>CM077586.1:8767500-10017500 GCA_039657365.1 Stephania yunnanensis | reverse complement strand
GATTTTTTTTTATTTTATTTTTGCACCTTGGTCTACTGATTTAATGTGAAATCAGCAGCTTGTGTTGTACTGTGTGCGTGGATAAATGTAATTTTTAGTATTTTTCATGTACTGTCGTAATGAAGGTGTTTATTAAATTTGGTATGTTATTGCTTAGAACTATGACGATCATGATTACTTGGATTGAGTTTGAAAGTATAACTTTTCAAGTAGGTGATTATTTTGCTGATTGACATGTTTTGCGTTACGTGTAGAGCAAAGTTTGAAGATGAGATAAAAACCGAGTTAAAACATACTGGAGCGGGTATTCTCTCTATGGCAAATGCAGGTCCCAATTCTAATGGGAGCCAGTTCTTCATTACACTTGCTCCAACTCAATCGCTTGATGGTAAGAAATTATTATTTTTACTGTTCTCTTTGATGGATTTTAAACGTGCCAAAACACTTATGCCTACTTTTTACCTATTAAGTCACCGAACACCTTTATCTCATCCTGCCCAATTTTAAAAGGCTGCTTCTTGTTTTGTCTCACAAATTCACTATTGTTTCTTACTCATGTTTAGCACTTCAAGTCAAGGTTTGAAATTTCGACTTCACCTATGACTCCGCTCACTTAAAATTTGGAATTAATTCGAGGAAGTTAACTTCGACGATGGAAGTTTGACAAAAATTCGCCGGTGTGTGGAAGTTTATGGAATTTCACTTTAAATGCTAGAAAACTCAAGTTTCTTCGTAGAGATGCTAGAACTATGTTTTATTCGAATTTAGCCGAAGTTTAAGTATATTTCTAGCGTAGTCAAAGTTTCAGTCGAAGTCTGCTCAACTTCAACGAAACATAAAATTTTACTTTATGTTTTATTAAACTTTCACCAATGTTTTCGAAGTTCGGTCGAAGTTCGCCGAAGTTGAGTCGAAGTTTTTCAATTTTTCTCCTGCATATGAACTTCGCTTCGCTCACCTCAAAATCGACAAACTTCGCCGAACTTCGCTGAAGTTTGTCGATTTTTTAAACCTTGCTTCAAGTGGAGAAGAGAAAACCGTCTCTTTGCTCATTAACCTCCTGTCTATCTATTATTTTGAAATGAGTTAATTTAGATTAGGAGTTTCTTTGTTGGAGTCCTTATAAGATAAAAGTTTAGTTTCTATTTTGATTAGAATTAGAGGTTTCTATTTTATTAGAAGTTTTGTGTTATTAGAATTAATAAGCTTTAATTATTTTCGTCATTTTATTTAATGTAATTTTAGAAAGTCAATAAGACTTCAAATTCCTAATTGTATTAGGAGTTTTAGGACCTTGATTCTATATATAGTATTTAGGTTAAATTTTATAATATAGAACATTAAATAAGATTGATATTTACTAAAATTTCTTCTCTCTTCTTCTCGTGATTTCTCTGCTCTATTCCTCCATTAATTTAGTATCTGAGACTAGGTTATAGTGCTCCTACTTCTTCCCTTTCTCTCTCTCTTAAGCAAAAGGTTCTTGCATTATTTCTTTCTTTCTCCCTCATATTCTTTCCTTTTCTTTCTCTTTCTGATCCGTTGTGCTGCCGTTCTACTTTCTTGGTGGCTGCTTTATATTGTTTTGCTGCTGCTGGTGCTGGTGCTGTTTTCCTGTTTGTTTTTCCATTGCACTGTTCATTGTGCCACAAAATTATCCGTAGCGTTGCAAAATTCAGTTGTTGGTGCTGCCGTTGTCTTGCAATTTTGGCATTGTTTGGTGCTGTTTTGGGGCTGTTACAGTGTTGTTTTGATATTGTTGTTGCGTGCTAATAAGGTGTTTTATCCGCTGTCCCGTTGAACTATCTTGGTGTGGCCACACTTAACTCGTTTGTGCAAGAAGTAACCTAGTAAGCTTTAGAGCCACGCCTTCCACCTACTTCTGCATCTTTTTAGCATATTGCTAATGTATTAGATGATGAGAGTGTGTCTTCTTCTGATGGTGGATATCGTAGATATATGGTGACTTGAGGAATCATCCAACTTTTGTTGCTTCATGGATTTATGAGGATGAGTTCATACGCCTGGATCGTGATCTTTTGGATAACTACCTTGTTGCTAATTCGTCGGAGTCAGTTCTTTCAAGTCGGGGAGAATTGATGTAGGACGTGTGAAGCCCTATCCAATACATTACAAGCTTAGAGGTAAAGATTGATTTAGATTATGAGTTTCGTTGTTGGAGTCCTTGTAAGATTAAAAGTTTAATTTCTATTTTGATTAGGATTAGAAGTTTCTATTTTATTAGAAGTTTTGTGTTATTAAAATTATTAAGTTTTGATTATTTTCGTCACTTTATTTAATGCAATTTTAGAAGGTCAATAGGAATTCAAATTCCTAATTGTATTAAGAGTTTTAGGACCTTGATCCTATATATAGGTGTTTAGGTTAAATTTTATGATATAGAACATTGAATAAGATTGATATTTGCTAAAATTCCTTCTCTTATTCTACTTGATTTCTTTCCACTATTCCTCCCCTTAATTTGGTATCAAGAAATCAAGTAGAAGAAAAGAGAAAGAATTTTAGCAAATATCAATCTTATTCAATGTTCTATATCATAAAATTTAACATAAACACCTATGTATGGGATCAAGGTTCTAAAACTCCTAATACAATTAGAAATTTGAAGTCCTATTGACCTTCTAAAATTAAATCAAATAAAGTGACGAAAAAATTAAAACTTACTAATTCTAATAGCACAAAACTTCTAATAAAACAAAAACTTCTAATCCTAATCAAAATAGAAACTAAACTTCTAATCTTACAAGGACTCCGACAAAGAAACTCCTAATCTAAATCAATCTTTACTTCTAAGCTTGTAATGTTTTGGACAAGGCTTCACGTGTCCAACATCAATTCTCCCTTGCTTGAAAGAACTCGACTCCGACGAGTTAGCAGCAAGGTAGTCCTCCAAAAGATCACGATCCAGACGTATGAACTCATCCTCAGAAATCCATGAAGCAGAAGTTGGATGATTCCTCAAGTCACCAAATATCTACGATATCCACTATCAAAAGAAGACACACTCTCATCATCTAATACATTAGCAATATGCTCAAAAAATGCAGAAGTAGGCGGAAGGCGTGGATCTGAAGCTTACTAGGTAACTTCTTGCACAAACGAGTTAAGAGTGGCCACACCAAGATAATTCAGCAGGACAGCGAATAAAGCACCTTATTAGCAACGCAATAACAATATCAAAACAATACTGTAACAGAACCAAACAACTGCAAGACAGCAGCACCACCAGTAGAATTTTGCAACACTATGGAGAATTTTGTGGAACAGTACAATGAAAAAACAAGCAGGAAACAGCAGCAGCAAATCAATATACAACAGCCACCAAGAAAGTAGAACGACAGCACAACGGGACGGAAAGAATATGAGGGAGAAAGAAAGAAATAATGCAAGAACCTCTTGTTTAAGATAGAGAAAGAAAGAGAAGGAGCACTAGAACCTAGTCTCTGATATTAAATTAATGGAGGATAGAGGAGAGAAATCAAGTAGAGAGGAGTTTTAGCAAATATCAATCTTATTCAATGTTCTATATCATAAAATTTAACATAAATGCCTATTGGATCAAGGTCCTAAAACTCTTAATACAATGAGGAATTTGAAGTCCTATTGACCTTCTAAAATTACATTAAATAAAGTGACAAAAATAATTAAAACTTACTAATTCTAATAACACAAAACTTCTAATAAAATAGAAACTAAACTTCTAATCCTAATAAAAATAGAAATTAAACGTTTATGCTTGTAATATTTTGGATAAAGCTTCACACGCCCTACACAATAGGTTCTCCACTTCCTTCTAATTCTAAAATCTAGAATTCCTCAAAAATTGTCTTGAATCCATTTCTGATTTCTATATGATTTTTCCAACCTTAAGACACATTGGTGAGGTGAGGTGTGATTACAATACAGTTTTTGTGCATAATTGATGGGGTTGCTTTATTTTTCTAAGTTTGTTTTTCATGTTGAAGTGTCAATATGATGCAATTATATATATTGTTTGAGGAAAATTCTTGCATTGTTATAAGATTTGTATTATTAGATCGTTCTTATTGATGATTAGTGAAGTGACCTGATTATCTTCAATGATAATTTAATTTCCACTATGGAAATGCTCTTTTTTGTAACTTAGTATAGTTTCCTTGGCAATAGCATTTCAGTAATGAACATTTTCTGCTAGAACTATTCTCAGCAATGATTAATCCATCATAAAGATTATCGACATTTTTGTCGAGTACATTGTTGATTGCTTCTTTTACGATATAATATTTTTCTTCAGGAAAGCATACAATTTTCGGGAGGGTTTGTAGAGGCATGGAAATCATCAAACGACTTGGCAGCATTCAAACTGATAATAATGATAGGTGCGCTATTTCGATCGATTCTTTTTACTTAAATGTTATTTTGGCATCATAGCATATGATAGGGTCCCTAGAGATGTTCTTTGGTGGGTTCTAGAAAGAAAAAGAGTGCATGCTAGATACATAGACACTATTAAGGATATGTATGATGGAGTAGTAACAAGTATAAAGACATTTGGAGGAGCTACAAAAGAATTTCCCATTACGATAGGACTACATCAAGGATCGGCTTTAAGCTCATATCTATTTACTTTAGTTATGGTTGAACTAACTAGACATATTCAAGAGGGTATATAGTTATGGATGAACTAACTAGACATATTCAAGAGGGTATACCATGGTGTATGCTATTTGTAGATGATATTGTCTTAGTGGATGAAACTAAAGATAGAGTGAATAGGAAATTAGGACTCTTGAGGAATACATTAGAATTTAAAGGCTTTAAGTTGAGTAGGTTGAGTAGGACGAAAACCGAATACATGCACTGTGAGTTTAGAAACACTAAACATCGAGATGACGGAGTGGTAAAATTAGGGGAAATAAAAGTTCCTAAGGTAAACCACTTTAGATACCTAGGATCAATCATACAAAATGATGATAACATTGAGAATGATGTCACACATAGAATTCAAGCTGGATGGAAAAAATGGCGGAGTACAATAGGGGTGATTTGTGATCGAAATGTTCCTACTAAGTTAAAAGGAAAATTTCAAAGGACCGCAATTAGGCGAGCTATGCTCTATGGAAGTGAATGTTGGGCGGTAAAACAACAACAATTACATAAAATTAACGTAGTAGAAATGAGGATGCTTAGGTGGATGTGTGGCAAAACTCGTAAAGATAGAATAAGAAATATAGAAATTCAAAGACAAGTAGAAGTAGCACCAATTGATACAAAGATTAGGGAAAGACGGTTGCGATGGTTTGGTCGCCTACAAAGACGGCCTACGAATGCTCCAACTAGAAAACTTGACTCAATAGAAACTGTAGAAATTCGACGAGGTAGGGGCAGACCAAAATTAACATGGGATGCATTAATTATGAGGGATTTGAATGGTTTGCAAAGCTCACCATCAATTGCACTTAATCGAGCACAATGGAAAAGTTTGATCCATGTAGCCAACCCCAGTTAATTTGGGACCGAGGCTATGTTGTTGTTGTTGTTGTTGTTGTTGTTATTTTGGCATCATCGTTTCATTTTCTGATGAGATATATAGTAAATTGTACAAACACATTTTTTGTCTTGGTCTCTTTCAACTTGCCTAAGATAACCCTTGCATTTTAATTTTAACTATCTTTGTGCTTCAACAAGATGATCTATGCAATTGATTTCAACTTTATATGTTTGGTTCAATCATTCGATGTAACTTTGCTTTGCTTTCTTTTTGTGAATCAGACCCATCCATGAAGTGAAGATACTGAGAGCTACAGTCAAAGATTGATGATTCCATTTGTACCGTTGATTCTATGTCAGAATGGTATTAGTATAGATGCGCGCAAAGTCACGATCACTTTGCCATGCAGAGTAGTCTCTAATTCTGGAATGTGCATTGCTTGTTCTTTACTCACAATGAAGTGATACTCGGCTATTTTCTGGGATGCTATGTATGATTCATTGTGTTGATTGTCCGGTGCCATTGTAAAATGAGATCTCATGTTTACTTTTTTGGGTTACAAATTGGCAGTTCTGTTACTTGACCTCTTGAATTCATTGTTTTCTTTACTTCCTGTTTGAGGCTACATCTGTATCAATATTTTACATTTTTTCTACAAATCAAGCCTCACGTCTAAAGATTTATCCAGTAGACTTCTCATGATAGATGGCACACCTCTAAAAATTATTTATGATAATTGTTCCTATTATATTGCTGCGGGGTCAACCTTGCTGAGTCAATGCCATTAAAACGAGGGGCAACCCAGTTGGGTTGACAGTTGGATATTATTAGGGGTATCTCTAAGTCAAGAACTCAGATCTTGGTGTAGTGCATTGAAAATTACTTGTTTCAATGTGGTTCTATCAATAAGGATTTATTACGATCTTGAAATCTAATAAAAGAATCCCTTTCCTAAAATATATATATATATATAGTTGTAAATTGGATGACCCTTTAACCAAGTTTATGAATGATCACATTGTCAAACATGACTTCTACATTGAATGTAACTTGTACACTCTACATAACTTGTATTCAACTCCAATGTATAATCATTTATCCATGTATTGTCATGTAACTTGTAATCCTCTTCGATGTACACCAACTCTTTCATGTATTGTCTATGTTGCTTGTGATGCGTTGTATGACTTGTGGTGTATGTATAGCTTGTACACATTGTATAAGTACAATTTTCATCATCACCAAATGACATATATAAAGGGTGCCAACCCCATTGTAATACACACACCAAGTTGAATGAAAACTTCTCATTCCAACTATCTCATTTCTTCTCTTCTTCTTTGTAGTAGTAGTTTGTAGTAGTAGAAGTTCTTAGTCTTCTATTTTCATTCTCTAGTTCTTAGCAAGTTCCAATTCAATTTACAACACGTTATCAACACGAGATTGCTCTAGCATTAAGGAGATCTTGAAGTTTATGAAGGCTTGTTAAGGAGACAAAGCTAGGAAGGTATAACTTTTGTTATTTAAATAATTTCAATTTACTTGTATATTATCTTGGTTGCTTCCTTACATCTATGCATACTTTATTCATATACTATGCATTATAATGTCACCGATTGTGAGAGTATATAATGTCACCGATTGTGAGAGTATGCTCTGTAGTTGCGTCTTGTACGATCTTCTACATCAGAAATCAAAATTCAATGTGTGACATATAATTCTTCTCTTAAAACTACAAACAATTAGTTATTCAATGTGTGACATATAATTCTTCTCTTAAAACTACAAACGATTACTTATTGTTATATTCTTGATTTTATAATACAAATAATGCTATAAGTTTGAGTTGATAGTAAGTAAGCTTTGTCCCCGGTAAAACTAAACATTGAAAGGGAGACGGGTTATCCGGTTCGAGGAGGTATGGTATTAAGTAGACTATGTCTTGCCACCCAACCTGGAGGTTGTCCCACCAACTCATACAAATAGTATATTTTGTTTATTAATGAATCAAGTTGTGAACATATATTTAATCATATGTTATGTTTTTACGTAAAAATGGAAAAATTATTTTATATTAAATTTTTTTCAAAATATTATTCAACCATAGTTGAACTTGTTGTCTTATTATATTACCGACAATAATTACTTGTCATGACAATTAGATACTACAATTTGTGAAGCATATATGCAAAATTGTGTGTTACACATGATCATTCGCCAATTTCTCTTTAGAGATTTGAAAAGTGAATATTTCACTTTATATATATTTTCACCTTATGGAGTTATATATATACATACCAAAAGGATAATGCTCCAAAAGCTCAAAATGAGCGGTTGTGTCTCATGCTACAAAATTTAATTAGTCAAATATTAATTATAATTCCACAACTTTAATTACCTCTATGTTGAGGCTATGTGGAAATATGACTGATGAGACAATAAAAATAAGGTCACGTGACCCGCCTCAATTTATTGTTGCAACAAATATCGAGTGTGCACGTCAATCCAATAAATATTAAGGATTGATTTCTTGTCTCATGGTAACTGAGTAAAATAATGAGATATTATAAATATAATATCGCTCTCGTCCAATTAGTTCAGCTTCAAATTAAGAAGCATATGTTGCATATAATGATCATGATCGCAATAATAAATTTATGGACGTGAAAAGGTGAAAATATCAGGTAAAGTCATATTGACAATTCCACAAAAAATTGGAACAAAAGTGGTGCACCACTACAAATGGTAAATAATTATTGACAATGAGCGCTCATAATTGTGACATTTTATTGGGCATATATGAAAGGTTAGTTTGCCTAAATATTGTCATATATATACCCGAATATTTTTGTGACCTTTACCATGCCTTCAAAATCAAATGCAAAATATTATGAATTTTATCATTGCAAATGACTCGATTAAACAAGCACATTGAGATGTGTTTAAATCGTAACCTAAATATGAGCAATGAGTTTATGCCTTATGTATCGTACTACATGCATGTACAAAAGTGAATATTTCTCGAATTCGAACTTAGCGGAGGCTAATGTTCAGGCAATATCTAATACAACAATTTTATTGTTAATGTCTTGTTCGAAAAGTCTATTCAGAATAATAGAGAATTTATCTATATAATTTAATCTGAATATGATATTCCCGGCTTTAATTTAAGAAATATATAAGACACATTAAAACGAATGTCGTCATAAATCAAATGACATTCATAATGTGGAAAGATCTATTTGATTATCCATAATCATCAATAATGCGAAAATATCATAAATTTGCACGGACATCCTTTATCGAACTAAATTTTTTCAGCTGGAGATTATCTTAAGGCAAATCAATAGGAGACGTATATTGATTTACTCTCCATTAATTATATTATAAGATATCTTGAGTCCCTAATAGGGAAATTATTTATAGCAAGTTTTGCTAATTGTCACTTTGATGAAGCACTTTTCCCACCATTAGGGGGAGATATAAGCCAATTCAAAAGGAATGACGTGAAATTGCTTGAAACACATCAAATTGCATTAAATTTGTTGCATTATGATCCATGGTCAAATTAATATGAACTCGAAGTTCAAAGGATCATTCAGTAGTAACAAAGTTATGAATCAATTACTTGATGCAATTACTATATACAAAAGAGTGACAATCGTATGCTTCAACATTAAATGGTTCATATAGAAAACGATGTCCATGTGCAACAACATGCACAAAATGTCTCACCCATGTGAACATGAGGGGGTGAATCAAAATGAGTTACTGGTTAGTGTATTGCACTATTTTTCCCTTTGCTATGGTTTTATCCTACTGGGGTTATTTGCAAAGGTTTTTAATGAGGAAATTCTAACAATACTAAAACTCTTTATTAAGGTTGATTAGTGTATTACACTATTCGCTATTGGTTTGATCTCACTGGTTTTGCCTAGCAAAGTTTTTCTTAAGAGGCAATCCTAACATTATTATACTTCGTATAAAAAATGTATGAGAGCAATGTACTCTTTTTCCTATACTAGATTTTTTCCCACATGGTTTTTCTAGTAAAGGTTTTAATGAGGCATATATATTCTCTCAAAGCGTATCAATGTGTTGCACTCTTTTCCTTAGCTTTGGTTTTATCCTACCGAGTTTTTCTAGCAAGATTTTTAATGAGGCAATCAATAATATTATACTGCAAATCAAGATTGACGAGAACATTGTACTCTTTTTCCCGTACTAGATTTTTTCCCACATAATTTTCTAGTACAAGTTTTAACCTCTCGGCAAGTGTCATTCAAGGGAGTGTTGTAAATTGGATGACCCTTTAACCAAGCTTATGAATGATGACATTGTCAAACATGACTTTTACATTGAATGTAACTTATACACTCTACATAACTTGTATTCAACTCAATGTATAATCACTTATCCATGTATTGTCATGTAACTTGTAATCCTCTCCAATGTACACCAACTTTTCCATGTATTGTCTATGTTGTTTGTGATGTGTTGTATGACTTGTGGTGTATGTATAACTTGTACACATTGTATAAGTACAATTGTCATCATCACCAAATGACCTATATAAAGGGTACCAACCCCATTGTAATAAACACACCAAGTTGAATGAAAACTTCTCATTCCAACTATCTCATTTCTTCTCTTCTCCTTTGTAGTAGTAGTTTGTAGTGGTAGAAGTTCTTAGTCTTCTATTTTCCTTCTCTAGTTCTTAGCAAGTTTTAATTCAATTTACAATATATATATATATATATATATATATATATATATATATATATATATATATATATATATATGATAGAACATCTTCAATGGTAAATATAGATTGTAGCTTTGGATTTATGTCATGTCATTAAGCGTGGACAAGATGACTACTATTGGAGATGCTTTTACGTGGCGTGGACAGGATGTTTACCTTACAGGGCTCAAATAGACACTGAAGTTGAAAAATGCACTCCAATGCACAATGTGTTGGGGGTTTTTCCAACACTAGGGTTGGTTTACAATTTTATTCACAAAATAGGGAGGTTTTTTTTTTTCACGGAACTAGGCAATAACGCCTTCTCAAAAGGCGTTATTGAGTGGGATGTTTTTTGGTTTGCGGTGACGTGGCGTCCACGTGGCATGGGTTTGTACAGATAGCGCCTTTTGAAAAGGCGCTATCTGTACATGTGGTGCCACGTTTTCGCCACGTAAGAGACACATCGCTTGATTCAATAACGCCTTCTCAAAAGGCGTTATTGGGCGAAATTGGCGTTTGTGAGGTGGCACTGACATGGCGCTGACATGGAGGCCACATGTACAGATAGCGCCTTTTGAAAAGGTGTTATCTGTAAGAGCTCATGCCACGTCAGCGCCACGTCAACATCAACCTCACAAACGCAACTCGCAGATCTGTCTCCGCCACTCCGTCCCTCGCCGCTCACCGTCGTCGTCGACGAGCGATCTCAACAATTACAACCAAATTTGAATATGCATATGAGGAGTTTATATTTGTATAAAAAAAAAAAACCAATTTTGTATATAACCTAACCAACTAACATTAACTAACCTAAACCAACTAAACTAACTAACCTTAACTAACTAAACTAACAAACTAACTAACTAACTAACTAAAGTAAACTAAACTAACAACCCAAAACAAACCTAACCAAACCAAACTAAACTAACTAACTAACCTTAACCAAACTTAAGTAACTAACTTTAACTAACCTAACCAAACCAAACTAAAATAAGTAACTAACTAACTTCAACTAAACTAACTAACGTTAACTAACCAAACCACAGAGGTTTAAACTAAGTAAAGTAAAATAACTAACTTCACTAGCTTAATTGCAAACTAAACATACTAACTAAATGGAAATAACCAAAGTAAACTAACTAACATTAACTAACCTAACTAGCCTTAAGTAACTAACCTAACCACCTAAACTAAGTAACTACACTAAACAAACATAACCTCAACACCTAAACTAAACTAACTTAACTAACTAAGCTAATTAACCTAACCAAACTAAACTAATATAACCTAACCACCGACACCTAACTAACTAAGCTAACCACTTAAGTTAAATTGAACATATAACCTAAACCCATTTAACAAACTAAACTAACTATTGAAGAGTAATCAAATCTACGACATTATAATAATATGGAAAACATGAGAAATAAGTTTATCCAATGAGAAGGTTGAATACACGTACTTCGTCAACCCAAAATATAAGTTATTTACAAATCACTATGACATCAAGTAAACTCATCATGCAGGTCTATTTCGGCGGTTCCGTTGACGTTGTTCCTCGGTGAAGCAAACCGGACGTACTCTTTGTCTAGTTGGACGATGTGGTTGTACATCCGGTTGAGGTAGTTGGTCTTGCGATGAATCAAGTCGAGTGGATTGATGCGTTTCCTCTGGTTCTTGACTCGACTCACCTCTGCTACTGATGCTACCGAAAATAGGTGGTGGAACCATCCTGAAATACTGGCTTCCTGCATGGGGTTGGGGGAATGGAACATGAGGCTGCGGCATGGTCAACAAGTTCATGAATGAAGGGTCTCCACTATACGTCATATTGTAATTATACGGAGTAGGAGTGTATGGACTAGGCATGTATGGAGGTAGTGATGGATACGTTCGATGATGAGGCATTCCATGGTCCACATATGAAGGCGAAGGCCCAGGTGCGTACCGATCAAAATGGTAAGGAGGAAGAATCACGCTCGGCGGCCTGGGTACAAACATATGAGGTTCTGGTTGGGGTGTGGAAGATGCTGGTATATACCCATGAGAAGAATGACTACTCTCGCCAACATTCTCTCTTCTACTCACTCTCGAACGAGATGAACGTGCTGGAGGAGAAGGTCTACTACTCTCTGCAGCAACCTCAGTCTGAGTAGATGGACGTGGGGACGAGGACGTCTGGTGCGTTCCCGCACAGTCTCTGGTCGTGTTCGTCTTCTTCTCACCTCTATGTTTGGTTCGCCTTGATCGTCTTCTTCATCTTCTTGTTCAATATCCTCATCTATGTCTTGTTGGACGTCAATTCCGTCACGCGAAAGATTAGACCTTTGTCTTTCATCTTCGTCCAAAATTTTAATCCCTTCATCTAGGGCGACAAGAAGACCTCGCTCGTACCCATCCTCAATAAACACACGCCTAAGTCGATGCACCAAGTTATGCTGATATAACAAAAATAAGACCTCAAATCACTCAATATAAAAATATTAACTGTTCGACGAAAAGTTAGAGTTAGAAGATTACCGAGTAGTCGCGTAACGCCCCGTCGTGTCCTATGAATCTCCTAGTGACCGATCGATACCACGTCATGTAGTCTTGATGGTCATGCCCTTCATTCGATGCGCCGTCGCAATGGTGTCCCCACGATTTTCCCACATGTTTATGTAGCTTGCGTGAAAAGTAACCCAATTTTCATGATGATGTCCACGCAATTCGATGCGGTGCAGTTGGGCGTCGTAAGCACAATTAGGTGGCACTACTTGTACCATGCCGAATTGGCTCATGACCCTTTCAGGGCGATGCCACTCCACAATGTGGAAACAAATAAGGGGACACGTCGAGAGCCAACGCCTTGACCATTTGTACAAGATTTCGGGAAGAGACCCCATGAGTTCATTATATGGTTGCCACACCACATCATCCTCATGCCTCGAAGAGTCAGTGCATCACGGTATGCCGATACGACGTGCGTCGCATTTTGTGAAACCGAAAATGCATCGAGCCATCTGGTGTAGGAAACAATAAGTTATGATAAATGAACATGGACAAGAATTATTTGCAAAGTAATGAAAAATCGACTTTAATACCTGTGTCCGAGTGGAACGTCCATAAGCATATTTCGGCCATCCACCGTTCGCTGTTGAGCTCTAGATACATGTAGACGTCGCGGTGCTATGAATGAAAATCTGTCCCATGCCCACAGTTGTACAAGAATGGAGGCGCCAGCAACCTCATGTGCCCTTGCGCGAGATCCGCGACACAACTCCCTGTACAAATAAGCCAAACATGCACTCCCCCAACTATATTGGTCTGCTACTTGGAAATCCTCCAACAAAGGTAGGAACATCAGATGTACGAACCGATTGGATTTGTCGGCGAAAATACAACCACCAATGAGTTGTAGTATGTACGATCTAACGTAACGTTGGACCGACTCCTCATCGCTTTCATCATCTATTGCTGGAACGTTACGCTCAAGCCAATCAACCTTAAGTTTACAACCTACGATGTCATTTCCACCAGGAGTTCGTCCAAGTAGCCTCTCGCAGACATCAGCGTAGTCTGCGTCTGTCGTTCCCGTCACAGGCATACCTTCAATAGGTAATCCAATCTGCACCTGCACGTCTTGGAGTGTAATTGTGCACTCCCCACAATGCATGTGAAAAGTATGCGTCTCAGGGCGCCATCTCTCTACAAACGCAGTAATTAAAGCCCAATCAAGGCTGAAAAATGCTACCCTTGAAATCCCATAGAACCCACTGGAACGAAGATATGGGATCATCCTTGAATGATACTGCATCGTTCGATCAACGACCCCACGTCTTCGACGTACGCGCATTGTTTCGTAAACCTTGGAATTGATAATGTATTAATGTATGTTTTTGATACAATATTGCTGTAAATATGACGCATTCATGTAAAATGGCCTTACCTCGCCCCTCCAGGTTCGCGTCGATCCGTGAGTAGATTGGAGTTGCAACTGTGATGGATCTGAAGGACCTGGATCCATTGCAGTACAACTATATAGAAGGTTAGAAAAAGAAAATGAGTATTGTACGAAACCATAGCGATAAGTATTTACTAATTTTTCACACAAAAAAACACAACGAAAATTAGTCAAACTCAACATATCTACGACCATAAGTTGTTTCACACATTATACAAAATCGACTAGAGGTCCTCATTTGATGGTTGAGGTCTCCTTGGACAATTTTTTCTGTTGTGTCCCTCTAAACGACAAATGCCACACCGGTTCTTCCTGGTAGGGACTCGTTCACGGTCTCTATTTGGACATGTTCTTCTTCTATGTCCTTCTTGATGACATATCTTACATCGCAAAGGTCTTTGGACATTAGGCAGATCCATCTCGGTATGTATTCGCGATCCCTTAGGTCTCCCTCGGCCACGTCTGGATCTTGGGTCGGGTATGATCTTCGTCCCAAAAGTCGGCCAATACCTCTCATCTGGGATGGCCTTGAAAGCAAACGAGTAGCATTGTGCGTACACATCCATCCTGTAGAATGGCTCGATGAACTGCGCGTAGTTCATTCGAACTACCGCACATGCTGCTATCACGTGTGAGCAGGAGAATCCATACGACTGCCATTTATTACAAGTGCATACCCGGTCCTTCAAGATGACGACTTGTGTGTTGTTGCCCTTATGCATGCGGTCTCCGTGTCTTCCCGTTAGGACTTCGAACTCACCAATATCTCGATTTATCAACGTGACATGATGCCGCCTTGCGGATTTCTCATATTTCGCCAATGTCGTCATTGCATATTCCGTGTATGGTAGTCCCCTTGAGATTGCATCATTGATTCCCTGGTTGCGTTTATCGTGGTACGCCACCAATCTGTAGTATATCAGCTGAGTTAACGCCATAATTGGCAAGAATCGAGCTCCCTTCAGAAGACACTTGTTGAAACACTCTGCAATTGCCGATGACACTCTAATAAGTAATAGTGGTTCGTCGAATATTTATTGTATTTTAGTGCGAAGAATAATTTGTACTTTGTACTTACCAACACCATTAGAATTCATCCATCCGTACCGCATGCCTCTGTCGTGCGCTTGCGTCCAAAGTTCTTTAGGGATGGCATTGATATATTGCAGGCATCGAGGCGTTCGTGAAGATAAGTATGTGAAACGCTCCATGCACGCAATAAATTTTCGGTCTTGATGTTGAACAGCTGCTCGACCAAGCAGCACTTTCAAGGGTTCATTTTTGAAGTGTGTGCCGAAATTACTAAGCAAGTGTCGCAAGCAATAACGGTGGTACCCTTGAGGGGGACGAAAGCCGTTGATTGGGGTGTTGACCGCCTCCAAAATGCCGGGGTGACGATCAGATATAACGCAAATCCCTTCTCTATCTGTCACGTGTTTGCGCAACATCTGCAAAAACCACCCCCACGAATCAGTTGATTCGGTTTCTGCAATGGAAAATGCAACTGGTAAGATGTGTCCATTTGTATCAACACATAGCGCAATCATGAGCTTCCCACTATATTTGCCATACAGGAATGTCGCGTCAATCTGAAGCAGAGGCCTGCAAAACTTGAAAGCATTTATTGAAGCTTCAAATGCAAAAAACACACGACGAAATTGAGGAGACGCGGTTCTAATTTCATCAGCACGCCGTTGTCGTTATGACCACTCGATTCTTGTCCCCGACTCTTACTCCTCACCTTGCCAACCATCTCGGTAATTGAGCGTACGACTCATCCCAATCTCCAAACGCCCATGCAATCACTTTCCTCTTGGCATCCCAAATTCGCTTGTAGCGACTTCGTGGCCGTATTTTTCTTGATTATATCTACTAGTGCCTTCATCGTGATACCATGATCGGCCTTAACGACGCTTTGGATCTCTCGCGCAATCATGTTGGCGTCAAGTTGGGCATGACCGCGTTGTATGTTGGGATTAATACACGTGTGCGGTACGTCTAACTGTGTTATCTCCCATAATTGTGTTTTCTTTCGGAAACATGCCCGAAGACGCCACATGCACCCGTATTGTGGAAACTTGCACTTAATCGCCCACGTAGTTGTAGTCGATTCCATCACATGGTATTGACAATGTTTATCAACATGCCAAACTTTAACCGCATGTTGCAAGTCATTTTTATTGTCAAAACTCAGCCCTATCTCCAAATCGAAGTTAGACGTGCCCCCCCCAAGTTTGTTTATGGGAATGTTGGGTCGCAGTTGAATTAGCCACCTCCCAGTCGATGTCGTCATATCCTGGCAATGGTTGGTGAAGTTCATCGTCAGTAGCTTCCTCCAACAAAATCTCTTCATCGATAGCAAATTGCTCATCGTCTTCGACATTGTCCGCACCCGGAGGATCGTATCTTGGATCATATGTGCAAACGTTAACGTCATCCCAAGCGGCAACTGATGGAGCTTCTTCGACGTTATGCGTTTCCTCAGTAGTGTCGTTATTTTCGTCGTCGTTAGCGTCATCGTCATCGTCATCGTCATCGTCGGTATATGCATTATGCTCTTCATGTAATGGTTGCACGAACCCCTATTGCACGACCTCAGCCTGTGGGGATTACATACGCAGCCTTTCCATCATTAAGGCTGCGTCGGCGGCGTGCTACGTACGTTCAAAAAACTCGGCGAATGAACCGTGCGATGTTGATTTGAGTCGACTGACTCAAATGTTAAATATATATCAACCGTAGCAGTTTTTGGCAAAGTGTCCACCGTCTCCCACATGAAGTCCATCTGTGTCGCATCATTCAACAAGACAGGAACGAAATAATGTAAGCCTCCGGGGAGGACTATCATGTGGCGATACGTCATATGAACTATATTATCCGTTGATGAGATATGGAACGCGTCACAAATGGCATCAATCATTTCACGCCCACTCGACCCAAACTTAACCTACAACACTACCGATGGCGATGAGCTGTACGCGATGCCATTGGCCCCATTAACAATGGAGCCGTGCGCGTAGAATAGAAAAGGGATGTTTCTTTGTGACATGACCTACAGACGTTTGGAAACTTGGATGTAAAAATGTAACAGACAAATGGCGCGTCAATTTTGTAAGAAAATAGTTGACAATCATGTCCTTATATAGCCCAATCGAAATTTCTGATGTAGAAGATTGCAATAATAGCGCAACTACAGAGCATACTCATTCTTTGACACCGACATTTTCTTTGTACTAATTTTCATTAAACAATCATGTTGTTATATAGCGCAATCGAACTTTCTGATGTAGAAGATCGCAATAATAGCGCAACTACAGAGCATACTCATTCGTTCACAATGACATTTTCAGTGTAATAATGTTCAATAAATAAACATATGAACCGTTATGCATAAACATAATACGAAAGTCCCTATATATCATGCAAACCCAAACCATAACCCAAATATATTAATATGAAAATACTAAATTAAGGAACTTACTTGTTTCCTCTCGTTTTCACCGCAACGTAATATTCTGCAATACCTTGTATTTTCATTATTGTGGACCACAAAGAGTGTAATAAATCGGCTAACAAAAATAAAGTTATGTTCATGAAACTTACGTGGATCGGAACGAATTCAAAGTCTAAATGAGCTTAGTATACTAAATATATGGTTTAATAAATTTTTGGGCTTTACCTAACCTTAACTAAAATATAACATATATAGTTGGTCGTTGTTGAAACTTGGGTCTCTCTATTACTTTCACATCATATAGTAAGTATAGTTTCTTATTAGCATGCATGTGTTTGGTGTAATTGCAATTCAATATTCAGTTGCGAATTAGGAGTGTAATGTCACTATCTATTAACAACCTAAACCTAATATGTGAACCATATAATGACCTAAGATTACCAAATTTTGCGTACACATTTCCAACATAATTAAATCGCAGAATTATAGATATGTTCAAGTGTTCTAAAGTGCATCACGGTATGTTTGTGCAGTTTTGTGTATTGGCGGAAGGGCCATCATGGGGGAACCATGCGTTGAAACATATATGCATATGGTTGCCCGTGTTCAAACTGGCGCCTATCTATTACTTTCATATCATATAATAATTCTAGCTTCTTATTAGCTTCCATGCAGGTAGGTTGTAATTCGCATTTCAACATTGGTATGGTTTACTAAATTTATAAAATAAATGTAAGGAACTTAATTAACTAAAATATGCCAAACGAACTTAATTAACTAAACGTAATTAACTAAACCAACTTATTAACATAAATTTAGTAAACTAACTTAAACAAACATAATAACGTAAACTAACTTAAACAAACTTCATAAATGACTAACCTAACCTAAACATAGGAAATTAAGTTAAACATACGTAATTAACTTATTAACAAACTTAAATGAACTTATACCAAGTAAATTACCTTTACTCACTTAACCAAACTTAAAACAAACTTAACAAACTAACTAGACAAAAACAAGCTACGTAAACTAACTTAAACAAACTTCATAAATGACTAACCTAACCTAAACATAGGAAATTAAGTTAAACATACGTAATTAACTTATTAACAAACTTAAATGAACTTATAACAAGTAAATTACGTTTACTCACTTAACCAAACTTATAACAAACTTAACAAACTAACTAGACAAAAACAAGCTACCTAAACTAACTTATACAAACTTCGTAAATGACTAACCTAACTTAAACATAGGAAATTAAGTTAAACATACGTAATTAACTTATTAACAAACTTAAATGAACTTATAACAAATAAATCACATTTACTTACTTAACCAAACTTATAACAAACTTAACAAACAAACTACTTAAACAAACGTAATTTAATTAAACCAAACATAATTACCTAAACTCACTTCCACAAACTTATACTAACTTAATCAAAGTAACTTAATCAAACTTAATTAACTAACAAACTAAACCTAACTAACTAAACTTATTAAACAAACTTAAACCAAACTACACAAACCTAAACTAAACAAACTAAAAACACATACTTTAACAACAAAAACTTATGGTTTCCTCCCGTACATACCTCCTCCTCCTTCACTGGACCTCCTCCTTCTCCTCCGATGACACGATCGGTGCACCGCCGCCGCTCTCCGCGCTCCTCGCTTCTGTGACCGCAGCAATGATGATGGAGTAGCGCCTCTTCTTCGGCCTCACCTCTGCCGCGGACCTCCCTGCCCCCCGCATCCGTCCGCTCTCCGGCTGCTCGGCCGCGCGTCGACCTTCCTCCGCCGCTGCTACGTCCTCCGCCGCTACTACGTCCTCCGCTCTGTCCGCGCTTTCTCTCCACCGAGCTCCCCGTCCCCTCCTTATATAGCTCCAAGATCATGTATGGTCACGGGATTACTAGTAATCCCGTGACCCCTACGTCCCCTACCCTGTCCCTCCCCCTCGCATCCCTAAAAAACCGACGCAGAGATTCTCTCGTCGGTTTCGTCTCGCCAGGTGCGCCGATAGCGCTTTTGAGAAGCGCTATCGCGCACCCCAATAAAAGAGTCCAACCGTGTCCACGTGGATCCACGTGGACACGCTTGACAATTCATAAAAATAGCGCCTTCTCCGAAGGCGCTATTGGATATGGCTGTCCACGTGGCGCCACGTGGACATACCAATACCCGATAGCGCCTTCTCCGAAGGCGCTATCAATGTGTCGGACGCCAAGTGGATCCACGTGGCTTTTTTTCGAACAAAAAAAAAATAAAAACCACCGAATGCCACATCAGCAATAACGCCTTTTGAGAAGGCGTTATTGCTTAGTGTGGCGAAATAAAAAGAAAACCCCCCTATTTCCCTCTTTTAAAGTTAAATTTATTGTACTTTTGGAAAAAAAATCCACAATGTGGACTACCTCCTTCAATTGATGATGCGGCAGCTTTTTTCTTAAACAAAAAAATATTATAAGTAATTATTGAATAATTAACATACAAAAAAACGATTTTTTTTTTTTTTTTTACAAAAACATTATCTTTATCTTGATATAACAAACAATTTTTTTTTTAAGTATAATATAACAAAGAGATAGCTATTTTTTTTTAATTTGTATTTATCTTCTTAAATTTATTATAATTATCAACGTATAAATATGATAAAGAAACGAAAAAAATGACGAAAAATAAAAGAAAGTTATGTTGAGTGTCGGCTATTTTTTTTTTTTTTTCGATTATTTTGATGAGTTGGCACGAGAGGGTGCGATAGTCCCTACTTTTATTTTTAGGCGACATCATCTACGCATTGTTTATCCAAGTGCCCTTTATCCACGTCCCCATTGATCCTCATCCAATCCTCAACCTCATTGGAAATTCTCTAACCATGCTTTTTTTTTTTTTTTGTCTAATGTGATGTAGCATAGTTGTGCTTTACACAAGGTATGTAGCACACGCTGCACACCTCTAAAAATATTTACTTACAATAAAATTCACGAAGTTTTTTTATGACTTGTATTTTTTTTCTTAAGTAGGAAATGGGGTGACATGCCCAATCAAGAAAGGATTAGAAGCTCTCTCACGAAGTTTGTTAGATAATTTATTGACACATTCATATGGGTGACAAAACCTATCACACTCTTAACTCAGTGACAAAAAGAAAAAGGAAAATATTATAATGACAACAACAATTAATGTCACATCGCAAGACACATTAGATTTGCAGGAGTCTTCCACGTAATTTCAACTTGCGTATTTTGCATCGAGATCTGTGTATACTCACATCTTGATGTGCACATAGATGACTCTTGTAAACTAATGTGACTTATGGTGTGACATATTGTGAGTCTATCACTTAAAAAAAAATATTGAGACCTATAATGTTTTCAACAGATTGTAACACGTGGCAGCTCCACGCTATGCTCCCCCCCCTCTGGTTGGTTTCAAATACAGTTGGTGGCGCCAAAACTGTTCACGCTTTCACCAAACGATCACACTCAACAAGAACAAGAAAGAGAGAGTGAAAGACAGAACGATTGATCAATCGATCAATTGAAGTTGAGTGAGTGATTGATTTCGTTAATTCTTTCAGTGTTTTCAGTAGTGGCGATTCATAGATGGATTCACCACCTCCACCGGATGTTGAAGTCTACGACCACTTCTTTCGTGGAAGACACGCACTCATTGAAGTTCTCACCACAGGTAATCGCATTTCTTCTTCAAATTCCTCTCTTTCTCCATCTGGTTTTTCTTTATTTCGCTTGATTTCATCTGGTTTTTCTCCATTTCGCTTGATTTCTTCTGGGTTTTCTCCATTTCGCTTGATTTCATCTGGGCTTTCTCTATTTCGTTTGATTTCATCTGGGTTTTTGTTATTTTGATTAATTTCATATGGGTTCCTGTTTTCTTGGTCTCAGATTTGGATGAATTTCTTGAAATTTGTGATCCTGGTACGTTCAATCCAGAACTATTGGAATTTCATGATATAGAGGGTCTTGGTTCTTGATTTGGGATTCTCATTGTTGTTCAGAGAAAGAGTGTTTGTGTCTTTCTGCGGATGGCAATAAAATGAGCTGGGACTTGACTTCTCCACCGCCGCATCTGCCTCCTCCAGACCTTCATGGGCCCGTTCCGGGAGTCTTTTTCAAGCGAGAGGCCATGCCGCTTAGCGAATGGCTTTTGAAGATCGCGCTTCAGTGCGATACATGGTTGAATTCTGTTGCTTCTCATCGTGGGGCTCATTTGGATACCTCTGCCAGGTAAGGGTTGCACTTTGTTTTTCCATTAATAAATTCACAAATACATGTTTAATGTAGTTTGATAGGCTTAGATATAAACTGATAATAGGAGCTCATATCATGTTAAATGATTATGTGTTTGAAGATTTATGTTCTCTTATTATCACTTTTATTTGACAGTGCTTAATTAGGGACTTAATTATTGGTAGAACCAACGAGCTTTTGTCGTTGTAGATCATCAATTTCCTACAATGGATGATCAATTAAATTCAATGCTTCGAAGATTTTAAAACCTTTTGCTAAAAAAGGTTGGTGGGATCTTGTTAGGGGGTGGGGGGCAACTTTAACCTTAACTTTTTTATTTCCAAACAAAAAAACATATATTAGTAAAAAAATCTTGTTGGCGTAGGAAAGCCGGGGGGGGGGGGGGGGGGGGGGGACGAATACGTAGGGATACTATAGAGGATTGTTGTCTTCATAAGTAACAAACTTTATGGCATCACCGTTCCTCTGCAATGAAACTCTGCAATGGAAGACTAAGTTTCAACCGCTAAATCACCACTCCATACATTGAAAGTATTTTGTTTAATGAAATATTTTGTATTTTGTTTGATTTGTTAGTTATGAATTGAGAAAAAAATATGAAACGACATGGAGGGTTCTGTCTTATGTTTGATAGAGCAGGTTTCTCAATCAATCTATAGTTCATTATGTCTATCCGAACTCCATCCTTGTGTATTTTTTTACTTTTTCCGCTTGATGTTGTTGTTTTGGTTTAGCTTTTAACCTTGATGAAGTTCTTGCTTCACAGGACAAATCTGTTTACTCGAATAAATAGGTGTCCTACAGTCGTCGATGCTGTGGCAAAAAATCTGAGGCGTATTTTTGGTTGGAATGATGAATCTGAGGTAACCATAAATATATGAACCATCACAATAAGATTACTTCCGTCCTCATTTTAACGTATATGATTGTTCCATTTTTTAACTCTTTGAAATGGTTCTTACATTCAAAGTACCTGATGAGATAACTGGACAGGACAATGAAGAACATAAGGCATGCAAGAGTTGTTCAGGCTCGAGGGAAAGCGAATTCTGGATCAAGTGTGACAGGTGCGAGAGCTTGTATCATGGTGATTGTATGCAGATTACTCCTACAATGGCCAAAAAAATAGACAAATATAGATGCCCTTATTGCATACCTAGAGGATAGCAGTCGACAAAGGCTTGTTGAGGACCTTTTTAATTTACTTTCATGTGAATAAGCAACAGCAGAAGTAGAATTGTGCGTAGGCGTCTTTTCATGCTCGACTTACATTGAGATTTTTACAAGTGTAAATGATATAGGTACAGAAGTATACACAAGAGTTTAGCAACAAAAAAAAAAAGAAAGTACACACATACAGTCATAACAGTGATAGACATGTCAATTTACTGAAGCTGCATTTTTTGGACTGGAAGCTCACATTCCACTTTGTAGAGTAGGACTACTTCTTGTATGCTTATATACCCTGGGGCCTGAGCTACTGCAGGTCTTGTATTTTTGAGACTTGATCTTACTTGTATCCTGAATTGGCAAGGATTCAGCCAAAGTTTTTGTTGTTCTTTTGGGGGCATTCACTTCTTGAGCTCTATTCATTGTGATCTTCTTTATTAATGGCACATATTTCTCTTACCCAGTTGTGATGGAAGAAATATAAAAACATATGCTCGTTCAACATCTGTCATAGTGTCATGCCTATATTTCAGCACAGGAATTGAACTACATACATTTGTTTCCTTCGCACTGCGATTGCTCCTCTTTTTGTGAACTTTCAATGTCACAAAGTTTATCTGCATTGAAGATGTAGAAAGTATAATTGGGAACTCGTTTTGAAGGCTCAAGTTTATTTCTGATTGTTCCGCTTTGAAGATGCGCTGAATTTTTCTCTTCAAAAAGCAAGATGTACTGAAACTTTTTTTTTTTTTTTTTTTTTTTGAAATCAAGATGTACTGAAATTTAAGGCTAAAGTTTGGAACACATTTTTCCATCTACTGTGGCCAAAGTAGTACTGTTATTCTGTTCACCAATTCATTTGAATTCATCGTTTGCTTAATCATGTTGAGCAATATTTTAGTGAATATTATTGGGAAGTGAAAGCATTTTAAACATTTTCCCCTAGCAACCATGTCAAACAGATATATAAAGTCTGTTCTCAAAACCACAGTGAAACAGTTCCAAGGAGTTGATGCCTAACTAGCATAGACAGGAGAACAGAAGTACATGCCTAAAAGCAAACAAAAACAAACTGAAATCATGGCTAATTGATTAGAGACTACTAATCATATTTATAGAACTCATTAGCCGGACACCTAATTGAGGTTTTGTGGTAGTTGTTACTTACAGACTCCATACCATTTGGCTTCACTAAACTAAGACACTAGTAATCCACTGTCACATGGAGTTTTTACCATGCATAATCTGTATCACTGTTTCCACCTAGCTACTTCACAAATTTGATAGTATGGTTAACTTGACTGACTCTCTCACTACCCTCTCTTTTATGTACAGAGAAGTGAGAAAATGACACCCTAAAGTCACTCTTAAGTTGCTCTCCCCTTGTCGACAAACTTCGAAATTTAGCATTGCCCTATATCAGTCTGTACAAATATTTACACCTATCTTCATGTTTAGGCTACGCAGTTGGCAGACCAAATCCTTGAAACCCTGGAAATTCAGGTTGATCAAGTCCAGGTCCTAGGGTTGGCTGCTGTGGGGGAGGTGCAGCTGGTCCATCAAGATGGCCAAAGTTGCTGTTTTCGACAGTTATGTCATGGATGCTGGCTCTTTTCTTCTCCTTCTTAGCTGAATTCATACGATTGAAATACTTCTGCGCGTGGCTTGCCACCTGAGTAGGTGTTCTTGTGACGACAGCCCTTCTTGAAATGCTCCTCCAGTCACCTCTACCATACAACTGGAGTCCCATTAGGAAAAGCCTACATACAAGATGCAACACCAAGAGCAAATCAGATACTTAGCCTTCACAAATCTTTCCATTGAACATAATTTAGCTGACATCCAAGCTATAACAATGTAGGCTACTCTATGTATGTGGTAGGCTGAGATTTTTGTGCATGTTAAAGGAAATGTGAGGTGCCATAATAGTTTACGCCGGAAAAATCATTTACCAAGCTGAGTTCTAGAATGTTAATTCAATGAGAAGGAAGTCATATAACTAAAACAGATAGTTGACAGTTGGCACTCAAACTCAAGTACCATAACATCGATATCAAATCAGTTGGGGTTGGCTACTTTGGATCACCGTTATCATTTAGCTCAGTCTAACTAAGTTCATAATGTGATTTGGGAATCTTTCAAATTTTGTATAATTAATATAAACTATCTTAGGACTGCTCCTCTCCTTCAAAATCTTTCAATATCTGCTATGTGTAATGTTGAATAGGTAGCAAGTTAGTGACAAAGTCTTATGTTGGCTATCATCCTAACACGACCTTTCTCCTTTATCCAAATTCTAAAGTAAGACGATAAATCAACTTCAGAATTACAGGTAAGCACCTCGACAACATTGGCTAGAGGTATGAATCATATTGAAATAGTTCACACTTGTTCAGACTCTAAAACCATGACTTGAAAACCAATTTGTCTGCAAGGACTCAGTTATGAACTCCTAACAGTTACATGTTACGTCACATATTAAATCCAACCCTCCTTATACTTGCGGCGCTTACTCATCATAACTAAAGACTAATCACTTAATGATATGAAGATTAGGGATTTCATACAAGACCAAAAAAAAAAAAAAAAAAGAAATAAAACAATATGACAAAGCTAATCAGATCCAAAACCCAATCATAGTGGGTCGATCCATTGCACAAAAGGGGTTCATTGTATTAGTTCACTTGCAGCCAAAAGAAGATTTTGATATTTGGTATTGTCTCATACAGTGGCAGAATGTTGTACGAATATTGTACAGTGACAAGCATCAATGACTAGCCAACCCCTATTAATTTGGACTGAAGATATGTTGTTGTTGTTGTTGTTGTTGTTGATGACAAGTATAAATGACTCTCCAAATAAACCAATGATTAAAAACCACTCCAACACATTTAAAAATTTGTCATATAAACTCTACTTCTAAGATTATTTGATTTCAAACATGAACTCACTTAACCTTCACCCAAACAAGAGCTTAAATAATCAAAATAACTCTCCAACAATTAGTTGTGGCCGGCCGCATGGATCAAACCCTAAACCCATAACTCTCTAGAACTTGTTTTAGAAAAATATATTTTTTCCATAAAGTTCACAAACTAAAACTTTCAATGATGAAACCAATGCCTGAAAAAGTTAAAAAAGGGCACGTGGAGCAAACCCACATGTACCATGTCATGTTGTTAGGTAATTTTTTCAAGGGGATTCAAACATTTGTCCTAAATTATTCCTTTTAAGTCAATCAAAACCTTCAACACGTAACTCGAAAGAAATCAATATATTTAAAATTTATCAAAATTAGCTAGCATGGCAGAATACAATCCCGTGACAATTTAGGGTTTAGGGTTTAGAATTTAAGGTCTCTAAATTCAATCCAAACATTAGAAAACCAAAAAAAGAATTCCAAGAAACCCCAGATTCTCATTAGGTTTTTGAATCACACTGACCTGTGCTCCTCCTCCGTCCACGGCACCCCCTTCTTTCTCTCACTCTCCCGCCTGTGATTACTCCGCGCCGCGAACGAGATCTGCCCCGGGCGCCGGAACTCATCCTCCGCCGCATCCACCGAGTCGTCGGAGTAGCACGGCGGCTCGACCCGGCCGGAGTCGATCTCCGTGACGTCGTGGAGCAGCTCCCGAAAACGCTCCCTCGCCTCCGCCGCGCTCTTCCCGGCGACCTGTGCGGCGATCCTCGACCACCGGTCGGCGCTCTCCTCCGGGAACTCCACGAGCGCGCTCTCGAAAGCCTTGTCCTGCTCGCGCGTCCACGAGGAATTGCCGATCATCATCGCCGATTTTTTTGCCGATTTGGAAAACAAAGAAAGAACGAAAGAAAGCTCCGGAGTTGGTTTGGCAGGTGGGGTGTGGGTATTTATAGTGGAGATGAGTTTGGCGTTTTTTTGGTGATTTCAACACGTTTTTGCTGTTTTTTAAGGGAGAGTGCTGTACACGTGGAAAAGCGAGACACGCCGAGCTGGCATTTCTCATTGCGGAGATTCTCTTTATGGATTTGACAGGGTGTTAGTCGAGCGCATCGGACGGACTACAGAAACTAACCTACCGTCATTTTTTATTTTTATTTTTTTTGTTAGCTATCATTTGGTTGGTTTTCATCCAAGTTACATCGGTGTTCAGGTCTTATTTAGTTCGTTTTGGCTAACTTATAAATAAGTTTTCTAACAAACATAATTAAATCTATGGAGTTAATTTATAGTGAATATCATATTTGATAGATTTCAAAAAAGAAACTAAGAATTCAATTAATGTGTGTAAATTGAGTACAATAGAGTGCTCTTATTTATAGAGCTAAACAAATCATAAAGTAAGGAAAGTTATCAAAACTACCTAAATATCAAAATATAGAAACTTTCTAAATACTCAAACTATGAAATGTAGCAACTACTATAATTTCCTTAATAATATTTTTATATTTGGTTCAACTTTAAACTTACAAAAAGTTATAAATTTTTAAATAATAAAACAGATGAATTGACATAAATATCATTTTAAACAAAAGAGAATGATGTGAGTAATGAAGAGCTCATTAATCCTCGAATTATCTACTTTATGTACTCATTCAAACCAAATGAGTGCTCCGATGAAGCGATGGCAGACAGTCACCAACCTCTGGCATAGTAGTTCTCTTTGGTAAAAAAGCTAATGTCGAAGTGAAAGGTAATTATGTCTACAAGTCTCTACAAAGATAACTGGCCTAAAAGGGAGTGAGGGAGATACCTCAAACTTTCAAGTATGAGTTGGAAGATAACTTAAATGGAAGTTGGATTTATAAAACTGTGACGACCCCAAACTCCGAGGCAAATCGGGTACCGCCACGTCGCAAGACACGTCACCAAGCATCCCATGTCACCGCATACTTACTTTTTAACTGTCCGCGACCTAAACCGTTGCACGTATCTTATTCATCTTAACTTAGTATTTATGAATATTTAGATTAAATTGACTAAGTAAGTTGTTCATGATTTATTAAATTATTATAAATTAAACATCAAGCGGAAGTCTTTGAAGCATGCAAACACGGTAGGAATAAAAAGTTTGCATAGTTTAAATAACCCTATAGTGTGGAAACCCGGCATTTGAATACCATGTATATCAAAGAGCGACAAAAGTACAAAAGGTGAGTATATACATGTATCAGGTATTCAAGTACTCCCAAAACATTCATAAAAGCAATAAATAGCTACATAAAGACGCCTACGCAAAAAGTGACCGACGAGCTCTCCTACTCAGATGAAGTCGCCTAAGATGCCCTTGCCCCGGCTCGTCGCAAGATCTGCGATTTGTCACAAAAAACAACGATGAATCCCAAGTGAGTAAATCCCACGAGAACGTTAGCTAATATTCATGAATACCAATAAAACGGCTACAATTCATGCAATTTAAACAAAAGACAATAATAAGAAATTCGCATGAAAATAAGTCGTTGAGAAGTCAATTTGGACATGGATGTAGCGTGACAGAGAACCCTGGTCGACATCCGGGAATCGTCTTAGCTAAACCGAGAGGAACCCATGACGAACACATCGCCAAACATCTCACGATCGAATGAGAGGAACCCATGAACGGGAGAAAACTCATCCAAAAATCTATCGAGAGGAACCCATGACGTAGACTTAGGTCTTCGTCAAACATCTCTCAACCTACGGGTCTCGCGGAGAATACTTACCGCGTAGCCCCAATATGGCCAATTACTCGAACAGCGTGGGGTAGCTAGCCCCAGGGTGTGAGTCCGTGTCATGCCTGACCCGTCGACAAACACACATATACACGTGAGAGTAGATGAACGGTAAATGAAAATAGCACAATGGAATAATTGAAATGTGAAATAAAGTAAGTGTCATAAAAGAATTTTAACTAATTTTCTCGTGGATTTACTTACCTCAAACAAATCGCAAAATGCATTCGAAACGTCTCGCACTCGCCTCGAGATACGTGCCTGATACCCGACTATAGTCTCATAAGTTCCTGGTATCCAATTATACCACTTTTATTAGTTTAGAGTCACATTAAGAGAATTTATATTGTGTGACCAAAAATTTGAGATTTTGTTTCAAAAAGTTTAATTTTTTGCATACTTTTCGAGTTATACCGAGGTGTCGATGCCCCAAAAGTCCTCAAAAACTACATTTTTATACTTTTCCCATTTTATTATATTTTCTGAATTTTTCCATAATTTTCTAACTGTTTTCCTATTTTTTTCTAATTTCATTTTCATTTTTTTAATTTAATTTGTGTATTTTAGTTTCCCCGACCTAGTGTACCCACAGTTCGCTCCTCAGTACCCTTCTCGACACATTTCTCGAGGTGAACACCCGTTACACTATCTCGCTCCATCTAATGATATAAATACACACATGCGATGTTAATTATTTAATAATAGTAAAATAAATAAACATTCACACACAAAAATAACAAATTTTACCTCGTTAGGCGTGCCCTGGACTTTTCTGCGACGTCCACGTAGGTCGGAGCTTAAGATCTTAATCTGTAATTTATCAATTAATCAGAATTAATTAAAGCGGGTCGTTACAATCTTCCCAACTAAAAGGAATTTCGTCCCGAAATTCAAATTTAATGAAATCTTTACCTTGAAACAAGTGGGGGTATCGCTCTTGCAAGGTAGACTCTCTCTCCCAAATGAGGCCCTCGTTTTTATGATATTGTCATCGAACGAGTACAAATGGTATTTCTTTCCTTCTAAGAGTCTGTACCTTGTGATCCACTATCTCAATAGGGTGTTCCTCGTACGTCACATCTGGTCGAACCTCGATTCTACTCATATCAACCATCAGTCTTAGTCCTTGTAACGGCCCATTTTATAAATGTCTCTTCAATTTACAGACGTGGACGCCAGCTCGGATCTACATGGACGCGCGGTAGGCTAGAACACACGGTGACTTAGGTATGGTAGTTATGATGTGTTGGTTGCTTATTTGCGGTGTGAATTTATTAAAATACATCGCATGTGTGTATGTTGCATCAAAATACGTGCGAGATTGTGAGAATTGTATTCACCTCGATATGCATGTCGACGCGGGTACCTCGTAGTTAACGAGACCGAATATTAGGTCGAAGAAACTAAAACACATAAATTAAATAAAAATGGCCAAGTAACTAATATGGAATGGTATTAGGTGGCTAGTGACGCGGCGGTACGCGTATATCGTTGTTCGGACGTGAAATCGGGCGTTCAAACGCCCAAAAAATGTGTGAGTGTCCCAGCTGTGTCACATTGTGGTGTCAAGATAAAAAGTCAACAATCCTTATCTACACACTCCATCACCTTTTCTCTCACCTTACACACACACACCCAACTCTCACACCCGTACACACCTCACACACAAAATCGGGAAGCCGAGAGGAAGAAGGAACCGGAGAAGAAGAGGAGGAAGAAGAGGAATGAGAGAATAACGTGGAGACGTCATGATCGAGGTGAGTCATCGTTGTTATTATGGGTTTCGGTGGTTGGTCGTGGTGGCCTGGACAAGGGTTCGGCCATGGAGGCCGAACCGGGTCGTCGTGGTGATAGCAGGGGTGTCTCCCCTGCCATCGAGTCCACCGAGGGTTAGGGTGGAGAGCAACCCCAACCCCAAACCCCAAATCACATGAAAATTTTTTTTTGATCGAACCAGTGAAAACTGGTTCGATCATAGGATGAAGATGCACACGCGCGAGAGCTTGCGCACGTGTGCATCCCCCTCATGGGCCGGGCCCAGAACGGGCCAGGCTTGGCCTATAGGCCGAGCCTGGACCGGTTTTGGCCCAGGGTCGGGTACGACTTGGTTGGTCGACCCGACCCAAACCAAATTTCAATTAAAAAAGTTTACTTATACAAAACACTTTTTAGGGTTTTCCACTGTAGAATTTGTTGAATTAATTAATATTTCTTGCATTTACGTATAACTTCCGCTGCATGTCATTTGTACACCGTACACACACAAGTGGATACATTTCGAGACAGAGAAAGGACGGCAGGTGTGTACACGTGTAGTAGGGCCAACTTGCAAGGAGTACACGAGACACGTCACCCTGGGGCGGTGAGGGCGCCACAGTCCTGATCTCGCCAACCGTAACATCGAAATATAAAAAACATTATGAACCCCTGCCAATCGACTTGGCAATCTCAATTGATAAGCGACCTTCCCAACTCGTTTCTCAATTTGAAACGACCCAATAAATCTTAGTGCTAGTTTTCCATTGATCCCAAATCTCTGATGACCTTTCAACGGAGAAACTTTCAAGTAGACCCAATCATCTAACTCATAGCTCAGCCCAACCCGATATATATCCGCATATTTCTTCTGTCTGTGTTGGGCAGCCAACAACCGTTGACGAATCAGTCTCACCTTCTCTGTATGGTCTACAACAATCTCAGGCCCCACAACTGTTGTATCCTCGGGCTTTGCCCAACAAGTCGGTGACATACACGATCTACCGTATAGAGCTTCAAATTGTGGCATCCCAATACTGGCCTGATAGCTGTTGTTGTAAGCAAATTCATAGAGTGGCAAGTACTCCTCCCAAGACCCACCAAACTGCAATGCACTTGCCCTGAGCATATCCTCGAATATTTGTATTAATCTCTCTAACTATATGTCTATCTGAGGATGAAATGCAGTGTTAAACAATAATCTAGTACCAAACTGCTCATGCATAGCTTGCCACAATGATGATGTAAGATGATTGTCTCGGTCTGAAACAATCGAAATTGGTACTTCATGCAGTCGTACAATCTCTTTTTCGAATAATATGCTCAACTGTGTGAAATTATACTTCATAGAGACTTGTAGGAAATGAGCTGACTTCGTCAACCTGTCCACGATCACCCATATCGCATCGTGTTTTTGCAAAGTCTGCGGTAATCCACAAACAAAATCTATCGTAATGTGTTCACATTTCCACTTAAGGATGGGCAGCGGCTGCAATAACCCTTCAGGCCTCCTATGATCAGCCTTAACCTACTGGCACACCTCACAACCCCTAACATAGGCACCGACGTCCGCCTTCATCCCTGACCACCAAAATAATCGTTGCATATCATGATACATTTTGGTCCTGCCAGGATGCATTGTATATTGGGACCTGTGAGCCTCCTGAAGTATCCCATCGCGTATCTATGCCACTGTTGGAATCCATAACCTCCATCGGTGCCTCAAACACTGATCCACAGACTCGCTCTAATCTGGATGATCGGGACAACGTGCCATCTCACTGAATCTCGAGTACATCTTGTCAGTCCTTTGACACTCCAACACTCGCGGAATAGAAATAGACGGTATACCAATCTGTCCACGAATATGTGCGTCCGCTGTAGCAGGAACCTCTCTCAAGCTCAGTGTTGCTGCCGCCTTAAGTAAACCATACTCGTGCATCATATGGCAGACAATTGTCTCAGAATCTGGTCCTCTCCTGCTCAATGCATCTGCTACGACATATGCCTTCCCAGGATGATATTCGATAGAGAAGTCGTAGTCGTATATAATGTGAACCTCTCACCGAAGAGGTAATGTCTCCATACCTTCAGTGCAAATACGACTACTGCAAGCTCCAAGTCGTGCACTGGATAATTCCTCTCATGGGTCCTCAACTGTCGGGATAGGTAGGTGATTACGTTGTCTCCCTGCATCAGTACACAACCTAGCCCTGTGCCGCAAGCATCAGTATGAACTGTCAATCCCTTACCCGGCTCTGGTAACACTAGTACTGGTGCAGTAGTCAGTCGCATCTTCAATTATGTAAATGCGTCCTCGCATTCCTTTGACCAATTGAAAGGTACACCCTTCTTTGTCAATTTAGTCATCGACGCGGCGATCTTTAAGAAGTCCTTCACAAATCGCCGATAGTATCCTGCCAACCCTAGGAAGCTCCTGATATCTGTCATTGTCTCAGGTGTCGGCCAATCTACGATATCATGAATTTTACTCGGGTCCACTGATATACCGTTGTCATTGATCACGTGTCCCAAGAACTTGACTTCTGACAGCCAAAACTCGCACTTACTGAACTTATCATATAATTTGTACTCTCTCAACGTCATCAATATATGCCTGATATGTTGCCCGTGATCTTCGTGAGTCTTGTTGTAGATCAATATGTCGTCAATGAAGACTATGACGAATTTATCTAAGTACGACTTCAATACACTATGCATCAAGTCCATGAACATGGCCGGTGTATTCATTAGTCCAAACGGCATCACTGTAAACTCAAATAACCCATATCTTGTGCTGAATGCAGTCTTAGGTATGTCTTCATCTCGAATCCTGAGCAGATGATAACCCGATCTTAAGTCGATCTTAGAGAAGACGCGGCCTTCCGCCAACTGATCAAACAAATCGTCGATCCTTGGCAAAGGGTAACGATTTCGTACTATCACCTGATTCAACTTCCTATAGTCAATGCACATCCTCAAGATATTGTCTTTCTTCTTAACGAATAGGATTGGTGCTCCCCATAATGATGTGCTCGGGTGTATAAACCCCTTCTTCTCTAAATCTTCCAATTGAGTCTTCAACTCCTCCTGCTCCTTCCGTGACATCCGACACGGTCTGTTACCTATCGGTTGTGTGTCTGGATACTAACTCAATAACAAACTTAATCTCTCAGTGTGGGGGCAATCCTGGTAGATCCTCCGGAAAGACATCAGGAAACTCACTGACAACTGGGACATCCTCAACTCTAACCTATGGGATCTCGGTTGACTCTACTATTCCTGCAAACACTTCCATCTCTAAGGTCGTAGCCAATCTACCCTTAGTGGTCAGTAGTATACTCGCATCACCCGTGAAAGTGAACTCTGGTATGTCGGGGATCTAACAAGTCAATATCTTACAGAAACAATCGACCTGAGAGTGATATGACGCTAGCCAATCCATGCCCAAAAGTGCGTCGAACTCTAAGAACTCTAGAATGCGTAGGTCGATAGGGAGTTGGTGTCCGGAGATCTCTATTTTTCAACCCTCACAAATCATGTTAGGGTAAACCTTCTCCCCATCTGCGGTGCTGAGAATCAGGAGTGTACTAACCGTAATCGGTGTTAACCCTAACTCATCAACCATACGTCTAGAAATAAATGATATTGTGGAACCAGAATCAATAAGTGTGTGCATAAAATGATTGAAAATCAAAATCATACCCTCGACGAGCTATCTAGTGGCCTCACGGTCTGGCTGTGCTATAATGTGCACCCGCTCCCTGGCCTGAACTAGTGGTGCTGCAATCGGTGCTACTAAAGCCATCATACCTTCTTTCTTAATGTGTCCAGGTTGTCTGCATTTGAAACAAGTAAGATGCATGTGTCCTGACTCTTGGCCCTGACCTCAATCTGACCTTTGGCCTTGACTCTAACCATACTGTCCTCGGTCCCCCTACCTCCCTGATCCTGGGTCGGTACTTTGCCCCGACCGCGGTCCATAACCACCACTTGACAGTTGTGCTGATTGTGCAGGTACTATCGCATGAGAAGTGACTGCCTGGTGATCATCATGTCTGGGCCTCTTATCCTCTTCTATCCCTGTGATCGATGATCATTTTCCCTTTCCTGTCAGACCTAGTGCCTTGCTGGGACGACCTCGATGCCAACTGTGGCATGGGCATCGCGACACAAAAAATAAGATATGTCTCATGAGTTAAGGCCCTCTCGTAGATCTCCTACAGTGTACGAGCTCCGCCTGATACTACCGCGCTCGCAATCTCATCTCTAAGCCCAACTCCAAAGTAGTGCACTTGATCACGATCTATAGAGGCCAATCCCCAGCGAACTGTAATAGGTAGCGAAACATCTCCATATACTGGGACAGTATGCGATTACCCTGCCTAAGACACAAAAACTCATGTCTCAAGCGTAATTGTATCCCCATCGGTATATGCTGGTCATAGAAGACCTGTCTGAAGCCGACCGAGTAGTCGGCTCTCCATGAGTCTCGATGTGAGCGGTCCACCAAACTTCGGCCTCTCCTCGGAGCATATATCCAAATATCCTAGCACGAATATTGTCGTGAATCCTCAGAAGATTATGTAATTTCTCGTGTGCAAGAAGCCATCGCTGCTTCTGGGTCTCCGCCTCCAGTGAAATATCCCGGCTGAAATCTCACAAACTCTTTCGTCAGCTTAGCCTCAACTGATAGGGAAGCCTTAAATGTGATCTCATGTGGGGTCTGTGTCAGTGTCACTGCGTGTATAGATGTTGGTGTGGTAGTCTTAGTACGAGTCTCTACCATAATTGCGGTGACTAGCGTACCCTGAACAATCGGCACGGCTGCCGGCTCGATGGCGCTCGGTGTGATGGCGGCAGTAAGCGTCGCGATAGACGTTGTTTAAGCACGGAGCAAGGCCATCATCTGCTGAACTGTCGATCGCGTGTCGCAATCCGATCAAGTACACTTTGATCAGTCGCGATAGGCTTAGTACCACTCGTTTGTCCACCATCCTCCGAAGGTGGAGTCGGTTGTCCATCCATGTCGTATCTGCAACAGTGAAGGCCCATATCAACCTCGTATACGCATATATACTATCAAAAATCGAAATATATAACGTATAAGCCTTGGTACTACCCGTCCCATGTTCGCTTCCAAACTAAAGTTCTAAGTCAGGATCTTCTGGTTTCCACATCTAATGCTTGTTGTTAAATTTTATTCCGTTGTATTACATTTTCCTCTAGATTCGCCTGAACCTAGGCTTTGATACCAACTGTAACGGCCCAAACTCCGAGGTAAACCGGGTACCGCCACGTCGCCAGACACGTCACCAAGCATGGTATGTCACCGCATACTTACTTTTAACTGCCCGCGACCTAAACCTTTGCACGTATCTTATTCGCCTTAACTTAGTATTTATGAATATTTTTTATGAATATTTAGATTAAATTGACTAAGTAAGTTGTTTATGATTTATTAAATTATTATAAATTAAACATCAAGTGGAAGTCTTTGAAGCATGCAAACACGATAGGAATAAAAAGTTTGCATAGTTTAAATAATCATAAAAGCAGTAAATAGCTATATAAAGATGCCTACGCAAAAAGTGATCGACGAGCTCTCCTACTCAGACGAAGTCGCCTAAGACGCCCTTGCCCCGGCTCGTTGCGCAAGATCTGCGATTTGTCACAAAAAACAATGACAAATCTCAGGTGATTAAATCCCAAAAAATGTTAGCTAATATTCATGAATTCCAATAAAACGGTTACAATTCATGCAATCTAAATAAAGGACAATAATAAGGAAATTCGCATGAAAATAAGTCGTTGAGAAGTCGAATTTGGACACGAGCGTAGCGTGACAGAGAACCCTGGTCCACATCCGAGAATCGTCTTAGCTAAACCGAGAGGAACCCATGACGACCACCTCGCCAAACATCTCACGATCGAATGAGAGGAACCCATGAATGGGAGAAACCCCATCCAAGCATCTCTCGAGAGGAACCCATGACGTAGACTTAGGTCTTCGTCAAACATTTCTCAACCTACGGGTCTCGCGGAGAATACTTACAACGTAGCCCCAACATGGCCAATTACTCGAACAACGCGGGGTAGGTAGCCCTGGGCGTGAGTCAGTGTCATGCCCCGACCCCGTTAACAAACACACATACACACGCGGGAGTGGATGAACAGTAAATGAACAACTATAAATAACACAATGGAATAATTGAAATGCGAAATAAAGTAAGTGTCGTAAAAGAATTTTAACTAATTTTCTCGTGGGTTTACTTACCTCAAACAAGTCGCAAAACGCCTTCGAAAAGTCTCGCATTTGCCTCGAGATACGTGCTCGATACTCGACTATACTCTTTTATGTTCCTGATATCTAATTATATCACTTTTATTATTTTTAGAGTCACACTAAGAGAATTTATAATGTGTGACAAAAAATTTGAGATTTTATTTCAAAAAGTTTAATTTTCGGCATACTTTTCTAGTTATATCAGTGTGTCGATGCCCAAAAGTCCTCAAAAACTATCTTTTTATATTTTTCCCATTTTATTATATTTTTCTAAATTTTTCCATAATTTTCTAGCTATTTTACTATTTTTTCTCATTTCATTTTCATTTTTTATTTAATTAGTATGTTTTAGTTTCCCCGACCTAGTGTACCCACGGTTCGCTCCTCAGTACCCGCCTCGACACGGTTCTTGAGGCTAACACCCGTTACACTATCTCATTCGATCCTATGATATAAATACACACATGCGATGTTAATTATTTAATAATAGTAAAATAAATAAACATTCACACACAAAAATAACAAATCTTACCTCGTTAGGCGTGCCCTGGACTTTTCTGCGACGTCCACATAGGTCTTAGCTTAAGATCTTAATCAGTAATTTATCAGTTCATCGGAATTAATTAAAGCGGTCGTTACAAAAACCAATCAAACTAAATTAGTTCAAACTATCTTTTGAATTATCTCATACACCCAAACTTCACTCCCAACCAAACAAGGCCTAAATCTATATTTTTAATTGGGAGTGTTTTCTTAATTTGCACTTAATTACTCCTTTTGACCTACAATGTGTCTCATTTTTTACACTTTGTTGTTCCACAACATGTGTCACATTAGGAAATCAATGAAACATTAAATGTTTCATTTCCAATTCTAACTCCATTTTATTCAGTTAATGATGTAACGACCCATTTTCTGAGTGGACCGCCATGGGGCCACCTACAACCTAGCCTACCAGCGCCAGCAGTGTCCCACATACTAACTCATCCACAATTCAATCATTATTAACATCAATAAACAACAATTTACTATTTAAATTGTTAATAAACTCAACTCATCTGTTAAGATCAATTTAAACCATAATAAACCACAGCAGAAGTCCTCTTATCATGACAATCTAAAATATTAAAACATTATAGTCATGCATTTAACTCTGATACCTAGTATGTTGTTGTTGTTGTTGTATTTAACTCTGATACCTAGTGTGAAAAACACATATATCATCGTAGACCAAAAACACACTTTAATGTATAAAAATATCAAAAGTATAGAGTCCTGAACTATCCCGCAATCCCAAATCCCAAAAACAAAAGACAAAGTATATATAATACAAACGTACTAGTCTAGCTCAATATCTCTGAATCACAGGTATTTCGATAACTTTCCCTTGCCACGACTTGTACTTGGATCTACACTCAAGCCATCACAAAAGGCAAATGACGAATCCAAAGTGAGTATTCTTAAGGAAATTAAGTGAGCAATACGAAAAGTAAATACTAGAACTAAAACAAAACTATTAAATAAACACGCTGAAATAAATACAGGCAAATGTGATCATTGCATGCATATGTAATAGTGAAAACTCAAAGTGTGTTCCCAGAGCCTAGGGTCAGACTAGCGTCATACTTCGAACTCCCCATAGACTAGCTGCCGAGGAGTAGCACTCAAGCAAGGCTAGTATCTAGTTCCGCTAGGTGGTCGGTATGGAACCTATGATGTACCCACACGTGCCCAACGCGACTCTCGGGTCGACCTATTCACAGAGATCCCTGGCACATGTGTTATGGACTAATGAACATACATACAAGAATGGCACGGAGGGAGAGCCTCAACGTCCGTCCATTTAAACCAAACCAAGAATAGAGTATTGAAAAACAGAATATGAATTCAAAAGCAAAAATAAGTACTATTTAAGAAATTTCAATTGGGATACTACACAGTTCAAATCGCACTTTGTGTCCCGATAAATAACCCTCGGCCCGGCTCCGTTGAATCCCAGATATCCAAATTACCACCCGAAATGACCTATTCCCATTTATAATTGATTTTTAGTCAATTGCATGTATTTTATGTCACTTAGCAAAAATAGTGTAAAATCTTGCAATATTTAGCGCACTAGATTCCTAAGCATTTATACGTTCTTCATCAGGAAGAAAATTAGCATGCTATATTTTTACCTAGCACGCTAATTGTCATCCAGTTCTCTAGATGACCTCATTAGCGCGCTAATCACGTTTTGGACAACAGTTTTGCTGAAAATTTTGGGTTTTAAACTCCACCACCAACAACAACCACAACATAAATCACTAAACTTCATAGCACTTAAGACCTACAAAAATAACTACTTAACAACCATTTAACAATCCCTATTAGATTCACATCAACACCTCAAAAATTTAGATCAAAAGATAAAGAGAGTTGAGGTGTTTGTGAATCCCACCTTGCTTTGATGATTCAACCACCTAAAGTTCCTCAAATGATCAAATTGGAACTTCAAAAACCTTGTTTCTTCTTCTCTATTTTCGGATGTGAAGATGAGGAGAGAGAAAAGTAGTGGAAAAATGAAAGTCAATCGACTTTTATACCATAATGTGAGCTCTCATCACTTATTCATCCTAAGGCAATTTAATGAGCACCATTTGCTCCATTTTCAACCCCTAATGACTCCAAAAATGACACCGATGGCACACTTTCCCTTGTTCTTAACTCAAAAAGTCGTCTTTCCGGTGTTTCGATGCCCGATTTTCGCATCCCAAACCGCGACATATGCGTACTATCATGTTCTTAACCACCAAATATACATTACATATTATTATTTAAGTCATTTTATTCATTTTATGTGTGTATTATTTTCTTCGGCCTAATATTTAGTCTTTTAGACTACCCGGTACCCACGTCGACGCGCATATCGAGGTAAATACTTAACACACGATCACGCACATCAAATGTGATATAAGTACACACATTGCAATGTCGTTTACTCTATTTCAATATAAACATCGCAAATTAAACAATCTAGTATACAAAATAACTATTTACCTAGCTTCTAGGCCCGCACTAGCCTAGTTGCGGGTCCCACGAGGGTCCAAGCTGTCGTCAGCCATGTCTGCAACCACATCAGTAATAACGGTGAATTAAATTTAGGTTGTTACAATTCTTCCCAACTAGGTGAGATTTCATCTCGAGATTTAAACTAAACTTAAATACTTACCAGTAAATAAGTGGGGATACCGTCGTCGCATAACAGACTCAAGTTCCCATGTGAGTCCATCGGTCTCGTGATGCTGCCATCGAACCAAAACCTTTGGGATCTCCTTATTCCCCAAAATTTGAGTCCTTCTATCCATAATTTGAGTCCATCTAATGAGCACCATTTGCTCCATTTTCAACCCCTAATGACTCCAAAAATGACACCGATGGCACACTTGCCCTTGTTCTTAACTCAAAAAGTCATCTTTCGGGTGTTTCGATGCTCGGTTTTCGCGTCCCAAACTGCGACATATGCGTACTATCATGTTCTTAACCACCAAATATACATTACATATTATTATTATTTAAGTCATTTTATTCATTTTATGTGTGTATTATTTTCTTCGGCCTAATATTTAGTCTTTTAGACTACCCGGTACCCACGTCGACGCGCATATAGAGGCAAATACTTAACACATGATCACACACGACAAATGTGATATAAGTACATACATTGCAATGTCGTTTACTCTATTTCAATATAAACATCGCAAATTAAACAATGTAGTATACAAAATAACTATTTAACTAGCTCCAGGCCCGCACTAGCCTAGCTGCGGGTCACACGAGGGTCCGAGCTGTCAGCCATGTCTGCAACCACATCAGTAATAACGGTGAATTAAATTTAGGTTGTTACAATTCTTCCCAACTAGGTGAGATTTCATCTCGAGATTTAAACTAAACTTAAATACTTACCAGTAAATAAGTGGGGATACCGTCGTCGCATAACAGACTCAATTTCCCATGTGAGTCTATCGGTCTTGTGATGCTGCCATCGAACCAAAACCTTTGGGATCTCCTTATTCCTCAAAATTTGAGTCCTTCTATCCATAATTTCCACATATTATTCCTCATATGACACGTCAGGTCGCACCTCAATCTGACGTATATCAACCATAAGCCTCGGTCCCGACCTAGCTAGCCTCAACATGGAAATATGAAACATTGGATGTACCCTTGCTAATTATGGTGGCAACTCTAGACGGTGTGTCACTCTGTCGATGCATTCCTCAACTCTGAACAGCCTAATGAAGTTTGGTGCTAGTTTCCCCTTAATGTCAAACCTCTGATGACATTTCCAGGGCAAAACTTTCAAATACATCAAGTCCCCAACCTCGTAACTTAGACCCTCAAGATACTTGTCCGCATATTTCTTTTGCCTATCTTGCACCACCTAAAGCCTCTGCCTAATCTGCCTTGCCTTCTCAGTATGGTCAACATTAATCTCAGGTCTTATAGCCGTCGTATCCTTCGGTGTCGCCCAACATGTTGGTGACCTACGGGGCCTACCATAAAGTGCCTCAAACGGTGGCAACCCGATACTCGCCCAATAGCTATTGTTGTAGGCAAACTCACGCAAAGGCAAGTAATATTCATACGATCCATCAAACTGTAATATACACGCCCCAAGCATATCCTCGAGAACCTGAATCAATCGTTCTGATTGCTCGTCAGTCTGAGGATAATATTCAGTGTTGAACTGTAAACGAGTGCCAAACTGCTCCTGCATACTCTCCCAAAGTCTCGAAGTAAGTCTCGAATCTCTGTCGAAATAATGGAGACCGGTACACCGTGCAATCTGAAAATTTCTCTCTCCAAAATAGTACTCAGTCGTGTAACTAAATATCTCATGGAGATCGGTATAAAATGTGTCGACTTCATCAATTTGTCGATAACTACCCAAATCGCGTTGTGTCTCCTCAAAGTCAGGGGTAGGCCACTGACGAAGCCCATGGTCACATGTTCCCATTTCCACTGAGGAATGGGCAGCAGCTGTAGCAACCTAGTTGGTCTCTTGTGCTCATCCTTCACCTGCTAGCATATATGACAACTCCAGACGTATCTACCCACGTCAGCCTTCATCCCGGGCCACCAAAACAATCTTCGCAGATCGTGATAAATCTTAGTCTAACCAGGATGAACTGTATATCGTGACCGGTGTGCGTCCTCGAGAATGTTGTCCCTGAGCTTTGATAACTTTAGTATCCACAAACGACCCCTACGTCTCAAGCACCTATCTGAACCCTTAGACCACTAAGTGCACCCCAGATCTGAGCCAGGCCACTGATCCGCAAATACCGGCCGTCAGCTCTCTACAACTCAACAACCCTCTCGAGATACACCGTGGGAATTCGTATCTAACAACAAATATGTAGCTCAGCAATATCCTCTATTATACACATAACACTGACACTGCCTTAAGCAACCCATGCTCATATGTCATATGTCGCAGTACCGTTTGGCTCTCGATGTCGCTCCTGCTTAGCGCCTCAGCTACGACATTCGTCTTACCAGGATGATACTCAATTGCGAAATCATAGTCCTTCGCTAACTCAAGCCACCGTCGTTGTCGCATGCCCAACTCCCTCTGAGTGAACAGGTACCTCTAACTCTAGTGGTATGTGAACAATACGAACCTCTCACCATACAAATAGTGCATATATGCCTTCAATGCAAACAAGACCGCCACAAGCTCTAAGTCGTGCACTAGATAGTTTACCTCGTGAGGTATTAATCGTCGAGATAATTAGTCCACTAGGTATCCATCCTGCATCAACACGCAACCCAACCTAGTGTCTGATGCATCCGTATAAACTAAAAACCCTCTACTTGCTATAGGTAAGGCCAAAAATTGCACCGAAGTCAACTTCCTCTTCAGCTCCCAAAAAGTGTCCTCACACTCTTGTGACCATTCAAATCTAACATCCTTCTTGGTCAACCTCGTCAATGGCGCTGCAATAATCAAAAAATCTAACACGAAACGCCTTTGTAATATCTTGCCAAACCCAAAAAACTCCGGATGTCAAATACAAACTCGGGTTTCTTCCACTCAATAATCGCCCGAATCTTGTCAAAATCAACTGATATGCCTTGATCACTAATGACATGCCCCAAGAATTTCACCTCAGTTAGTTAGAATGCACACTTGCTAAACTTGGCATAAAGTCTGTGCTCTCTCTGTGTCGTCAAAACATCTCTGAGATGCCACTCGTGCTCCACATGAGTTTTGCTATAAATCAGGATGTCATTAATAAACACAATGACGTATTGATCCAAGATTTTCCGTAATACCTTGTGCATCAAATCCATGAAAATCGTCAGTGCATTAGTCAGTCCAAACGGCATGACTGTAAACTCGAATAGTCCATAATCCTTACTAAAAGTGGTCTTCTCCACATGCTCCATCTCAAATCCTCAACTGATGGTATCTTGAATGTAAATTGATCTTCAAGAAGAACTTAGCCCCAGTCAACTGATCGAATAAGTCATCAATCCTCGGAAGTGGGTAACAATTTCAAATCGTCACATGATTCAGCTTTCGGTAATCCATACACATCCGCATCGAACCATCCTTCTTCTCCACAAAAAGAACTTGAGCTCCCCAAGGTGACATGCTAGGGTAAATGAAAACCTTCTGCAATAAGTCTTCTAACATGGTCCTCAACTCCTTGTGCTCCGATGCTAACATCCTATACGACTGCTGAAGATTGGCTGAGTCCCCAGAATCAGCTCAATGACAAACTCAACAACTCTCAATGGTGGCAATGATACAAGCTCCACTAGATAAAATTGTGGTCGCAATCCTTTCATCTAAAGCTCGAACAAAATAATATATTTGTATTCGATCAGTACATGTTATGTCTATGGAGTACGACAATAGATATCGGTACCTCTCCATGTATATCGTGACAGACATATCCTCGTGAAACATTGATAAAAATTATTCCCTCAATCAGACCCTGACCTCCATAGGTATATACTCGTCCATATAACACTCGAAACTTTGCCCAAGAAGTCACAGCAGGATGAGTCGCGATGTAGGTAGTCCACCAAATCGCAGCGATCGCTCTCAAGCAAAAACTCGATAGCCTTGGCCAATCAATCTCCTCAACCCAAAGCAACTCATGTAGCCACTCATAAGATAACAGCCACTTCCCAACTATTTTTGGGTCCCCAACTCTATAGAAGTATCCTGGCAAGAACTTAATGAAGTCCTTCATCTTCGTAGCCTCAATTGTCATCAGGCTCCCAAAAGTAGACGCAAATGTTGGCTGCTCAGTAGTCACAGGTGCAAGAACCACTGCAGTTTTTGCTGGTACTACTATTGGCGCAGCCCTCTCACCCAGTGTCTCAGACACTGCTGCCTACACTTGAGTCTCAGCTGTAGTGGGAGCTACAACTGCCTGAGTAGTAGTCATCGGTGCAGCTAAAACGGTAGTAGGAGTTGTATTAGTCTTCCGAGCATCCCGATCTCTCATCATGTCTATCAATAACGCGAATCTATCATCTATAGTTTGCGTGAATGACTCCAACGTCAAAGTCGGCCTAGTCAGATCACTGGTATCACCGACCTCAGGCTGAGTAGTATTTGAAGGATGTCCATCCAGCGGATCAACATAGAAGAATGTGCGTTTAATCAGCCTTAGTGTATATGTATTATACAACCAAGAATATAATACGTACATCCCTAATTTCTACCCATCTCACCTCACTTCCTAAGTAGGACTCTAGGTAATTCCTTTGGATTTCCACATCTAAAGTTTATTCATCACGTTTATCCTCAGATTATATCACAAATGTAATCGTGTCAGAGTTAATTTTCAATTCCTCGAGGTTCACCAACCTTGCTCTTATAACAAAATGTAACGACCCATTTTTCGGATGTACCGCCACGGGGGTCCAATGCGGGCCCACAACCTGGCCTACCAACGCCAGCAATGTCCCACATGTTATCTCATCCATCATTTAATCATTATTAACCTCAATAAACAACAATTTACTATTTAAATTATTACTAAACTCAAGTCATCTGTTAAGATCATTTTAAACCATAATAAACCAAAGCGAAAGTCTTTTATTATGATAATCAAAATATTAAGCATTATAGTCATGCATTTAACTCTGATACCTAGTGTGGAAAACCCATATATAATCAAAATATCAAAAGTATAGAGTCTGAAGTATCTCACAATCCAAATTTCCAAAATAAAAACAAAGTATATATTATACAAACAAGTCCGGCTTGATATCTCAGAATCACAAGTACTCTGGAAGCTTGCCCTTACCACGACTTGTACTAGGATCTCGCACTCAAGCCATCATAAAAAAGTAGATGACAAGTCCAGAGTGAGTATTCCCAAGGAAATTAAGTGAGCAATACTGAAAGTAAATATTGGAATTTAAATAAAACTATTAAATAAATATGCGAAAATAAATACAGGCATATGTGCTCATCGCATGCATAAGTAATAGTGAAAGCTCAAAGTGTGTTCGTAGAGCCTAGAGTCAAACTGGTGCCATACTTCAAACTCTCCACAGACTACTACCGGCAAGTAGCACTTAAGCAAGACCAATAACTCTGGATTCGCTAGGTGGTCAGCATGGAACCTACGACGCACCCACAAGTGCCTCGACACGACTCTCGGGTCGAACTATTCACCGAGATCCTTGGCACATGTGCTATGGCCTAGTGGAAATACACACAAGAATGACATGGAGGGAGAGCCTCAACGTCCATCTATTTAAACCAAAACCAAGAATAGAGTATTGAAATACATAATATAAATTCAAAAGAAAAATAAGGTATTGCTCAAGAAATTTCAGTTGGGATACTACACATCTCAAACGGCACTCCGTGTCTTGGTAAATAACCCCCGATCCGACTCCGTTGAATCCCCGATATCTAAATTACCCTCGAAATGACATATTTCCATTTATAATTGATTTTTAGTCAATTGGATGTATTTTATGTTACTTAGCAAAAATAGTCTAAAATATGCAATATCTAGCGCGCTATGTCTAGGGATTAGCGCGCTAGATTTCTAGGCAGCTAAACGTTCTTATCAGGAAGAACATTAGCGTGCTATATTTTTGCCTAGTGCACTAATCGTAATCTAGCGCGCTAGATGACCCCATTAGCGCGCTAATCGCGTTCTGGACAGTAGTTTGGTTGAAACTTTTGGTTTCCGAACATCACCACCACCAGCAACAACTACCACAACATATACAACTTAACTTCATAGCACTTAAAACCCACCAAAATAACTACTTAACAACCACTTAACAATCCATATAGGATTCACATAAACACCTCAAAAATTTATACTAAAAGACAAAAAAAGTTGAGGTGATTATGCATCTCACCTTGCTTTGATGAATCAACCACTCCAAGCTCCTCTAATGATCAATTTTTCAACTCCAAAACATTTGTTTCTTCTTCTCTATTTTTGGATTTGTGATATAGAGAGAAAAAAGGTGGTGAAAAATGAAAGTCAAATTGACTTTTTATAAGCCTATGTGATCTCTCCTCACTTTTGCATCACAATGCAATCCAATGAGCATCATTTACTCTATTTTCCAATCGATAATGACTCCAAATGTGACACTAATGACACACTTTCCCTTGTTGTTAACCCAAAAAGTCATTTTTTGGGTGTTTCGACGCCCGGTTTGGCTTCTCAAACCGCGACATACGCATACTACCATGACCCTAACCACCCAATATACATTACATATGATTATCTAACCCATTTTATTCATTTTATGTGTGTATTATTTCCCCCAGCATAGTATTAAGTCTTTTAGACTACCTGCTACCTGCGTTGGCACGCATATCGAAGCGAATACTTAACACACAGTCTCGCACGTCAAATGTAATATAATTACACGCATTATGATGTCGTTTAATATATTTCAATGTAAACATCGCAAATTAAATAAGTCATGCTTAATGTTACAATTCAATGTGAGAGTCATGTTTGACAACAATTATTTATTTATTTATTTTTATTTTAATAAAAGCCGAATTCACCACTTTTTAATGCTGTGTTACGTTTAACATAAGAACATGTAAGATAAGAAATAATAGAAACCAGTTGAAGTAACTAATGATTAGTATATTTTAACGCTTTCAAATTGATATACTTTGTCGAAAAGGTTGGGATTTTGGAATTAATCCTATACCTAGAAGGATATCACCTTTTTGTGGGCCATCATAAATTTTTATATCTAGCTGAATAGATAGAATGAGATCAAAAAGGATAAGGCATGACTAGCAGTGTATACCCTCCGATCCGTATATGTGGTTCTATATTTTTGTTTGTTGAGAAATATTAATGTAAACATTTTTTTGATTAAATGTAAAGTAAACATATATTAAACTATACAAAATGTGTACGATTAAGGCTCCGCTTTTTAGTTCGTGACACTTGTTCGTTAGAGTTGGATTAATTTAATTTGTATTAGAGGTTAGATATTATTTTTAAGAATTCAACTTATTACCTCTCAAACTTATACGTGGAAGATTAATTGAACCTTCAACCTCATCCATATGTAACTACATTCAAATTAAAATTGTAAATTTTTGAATAATTATACACACTCTTTGTTTCTTTTTTGTTTCTTTAATATAAAGTATTTTTCTCGAGTTATAATTAATTAGGGGTGGCAAAACACGATCAGTGGCGGAACCAAAAACTTAATTAGAGGGGGTGAACTTTACCTAAATTTATCCGTAAGTTTGGATGCTCGTTTGACACGCGCATCCCACATCATGGATCTCACTTAAGTTGTAAAAAAAGACATATATAGACCCGATCCAACCCAAGAACATTTAATGCGATAATTTAATGCATAGGTCGCCTAAGTTAATTTGTATTTACTAGCTCGTATGCCCTCATGAAATTTACAAAATATTTTGATATTTTTACTTAAAAAAGGAGTTGTTGACTTAAAAAATGAATTATTGAAAGCAAGGTTTTAATTAAACCTCCTTAGACCCAGCTAAACTCAACTTATATCGGGCTTAGGTGGACCATATAAAACAAGACTTGCATCAAATAAAAACAAATTATATCAAAAAAATTAAATATGATAATAAACTAATAATTATAAGATTTGCAATATAAATTAAGGGCCCAAAATTAATAAAATACTTTAAAGTTTTACGAAAATATAGTTGAATTATATGTTTTCTGTAAAATAAGAAAAAAATATATTAAATTGACTTTTTAATGATTTCTCATTCTCCCAATTTTTTTCTTAATTATTTAAGGCTTAAAACAATAAAAATGAGGCAAAAAGCTTTAATAATTTTATTTTGACGGAGCGTTTCATAATTAAATATAATTTTGTCTTTAAATAATTGAGTCTTTTTTCATAACATTCTAACCCCAACTCAAAATTGACTTTATAATCAATATTTCTCAATAATAAAGAAATTAGCTTACTTTTTGGTTTGAACTATGTTTACATTATTTAAATGATAAATTATCCACACAATACACTCCAATTAGTTTACTTTTTTTTTGGTTTGAACAATGTTTATATTATTTTAAATGAAAAATTATCCACTCAATACACTCCAACTCATTTGTATGAGCACCTATATTATTTAGACTACGTTTATAGTATATAGAAAGTGTATCGAGCGTAAGGAGCGGAAGAGGAGTCGAGTGGTTGACACGACTAAACACGATAACTCATTTATGACTCATTTAACTCGTTTAAAACAATAATAGAATTTGGGGCACAAAAGAGGTTGGCGAGTCAAGTTGACCCCTCAGGTGATATGATTAAAGTCAAACACGAACACAAGCCATTGATTTAATAAGTTGATACAACACGACACAAATTTTAAACATGTTAACACAACACAACACGTGTAACGCGATAAGTTAATGTGTCGTGTTAATGTCAATTCAACATGACCCATATTATTCGACCCGTTTAACTTAGTGGAGGTCCTTTTTTTTACTCCAACATGCTTGACTTATTTAATACATTTGACATTTTTTATATACAAGCATATATGGTCCAACGGCAAAATTATATTTTGCTAACTTAAAAAGTTAAAGTTTTTGACATTTAATTACTTGTATATAAGTTATTATGCCCTTAATTAGGTTGGTGGTGCTAAATGGACTCAAAAAGCTCGAACTCAAACAATCAAAAAGACATAAAGACTCTTAATTTAAATTCATTATTGGTGTTTAGGGTAGAGGCTAATTATGTCTTTTACTTAGATAGATATCTTAAATTATTAATAAAAAAATCTTTGGGTCTGGACTCAAAGAGTCCGAACAGATTTTTTGTATAGATTAATGGGTTGTAACGGATTTGCGTGTTAACACGACCCATTTATATATTGTGTGTCATAAATGAGTAGATCAACACATTTACGACACAAACTCGCATAAGCTCAATCATAACCCACTTATCTTCGTGTTACGCGTATTGAGTTATCATGTCATGACTCATTTTATTTGCCACCCCTAAATGTAATGTATATTTGTTATTGTTATTCATAATATTAATGGTTAAATTACTTAAAAATTCAAATAAGCGTTATTACTTTTTTGAAATTAAAGATTGCAAAGTTTCAATAGAGATTTGAATTAGATCTTAGGAGTAAGGCATATTATTTTGAAAATAATTTTATATTTTATGTTATATATAATAATATGTTATGTGACAATTAATAAAATATACAATGGTTGATGTGGTGTGTAGTCTCACATCAAAAATACATATAAAAAAAAAAAAAAAAACCGCTAAGGGCACCCCACCATTTAATGAGGGCACCCAAAGTATTTGTAAAAATTTCAGCAAAACTGGAAAATACCATTTTGCCTTTGTATATATAGTGATTCAAACCCCACAAATCATTTTGACAAAGAAAAAAAGGCACCCCACCACAAAGTTGAACCACAAAGCCACATTGCGTTTGGCGAGCGTTGATCGATTCTTGCGGATTGACTTAATCCCCAACGAGGTAACAATGTTTGACAACCATATGATGGTTTTTTAGAACTGTTTAGTTGTGTAAAACTGTGAAAATGATGATTTGTTCGTCAACGTATGGTTTGGTAATTTCTTCAAATCCGAACTTGTTTCCACTATATAATGGAGGATTGTACTGCTACTGTACAAGAGGAGGTCGAACTCACGGTAATTTCGCAAATTTATTGTGTATTTTATGCGGTTATCCGAAGTTTTTGTCTGGGTGCGCGATTGTTTCGGCCTCGCAGGACCGAGATGTGTAGGAATGTCTCGGTCATAGAGGACCGAGAGGTTTCACGCAGGTCACGGTATGGTACAACCGAGAGTACTCTGTAACTCTCGGGCGTACGTGAGCGAGACTCCGAAAGAAAGTTTCGGACCTGTACAACCGAGAACCTATTTTTTGGGTCTTTTTGTGTTTGTGATGTACATTTTGGTTGATTATAATGTTACACTATTTGTATTGCAGGTAATGTCGGTTTGTACCCTATTTCCAGACTACAAGGACACGTTTACACCTTGTAGGCCCTTCCCATCTAGAGAAGCGGTTGTTTCATGGCTTCAAATGATAGGCCGTGAGAACATGTTTGTGCTAGTGACAAAGCACTCTGACGCCGGGGGCATTAAGCGCAAGGGAAGGGTGAAACTTGCCTGTGAGCGGTCTGGGATATATAGGGGAATGTCACAAAGAGTTGGGAAGGGTAAAGCAGCAAAAATTGCTTCGAAACCAAGAAATGTAAATGAAGAAGAGGAAACGGCGATGACTCAAACCGGTACCAAGAAATGTGGATGCCCTTTCCTTATCAACGTAAAGGAAAATGCTGACTCCTTGTGGTATGTAACTGTTATATGTGGGAGGCACAATCACGAGCCCGCAAAAAACTTGGACGGCCATTCATTTGCCGGGAGATTGGATAAGGGGGAGTAGGAAGTTGTAGTGCAAATGACAAAAGGGAATGTGAAGCCAAAAGACATCCTAAATACGTTGAAGCAAAGAGATGTTAGAAACGTATCGACAATGAGGACAATATATAATGCAAGACAAAAAGTCCGAAATGAGGATGCGGGTGGGAGGACTCAAATGCAACAACTGTTGCACATATTGGAGAAGAATAAGTGGATGTCATGGCATAGGAAGCATCCCGTTACGAATGTTGTCACCGAGTTATTTTGGTCACATCCCGACTCAATAAAGTTGCTAAGGTGTTTCCCATCGGTTATTTTGATGGATTGCACGTACAAGACAAATAGGTACCGAATGCCTTTATCGGAGATTGTAGGCATCACTTCTACGCACTTGACGTTCTCCGTTGGGTTCGCATTCTTATCATCAGAGAGTCATGGGAATTATGTTTGGGCACTTGAGAACTTGAGACCCATATTGGATGGGTGGCCTAAGCCTGACGTGTTCGTTACCGATCGGGACTTAGCCCTTATGAGTGCCATAGAAGAAGTTTTTTCGGCTTCGTCTCACCTCCTTTGCTCTTGGCACATCAACAAACTAGTATTGGCCAAGACTAAGAAGATGTTTGGGGAGAACGATGGTTTTGCGCGTTTTATGGATAGGTGGACGAGCGTGATGTATGCCAACTCGGAGGCCTTATTCGAAGTTAGGCTGAATGACCTGCGTTGTGAGTTTGGGAATGTCAAGTGTCTTGCAGAGTACTTGGACAACACATGATTAAAGAACTACAAGGAGAAATTTGTCTCTGCTTGGACAAATAGAATTATGCACTTTGGGGAAACGACAACGCAGAGGGTGGAGTCTGCGCATTATATTCTGAAGCTACACCTTGGGAACAGTCAGGCCAATTTTGAGACTTTGTGGAATGTGGTTGATGGCCTCCTTAGAATCCAACACAACAATATCAAGGCATCGTTTGAGCTAAGTTTGAATGTGGTCCAACATGAGTACATTGATGAGTTGTATCGACGATTGCGTGGTTATGTCGCTCAACGGGCGCTTAGGCTAATTAGAGATGAATTGACCCGTGGAGAGGATGTTGGTCACGACTCCACTCGTTGTGGTTGCGTGATACGCAACACACTTGGCCTTCCTTGTGCACATGAGCTAAACCATCATATATTTGCTCGGTCGCCCATCCCTCTCGAGGACATTCATGTTTACTGGCGAAAGTTGAGTATGATACCTGAGAATCCGGTGGACCCGTCTGGGTACAACGTGCACGATGAGATTGAACGGGTGTTGGAAAAGTTTCATGCTTGCACTGATGAGGACGATCGACTCAGGATTATTCAGCAGCTCTGGGAGATTAGTCGATCTTCGTCTACACTGGGAGTTGTGCCACCGGCGAAAATTAAGACAAATGGAAGGACACCGGGGTCTTCGAAGAGAAAAAACACGATGGTGACGATTCTTCAACGAGACGGCTGCCGAGCGGATTTGAGTACGTGCTATCGACTCAGGAGGTCTCCAGTTCTAGGCAGAAGAAAAGTAAAGTTGTTCCTAAAATGCGTCGTGGCAGCCGACGCACGCAAAGTGCAACTAGCATGCTTTACGTTCATTGCGTAGAACCAGATTGGTTGCCACATGTTGAGGGCATCATCGATGTGGTTGCCGATGGAAACTGTGGATATCGGTGTGTTGCGTCTGGGTTTGGACTTGCCGATGTAGACGGGTGGAGGATTGTCCGTAAAAGGATGTATGATGAGATTATCGGGCATGAAAACCTTTGGCGGGAAGTGCTAGGCTCGAGTTACGATAGTGTCAAGATTGCGGTGCATTGCCAAGAGAATCAAGTTGGTGCAACTTTCAAAGAATGGTTGACACTTCCAGACATGGGATTGTTGGTATCAACTGCATTCAATGTCATTCTCGTCAACCTCTCGCATGGGAGTGCTACCACATTTCTACCTCTACGTAGTGCTCCACCGTCGTCGTTGCACAAGAGACTTGTCATTGCCATGGTAAATGACAGGAATATACATTGGGTTAGGGTAAGTGCTATGAATTTTGTTGAATTGTTATTTTTTCCCCTGGAGCGGGGTTGTGACAATATGTTTGATTCTTGTATAGTGATTCCATCCTTGATATATAATTACTTTTGCTTTCGTGGCTATTGTCGTGCTCGATTTTCATTCGTGCGAAGTTAGTTGGAAAGTTAGTTGTCGAGTTAATGGGAAATTGTTGCTGGAACAGACGTGTCGGCCTTGAATGACCGAGACATACGACACAGTGTCGGCCATGCACCACCGATAACTAACGTTAAGTTTCGGTCGCGCGATACCGCAATTGCCGCTTCTCGTCGACCCATGCGCGACCTTACCCATGGCTTCTCGGCCATCAGTAACCGACACATATTTAAATACCGGAAGCAGCGACATTCTCGGCCGATTAAGACCGGGAATCATGTATTTGTCTCGGTTGTTCAGTACCGAAAAATTGCACATGATTGTCGGCCCTGCTTGACCGAGACCCCCTCATAATCAGAAAAACCAAGTATCCTAGAACAAAAAATACCAAAATAGAACGATAGGCAATGTAACATTATAAATTGTCATAAAAATGTCGTCAACGGGCAACAAGTACTCATCAAACATTTAAAAATGTCGTAAATCATGTAGTCGATACGCACCATATAAGCGAAACACAACAAGTACTCATCAAACATTACAAACTGTCATAAAAACATCTCCGCAAACCTCATAAAACTCAAAGAATGTCATACAAATGTCTATCCCTCCGCAAAAAGGTCATTGCTTGAGTTTCTTCAAACTCTTCCTTTGATACTCCTTCCCATGCATTCTCTTCGGAGGGCGAGCATCGACCGTGGCGGGCTGCGCTGTGGCCTGGGCGGAGTGTGTGGAAGTGCTACCATCTGGGACTGCCTCGGGCCTGCTTCGGTAGGGCCGCATGTTGCGGTTGTGCCGGCTGCGGTCGTCGGAGTCGTACTCGTGGGGGTGGGACCTATACTCCTCCCCGAAAGAAAGTTGACGATGTCACTCGTCATTGTCCTCGCCGACTCAATCGTACACACCTCCGGCGGGAGGTCCATCCATCGCAACGCCGCGTCCAACGCTCGCCTAGTACGCTGATGAAAAAAATCGGGTTAGTGTCAATGTAAAACATATCGAAATTAATAACGAATGCATAATGCATATAACCATTTCAATACCTCAAGTAGTTCGTTGTCTGCGATGGTTGTGGCGACCATGTCATGGTCCTGAAAGCTCGGATTGCTGATAAGGGGATGAGACACTTTGATGAACCAAGGCAAGTAGTCTGGTGTAGCCAAAAACTCAAATACTGCCTTCTCGCCCCGTACTTCAGGAGCCAACACATGGTTCCTCCATCGCTCCCAATTGTCTTCTTGGAACCCATACTTGACGGAGTACTTGTTCGCAGATGGGCCTCGGTGTGCTTCCAATGGACGGTACGAAGGATCTGGTATAGATTGCACATGGCCAAACTATCTCAGAATCCTCTCTGAGTGGTAGGGCTCCACCACATCCATGTACTTGATCGTCCCACTGTAAAAGGCCATCGCGTGTACAACGCCATTTTCCCCGGAATTCACATATGGGTCCCAAGTGACCTGCAACAAATACAACAAGCATTGTTAGCAAAAAAAAAATTACTAATCATTAATCATCAGAGGATATGGATAATCATCTCACCTCACTTGGGCGCAACCTATCCAAGGTTTTCCTAATGGCCCCGAACTTGTCAACATTCGCCACCGTCTCGTGCTTTTGAATCCATCTGGAGACACGAGGTTGCACGTAGTCCATGTACTTTGCATTGGGTGTGGCGAGACCAAGTTTGAAATGGTCGTACACCCATCCCTGCAAATACTTACAATGTTAGTTAGTCCACAATTGCAAGTTGGCCTAATTGAAATACAAAATGAAAATTAAGTCTATTTCACTAAAATACCTCAAGCAATGTAAGGTAGCCAAACAATCGAGACACTTGCGCCTCGTGGCGGACCCCAAGTGTCGATACAAGTAGGCCAACGCAGCCGCACCCCATGCGTAGTTTCCTACGTCGTCCAAGTCCTCAAGAAGCTTCAGCAGTGCGATCGACACCCGAGACTCACTCTTATCGGCAAAAAGAGTGCAGGACAACAAGTACAGCAGGTACGCTCGGACAGTGCATTCCACATGAGGATAATTTCTGGGTCTCGAACCAGCTTTGGGGCACCATGGACTCTTCAACCAATGTTTGCGCACTGTGAGCCCCTTGCTGATATTCACATCCTCCTCAGCCTCCTCGACGCTAACCCCGAGTAAGTTCGATACCATCTTGATAGCGTCTGAGCAAGATTCCTCCATGTACCTCGCAAAGTTCTCCACTGCAACAACTTTTCCCGTCACAGGAATCTTTAGGAGGAAGCTGACATCCTTTAATGAGATAGACATTTCACCAAAAGGTAGGTGAAATGTGTTCGTCTCCGGCTGTCACCGCTCTACAAATGCAGAGATCGCCTCCTTGTTGGCCTTGCGGTATGAGCAGTCTATAAGCGTATTCAACTCGGAACGCAGAATAATCCTCTGAAGTCCCGCCGTGTCCGGGTGGCACGATTGTAAATCTCATTCCTGTATTTGAGCTCCGTGATTGATACACTTAAGAACGGGCCGCTCCTGCAAATGTAAAAACATCTCGTCATTATGTGAAGACCATGAGTATTAAGTTAATCCGTTCAATGAAATTGAAATTAGCTCATTGCTCCAAATCGATAAAGCCACATGATCCTTGAAGCTCTTCAACAACGCCCCGTCTATAGGACCACCGGGGAATGAAGCACGGGCTTCATCAGGCACTTCTGGCTCTCCTTCATCATGGCCAGCTCCACCACTACTGCTCCTGCCCACATTACGATCTATTCCTATCGTGTTCCCCGCCTCTGAAGAGTCGCTGCTACTAGACTCCGATGCATGCCCCTCCTCTTCCCCTCGGGCAACAACAAGATCCTCAGGTCGCCCGACATCGAGGGTCGAACCCTCATCGTGCAAATGTAACCTTCCACGAGTACCATCTACCTTCGCCTTGCCCTTAACATCCCCATTCTCCTTCTCTTTCTCTTTTCGGTACGATGTTGTCGGGGGTCTCCGGCCACCTTGCCCCCGGTTAGGCCTCGAGACCTCAACTCCATCCTCCTCCCTAGTCACCGATACCTTCGGACGAGCCATACCTGAAAAAATTACAACATATAAACGCATGGAACATAACCCAAAAATAATTTACAAAAAAAATAGTTCAAATTCATCCATATCTGATGTCTCGGTCAAGCAGGTCCGTCAAACAACCCGTATTTTCGCTCACCTATGACCGACAATTCCTCCAATATATCGGCAGGGTACAACCGAGTCCAATGAAAAGATCTCGGTTATGCACCACCGAGATTTCTTGAGCATTTCAATTCGCCTTGCTCTCGGCCAATCGCGCCCGAGCCTACTCTAACACTCTCGCCAGTGTACAACCGAGAGTATGAGCAAATTCTCGGTTGTACACCACCGCCACCACATTACCTAACACTAATTCTAGCTCTCGTCACATATCTTGCGAGACAACTAGACTACTCTCGGCCATGCGTAATCGAGCCACTGTGAGCTTTTCCGGCCTTTGTGGCCGAGACTTCGACTTTCCAAAAATGTAGCTTCTCTCGGCCATGCTTGGCCGAGACAGTTAGCACATTCTCTGGCCTGCACGGGCCAGAGAATCGTGAATTCCCATTTTTTTAACTATTGAACAAACTATCACTGCAAATCACAACTAATCTACCAAATGTAACTTAATTACACTAAAAACGTACATTCAACCGAGCGATTTTGCGCAAATAATGTGTTTTCGACGAACTTCAACCGAACCCTAACTTGGAGACGAAATCGGCTCACACCACGACCCTACGAACTGCGAAAAAGCCGTAAATCGAAGGAGAAACACAAGACGAGACACGGGAGACACGATTTCGAAGATTTCTCTCACTGCTCGGTTCAAACCAAATGGGTTCTTCTAGTCAAGATTCGTGAAGGTGGTGCTGGGGGTGGTGGGGTGCAGCGAGATTTCTACGAGGGGTATTTTCGGTATTTCGAATCTAATTTTTGGGTGCCCCAGATAAATCGATTTGTGCCCACATTAACTGGGTACCCTCATTAAATGGTGGGGTGCCCTTAGTGACCCTAAAAAAAACACACCCCATACTATATTTTGATGTAGAGCTCAAACGTTACATTAATTATTGTATAATCTATTGTGACATACGCACCTTATGCAACCAAGTGGCAGGAAACGCCGAAATCAAGGTTTACAATTTTGAATTTGACAAAAAAAAAAATGGTTTAGAATTTTGAGATTTTGCCATCTGCAGTATTGGAACAGCATAAAGCAATGTCGGCAGCCGCCTTTTGCAAGTAGTGCTGTGATGCCACGTAAGTAGTTACAACGAATTGATCCGGGAATTTGATTTCCACGTGTTTCAATAGTAAGGCGTGGGAGCCACTATTCTTCCAGCCGTCGGCGTCGGCGTCATACTATTGGATCAGATAACGAAACCACGTCACCGCCGTATCCCAATTCCCCACACACATGTTAATTTCCAATTACTTCGTGACGAGTTTGTTGGGCGTTCGTGGCAAGTGGGGGCGGGGATTGTAGTCTCTCGCGGCTACCACAATTGTCAAAAGTTGATTGACCCGTTTGTTCAATTTTGTCCCGATCCGCTATAAACAGGTTTCGACAATATTTTTATAAAAAATATAAGGGTTTAGAAAAAAAAAATTTGTTGGTTTAAAAATACAAGAACGAGTCCGGGCAATAATTTCAAAAAAATGGATACCCGTTTCGCGATTAATTTGGACTATTGAGTTGATATCTTTTTTTTGAAACTTTTGTGATGTGTGTATATAATTTTAAAACTTAGACAATAGTGATGTGATGTTTTATCTTGCATTCCTTGAAGATTTTTAATCTATGATATTTATATTGGAAATTAAAAAATTGTGATGTTATGTATTTATTTTTTGGTAATTGAATGTTATGTGACATGTAGTTGAAGTTTTTTTTTTTAGATAATTGATAAATAAAATATTTAATCATATTTAAAAATAAAAATTGGATAAAACGGGAGCCGTATATTTTACAAAAATACGGGTATGAAAAAAAAAGTGCCCATTTTAAAAAAAAAGAACAGGTCCGGACACCAATTTTAATCATTATAAGGAGATGTCCTGGTCTCGTTTATGTTCGGTCCCTTTTTTTTGCCAGTACGACGAAATTTACTCTCACAAATTTCATATTCCCCATCTTCCCCAACACACACCCCACCGAGTGGGATTCTTCTGCCTTGTCAATTTTATCAGTATCAATTTTGATTTTTCGCTCATATATAACTAGTCAGCATCCCGCACTTCGCACGTAGACAAGATTAAGTATCAAAATATTATAAAAATATGTTAAAAATGTAAAATATAATTATGTGATCTCTAAACAATTAATAGAAAGAAATATTTGCAAACACTATGCATATTTTTAAATCTACACAAAACATTAAATATGTAAAATATTACATAGAAATAGTCGGGTTTGAACCCAGGATCACTTACTCATAAATCTAATATCATACTATTAGACTACCCAATCAATTATGATATTATCATGCCACATATTAAGTTACGAGAGCTTCTCGCACACCACATGTCGCGTTATGAAAGCTTCTCACAAAAATAATTTCGAAAAAAACTAAAAACCAAATATCTTATTTATATAACAATTAAAAACATAACCATGAAAATATGTATAGTTTAATTTATTTTAAAATAATCTAAATATTACGCACGTAGTATGTAGTATCTAATAAATAAAAAATCTTGAAAAACAATTCAAAAACCAAAATCTCTTTTGTATAACAATTAAAATCATAACCTAAAAATATAGCAAAAAAAAAAAAAAAAAATTAAGATAGTAAAACCAAAAATCCTATTTGTATAGCAATTTAAAACATAACTTAAAAAATAGCAAAAAAAGAAAATTAGAAAATTAAAATTTAAAAACCAAAAATCATATTTGTATAACAATTAAAAACATAACCTCAAAAATAGCAAAAAAAGGAAAATTAGAAAATTTAAAATTTAAAACCAAAAATTTTATTTGTATAACAATTAAAAACATAACATAAAAATAGCGAAAAAAGAAAACTAAATTTAAAAATCACAAAAAATCTTAAAAACCAAATAATCATATTTGTATAACAATTTAAAACATAACCTAAGAAATAGCAAAAAATAAAAATAAAAAATAAAAATTATACTTTAATTAATGACATCACCATGTCACAGTTAAAATCTTATGTTGTTTTACCATCCTACTCCTCACTTAAGTGAGAAAAAAATCAATGGTTTATGTTTTTTATTTTTTGTTATAAATCTTAATTATGATATCATCATCGTGTGTCATGTTAGGAGAGCTTTTCAAAAGCTACGTGTCACGTCGTGAGAACTTCTCACAAAAACGGTTACTTTATATATATAAGTATATCTATATATATATATATATATATATATATATATATATATATATATATATATATATATATATATTTTAAGGAATTTACTTTCACAGATCGAGAGAGTGATTTATTTATTTTATATTATTTTTTTCGTTAATTATTTTATATTCTTATATTGATTACGTTACAAATCATCACATTGAATCTAGATATATATATATTATAAAGGAACTATTTCTGTGACAAACTCACACAACGTGACATATGACATTATAATATCATAATTGATATTTTATAAGAAAAAATAAAAAATATAAACCATTGATATTTCTTGTACTTAAGTGAGAGGTATGATGGTAAAATCTAAGTTTTTAGTTTTTTAATAATTTTCGTTTTTTCGAGAGTTTTTTTTTTCAATCTTTTATAGAAAGTTTCTATTTTTAGTTTCGATTTTTCTAATAACTAGTCGGCATCCCCCACTTTGCACGCGAACAAGACTAAGTATCAAAATATTATATAAAAAACATTGAGAAAAATGTAAAAATAATTATTATGTAATCTCTTATATGAATTTAAAGTCGCTCCTTTTAGGTCCTTCAATAATTAATAAAAAAAATACTTGCAAACACTATGCATATTTTAAAATCTACAAAAAAACATTAAATATTTACAATATTACATAGAAATAGTTGAGTTTGAATTCATGACTACTTACTCCTAAATCTAATACTATACCATTGGGTCACTCAACCGATTATGATATCATCATGCCACATGTCACATTTTGAGAGCTTCTCACACGCCACATGTCGCATTGTGAGAGTTTCTCACAAAAACAATTCCGAAAAAAATTAAAAAACAAAAACATTATTTGTATAACAATTAAAAACATAAGTCAAAAAATATGTATTGCTTATTTTTTTTAAATAACCTAATATATAATGTACATAGTATGCAATATCTAATAAATAAATAATTCTAAAAAAAAAGATTTAAAAACCAAAAATCTTAAACGTGTAATCTAAAAATATAGCAAAAAAAGAAAATTAGAAAATTAAAAATTTAAAACCAAAAATCATATTTGTATAGCAATTAAAAACATAACTTAAAAAATAGCAAAAAAAGGAAAATTGGAAAATTAAAATTTAAAAATCAAAAATCCTATTTGTATAGCAATTAAAAACATAACCTAAAAATTAGCAAAAAAAAAAAGAAAACTAAAATTTAAAAACCAAAAACCCTATTTGTATAACAATTAAAAACATGACTCGAAAATAGCAAAAAAATGAAAAATTAGAAAATTAAAATTTTAAAACCAAAAATCATATTCGTATAACAATTAAAAACGTGACCTAAATATAGCAAAAAAAAGAAAATTACAAATTACAAAAAAATTTAAAACTAAATAATCTTATTTGTATAACAATTTGAAACATAACCAAAAAATAACAAAAAAAAACAAAAATATAAATTATACTTTTTAATGACATTATCATGTCACAGTCAAAATCTTATTTTGTATTTTATTATCCTACCTCTCACTTATCTTATTTTAAGTTTTACTATCCTACCCCTCACTTTAAGTGCTAGAAAGATCAATGGCTTGTATTTTTTATTTTTTTGTTATAAATCATAATTATGACATCATCATGCCACATGTCATGTTAAGAAACTTCTCAAACTTCACGTGTCACGTCGTGAGACCTTCTCATTATACATATATACTTTTATTTTTTATTTTTTTTGAGTTTCTAATTGTAAGATAAGTATTTGACAAAAAAATTGTAACACAAGTATCACAAGTTTTTTATTGTAAAATATATGATTTTGTCTTTAGTGATGTTAGAATCAGAAATGAAGCAATTGATATTTAATTTTTTGATTTCTTAAAGTTACAGTTGAAACAAAAAATTTTCAAAACATGACAAATATTCGAGAAGAGATGAAGAATATCATAAGTTTTTTTCCATTTTTTTCTCATCAAAATTATTTTATCTAATATGTAGATATTTATTTTTGCTCACAAGCACGAAGTGCAAGATGCCGACTAGTTAAATATAAGATTTCTAAACTTGGTACTCCAAATACATTTCAATGATGCTCTAAATATAATCTTATAAAATTTTAAGATACAATAATATGATTGGTGTAATGGTAAAATTTGTAATTTTATATATATGTGGCGGCCCATTCCCTAATCTAGGGCACCGTCGGCCTAATCTACAATTAAGCCCTAATTCAACCATGTAGGACTTAACTACGTATTAGTCTGTCTTTTTCCTATTTTCCTCGTTAAACATACTTTTAAATTTCAAGTGAATTTTAGAGTTAATTAAAATACTTTTTAAGAGTTATAAGATTAAGTGGAAGTCTTAACAGATTATGCGATCAATATATTAAATCCTAAGGTATGGAAACCATGAAACAACAATCACATGTATATATATATATAAGGATATATTGATTATGATAGAAAATGCACATATATATATTTTAGGGTTTAAATCGTGGTACACTGATATAGACAAAAAATGCAATGGAGTAGGAATTGTGGTGGATAATGATTATAATGATAAGGTCGTAGAGGTTAAGAGAATGGGGGATAGATTGATTCTAGTTAAATTAATTATTGAAGACGAAAATATTAACATACTTAGCGCATATGCACCACAAATAGGATTAAGTGAGAGCATCAAACGCAAGTTTTGGGATGATATGGATGAATTTATGCAGAGTATACCATTAGATGTAAAGGTTTTTATTGGAGGATATTTAAATGGGCATGTCGGGATAAGTAACGATATGTTTGAGAGTGTTCATGGAGGTTTTGGTTACGGTAATAGAAATGAAGAAGGAGAATCAATTTTAGAATTTCCTTCAGCATATGATCTTGTCTTGACAAATACTAGTTTTAGGAAGAGGGAGTCGCATATAATTACTTTTAATAGTAGTCATAACAAGAGTCAAATAGATTTTCTTTTAACAACAAAAATAGATAGAAAACTATGGAGAGACTGCAAAGTAATACCTGGTGAAGCACTTACTACCCAACATAAGTTAGTAGTACTTAATATTAAGCTAACACAATGGAATAATATGAATAAAAGAGTTAGCGACCCTAGAATAAAGTGGTGGAACCTAAAACATAGTAAATAAGTAGAGTTTAGAGGAAAACTACTAAAGGAAAATGTTTGGAATCTTGACTTAGATGCTAATACAATGTGACTAGAAATGAGTAGTTGCATAAGGAGGGTGGGATCAAACATATTAGGTATATCTAAGGGATTGGGACCTCCAAAGAAGGAAACATGGTGGTGGAACGAGGATGTCCAATGAGCAATTAAGACTAAAAGAGAGATGTATAGGAAAATACATAAATGTCAAGATGAAGATGTATACAATCAATATAGAGAAGCTAGAAACAAGCTAAAAAAGTAGTTAGTCAAGCTAAAACAAATTTCATGGAAGATCTATATACAAGGTTAGGTAATAGAGATGGCGAAAAAAATATATATAGGCTAGCCAATAAGAGATAAAAAGAAACAAGACCTAAGTCATGTAAGATGTATTAAGGAAGAAAATCAAAATGTTTTAACGCGCGATGAAGATATTAATGAGAGATGGAGAAGTTACTTCGATAGTTTATTTAATGATGACCAAGTTGATACTATAATAGATGAAAACCCACACCAAGAAAGAAATATAAACTATACATGCAATATTAGAATTGTAGAAGTTAAAAAGACATTGAAAATAATGAAAATTGGGAAAGCATGTGGCCCAGATGAAATACCCATAGAGGTTTGAAAATGCTTAAGAGAAATTGGATTGACTTGGTTAACAAAACTTTTCGATAAAGTTTTAAAATCAAAACAGATGCCAATGGATTTGAGAAAAAACACGCTTGTGCAAATCTTCAAAAATAAAAGAGACATTCAAAGTTGCTCAAACTACAAGGGAATTAAACTTATGAGTCACACTATGAAACTTTGGGAGATGATAATTGACAATAGGCTAAGGAGAAAAACAACAATATCAGATAACCAATTTGGTTTCATGCATGGGAGGCCGACTATGGAGGCGATTTTCCTTGTAAGACGATTGTTAGAAACGTATAAAAAAAGGAAAAAAAATCTTCATATGGAATTCGTAGATTTAGAAAAAAAAACATATGATAGGGTCCCTAGAGATGTTCTTTGGTGGGTTCTAGAAAGAAAAAGAGTGCATGCTAGATACATAGACACTATTAAGGATATGTATGATGGAGTAGTAAAAAGTATAAAGACATTTGGATGAGCTACAAAAGAATTTTTCATTACGATAGGACTACATCAAGGATCGGCTTTAAGCCCATATCTATTTACTTTAGTTATGGATGAACTAACTAGACATATTCAAGAGGATATATTATGGTGTATGCTATTTGCAGATGATATTGTCTTAGTGGATGAAACTAAAGATGGAGTGAATAGGAAATTAGAACTCGGAGGAATACATTAGAATCTAAAGGCTTTAAGTTGAGTAGGACGAAAATCGAATACATGCACTGTGAGTTTGGAAACACTAGACATCGAGATGATGATGTGGTAAAATTAGGGGAAGTAGAAGTTCTTAAGGTAAACTACTTTAGATACCTATGATCAATCATACAAAATGATGGTAACATTGAAAATGATGTCGCACGTAGAATTCAAGCTGGATGGAAGAAATGGCGGAGTGCAACAGGGGTGATTTGTGATCGACATGTTCCTACTAAGTTAAAAGGAAAATCTTATAGGACCGCAATTAAGCCAGCTATGCTCTATGGAAGTGAATGTTGGGCGGTAAAGCAACAACAATTACATAAAGTGAACGTAGCAGAAATGAGGATGCTCAGGTGGATGTGTGGTAAAACTCGTAAAGATAGAATAAGAAATATAGAAATTCAAAGACAAGTAGGAGTAGCACCAATTGATACAAAGATTAGGGAAGGGCGGTTGCGATGGTTTGGTCACCTGCAAAGACGGCCTACAAATGCCCCAACTAGAAAACTTGACTCAATAGAAACTGTAGAAATTCGACGAGGTAGGGGCAGACCAAAGTTAACATGTAATGCATTAATTAAGAGGGATTTGAATGGTTTGCAAAGCTCACCATCACTTGCACTTAATCGTCACAATGGAAAAGTTTGATCCATGTGGCCGACCCCAGTTAATTTGGGAGTGAGGCTATGTTGTTGTTGTTGTTGTTGTTGTTGTTGTTGTTGTTGTTGTTGTTGTTGTTGTTGTTGTTGTTGTTGTTGTTGTTGTTGTATATATATATATATATATATATATATATATATATATATATATATATATAAGAGTAGCGAATATAAACAGTGTGATCGTCATCATAAATCGGTGAATTAAATGCTCGACCCAATATACAACCCCAAAATATATCAAATACATAACTATATAATACACAAAATATCAAAATCTACAAAATATCGATGGAAAAGTACGTCAAGTGGCTCAAAGGTAGTCGTCGATCTTCTCCTTGCCAAGCCTGCTCGTCGACAGCTCTGCACCGTTAACATATTCATTCACATTTCCAAAAGACTAAATGGTATTTAAAAGCATAAGTTTAATAAAAAAAAGACTAATACAAAAAATATGCTAAAAAATACTACAATTAAACAAGTGAAATTGACACAAGGCTAAATAGTTATGATCTAAATCCGGTTCGGTCGTGACATATATCAGTGAAGCCCTTAAAACCATTAAAGGACATGTGTGTTAGACCCTACTTAATTAGGGCATCTGACCAGATAGATTACCTTAATCCACTGATAATCTAGTAGCCTTAACCTTTTTATCAATAAATAATTAAGATTAAGATGTTGTAATCATCAAATATGAAACTTTATCAACCACAAAAGATTCTAAAGTGAACCTTAAACCACGAAGTTCAGTTGGATTGCTTACATTATCCTTAAAATTTAGTAAAAAACTTTGACAGTATTTTCTCTATTTTTAAGCCTACACCGGAACACTCGGCCTTTAAAAATCTTCAACAAAACTTGCTCAGCTTGGTGAAAATGTCGAAGGGCTCACAATCCACCCCATAACAATATATATTGCATTCACAAAAATTATTTATTCATTCTAACCTATCTCGGACTTTCAAAATCCTTAAACTATCATTACTTTAGCTTCGTAGCATTCTAATCCATCCTAAAACCATTATAACAATTCCAAAGGAGATCCTAATTGCACAAGAACCCAAAAAACCATTTATACAATATTTTATATTAAAAATAATACATACGTAAAGAGAAAGAAACCGACTAAGTCACCAATAGTCATAAAGCTTTCTCTTTTCCTTATCACCGCTAGAACCTATCATTACCCAATTATAAAAACTCAATAATGTCAAATAAGTAAATCCTATACTATCCAAATACACATGCAGTAATCAAATGCATAATAATCCAAAGAATTTAAATACAACCATGAATACATCTCGTTTTTGTTATCCGACCACAATCAAATGACATCCTCCAAAAGTGGTAAGTAAACAGTAAGAAGGACGCATGCACGAGGAGAATAACCAAACGACTTTTGTTCATCTAGAATATGGGAGTATGATCTGATTCAACGTGGTCTCATGATAACCACGTGATGCTAAGTATCAGTGACTCCAAACCCCTCAAGCATAATATAGTGTTCTATAACCCCGATATAGTCTACACTATTAAGACACTCGTAACGCCTTATCCTCCCAAATCATGTATGTATGTACAAAAAAATCCAACATCAAGGATCAATGCAATTTATACGAAAATATAATCATGCAATGTAAAGGTTACTATGCGATTTACTTAACCTTACAAACATCCGACTTCAAGACCTTAATTTTCGAAAATCCCGGAGCGTCGAATCACCTTAAAAATAGCTCCAACAGCTTCTCTGCATACCCAATTATATTATAGGTCAAGCTTTAAGTGAAAACATATCACAAAACTCCATGGAAACCATGATCAAAGTGCGTTTGAGAACGGTTTCCAAAAATATTTCAACCAACCCTTATATAACATGTTATACACGTTTATTATGAGTCATTAAGCCTAATTGGGTGGTCCGGATATTTTTACCACGATTTCATAATGTATTAGGGGCTTTTCTACAAATTTACCTTTTCGAAGACCTTTCAAAAACGAGTTTTTCTTTTTCGAAAACATTTACAATGATCTCTAATATGCAAATGACCATCCACACATTGTTTAAACTCAAACCTAGTTATGTGTTTAAATTCTTGTGAAACTTGCTTATAACTTTGAAAAATGGTTTAAGAAACTTGATATGCATGGACTAATGCATTTGGCTTGCGTGAAAAAATTTGTATACCTTACATTGAAATTACAAATTGCGGTTTGAACTTTCATCTTCATTTCTTCATTAATGCCGACTTGAACTTGTATTTCTTGAGTACCCTTGATATGTTGTTTTGCAAACAAAAATTGAAATACACTAGATGTTTATTAGTACATTTTCACCTTGTTTGTTTCCATCAAAATCTCGGTCGGAGTGTGAGTGACTAACCACTTATCCAACAATCTCCCCCTTTTGATGATAACAAACAATGTGAACTTTAAAGGTGTAAAACGTAATCTAAATGTATATCGCATTCATGATTTTATATTTCATATATGCAAGTTCAAAACACATCAACCTTTTCAAGTTCAACCACATTTTTCTCCCCCGTTTGATACCATCAAAAAGTGGGGCCAAGCGTCCCCATAAATAAACATAATAGAAACAATACGAGATATCAAAAACAATTTACAAATTAGACGATAAAACATAGTGAAGCAAGAAATATCCATATAGAAAACTCAAGATACAAAAAAATTCTGATATAGATAGCGTAAAGCAATGAGAGCATAGTTGTGGCTTAAACATGAGTTTGACAAAAAATCGAAACATCTAAGACTGACATATTGGAGCCTAATGCTCATCTAGTGGTGGTGTGTCTAAACACTCCTCCTCGAGGATGGTGGTGGACGTGCAGAGCTGGAGGCATGATCATTACGCGCGGTCCGACCTGGGAGCAATTGACCCTCAATGCGACGAATTTATAGACGCCTGGCCGAACGTCATTAGCGCGCTAATGATAAAATTAGCGCGCTAATGGGTCGATTCATATTCTGGGCCAGTACGCTATTAGCGCGCTAATGGGTGTTATTAGCGCGCTAATTCCCCTCTGGAAATTTTTGGTCAGTACATAATTAGCGCGCTAATTTAACTATTAGCGCGCTAATTCCTTTAAGAATTTTTTGACAAAAAATTTGGATTTTTGCAATATAGCTTGATTCTCCTCAAACTTCATGGACACTTCACTAACACCATATAAAAAGGTTTGGAATAGCTAAAACATATGTAGAAGGTCCGATTCTCGAAACATGCCTAACTCACGCCGAATTTTAGAAAATTGTTCTCTAATGCAAAGGCTTAGTGAATATATCGGCTAGTTGATCCTCGTGGGCACATGGATGAGTTTAACATCGCCCTTTTGGACGTGATCACGAAGAAAATGGTGTCTAATCTCAATATGTTTTGTTCTTGAGTGTAACACCGGATTTTTCGATATGTTTATCGCACTTGTGTTATCACAATAAATTTCAAATGCACACCCAACTAGGATTTGATAATCCTCAAGTTATTGTTTCATGTATAGAACTTGAGCACAACAACTCCCGTAAGCGAGATACATATTCGGCTTCCGTAGATAAAGCAACGGAATTTTGCTTTTTGCTGAACCATGAGATAAGTGAATTTCCTAGCAAATGACAAAATCTAGAAGTACTTTTCCTATCGACTAGACTTCCCGCATAATCGAGTCAACAAAGCTGCGAGTTCGAAACTCTTAGTTTTGTTGAACCACAATCCTAAGTCTTGTGTTCCACTTAGATATCGAAATATACGCTTTACACATTTTAAGTGGGACTCCTTGGGATCGGATTGAAATCTAGCACATAAGCACACACTTGAACATAATGTCGGGTCTACTAGCGGTCAAGTATAGGAGGCTACCTATCATTCCACGATAAAGTTTAGGATCTATGGGTTTTCCTAGTTGGTCTTTATCCATTTTGATGGTGGAACTACTAGGAGTGTCACATGCTTTCAGATTTTCGAATTTGAATTTCTTTAACATGTCCCTCACATACTTTGCTTGATTTATAAAAATGCCATGTTTGGATTGCTTTATTTGCAAGCCTAGAAAGTATGTTAGTTCTCCCATCATGCTCATTTCAAATTCATTTGTCATTAATGATGAGAATTCATTACATAGACTTGTGTTGGATGACCCAAAAATGATATCATCAACATAAATTTGAACAAGTAACATATCATGTTTTTCGATCAAAATGAACAAAGTGGGATCTAGCGTTCCCTTTCTTGAATCATTTTCAAGTAGGAATGCACTAAGTCCAATCATACCAAGCTCTGTGTCTTAGTCCATACAAGGCTTTTTGAAGATGATATACATGACACGGGTGTTCATGATCTTCAAAACTCGGTGGTTGTTCTACATATACCTCTTCATTAATGAAGCCATTTAAGAATGCGCTTTTAACATCCATTTGATATAGTAAAAACTCATTGTAGCAAGCATAAGCAAGTAACATTCGAATTGCTTCTAGTCTTGCTACGGTGCAAAGGCTTCCTCATAATCAATTCCTTCTTCTTGATTGTAGCCTTGTGCAACCAACCTAGCCTTGTTTCTTACAATTTCACCTTTTTCATTCTTTTTGTTTCTAAAAACCCATTTGGTGCCTATGGTTGTGTGGTCTTGGGTCTAGGTACTAATGTCCATACCTTGTTCCTAACAAAGTTGCTTAGCTCCTCTTGCATAGCCATTACCCAAAATTCATCTCCTAAGGCATCATCTATCTTAGTGGGCTCGGTTTGTGATACAAAGCTATATGTCCTTCATCTCGATGTAATGTGGACCTAGTGATTACTCCTTTGTTTGGATCACCTATTATTTGTTGGGATGAATGGCCAATTAGAAGTCTTGAGTTCTTAGGCGCACTTGTGTCGGATTCTTTACATGCTTCAACTTCTTGACTATTTGAAGTTTGTCCTGAGGTGCCATCATCTTCATCATCGATCCTCAATTTTTCCAAGTTTTGCATCATCTTAACTTTGGGATCCACTTCATCAAATTTCACATGGATAGACTCTTCTATGGTTTTGGTTGATCTATTAAACACCCTATATGCTTTGCTGTGCATAGAGTAGCCAAGGAAAGTACATACCTTTGACTTTGGGTCAAATTTGTCTAATTGATCCTTATCATTTAGAACATAGCAAGTACAACCGAACACCTTAAAGTAACTTATGTTGGGCTTTCGGCCTTTCCAATTTATAATTGTTTCATCTATCAAACATTGCTTTTCAAAAATATTAATTTATAGTCAACTTGGTAACTTTTAAACCTTGAAAACCTCAACATTTATCATTATGACCTAAAAGGAACTTGTAGCACTCATGTCCTACTTTCCATAGACTCTAAGAACACTTAAATCAGATCACTAACGGAGAAGTTATAAATTTTCCCATATGACATGTCAACTAGATAAAATTTATTTATTTTGAAATAACAAACTTCTCCAAATCAATATTTTTGCAATTAAACTCTCAAACTCGACAAAAAACGTCCACGAAACCACTTGATACCAATATTAAAATATTTCCACAACCCGTAGAGTCAAATTGGACCAAAATCAATAATTAATTCATCCAGAAATCCAATATAAATCAATATCAACAATTAAAACATCTCCAAAAAGTTATCAACCGAATTGCATTAGTTCACCTCATCAAAACCCTAACCCACGTTAGTGGAATCTATTCCAAATTGATGCAAATCAATCTAATATATCAATTAACAACAATTAATACCAATTTTTATTGAAACCCCGGGAAAGAGATCAAAAAATCGCATGAATTCAAATTGAATAATGGAAAAATGTGATGCATTGAGAATTTAACAAATTGCGAGCCGAATAACTCATTTCCACCATAGAAATTTAGCTCAAATTGACCGTATTGCGATGCTCTACAATGTTGCAGAGAGAAACCAAACAAAAATTAGACGTCGGGAGCGTTATGTGTAAAAATCGAGCGGAGAAGGGGTTAGGTTTAGGACGTAAAAAATGTTCCGATCAAATGAATCGATTTTTTCATTTTTTCTCATTTTCTAACCCTCAGCTGCTTGTTTGAGCAGCTTAATTTCTTTTTAATTATTAATTCTTGAAAATATTTTGACGTGCGTTAACATTCGGTGCTCTTTTTGGATCCATTTTTCACCAAATTGAGCCAAACTCTCGACAAAATAGCCCATCTCTATAAAAACATCCAGAACACTAGTTTTGATCACTCCAAAACCCCATAAATCTTAACTTTGTCCATAACATAGTAAAATCTTTAGGGATCACTCCTCTTGTCATACTTAACCAAACGTTCACTAATTTAGACCAAATCTCAACCTCGACTATCGCCAATCGACACAAAACTTCGAAACAAGATCTCATGCAAACTTTGTCTCATTTCACACTACCTCTAATACTGACTTAAACGCATACTGAGGCAAAATCCCCATGTGGCTCTTTAAGCTCATTTAAACTTCAAATTTGAATTTTAAACTTAATTTTAATTATTTTTCGTAAAACTCGAAACAATAGTTCGAGTTGATATTTTAACTTTACCGAGACCCATTTCGACACTATCTCGAGATAAAACTCCGTAAAATCTCGAATTTATTTGATTAACTTGAATTTTAAAAAATAACATAATATATAGTACACAACACTAAAGACATACCACACAATAATAAAATTAATTAAAAATTTCAATTTCACCGATCTTTAACTCCTAACTCGCGATCAAAACTATAATTAGTCTCCGTTAATCCATGATTAACCGTAATAACCATTTTAAAGATTTTGGGATTTGACGTGCGTGCTATTGCACAATCTAATATCATAAGGGGCTCTGACCCCAGTGTCACCAAAGACTCTAATCTTGGTGTATCGACAACTCTAGGGACTTTAACCCCATGTGCCGCATCATAGTGGCGAGTGCCAACATCCCCAGGGACTCTAACCTCGTGTGCCGATCAACTCTAACATAGTGAAATGGACTCTAGATTCTATAACCGCATTATAATTTTAAGAAATGGACTAGTTAAGGATTCAAGGCTTAACTATGCTACAAATCAGAATTCCCATAAAGTACAAGTCCATTAAGACACCCTTAAATTCACAATTCTTAATAGCATGTTATTTACACTATATTCACTGTGAAACAACAAGATATGACAAAACGCACATAGATGGATTCAAAGAAATTCAATTTATCATAATATCATGAAAGTCAAGCTCAAAAAATGAGGAGTGTCAAATAAGTTCACGATATGAGAATGCAACGCTGGACATAGTCAATATTTACTACAACAACAAGCATAAAGTGGATATGAAAGGTAAATAAAATAATCGACGGGTATACACACGTCAAGCAATGTAAATTCCTAACTTTACCGGCCTTACGATACCCCTAATCTCGTATTCAAACCCTTGAGACTCTTCCTTAGGTCCCGATATCATTTAACATGTTTTTAAGTGTGTTTATACCTTTAACTAGGGTGTTAGACTTGTTTAAAGTATTTAGATTAAAATTAGGAAACTGCTTATTTTTGTATTGTCATAGCACTTAAGGTGTTGGATAGCTTACCTAACGCGTTAATGACCTTATTAGTGTGTTATACAAAGTTAGCGCGCTAACTGATCACACCTAGTGCGCTATATGCAAGAAACCCAGAATTCTGCACTTAGAGTTCTGAGTTCTCTCCACATATAGTCCACCCCAACAACTTGGGATCTTTTTTCCACATCTCCAGAAACCCCAAGACATCCATTAACAACGTAAAATAGCTACACATCATATAATTCATGAATTCATCAAATTAATCTAAGTTGCTAGTATAAGAAAATTACCTTGTTTGATGAACACCTAGCTTGATCAACACCTCCTACACTAAACCCATTGATTTCTCCTTGATTTTCTCTAATTTCTCTTCTTCTCTAGCAAGCTTTTTGATTGCATGTGTTGATCTTAAGCTTTATATGTGCAATAGATAAGTATGATTAAATCCAAAAATTCTTATTTGTATAACAATTTAAAACATAACTTAAAAATATCAAAAAAATAAAATTATACTTTAATTAATGATGCCTCCATGTTACAGTCAAAATCTTATTTTATGTTTTACCATCTTGCACCTCACTTAAGTGCGAGAAAGACCAATGACTTTCATTTTTTACTTTATTATTATAAATCTTAATTATGATATCATCATGTCACGTGTCATGTTAGGAGAGCTTTTTAAAAGCCATGTGTCACGTCGTGAAACCTTCTCATAAAAAATTTCCTTTATATAGATGTATAGAGTTGTAAAGAATACAAAACCTTCTCATCCCATTTCCATTTTTGAACAGAGAGAGATCGATAGTGAGGGGAGTGAGAGACCGAGAGGGAGGGAGAGAGTGATCGTGATGCGATGGAGACAAATTGAATGTGCGTATGTTGTTGTGGTTGTTGATGTCATTGATGGTTGTGTGTTGATGTTGCTTGATGGAGCCTTGGACAAACTACCATGACAGTTCGTCCGAAGAAGACAAAGAGGGTCTCCCATGCCCAAAACCAACCCAGGGTTAGGGTTGGAAGCCCAACCACAAAGAAATTAAAAAAATGGAAACGGTGATTTGTACAACAATAAAGGAGAAAGGAAGAATAATATGGGGTTTGACCCCATACCAGACTGAATCGAACCGGTCTAGTTCAGGGGTCAAACCCCTAATTAAAAAGAAAAGATGAGAAAAATGCTAAAAGTTCATAAAAAATTAGAAAAAATGAAAAAGAACTCAGAAAAAAAAATCGAGCCAAATAAATTGAAATTATGGATTTTTATAAAAATGAGGATGGATTTTACTAAGGATTTATACCGTGTATTTTTCTCGTAATGCATGTTATGATACTCGAAAATATCTAAATTTGAAAAATTATTTTAAAGCCTATTCTGGGTTTGTTTTCGATTTCGAATCACAATTTGGAGTCAAGATTGGGATTCAAACATCCGAGAAGTTGATTTGGAGGGATTTTGGAGTTTTCGGATCGAGTAGGACCAATAAATATATAAAAAAATTAAAAAAAAATATTTCAACCTAGACAACGTAATTCTCGATGCCAAACAATAATTTTGAGTCAAAAATGAAATACGGGCATTAGATAATTTATTTTGAAAGTATTTTAGGGGTTTTGGGATGCAATTGTGTCAATTAAGTTGCAAATAATTGGAAAAAATGGTAAAGTTATTGTGGAGGCTTATATGATGTATTAATGAATTGTAGACTACAATTGGAGCTCCATGTGGACTAGTATACCGACTCGGAGCACAAGGGAGTTGCAATATCACATTTGTAATGTTAAGTAAATTACAAAGTAACCTTTAAATTGTATGATTATAATTTTGTATAAATTGAATTGATCCTTGATATTGCATTTTTGTTGTACATGCATATGCGACTTGAGATGATAAGGCAATTCGAGTCTCTTTATAATATAGACTATACCGAGGTTATAGAACACTATATTATGCTTGAGGGGATGAAGTCACTGATATTTTGCATCACGTGGTTATCATGAGATCACGTTGAACCAGATCATACTTCCATAGTCTAAAGGAACGATATTTTTTTTATTATTCTCCCCGCCCATGAGTCCTTATTATTGTTTACTTACCACTTTCAGAGAACATTATCTGATTATGGTCGATAACAAAAAAGAATTGATTCACGGTTGTATTTAAATTCATTTGATTATATTTTTCGTTTAATCTCTTAGATTATTATGCATTTGATTATTACCGGTGTATTGGATAGTATGTGATTTACTTATTTGACATTACCAAATTTTTATAACTAGATAATGATAGGTTCTAGCAGCTGGCAAAGGAAAGGGAAAACTTTATGAATGTATGCAACTTGCTTAGTTCTTTCTCTATATATGTATTGATTTTTGAATATATTACATTATATAAATGGGTTTATGGGTTCGAATGTGATTAAGACCTCCTTTGGAATGGTTGGAACGGTTTTGGAATGAATTAAAATAATTTTCAAATTATGGTAATGCTAGTTTAAAAATTTTGATACTTTAAATCAAGTTAGAATGAATATATAATTTAGTTGATGCAATATATATAATTACTAATCGATTGTGAGTCTTTCAGCATTCCCACTAAAATTGAGCAAGTTTTGTTGAAGATTTTTAAAGGCCGAGATTTTTGGTGTAGCCTTAGAAATAGAGGAGATGTTGTGGAAAAACTTTTACGAAATTATGAGAATAAAGTAATCAATCTAAAATAACTTTGAGGATTATATAATTAATTTTTACGGAACTTTTAGGTTTAAGATACACTTAGAATCCTTTGTGGTTAATAAAGTTTTATAACTAAAGATTACAAGATCTTATTCTTAATTGTTTATTGATGGAGAGATTAAGGCTTCTAGATTATTAAGAGATTAAGGTAATCTATGCCGGTTAGATACCCTAATTAGGTGGGGTTTAACAATGTTAGTATCAGATCCTATGATTCTAAAGGAATCTTTTGATTGAGGATAAGTGAGTAATTAGTTGAGAAGTAAAGGTAATTGAGCACGATTAGCTGGGAAGTAACACGATGGAACGAGGTTAAAAAGTTTAAAAACTTTATTATTGTGTTATATTTGAGTTGTAGGTATGTATTATCGCTAAATATGTGATAAGAAGTTTATTCTCCTTGTCCATTTGATACTTAACTCGTAATATAGGGGAGTAAGACTAGAAATAGATAATTATATGAAAATAAACTTATGAAACAAAGTTGAACGTAAATGGATGTGAAATAGACTTGTGAAATATGAAATCACAAAGTTGTTGTAAGTAGTTTAGTATTGATCTAACCGATGAAACTATTAGTTATGAAACTAATAGGAAATTGGTTGAAAAGGAAGTTCAAATGATTCATGTACGTAAGTACTGAACATGGATTTCTTGGAAATCAAAATATCGAACTATTATAATTTTTAAAACGATCAAGAAAATATTAAAATAGACTTAAATTAGGTTTCAAGTGATTGAGAATCGTTTGGAAAACATAATATGAAATTGGGACTTATGAGAAGCACAAGATATATATATTATGGGTTTTAGAATAAGGTTGGTGTCGGTTGCATGGTTAACTCGGGAAGACCTATTCCATAAATTATTAGTTTAATACATAACCAATTGAGAGTTCCTTCCGAAAACAGTCTTAACAAGGAAAAATGAAACACGTGGTTATCGAAAACGTAAAATCTAAATTGATTAGACAAATTTAATTTAGACTTGAAAATCACATTTAGATTGTGATTAGATCAGTCAAGTTGTCTAAGTCAGTTTCTAAGAAAATAAAATACTTTGAAGTAAAGTATTGTCTCCTTTTTGAAATAAAATGTCAAGTGAAAAAAAAATGAAATATAACAATATTTTTAAACAATCAAATGACTTCTATATAGAAGTAATGAAAATTTTAATTCTTATTACTCAAGTTACTTATCCATAATTGACGTTGAGTATAATGGTTCTATAAATCGAATAAAGTACCGATAAAATGAATGAAAATACACAAATTAGAAGTAATCTTTGTTAACACCGAATTAGGTGTTGTTATAGAACAAAGATCAAAGAAACTTTAACTTGAAATGAAAATTATAGTGATAAAATTAATGTGTTAGAAGTTAAGGTGTTGGGGAAGTTGTCTAATAATAGTTTAGATTAACTATTAAATAAAACACAAGTAGTTATGTTTTGAAATTCGAAGTATCCAATAATTACTTCTAACGACATTAAGTTATAACGCTTAACACTACAATGTTAAATATAATAAATGAAGAGATAGATGTACAAATCGAGAATCAGTAAGTGATTTATATAGGATGTCTGTAAGAGCTCCTATATTGCGAGAATTTCTATTTATAAGACTTCGACTCATTAAATGATAATAAGTTTCTATGTTTCGAATTAAGATTAGCTAAGGAAGACTTTGATTCATTAAATGATAATAAGAAGTTGAGAATTTCTATTTATAAGACTTGGTTGTTGCACGAAAGTCGTGGTAAGTTTCATTAAAATGATAATAAGTTTCTGACTTGTATTTGGCACGGACGAATTTAGAAAATAAGGCACTAGACCAAAAGTCTAAGTAATCTAAGGAAGACTTTTAGATTCATTAAAATGATAATAAATAAGATCCAGTATTTACATAAATATCCTAAATGTCCCTAGTCGATCATTATACTTTGGGAACTATAATGAATTAAGACTAGTGTGAGTCTTGATTGACGATCATATGATGATTATACGTATAGGGATACGAATCAAGATCACGAGTACTTGTTAAACAAAGTACTTTGGTGAAGAGATATAAATTATCTTTATAGGTTCAAGATTACCGAGACTTCAACATTAGGAACACGGTGATTTGACACAATCAAACGTTGTCTTTAGTTTATAAAGGTTGTGATTGTTCTTGGCTGTGATGAAGTGTAATCGAGATAGAATTTGTCCCTCTCATATAAAGAGAGATATCTAGTGGATCCCTCGTGTGTTAGATCGTGTTAAAAGGCCTTTGAATTGATAATCAATGTCACTTGGATGTTTTCAGCTAAGAGATCGAGACTAACGATTGAAAATGACAATTCCATGTCTTATGTTTGATCGAAATGATATCGTGTGACAAAAGGATGTTAAGATCGATTAGGTTGTTTCGAAAAACAGCACAACTGGGTAGTCATAATGTCTTGCTAGAGGCCGCTTATGACTTGCATATAGCCTATTAGGTCGCACAAATGGTTTTGCGATATGGTTCAAAAAATAAATTTTATATGATAAAATTCATGAAAATAAAATGTTGTAGATATTTGACTTTACTTACTCTATATACAAGGGTTGCATAAATAGATGCTTTAAGTTACAATACACGTTTAAAGAAAAAAAAATTTCTCTATTTTCGTTTTAGAAATGAATGCTCGATCATTTTGGAGAGAAACAAAAGGTTTGGTATTCTCTCGAAGCTAGCACTTTGAATCTCGACCGCCGTTCGGCAATGGAGGGTTCGTGTTGCATGACAACCTTCGAGAAATATTGTCTAAGTAACTTTATTTTATAATCATCTGTTGATTCATTCATAAACCCAACAAGAAACTTCATTTTATAATCATGATTCATTCATATCGTAGGATATTGGTGTGATGTGTCCACCTATCTTTGAATAATCGAATGAATTAATGACAACCGGTATAAAAAAGTCTATGAAGTTTCATTAAAGTCAATTGGGGGTTGAAGTATAAGTAACTAAATTGTCAATATTTCTCACATTAGCATGAAAATAAAACTTTCAAGGTTAACGAGTCCTGATCAAATTAGAATATTAAATTATAAGTTTGATGGAACTTAATATATTTTCACAAGGATCTTATAAGGAGTCAAACTCCAAGTGTTGAAAGTTTTGAACCAAAGTAGTATACAATTAATATTAGTGAATATATTATACATTGGTTCAATTGCAATGCTATACTACTTAATTAGTTAGTGGTGAAATTTAAAGCACTAATTATTGTAAATTGGAGATGATGTAAGATGTTTGTATGTTGGTGAAGATATAAATAAAATGAAGAGAAATGTGTTATTTACACCTCAGTTTGTAAGCCTTATCTCCATTAGGTTGGAAATATTGACTAGAGTACAGTGTATCTGACTTGATATGTTTAAAAAATTAAATATTCTTCAATTGTAATTTCGGAGAAATGAAAAATGTTGGGGCATGTGCCCTAGGAAATCTACAAACATTGTTTATCTTATAATTTTAGTTAATAAATTGAGGTTTTCATTTGTTGTTTTATTATAAGTGATTGCATGTTTACCTTATAGTAAGATCTATGGGTATTTATTGAAATATCTTAAATGTCCCTAGTCAGTCATTATATTGGGAACTATATTGATTTAAGACTAGTGTGAATCTTGATTGATGGTCATGTGATGATCATGCGTATATGGATATGAATCGAGATCATGAGTATTTGTTAGGGAACAAGGTACTGGACCAACCCGCTATGAGAACATCACATGAAATGAGTCATAGGTGTTACTCATGATAGGTATATCATTAAGTCTTTCGACTTGAGATTATCATAGACTTTAATATTATGAGCATGGTAATTTAACACCATCAAACGTTGTCTTTAATCGGACGATTATAAAGATTGTGATTGGTTACCATGTGAATAAAATCTGAATGTGTGTAATCAAGATAAAATTTTTCACTCTCGTATAAAGAGAGATATCGGTAGATCCCTCGATATAATAGACTGATATGATAATGGTCAAGTCTTATGTGAATTGATAAGATCAATGCCACTTGGATGTTTTTAGTTTATCTAAAGATCGAGAATATATGATTGAACATTAAGGGTGACTTTTCATACATTATGTTTAATCAAAGGATATGACACAACAAAAAGATATGATATATGTTATTTAATGGGTTGTATCGATTTTGATATTCATACTACTTGGGTAGTCATAATGTCTTGTTAGAGACCGCTAATGACTTGTGTACCAAAATGGTTTTGGTTCACTGTCAACGTTGCATGAACATATTAGGTCACACACAAAGAATAGCTTTGTGCAATTTAAATTGGTCAAGAGTGATGAATTTTATATGATAAAATTCATTACATAAAAGCCCTTACGATTTGTTATATGATAACTTATTAATATGGGCTTATGTGTAATTTGCTTAAAATGCCTAAATAAAATAGTTGTATTACAAATAAGATTTTAAGTGAGGACTTATCTACACATATAAATAGATGGCGAAACCCTAAAACAAAAAAAAATTCGTTTTTGCAAATTTTGAGTTCTTTGGATTTTGGGAAAGAAAGAAAAATGTTTTATATCTATCTTGGGACTAGCACCCCAAATTGTGGTCTATGTTCGTGTGTGGATTTCCGATAGAGGACGCGCACTTGAAAATCTTGGAAATCAAACAATCAAATAAGGAATTCATGGATTAAGGTAAGGTTTACTTTTATAGATCTAGTTTAATAAAATTTATTTTGATCCTATTGGGTTTTTAAAAATTGTTTTGAGTTTTTCGCTGCGTATGAACCTCAAAACCCAACACTAAGGACTCTAACCCTAGTGTCACTAGGGACTCTAATCCTATGTGTCGCATCATAGTGGCGAGTGTCGACATCCCCAAGGGCTCTTAACCCTGTGTACTGATCAACTCTAACATAGTGCAATAGACTCTAGATTCTATAACTACTTTATAATTTCAAGAAATTGACTCGTTAAGGATTTCAAGACTTGGTTATGCTACAAAGCAAAATTCCCAAAGAGTACAAGTCCATAAAGACACCCGCAAATTCACAATTCCTAATAGCATGCTATTTACACTATATTCATTATGAAACAACAAGAAATGACATAAAGCACATAAATGGATTAAAAGAAATTAAATTTATCATAATATCATGAAAGTCAAGCTCAACAAATGAGGAGTGTCAAATAAGTTCATGATATGATAATACAATGTTGGACATAGTCAATATTGACTATAACAACAAGCATAAAGTGGATATGAAATGCAAATAAAATAAGCAATGGGTATACTCACATCAAGCAATGTAAAGTCCTAGCTTCACTCGCCTCCCGAAACCCCAAATGTCGTATTCGAACCCTTGAGACTCTTCCTAGGATCCTAATATCATTTAACATGTTTTTGAGTGTGTTTAGATTTTTAACTAGGTTTTGGATTTTTTTTTAAGTATTTAGGTTGAAATTAGGAAACTACTGATTTTTGTGTTGTCAGAACAATTAGCGTGTTGGATAGCCTACCTAACGCTAATGACCTTATGCGCTAGCTGATCACACCTAGCGCACTATGTGTAGGAAAACTCAAAATTTTGTTCTTAGAATTATAAGTTCTCTCCACACATAGGGCACCTTAACAACTTGAGATCTCTTTTCCACATCTCCAAAGACCCAAGACATCCATTAACAACATAAAATAGTCACCCATCATATAATTCATGAATTCATCAAATTAATCTATGTTGCTAGTGTAGGAAAATTACATAGTTTGATGAACAACTAGCTTGATCAGCACCTCCTACACCAAAACCTATTGATTTCTCCTTGATTTTCTCTAATTTCTCTTCTTCTCTAGCAAGCTTTACTTAGTTTCTAAGGTTTGTAAATGAAATGGTTTGATTGCATGTGTTAATCTTAAGCTTTATATATGCATTAGATAAGTTTGATTAATAGCCATTGATCTTTATGTGCATACGTATCCCGAGACTAATCTAATGACCTACATCTTGACATTTTTCCCATTAACTCTCTACTAACTCAATTCAACTAACACGAATGTCAAACTCAATTTATGTATATATCAACACGTGTCTCGAGGAATATGAAATGACTATTGTTTTAAATTTCTAACTTATGTACATTTAATATATTATCAACTATAGTAACATTATTTCAACTATATAAACTATACTAAGCTTAAACCAACTTACCACATCACTATCTACCCCAGGTCCTATGTCGGCACACATCTCAAAGTACGTCCTCACTCACGTTTCAACACCTATACACAAGTAGAAGTGATTTAATAGTCTACACATATACAACACACTAGGCATACACCACAACAAATCCAACATATACATCAGTCATCTCGCCTCAGTCAGTGCACGTAGCACGGTGTGGGTCCTACGTCACGAGTCAAAAATCCTGATAACCGAGATAATAAACGAGATTAGAAATTCGGATCGTGACAACATATGATTGACAGTTTGAGGTTTTAAATTTGATTTCGTAAATTTACATAATTCTTAAAATAATAGTAATAAAAAATAGAGGATTTTATATAGGAGCAGGGAATCTCCATGAGAAAGGGGCAATGATATCCCGTTGCGCTTACACTTTGATACCTAAGACAACATAATTCTATAAATTATGCAATAATTATTTCTTTATTAGTTTTTCTTCTATTTTGAATCTTCTCAACGTCAAGTGCACCAAATAAATCATCCTCGGGCATTGTCAAACCTATCTCTGAAGGTCGAAATCCTCATAACCAAATTTCTCTTATCTACGAAATTAGATGAAAATACTGTCGCACTAAGTTCACGTGAATATATATCAAGCTCGAATGACAATCACACTTAATTAATAAGTTGTAGAAACTTTACTAGTTTAACAATTGGTCAAATTATATTAACATAAAAAGCAATACAAATTACACACAGGCCCGAAACTTTTTCATCGACATGTAAGTGCACGCATCTCAATGTTCAATGGAGAATGGCCATCTTAATGTTATATTAGTGAAAAAAAAAAAAAAAAAAAAAAAAAAAAAAAAAATCATAGCAGCAACTTGTATTAGTTTTGCCAGTGCCATACAGGCCCTTTGCGTGAGGAACGAGTGTTAGGTTTTGGTCCGTCGGCACTGTGACTTGTGAGGTGCTTGGTTTCGCGCTTCATCTTCTGCAGCGATCGAAAGGAGGGGAATGGAGATGACGATCGAAGGTCAGATTGTTTAACCTAATCTCTCGTTTTGTGATTGAACTCGATTGCAATTTAGTGTTTTAGGGTCTAGATATACAAAATTAAAGAAAAACAAAGAAAGAAAGATTAAAACCAATCCGCAGTAATGGAGCCAAGAATTGATGCGTGCCAAGAGCACCAATAATAATTCTTAAACCAACTATTTTGTAGATGGTGATCGCACATAGATTGATAGTCTTAACTAAGTAATTTAAAGAACAAGAAAGCAAAGAAAACATTGGAAATTTGGAAACCAATTTATGAAAAAAAAAAATACGTTGATCATGACTTCTAGTTCGGTTCGGATTAAAAGTGGATTTGGTGAGCACTTAAATCCCTAGTTCTCCTTTTTGCAACAACTAAGGCAAGGCCATTGGCTACTTATCTAGCAAATATACAACCTTAGTTGAAGCACTATAAGGTTCAATATATTCACTGCATTAAAATATGTGAAAACACTAACCCTAAGTAACCAAGTTACTTCGTGTGCTCGATTCAACCTAGATTTCCCTAATACCCCATTATTCCTGAAAGGTTGCGGGTCAATCTGTGACACCGGTCACTACTTGTTTTAAATCACCTACACGATTACATATATAGAGTCTCTAACTAGCAATAGATCAAAGCCTAAGAAATAAGTATTGTGCACTACACAATCATAGACAATAATCATGAAATAACACAATAAAAGGGAAAATATTGAAACAAAATGAAACTAGAATTTAAACGATTAAAATTTCACAAATCCATGTTTTGGAGCCGAACCTCCCTTGAAATCTCGGCCTAGACCATGAGGCTAGCGCCTCATGAACTTGAGAATAAAACTTGAAAGAAAGAGAGAAGTGTGACCATCCTTTCTCTAAAATCGTTTCTTTTTTATTTGTGTGTGTGTGTTGGTTGTTGCTTCATATGCACTCTCAAGTACTCTTTCGAGCACACCAAACTTTGATGTACATCTCAAATGTAGGTTGTAGAATAATCAAAATTTTCTATCCATGTTTGAATATGCTTGGTGGTGCTTATGTTTGTCTTATTGGTATGGTTGTTGTTGTTGTTGTGAGTTGTTATACTATATGGGTCTTGATGAATTGAATTGGTTCATGGATTCTTAGCCATTAGCTTCATGATAAAATGATGAGTATGAAGCTTTTATGTTTTCCTCTTCAGATTGCAACTTTTACTTGAAAATTGTGTAGTCCTTGAAGATGCTAAGCTTTCCATGACATTTTGAGATTTAAAATTAAAGACATTCATTTGCTAGAGTAGAAAAATGTTGGAAACATGAAAAATAAAAAACTATAAAGGGAAATTGGAATACGAAGATCTCTAGATTTTATTCTTCCATTCAAGTGAACAAATAGTTAGAGAAGGTGTCTCGGTTGCAGATTTGGTAATTGGACCATGAGTATGTAGAAGATTTCCCATGAGATTTTTGTGCCCGACACTGACTATAAAATTGTAGCTTCAAGTATTCAATCATTGATATGCCAGGATGGATAGACACAAGAGTAAAACTATCATGCAAGGATTGCAAGGCGCCAAGGCAGTGCCTAGGATTTTTCCCTGCCTTAGGCGAGGCGACGCCTAGGTGTTGCCTAGGCGGAAAAAAAAAAATTTATTTAGAGGGCCTAAAAAAATTAGTTAAATTATTTATTGGTCCCTTTCTATCTACTAGTACTGCTAGTCATTGACCTTAACAGTCAATTTTTACTTCAAAAAGTACTAACTAAAGACACTTAATAATTTCAAATTATGCATATGTGCCATCAATTATCAATTAACACATTTTAGTTTTTCCGATCAAAAAAATTAACATATTTTAGTTTCTAATTATTTTTGCTTTCTTGAACCTAAAAAAGTTATAGATGGATTTTTTTTTTTTGGGGTAGGGTTTACATTGTTTGGGGGTTTGTATATGGAAGTTTTCTAAAATTATTTTCACCTCCTTGAACATAAAAAATTACTAAGAAGGCCGCCACTTGCCTTGGTCACCGCCTATGCAGTTTGAGCCAAAAACACCTAGGCGATGCCTTGTAATTACTGCTTTCAAGATGAGAATTATGGACAAATATGTAAAATAATTTTCCCGGCCCAACTTTTGTCCATCAACAAAGTCTTCCATTGTGTCGCTTCAAGATATTGGTTATTTATTCCTATCCAAAAAAAGTTCCCACTTTATATTCTCTATTCTTGGGCAATGTGATTAATAGGGATCCATCTTGTTAGCTCTGAGTACATTTTTTTGTTCTTCATTTTTTTCCCACTTTTTAAAGGGGAATGGCTATAGGGGTGTATTACTAAGCTATGATCTAGGATGCATTGTTTGATCAATGGCAAACTAAAATTATTTGGGACTCTAAGTGAAGCTATTTTAGCTTCCATTGAGGTCTTATGCATTTTTCTCGTTCAATCTCACTATCTCCAGTCTCTAGTGTTGTTCGTGTTTGGTAGCGCTTTGTGATTGTATCAAATAATTATTTCTTTCCAATTAAAGAAGATAGCGAAATTAGAAACGACATTCAGAGGACAAGTTGCAAGAGATTGAGGAACCTCTAACCTTTAATATCATTTTTGCTAAGGTATTGTGATGCTGTTGGATAATGGTTTGGTAAAAGTTCAAAATTTTGCGTGCAATCACATCATTTTATACTTGGCGAGTTCCCATTATTGTGGTCCACATTACTAATTGGAATCTCCTCAGACAATAGAACTTGCCAGAAATTAAGTTTTTAAATAATTACATTTTAAATGAACGAATTTGCTTCATCTTTTATCTTGCATGATTGCATCTTTGTGCTTCTTGTATGTAAAAGAAAAATCTTTACTCATCTTGTATATAACAAGAACAACAACAAAGCCTCAAGCCCAAATTAGTTGGATTGCTTCTTATGGAAAAAAATAAAAATAAAAGGATTAATCTTTGTGCTATGGTTTATTTAACTGTAGTTTTTAATTAATTTATTTTTTATTTTAGCATTCGAGTTTGCATTTTCAACTGGGGTTTAATATTTTCTCTAATATTGGGGACTACTAATATCTAATGGTATTTACCCCTTGTTTGAGACTTGTACTTGGTCATAATCATGAATCATCATCTTTATTTTATATTTCATTGTGGCTAGCAATATACTGAATCAGCTGTAGGTTTACCCTATCAACAAATATACAGCTCATAGTTCTTTCGTTGAGACTGTTTCTTAAGCTTTTTTCTTTTTTTTTTTTTATCATATTCTTGGAATAGCAATCGATGGGAAAAGGAGTGTAGGGTGTCATGCGCATTTTCTTTATAATTGCACTTGTTTAATATGAATTAGACATTTCCTAATAACTTTTTCTTTTTTTTCAATTCTGGTCTTGTACGTGTTTGGCGGATTGTTTGTGTTCTCCACAGTGTAAGTGAAAAAGTGAAAAGTTAATTATTTTCTTTCTCCTTTTTGATTTTGTAGCAAATCTTTAACTTTGTTTCTTCATACGCAGCCTCGCAGGTCTTGCATTCATGTTTTCAGCTAGCTTTCTACTACAAATCCTGGTATGTTACCTGTGAATCTGTGATGCTAGAATCTGGGTTTATTAGTGTCCATTTTATTTGGAGGTACTTATGAAAGTGATGTTCAGATCAACTTGAAGGTCTCATTGTCAGTATGTTTTGGTGTAACAATACTTCATTGATCCCCATGCAAAGATTATGTAGACACATCCACTAAATTTGGATACCTGAATGCTTTGAGATTTCCCCAATGGTGGAATCTAAGAGAAAAGAAGATTTATGTAACCGTCACATTTATTAGGCAATTTTTTTGTTGTATTGAAGTTTTTCTTAAGCCTAGGGAGGGTCCTATCATGTAAAATTGTGTTAGATTGGTCCTTGGCTTCATAATCTTGGATCTATCCAAGGGCTCTGAAAAGTTTTATATTTACAAATTTCAAGTATCTTTTTGACTATCCTTCTGCTGCTAGACCATCCCACTTTTTTCATGCTTTAATTTGAAATCACAAACGTGGACTGCGTCTACTCTATTTAGGCTGCTTAGTTTGAGAGATATTAAGTTTGAGATGTCAGTAGGCAATACTGAATACCGCAATTTAGGGTTTAGGGCTTAAGACAAAAGGAATATGCATGGTTGTTGTCCTCATTCTTGGAGACTTACTGAGATATCTTATATTTTGAAATTCTGGAGGTTGTTAAAATTTGTTTGTTTTGTTGTTCTGCTTGATTACTCTTTTGTAGATAAATCTTGTGGAAAGCTCCTCATATTGAACAATCTTATTTTGAGAAGGTGGTAGTTCGAGTTTGTGAATGCATTGCTTGATTAGAAGTTGTGTTCCCTCTCCCACAAAAACATCTTACTTGAGATATGCCAATTAAAAAGCTGTTCACTAGATGGACATTAGGTTTCTATTGTGGGTCGTTTAATGAGAGAAGTGGTTGGACCTGTTTTTTTATCTGGGTTTTTTATGTTGCTTTTCCCATGAGGACTCCTGCTGGCAGGTGCTTCTTCTCTCTTCTTTTTGATGTCACCTTAAAGCGAAACTCCTAGGATGACTGAAGCAATTGTTGAGGGAACAAGCCCTTCAAGCTAAAAGACCATTTGCATATAAAGTTGAAGTCGGTGAAAATTTTCATATATACTATTTAAAAGAATGAGTACTCGTTTTAGTAATTGCTCTACTAATCTCGTCAAAGTATTTTGAAATTCACAAAGCAGCATCTTCTATAATCTGATTGGATAAAGCCAAACTTCAAGCCAAAATAAAAAGAAAAAAAATAGAAGCCAAACTACACGGTCAAAGAACATATTGTAAAAACAACTAATAACCTCTGTTAGGTATCAATATTAAAACTGCTCATGCTATCATGTTCCTGGAATAACTTCTAGAGTTCTTGCCTGCAAAATACCAAAACACAACTCTCCATCATTTCTTGTTTCATGTACAAACTTAGGAGTGCAACTTGATGTTTGATGTTAATTTTGAAAAACAACTCAACCAAACACTTTTTATCTTTTGATTCTTTTCCAAAGGAACCTTTTTTTTTTTTCCAAAAAAAAAAAAAACCGGTAGACTATATCCAAGTTCTGTACCAATCAGAGCCTGTTACATACAACATTAGTAGAACCAGGATGCAGGGTGCTGCATAAGCAGTGTTTTGCATTAGGAGAAAATATGTGTTGTTTCCTAGTCATTTAGCTACAAAGCCTCAATCCCAAATTACTTAGGGTCGTTTACGTGGATCAAACTCCTCTACTCTGCTCGATTAATGCAGTTGATGACACGCTTCCGTTGCCCAGTCATTCATAACAGAAAAATATATTTTAAACTCTGATATCCTAGATGATGGAGTATTTATCCTCTCAAGCCATGAAGTGGTATCCTTGTTTCTGAGTTGGAGCACACCTCTTCCATCTTTTGAAGATCCTGAAGCTTGCACACCAATTTTGGCTGACCTTCTATGGGCTTCATATATTGGCTTGCCTTGCAAGAGTTTTGCCTATTAAGTTGGGAAGGAAACAAATATAGTTTGTTTTGTTTTGACTTTTGAGGTTATAGTAATTATCAATGATTAATTGATAATACATGTGCATATAAAGTGAAATATATTCTGAAAAGCGTATATGAATATATGATATGTTACTGAGTTATTATTGCGAATATATTGTCTTGTAGAGAGTAGAGAGTCAGTTGCTTGAGATAAAAACAAAGATGAAAGGAAGTAAAAGAAAATTTTTAATATGTAGAACTTGATGATACGAGCTAAGGGTCGCCAAGTGTTAGATGATTAGTGTTTTACGTGAAATGGAATATTATCAACTAGGAGAGACTTCCCTGAAGCAACTCTTTGTATCCAGGCCAAGGAATGGAATGATTGAAAAATCCTCGGTCATTTTGGGTCCCTGAAACAGTTCTATCATTGTGGAAACGCTCCATATTTTCCTGTTTAAGGATGCAGTTATCTAATAAGTCTATCAGTCACATCTTTTTATCTGTAGGCTGTAGCTCTCATTTACTACATTTTAACTCTTATTTTATGAGCTGCTTAAAGGACTATTTTGTGCTCCATTCTTGAGTCACCTCCTTATCAAGTGAACAAGTTTAAATCTATTTCTTGGGCTTCTCTCCAACAATCTAACTTTCACTCTCAAAACAGGACTTACTATTGCAGATACTGTAGTGCTCATTAGATGAGGGAGAAAATTGCATTGTCGAGAGATAGGGAAAAAACGACAGGCTGATTCATACATTAGAGGTCCTAGCGGCTGAATTGTTCTCGACCCATTGAAATCGTAGGTGTTATTATCTAGGTTCTGATGTTCCATTCAATTAGTTGGATAGTGTCATTTTACAATAGATCCTTCTGAATTTGTATCTTATTTCAAATTTTTGTTACTCCAGAATGCTGGAGAAGAACCAAAATTAACTGCTTCCTTATTTTGTGCATGTGGTAGATGGGATCTCTCTTCCAACATCTCATATTAGATCACATGCATCTTTTTGTTTTTGTTTTTGTTTTTTTTTTTTTAACTTTGGGACTTCTGGTGTCCTTATTGGGGAAATTAAGCAGCTTATTAGACTTTACAAATGGATGAAGGTTCCTATTATGTGACTAGTGGCGGAACCAGAAAATCTTGTTAGGGGGAGCGAACTTTAACATAGGGAGCGTGTGTCGACTTTAGGGATACTATAAGGGGCCCGGGGATTGGGGAGGTGACTCCCCCCCCCCCCCCAAGATCCCCCATTGTATGTGACTCCCCCACTGTATGTGACTCTCGTGCAAGGAAGCATGTGTGTTTTGATATTTAGGACTAGGAATCTTTAAAGTATACATGACTCAACTTCACAAAGAATATACGACTCATACTTGGTTATACTTTCGTACACGGGTACTTGACTTTAATAATTATAGTTATACAACAACAACAACAACAACAACATAGCCTCAGTCCCAAATTAATAATTATAGCTATACGCTGAAAATAAATATAGAGAAGGAAGTTACTTAAATTAGTTGTGGACATTATGGTGTTTGATGGCAATCTACTCTTGATTGTGGCAGGCTTGTGTATTATACAGTAACTGGTGGCCAATGTTATCAGGTAAATGGCGGCTGTATATTTCGACTTAATTTGTGCTCTGTGGATGGGAGTTGATATTAACGCTTATGATTTGTTCTCTCAGCTCTCATGTACGTTTTGGTGCCTATGCCTTGTTTATTTTTTGGAGGGGGTTCCACTCATTTCTTGACCAGTCGGGATGGTGGCGGGTAACTTCTTATTTATCCATTCTGTTTTTAGTTTATGGCGATGTTTGATCTATTCTGAGAATATTTTGTATAGCTGTTGCATTCTAGCACATTAACTCTATGCAGAGATCAGTTTTCAATAGTAGTTGTATATTGGTGTCTCTATGCATCTGATATTCCCGGACTGTCATACCTCTTGCGTGCATCAGTGCATGTCATCACTTAGGGATTCTTAGGTTTGCATGAGCTGTTGAAAACTCATTCTTGAGTCGTGACATCTACTATATCATTTTTATTGACATTTGGCTGCAAGTTGTTAAGAGCAAAGGATTAAATTCCATCTCAAGCAAAAGTAAATTAAGGAAATTGTTTAATATTTTAGCTCTACTTCACTTTCTGGAATGATCAAATTAGTTCTGCTTTAAATTTCCTTCTTGGTCCATTTGTGTTCTCCTGATTTCGATAATATATGATATTGTGGACAAAAAATTGGCATTTGGTTCATTGTTGCTGTTAAGTATTATGCCTCAGTGAATGCATATTGAGATCAGGGAAAATGAGTTGGAGATGGATGTCCTGTTGGTGACTTAGTAATCATGCGATGCCTCAGTCGTAGTTATTCGTCGTGCACTTAAATAGTTAAATCTAATGGTTAATATCCTAATTCCAGTGCATTCTCACCTATAAGTTCTCTGTCGATTCTGTTTTTCTTTCAACAGCATTGCTGTTGGTGACTCTTCTTAATTTTGCAGTTGGATAAGTGCTGCAAAGTTCTTGACAGGAGCATCTGCAGTGGGGAGCATTGCTATTCCTGCAATTCTTAGGCATGCAGAACTGATTCAGACTGGAGCCATGTGCATTGAGTTTGTTTCCTTCTTCATTCTCGTTTGCACCGTGTTATGTTTTCACCGCGCTAGCCTCGAGGATGATTGGTAATACATGCCAATAAATCAAAATGCGGAGACCCCCCTTGTACGCTTTTAAATCTTTATCAATTCGAAGAATATGATTGCAGTTGATAATTTGTAATTATAAAGAAAATGGAAAAATCACGCGCAGTTCTTAAAGTTAGCAATGTAGATGAAATGTGTTAGGATATAGAGTTCAGTTTTTCAAAACTCTTATTTAATGGTTATTTTGCTGCATTAAAAATTGCCTACTCGTCTAAAATTAGAATGCGTTTTCTGCGTGGTTGCTTGAGACAATTGAATGGACGTTGGTTTTCAATGCTTGAGTAAAAAGAGTTGAGTTCAATGTTCTATTTTACTTGGGCCCCTCTTGTGAAAGTTAGTCGGGCGGTTTAATTTAATTTAATTTAATTATTCAAGATAAACAAACATTTTTGTAGTTGAATGGCATGATTTGATCTCATAAGTTATTAGTCATCAAGCACTTCTCAATAATTTAACCATTGAACAAGGGGCTTTGAATTCAATGTTTTTAAGTTGGTAATGCTTGTATCTGGTATTGTTGGGTCGATGGCATTATGCATCCACTAGGATTTTTTTCCTCTCGTGTTAATCTCTAATAAAGTCTTAAAAGATACTTCCTCCATTTTATATTATTTGTCATATTTAGGTTTGTGCATTGGAATTAAAGTGATGATTGAAATCTTTAAAAGATAGACATTGAGATTAAATTACCCTTCATTAATATTTTATTTTTCTTAAATTTTTGCTTTAAAAATTAATGTAGAACCTTCAATTAGCATTAGTGACATAACTTTAAATTATGAGTAAAATTAAAAAAAATCATAAATATACTCTTGAGTTCTTAATGTGACTCATATTGTGGAACAAAAAAAAAATTAATTTAACAAATAATATGGAACGGAATGAGCATTAGGAGATCGAAAGATCCAAGAGGAAGGGCTCACATATTGCTTTTTTTATTCCCACGGTTAGGCTTGTATGCAAATCATTGGTATTGAGTTGAATCCTTATTTACTTGAGCTTTTGCTTTTGGTTATCGTTGATGTAGCGTTAAATAAACGTTTGATTCCATTTTATGTTTTTACGATTGGTTGTCTTGTCAATCTAAACTACTTAAAAATTATTAAAATCATTGTAATTTTTAAAAGCATCTCGAGCTCTATGTGATTTTTTTCATTTTCAATGACACTTATTCACGTTATCAAAGCATAAACAAAAAACAAAAACTAAGCCAATGTTGTATACAAGTGGGCACGAGCAAAACTATTCACCATCAGTCGGCCTATACAATACTTAAAAAATATGACTTGCTAATAAAAAAAATAATACCCAAGTACGGGTAGCCCAGTTGACTTGACAGCTAAGTTCCTTAAGAGAGTCTGAGGTGTTCGGATCATGCTTCACAAATGAAGTTCTCGTCCTTGGGGAGACCTTTGCCACTTAGTGTGCCAACTCAGGTTGAGTTCAGAGTAGTCGGTATTAGTCCAAATACTGAATGGTCTCAGAACAATAAATAAATAAATAAATAATAATAATAATAATAATAATAATAATAATAATAATAATAATAATAATAATAATAATAATAATAATAATAATAATAATATAATAATAATAATAATATAATAATAATAATAATAATAATAATAATAAGACTTTTACTCAAAATAGAACTCAATGTTTATTCTAAATTGATCAAATGTTAAAGAATAAACATTAAAGTTCTATTTTGAGTCAAACCAGTGGAGTATTCTTAGAACTTTTAAATTTTTTAAAAAAAAAAAAAAAAAAAAAAAACCTAGAATTGGTTATGGGTGGAGTTATCTATGAGGAGATAACTTAGGACGAGTTGAAATTAATCTTGTTTGGTTGCTCAACTTGCTGCAAGTTATCTCCCAACTTACACCCCCAACTTACACCAGAGGATGTGAGATATCTCTCCACCACTCTCTAGGGAGTTATCTTTCATAAGTTGTAGACACAATTACCCCTCATTGATGACTCATTTATTACTCATCTCTCTCTTGTTTGAAGGCTATTTATGTCAATTTATATTTTTATTGTTTAAAAATTTAAAACTTTCCTATAAGTTTAAAGTTGAACCAAACATGAAAATATTAACTATAAAGAGATAACTCTCAACTAACACTGTAAGTTAAAACATTGACAATGGTTTCTCACATTTTGAGTATAATGAGGTGTCACATTATCATTCTATTACATTCTCTTCCGCTACACTTCTCTCTCACAATGGTTTCAACTTTTCACTACATACTTTATGGGACCCACAATCACATCACACCATCTTTTTTAAAAATCAATACATTTGAAAAACAAATCACATCACATATTTTCTATTGTTTCACACATTTTTTATTTCAAAAAAAACAAAAACTCCGGTGGGCCCATGCGCGTGGGGCCCACTGTTGCTTGCACAATGGCAAAAACGTATGCCATTGCGCAAGCGCATTAACGCCCAATGCTTTGAGGACTGCATTAACGCCCAATGCTTTGAGGACCATATGCTTTGAGGACCGCATTAAAGCCCAATGCTTTGAGGACCGCATTAACGCCCAATACTTTGAGGACCCCAAGTAGATCTATTGTATATATATATATATATATATATATATATATATATATATATATATATATATATATATATATATCCATGTCATATGAATCCTTCAAAATGTGTTGTGCATTAAATAATTTATGCATTTATGACGCATCAATTAATATATTAATTTCTTTAAACCTAAATTTGTGATTGCTAACTTAGGAGTAGGGTAAGCTATTACAACATAAATCATATGGGACAACCAACTAATTGGATGACTCGTGGTTTTAATATGAGGTTAATTGGTTAAATGGTACTTGGGAGTTCGAGCCTTAATTATAAGGGGCAAGTTTGTGGTTTCTTTTAAAAATAAAAATAAAAATAAAAAAAAAATACATGAGACAAATTAAGGAAAGACAACAATAGTTACTAAAGCGACTTGGACTCGTATGCGTAATTCTCACGTTAACAAAAACAGGGAACAAAAGGAACGATAGGTGGCATCAATACGGACAAAATTAACAATTCAACGTAGTTTACATAGACATTATGTTACAAATATGGAGAGATGTCACTGTTATCATACTAATTGAGAATTGTAGTTGATTTAAAGAAAACGACATAATTGATTAAGTGGTGGACTACTCACAACAATTATTAGGAAAATTATATGGATTTTCTTAATCAAAGACGCGCTTATGACTACAATCATCTTTCATATATTATCTTATCAAGGCCACACGTTTGGAAAATCAATTGAGACCTATCAGTGTAAAGATCAACGTCACTATTTGCACAAATTGTTGAAGTATGATAGATCACAAGGTATAGAAGTGAAGCTGTAAATAGTTGCAACAAAGTAAGTCGCATAATGTCAGTTGCAACAGGTAAGAAAATAGAAGTTTCTTAATAATGAAATCTCTATTCCAAATTCAGATTTCAATAAATCTCTTCAAAGATTTATGGCAACTTCTAAAACGTGGAGAAAAGATTTCAAGCAACTGGGTTGCATTCTATTTTGAAAGATTTACAGCGCTCACATCAATATTTTTTAGGAAGAACACGAGGATATATATGGACTAGCTAGGGACATTCTTCCTTGTGCATTGAGTTTTTGTTCACCAGTTGCAACCGTTAACTTCTTTTTTTTGTTTTCTTTTTCTTTATTGAGTTTTAATTACCAAAGGGACATTGGGGTGAACCAATCAAAGTGACTTGACATTACCAAGGGGATCTTGGGTTGAAAGTTCATTGTGATGGTAAAGAAGGGTAATGTCGCAAGCTTAGTAAGGGATCACTGGTTGGGGTCTTGCATAAATCTGTAACTCTTTATCATTAGTGAATTCTTTACAACTAGTTGTGGCCTCGCAGATGTAGGTCTTGGACCGAACTACGTCAACATCTTTTTGTGTTGTGGTTCGCTTTACAATTTAGTTTTACTTTTGTGGTGTGTTTATCATTGTGTGGTTGTTATTGGCGATTCAAGACGTACAAGTGGTATCAGAGTAAGACACTTAGGCATTCTATTTTTCGGAAAGGTGTGATCCTTAATTTTTAGTTTGATTTGCAATGGCTCGATTTATTCAATGCGATCAGGTCGAAGGAGTGTCCACGACGAGACCACCATTGCTCACGAACTCCAATTACACATATTGGAAGGCTCGAATGGAAGGTTTTATAATATCTTTGGATGTAAAAGCATGGAGGGTAGAGATACTTATACCCATTGTTGGATGATTCACCAAAGAACACTAATCTTTGGACAGAGGAGGAAGAGCAACTTCTGCTTGCCAATGCAAAGTGCTCAATGCTATCTTTAGTGCGGTAAATTAAAAGCATCTTAAATTGAACTCATCATGCAAAATTGCCAAAGTTGTTTGGACTATTCTTCACTATTTCTTTGAAGATGTGAGATACTCGAAGAAAGTGTTGTTATCCTCTAAGTTTGAAGCTCTACGGATGGGAGATGACGAGACTATTGATGGATACACAGCTAAGTTGAAAGACATAGCTAATTAAGTTCAACAATTGGGAAAAAAGTACTTAAATAGAAAGATGGTTGAAAAAGCTATTTGGTCACTTCCTTCAAAGTTCATTGTCAAGGTTGCCGCAATACAAGAAACCAAGGGACTCAATAATCTCTAATTTGATGAATTAATGGGGTCACTTATAACATATGAGATGCATATTTCTCAACAAAAGAAACAAAAGGCAATGACCCTAACGGTTGCAACTCAATGTCTCCAGGCTGACAATGGATCTAATAAGGATGAGGATATGGTGTTGTTTGCTAAACAATATGGCAAACTACTTAAAAATGTTCAAGCAAGCAAGTCTAGTCCTAAGATTAATTCCTATAAACATGTAAATGCAAAGTCGAAAGCAACTTCTATTCAACCTAGACATATCAAGTGTAGAGAATGCAAATGGATTTGGACACATTCAGGCCGAATGTCCAACCTTCTTGAAGAACTCAAGAAAGTCACTTGCCACCACATGGATGAAAGTGAGAGCGATGATGAAACCGAAAGAGGTCGCAATAGTCTTTATACACTTTTTTCTACAACTATACTTGAAGTAATCAATCCAGTTGCAACTGCCTCAGCTGCAACTTTTGCAGTTGCAACTCACTCTATTACTGATCCTGCGGTTGCAACTCACTTTGTCACTGCTCCTGCAGTTACAACTCACTTTTCATTGCTCCTGCAGTTGCGACCCACTCTGTTGCAACCTCGAGGTTCCTAATGAACCAAGGATCTATAAGTCTGATTGTGACTCTGATATTGGAAATATTGATGATATTTCCATACAGAGTGCATTTGAACAAATGCATGGACGATGGAGCGTTGTAGTTAATCGAAACTTATCTTTAAAAGAACATGTTTCTCTTCAAGAGATTGTTTCTCAGTTGCAACTACAATTAATAACAAAGGAGAATGAATTGACTACATGTAAGAAAAAATTGCTGAGACTGAGGCCACCTTACATTAGTTAAATAAAGGCAAAGCAAAACTTGATGATATTTTTCAAACGGGTAAATGTTCAAGAGATCATAGAGGACTTGGCTACACGAACAAAGATGTTTCAACTTCTCTCAAAGCTCGTCCTACTGCTTTTGTCAAAGGGACCGAAAATGATGTATCACCTATGGAGCCTCCTAGGAGATTTTTGTGGATTCAAAATCCATATTCGGCCACGATGGTTTAGAATGTATCGAGAATTGGCAAGAAGGCAACAATAAGTTGCTAAGAAAGCAAATGACTCTTGAATTCTATTGCCACCATGTCCGCAAAATCTTAAATGGGTTCTTCGGGCAACTCAAAAATGAGATGTCCCAATGTTACGAGAGGTGATATATGACGGCCCCTTCTTCTAAACAGGGCACCGCCCGACCTAATCCCGTAGTCAAGCCTTAATACGAAACCACGTAAGACTTAATTACGTATTAGTCAGCCTTTCGTCCATATATTCTTTAATAGACATATCCAAATATATTATTAGATTCAGAGTTAATAATTAAAGTTTTTATCATTTTTCATTTTATATTTATTTTAAAGATTATGCGGAAGCTTTTATTATACAAATCATAAGTGTGGAAAACCAGGAAACACAACGTCGCATGCATGTATTATATGGAACTATACACTCAACCCAATGTACAACCCAAAATGTACAATAAAAACATAAGCAATAATAATACAACAAAAGTCGATTCATATAAAATGAGATAGGAGAGTCGCCAAAGTGCTCAAAAAAGTTGTCAATCTTCTCCTTCCCCGGTCTGCTACTGCTCGACGGACCTACACCCACCGTCACAAACTAGACGGTGAGTATAGTAATATTTAAGTAATAACTGAAAAATTCTATGCCACATTCCCAAAATATAAGACATGTATTTAAAAGCATAAAGTAGCGAAATAATTGTTGAATGCAAGTAATGCAAGTAAATATCACAGTTAAAAATGTATAGACTGACACAAGCTAAGTCGGTATGATCTACGTCCGGTCGGCTGTGAGAACTATCACCTAACCTTTCTCACTACTATATGTAGCCGCGATCAACATATTCCATACCAATAGCGAAGCTGCGCCCTACGCATACAATTCATCTATCTCAATCTTGCCGACCACCTCGAGTCCCATATCTCGTGTGTCGCGCAAATGTAGTGGTAAGTGTCGGAACCCCGATAGATCTATGTCCCCGTGAACCGCACATCTCTCGTGCAATGGGCACTAGATAATCCTTCTTTAAGTCTCAAAGACAAATAATTCTTAATCTATAGGATCCCAAAACTAGATAGGCTACAAAGCCCAAAGAAATAAAATACAAGTCGAATCAAATCCAAATTATCCCAATAGCATGATTTTCATCAATTATCTATCAAGAACAACATCAAAAGTAGGAATTGGAATCAATAAAACATTTCGCGAGGCGTCATGTCAATAATATTCAAATATGAATATACAAAAGAACAACATGATATGAGATTACAAATAGCAATGTCTACAAATAGACCATAAAATGATAAGAGTCAATGAAATGAAATATAGAATTCTCACAGCTTTACTTACAATTCACAACGTTTGTCCTAGCCTATCTGATCTCTCGACACTTCGAAATGCATTCCCAAACTCTCGAGATCTCCCCTTAGTTCCATGGATTTGTTTGATAAGTTTTAGTGTGAATTTGGACCGTTACTTATGGCATGTTTGGTTCGTGGGATTAGCCTGGATTAGCTACACTGGACTAGTTAATCCGTTGTTTGGTTGGAGGATTAACTAGGCCAGCGGATTAGTTAAGAGGCATAGGAGTGGATTAAACAATACCACCATTTTTTTTGGGATTAACTAATCCATTGTAAGTGAAAGAGGAGATTACCACTTTACCCCTCACATTAACAAACCACCAAATCACAATTCCCTGATCTCTTCTCTCTTCATCTTCTTCCTTGCCCCTACCTTGCCTCCCTTCATTTTGTTTTTCTTCTACCTAACGCTCACTTCCCTCTTTTCTCTGTTTTCTCTTCTCCTTCCTCCTCTCGCCATATGGCGCATGCAGCAGCTTCTGCTTGCTATTTTTTAAAAAACTGTTTGATTGTTGTTCGTGTTGTTAATCAACTCTCCCTCTCTCTTATTTTCGATTTCACAATCCCCATACCATTTTAATACAAAATCAAATTGAAATTCGATGCTCACCTTTGATCGATGTACCCCTAACAGTCTCGGTTTTGCTCTTTTTCGTTCTCCAGTCCAAACGAGCGAGAGATACAAGAGACCACAAACACGAGAGAGATATAATTGAGAGAGATGAGAGTGTGAGACAATCGGGAGAGAGACAAGCAGCGATCTTCATTGGAGGAGATGAGAAATGTGTGAAATGGGGGGATTTTTGGTATTACGCCAATCTAAGGGTATTTTGGTAAATGTACATGTACAACCTCACTTAATCCCAACCTTAAAAGTACCAACCAAACAAGATACACAAATGGGACTAAACTATCTAAACCCATGTGTTAGTCCCATCACTAATTAATCTCATGTGTTAGGATTCACTAAAATGTGAACCAAACAGGCCATTAGAGTTTTAAACCCTTTTATAGTGTTTAAACCACTTTTGGAAAGTGCTGATTTTTATTTTGCTACTTTTAACCTCTAGCGCGCTAATCATGACTAGCGTACTAGTCTTCGACATTAGCACGCTACTTCACATATATAGCGCTAATTAATATTAGCGCTCTAGATTATCGAACTAGCGCGCTATGTGCAGCAGAACCCAGAATTTTGCACTTCTTTCAGAATTTTTTGTTTTTGCTACACATAGGCTTTGTTATCGCCTTAGGGACCCTCATACACACCACAAAAGGCCTCTAACACCCACCCTAACATAAAATAGCAACAACAACATCAAGTTTCATGAATTCATAAACTTAGTGGAATGGAGAAGTTACCTAACTTGAAGAACTTCTTCTCATTCACTAAAGCTTCAATAAAACTGTAGTGGCCCCAAATTCCAGGCCGCCTTGAGATCTCTCTACGTCGCATCCCACGTCACCAATTCGTGCCACCATAACCCTCTTATCATTGACCCTCCCAACCTAACTAGTTACTTACACTTTTCTAGCTAACCCTAGTTATGTTAACTAACCTTTACAAAAGTATTAATAATTTAGTTAGCCAGTTACTCAATTTATCAGGTTATATGATAATTTTACAGCGGAAATCTTTTAATGAGTAACTTATGCAATATTTAACATTCCTAAGTAGTGGAAAACCCGGCAAAAGATACCATGTATATATCAAGGCGAAATAAGTATAACAAAAGTTCCATATACAAGTAATTAGTGTTCTACAGTCTCCAAAACCTAATAAAAGTAAAATCAATAAATATTGTAGTCACACACGAGCTGGCTCTGCAATCTCAAAAGTAGTCGCCTAGTACATCCTTGCCCTTGCCCTTGCTTGCTCTTGCTCGTCGAAGATCTGCACTCAGTCATCCAACAAATACAGTGACGAGTCCAGTGACTAAAATCCCAAGAGAAGTTCATACAATATTCATGAAATAAAACTGATAAACTACGAGACATTCAAATATAACTCCCGACAACAATACATTATATTCCCATGAATGTAGGCAACATACGACAAACAAAAGTAATAGCATGAAGTAAATAAGTAGCATGTACCAATTAAATAAGCTTATAAATAAAGCAATAATCAGAAAACATGCATCTTTCTAATCACGAGAAAACTCCGACCTACACCAGCCAGTAATCAATAAATCAAATAGGAACCACGTATATACTTACAGGCTTACAATGACTAAACCTCGTCTTCAGTTACAGGGATGAACCCCTCCAGACGCTATTTCAAGTCAAGGGAACACCCTAAATCCCTCCCGACAGTTGTAAATATATTCTACTACCATCGACATGAACATTAAACACAAGTAACTCGTGCAAGCAATTTAGCCACAACCAATATATACGCAAACCGAATATGATTGAAAACCCATGTGTGCCCACCATCAGTCACACATGAAACACGATATCAATAAAAACAAAAATTATGAACTTTGTGAAGCATTCTCATCATTGGGTTTACGCACCTCAATCCGCGCTCCAACTTCTCTGGACTCCATATCCGACCTGACAAGCTCCCTGACACTGAGTTATGGTCCCCTAAGTACTTGAAGTCGATTAAGTGTGTTTATTGTGTATTCAAATTGGTTCAATCGATTTTAAATCAATCTTCCTAAATCAGCCCCTAAAGACTAAATTAAGTCTCAATTTCGGTCCTCCATTTTAACACATTTTTAGGCATGAAATTGTCCAAACATCGAAATCCTCCATCAGCACAATTATTTTTGTCTCTCTCTTAGCTTCCCAGAAAGATTTAGATTGCAAAATTACAATTTAAAATGAAAGAGATATCATGATTTTACTAAACATAGGTCTAATTGAAATCTAATCCGACCAGCGGATTTAGAAAATCTATTTCTCCCAATATATAGTTTTCAAAAATGTGAGTTTTGGTCACAATGCAGCAAACATACCCAAATACAACATACTAAAAGATCAACTCATTCGGATAAGTAGTTAGGGAGTTATGCTCTTAATAAATTTAGTTTCAAAACTTTCCTTTTGAATTCCAACACCTGTTTGTAGAGCATGTTTGGACATAACAACATTTGAATCAAAATATCTTCATTTAGCAAAGTTATTTTCCTTTAAATAAGTTTTCAAATGTCACTAATTTGGATCAATTTGGATCTAAAAGGCCAAATTATGACCAAATTACCTAGGTTGATTCCTAATACAACATGCATAATTCTAATTTTGGTGTTGCAACTTCAAATATTCATATCTTTATGATTTCAAATCCAAATTAAGAACTTCGATATAGCTAGATTATCAGCTTGAAATGAGAAATCCAAATATATAATCCAACTGTAGATATTCAATCATCTACTTTCTGAAATCAGCATAAAACCAGAACTTGTTTCAAATTTAACTAAAAAGATGTGTACCTAGTTGATGTAACACGCTAGCTTGAGAATTTCCCACTAACTCCCATGGATTCCTTCAACACCTTGATGATTCACTCCTCTCCATAAATTCCTTCTTCTTCTCTAGCAAAATGAATGAATGATTTGGTTTGCATGTTGTTTGATCACTAATGGTATATATTAAGATGATGTTCCTTCCTAGCCCTTAATCTCCATGGATTTATGTATCCCGAGGACTATCTAATGGTCCACCTCTTGCCATGTATCCCACTAACTCAACCTCAAGTGACACAATTTCATTACTTACCTAGTTCCTAGATGTGTCAATGTGTATCTCTAGACCAATCCTTTGTTTTCTATTTATTTTACTCAACTATAGGCCTTGATTTATTGCATTTATTCACCTTAGCTTAGGCACATCATAATGCCTATGATTAGTGTTTTTAGTGAACAACAATTATCAACTTGTAGTTCACTAACTCTCAACTACCTGGCACTCATTGTCCCGCATCTCGGCACACATTTCAAGGTACGTCATAGCCTATTGTTTTAATTGAATCAATCTTACCCTATGATTACATTACCTATTTTAAATTGATTAACTAGTCATTCTAACGTGAATTCATCAAGTTTCCTAGTGTACCCGCAGTTCGCCTACTCGACACCCGCGTCGATACGCTTTCGAGGCAAATGCCCGTCACACAACCTCACTCGATAACAACATACGCACATGCAATGCAATATAATAATAATAAATTTAAACACCATATTTACACAACCATCATTCCACAAATAACATATTTCCTCGGTTCTCATGTTCGAGTCAACCGAATTGTTCGCGTAACGCTCAAATTACGCATGTTAATTCTCGAGATTAACGTTAATCTTAGTTTAATTAATTTGGGTCGTTACAAATACGCACTTATCCTCTTCTCCAAACCGCTTCATAGCCTCTCTTCTTTCTCTCCTTCCAAGCAATGATTTTGATGATGAAGATAAAAAATCAATTGTTGACTTATATGTTCCATTTGACCATGTTTATATATTTAAACAAAAGCATTGATCATTATGTGCACACGTGTCTCGAGACTCAACTAATGGACCATCTTGTCACACTTATCCCTCAAGTCATGTTTGAGTGACTCAACAAGTTGACACCTTGACTCTTTATGGGTGAATACGTGTCTCGATGCACATCTAGTGATCCTTATTTTATTTTACTAACTTTAGGCACATTAATGGTTATTTAAATGTGACCACATTAAAGCAACTTCCAAAACCAACATTACTTCAAATTAACTAACTTACCCCATATGCCGCTATCTCGGTCCCACGTCGACACGCGATTCGAGGTACGTCCCCGCTCATCTCGATACCTATACAGCCGTATAAATTGACTTAATAGTCTACACATATACAATACACTAGTCATACATCACAACAAATATAAAATATACCTCGACCCTTACCTCAATTAATGGACATATCACGGTGTAGGTCCCACAGTACGGGTCGTTAATCTTGTTTAAGGAATTAAACACAGTTAGAGATTTTGGGTCGTTACATGATAACACCAAATCGTGGGATAAAGCATTTGATCAAAAGTGCAATGTTCCTTACATTTGTGATGTTCACTAGTTAGTTTATGTGACGAAAAAAAAAAAAAAACAAAATAAACCGCTCCTAACTAGTTTACATTTTTTTTTCCTTTTCTTTCTTCTCTATTTTTTTCAAAGATTTTTTTGTAGGCTCATTTGATGTTGTCATATAGGTTGCTACTATTAAGCTAGTTGCAACTGAAGTTTATGGATAAATGGTTAAAGCTTCTTCTTAAGTCATGTTGCAACTGAAGCTATTGAAAATACTACTAGTTGGGATGGTTGCGGGTTCGGGGGAGTCTTCTACTGTATAGTACTACTACGGGATCTCTTACGATATCTTTCGTTGTGCCTTTTCTCTTTACAAGGGGCTGATTACTCTATTTTCCCGAGCGCTCAGCGGGGTATTTTACTTCGTTACGTTGTTGGGATCGACTGCATTATCGACAACTCCATTCCTTCGTTATATGCTCATTAACTCTCTGGGCTTCTTTGTCATTTTTGTGCACAAAGGGGGAGAATATGCACGCATGGGGAGTGTTACTTCTAAGAACAATGTGCTTCATTATTTTTTGTTTGGATATGATTTGAAAGGTCAATATACAACTACATTTTGGATGGAAGAACACGAGGATATATATGGACCAAATAAGGGATGTTCTTCCTCATGCATTGAGTTTTTGTTCGCCAATTGCAACTGTGGACTTCTTTTTTTGGTTTTCTTTTTCTTTATTGAGTTGTAATTACCAAGGGGATCTTGGGTGAACTAGTCAAGGGGACTTGACATTACCAAGGGGATCTTGGGGTAAGAGTTTATTGTGAGGGTAAAGGGCAGTGTAGCAAGCTTAGTGAGGGAACACTGGTTGGGGTCTTGCATAAATTTGTAACTCTTTATCATTAGTGGATTATTCACATGTGGGCGTGGCCTCGTAGATATAGGTCTTGGACCAAACTGCACCAACATCTCTTTGTGTCATGATTTGCTTTACAATTTAATTTTACTTTTGTGGTGTGTTTATCATTGTGTGGTTGTCATTGACCATTCAAAACGTACAAGACCTAACAACAATCTAATACCTAACTTCAAATTTTCTTAAAAAAAAATCTTAAACTTTAAGATTTGTTTCAATTTTAACGTCCCAAACTCATTTTTGAGACAATATGATGTTGTTGTGACAGCATTATACATGTACGATCCAATTAAGTAAGCCTCCAGTATGATATATATAATAAAGGAGTACCGCCTCCGTTCATCAAAAAAAAAAAAATTAACTACTAGTAGCAAGGAAAATAAGAAGGAAAATGCTAATTTAACTTGTAATTAATCTTGAAAGAGCCCCAAGAAGTGCATGTATAATTTTATGCGTAGTAACGACCAAAAATTATGAGTCGGATAGTAGGGCTACAAGGAGTATTAAAACCCAATTCATAGCCACTCTACATTGTCAAGGTTTTGGACGCATTGAGTTGCGGTTAGCACCATTTTGTTGTTACAATAAATCTATTTAGACGGAAACGTGCGTTTTATCACATACTAATATGAGCTTTATTAAAAGTGGAAGAAAAAATGACATATTTTTTAATCAATTGTTTGAATGGTGGCAAACTGTAAGAGTGTCACGTAATTTCTACAAATCCCATCCCATCCCAATCTCGAGGAGAGTTCCACAAATCTCAATGAGAATCCCACATGTTCTGCTATATAAACCACAACTCCACCAATAGATTTGACAAAAAAGAAAAAGCCACGACTCTGTTGAAGCCTCAATCCTCTTTTAAGCTCTTCCAATTTTGCATGAGCATTTGCTTTACCCTACTTTGTTCGTTCCTCATCTTCTATTTGCAAGAAAAAAAACCTCACCGATCGACCATGACTTAGCGTCACCAACTCGAACCCTAATTTCAGGACCCATCTAAGAGGACCGAGAAGGCTTTCCCTACGTCGTCTTCGTCTAGTCAGCCTAGAAGCACTTTTGCTCCCACCCTTATTCCCCTACACCAGGGGCGGATATACTCCCTCTATGCTAAACCAAGGTAGACTAGGCATTAATTTAAGGGGTGGACTAACTTAGATATTTTTTATGCATTATTTGATGATCAACTACACGCATAAGGGAACATATAAAGCTGCCCCGATCTACAGCGGGCAGCCATTTATGTGGCTCCATCCCTACACTCTGTCTAGTAACTAACTCCTCCCACTGCCACTGCTCCTACTCAACCTCGTCATTGTTCCAAATGAGGTTAAGGCGATTGATATAGTTGTCATTCTTACTAACTAGAAGTTGGTTCCAGATTTGATCGAGAAGTATCAGTCTAAAGTTGTCGAGACGAGTCTATATATTCATTGGTGGAATACAAACTACATGAGAGTGCTATAAAGTGATATATTGATCAAGTTGTCCATCCTCACAGGGATGGCTACTATTATCTCCTTTGTAAGCTCCCTATCACTAGAACAATTTGAGCTTTTAATAGCACTTTATAGATAGAGGTTTTAATTAACCCCCTTGAATTAGACAATTTGAGCTTTTAATAACACTTAATAGATAGAGGCTTTAATTAACCCCATGAATTAGATAATTAGGCTTTTAATAACACTAATTCATAGAGGTTAGAGAAACCTCTATGAAAAGTCTGGCCTAAGAACAACAAATGCCCTGAACACTCTCGCACTCGCACTCGCTCGCTCGCCTCACTCTCTCGCACTCGCACTCGCGTCCGTCATCGTCATCGCCATTGTTGGGGTGGCTGAGGTCGGATTAAAACCATCATCGCCATTGTTGGGGTGGCTGAGTTGATCCTCACCTTCATCATGCTCTCGCAGGGACGAAGACCACGGCTAGGGCCGCTGGAGAACCCCGATCTTCATTGGTTTGCTGAGGTTGCTATGGATTTCACTCCTCTTCACTCGATTTGGCGATTAGGCTGCTATAGATTTCACATCTAGGGTTTGGTCCGCCTCCACCTTGCCTCTTCTTCACCGCCAGTTGTCCAATCTGCAAGGTTAGACTCGATCGATCTCAAACCCTAACGATTCGATTTGATGAAGCTGTGAGTCTTTGGTTCTGTTGTTTAATTTTGATCATCTAGACCGATTTGATCTCTATGTGTTGAATTGGATTTGGTGATTGATTTGCTAAGATCGAAAGTCCACGCAAATTTTTTGGACCTTTGAAAACTACAATGATAGGTGCCTACACAAATCCAAAAATCATTTCAAAACTCGAAACAACTTAATCAAGCAATGAATCAATCATTTAATTTCCTCCAAGAAATTGAATTCTCTTAACTACAAACCAAAATCCACAACAAAGGCGGGACCTTGAAACCCCAACAAATCCAAAACACCAAAACTCGAAACCGTAATCAATGATAAGAGAATTCGAAACATTAATTGATAGAGACGAAACATTAGCAACAGCACAGAGAATGAAAGCCAAGTGAGAGAGACTACTAGTTTACTACTATGTACACTTACCTTAATTTTTTGTTGTTTTTTTTTGGTTTCATTGATTACCCTTTTTTTATTGTGTTTCTGTTGCTTGATTTTGCATTAGCTATGACAGTTATGGATTGAGGACATGCGTGGAAGCAATTCTTCTGGTTTGTTCTTCTGCTTTGCTTTGTGAATTGTGGAAAATTAATATATATGTGGTCATTTTGGTCATTGCTATTTTTATTTGTGTATGTATGTTTCAAAAATACTTTATGTTTTTTTTTTCAAGCTCTTCTTTTAGTTGTAGTGTCAATTAGTATCAATTACTTTATGTTTAGTAATTGTTGAATTAAAGTATCACTTTAATTCAACACAACTTTGTGTTTTTTTTGCTCAAATCAATGTTGATCAATGAAAGTCTTGTCTTTTATATGCGAAAAAAATTAGTGATTTGTTGTGTGTTTATTATTATGCTTGTTTAGCAATATTAGTGTCATTGGAATTATGTCGTAGTACTTTCATCTCCATAGTGCTTTATAATTGCCTCATCCCACAGCTTGAGCTTTATAACCTCTTTAAGGTGCTAAGATAAAAATGAGTATTGCAATTATCCAATTCTATGATTTCTCATCACCTCTCTCATACTCCTTAATTAGTTGGGGTCATGTGTGTTTGAATGTAAAAGGTCCTTATGAGGATTTGGTGCCAACAGATCACCTTAATTAAAGTTTTGTGATCTTAATGAATTAGTACGGTTCATAATGACACATTTCCTATATGTAGGGATCGATCCCTATATGTAGATAGCTTCCAAGCTTTGTGATCTTTTTAATTAAAAAAGGATCATAAAGTAAAATTTACTTTATAATTTGTAACATTAATTAAATTCATGCCAAATATCTCTAGTAAATATTACCATTCTTCAACTTTAACAGAGCAATGATTACAATCTCATGATGGATAAAGATTGGGCCGGACATTCGAGGTTAATATTATCATATCATCTTTTTATAGTGGTATAAGCATTTATATTTTTTGTAAGGTTGAAACTTACTATTCAAAGTTTTTTTTGTTATTAGAGTTTCAAAAGAATATTGCAAATGAGCAAATGCATTCGTTCTTCAAGCTCAAGCTAGAGAAGGACATGTTTTGACAAATGTAGTCTCACCAGTCCCCTTCTATTGTAATTGAGTTGTTTGATGTTTTCATGGTGATTTAACAAAGTTGCTTTGGTGTTCTTTATAATTTTACGGGGTATGCAGCACCAACATATAGTTCCAACTATAGAAGTGCTAAGGTACCTCTTGAAACCTTTGTTCGAATTCCATCTACTTGCTTTGATCTTGCGAGTGAAATCTTCATTTATTTTTATAGGTACTAGGCTTTTAACCACATTTTTGCTAAAAAAATTTCTTCTTCGGATCGTATTTCCTTGTCTAATATTTTTCTCTTGGCCAGTTTGTAGATTCCACACTACATTACTTTGTATACATGTGCAACTGTACATTTCATATATATTTTAAAATTCTCAATTATGTAGGTTTTGTCCCTAAACAAGACTGATCCTCCGGTCTTAGCACCTTGAGTTGTTCAAGATGCTCCTCCATCCGACAATGCTTGCCGCCATCAAGATGTACCTTCTAGCAACTCACCGCCTCATCTCTCTTATACTTACATTCCAGTAAGTTTCTTCTTTCATAGCCTAGCTTGGATTTTATTTAAATTCACTACAATCACTGATTCTTTGTAGTGGAGTGCAACTTGTGTTTAGATTTGGATATGCTTGAAGTAGTACTAATTGTTGATTCTTTTACAGGGTAATGGCGTAGTGGATGGTCGTCAAAACCCTAGTAGATTTGGATGGAGCAATTCGAGAGTGCGACAACAAGTTCAACCTAATCCGATTCAGGTATATATGTCTTTTAATTACAATTACAAGAGAGACGATATTATTATTAAGAAAATTAAAAGCAAATAAAAGCACAGGCAATATATGTTCTATTAAGAAAATTAAAAGGTCTACAACCAGGAGAAAGATGTTATCTTTTTTGGATTTCAGAGGAAAAATGGTTGATGGTTGTGTCCTCCGATCTTATTGTATATGTTTTTATTGACGTGGTTAGGTATGTTCAAGTTCATTAGTAAATCCATCAATAAGAAGGGGTTTTCAGGGACAAAACGTTATTTTGGTGATTAAAGCAAAACTGTAAGTTTTGTATTTGACGAAGGGTTTTTCTGCTCTAAAACATATATGGTAGGTCTTTGGAGTATAAGTTGTTTGATTTGTAAATGTGATTTTTGCTGCTATTACTGAAATATCAGATTGTGTTATAAAGGGAGCAAAAAGCAAGCGGTTTTAATGGAATGGTACTATTTTTCTCTATTTTGTTACATTGGACTCCACTTGACAAACTTCTGATGTGTATTATTAGATTAATTGTGCTATTCTAACATACGTCCAGAAGTAACTGTCTTTTGATGTGTTATTTGAGGAATACAAGTAAATGGATTTCACCAAGGCATACTAAAATTAGCGATGGAGCCGTCACTATTAAGCAGCGCTGTCATGGAAAGTGGTCGTGATAGAAAAATTAAACTTAACTCCAGTCCTGGGGTTGATGAGGTAACTTGTGAGAGTTTGTCTGATTTTCTTTCATAGATTGAAGTAGTTATTCTTGACTGTCATCTTGATGATACATTTCTTGTTTCAACCCTTGCCATGTGAAAGTGGAAAAAGTAGATGAGAAATATGATGGTTAAAAAGGATTAAGTTGTCTACTTTTTTTGTTCCGTCACCACGCTTGTAGTTATATATCGAAGGATATTTGCAAGCTATGTTGGATACATTATACATGCAAGAATATCTAAGAGTAAAAGTCATCGATGACTTGGTAAGTAGAATGTTAATCAATTAATCTCATGATTTACTTTATATACTATTCTGATATGCATAGAAAGGGCATTGCTTCCATCCTTTTGTACATTATATTTTTTTATTCTTAATTAAGAAAAAATAAAACAACCAAGCTGCCCAGTCAAATGCTGAAGTAGGATTACAAAGATTAGATCAACAGAGAAGAGCCTTATTTTGATTCCTTACCTGTAACCATTCTTTTGTGAGTAGCATTATTTGTAAATAGCTAGCAACAAATCAAAATAATTAAGCAACAAAGATTTTTTTTTTTTTTCTGTTTCTTGGTTTTGGCTTTTTTGGAATGTTTGGTTTCAGGGGCAGTAAAAAGCATGTATAGCATGGACATTAGTTCCATCCTTTTCTACATTATGTTTTTTGATTCTTTTTTGTTGAGTCACTTGGAAGTTACAATGAATTCAAATAGATGTGAATGTCTATTTATTCTTTTGGGATTATAGCATTGTTTGTAAATAGATGTTGAGTTGTTTGAATAAATGCCAACATGGCTGTGTTTTGATGGATTGGATTGGGTGGTGTGTATGTGCAGATAAAGAGGTCTTCATAACACGATGTGTTGAGAGTTGCTGTGATTCAAAAGGTGCTGGACATTGTTGTAGTTTAGACTTATATCAGAACTTATGTATATATGTATTGTCATTCTATTCTCTATTTGCATATGTCGCATGTATAATTATTGGTGGAATAACAATATTGTGAGTAGGATGTACATTTGTTATATTTTCAATTGGAAATGAAAATTAATAATTATGGGCATTTTCAGCTATTAAATTTTTTTAAATGACATTTGAAAGGGGTCTCAAATCTCTATGAAATTGCTAGTATATTCATAGGGGTTTGAAACCCCTATGTAAGCCTTTGACGATAATATAGAGGTTTCAAACCCATATGAAATCACTACAATTGATAGGGGTTTGAAACCCCCATGTAAGCCTTTAAAGATATTATAGTGGTTTCAAACCCCTATGAAATAGCCAAGATTTGATAGAGGTTTGAAACCCCTATGTAAGCTTTGAAGATACGATAACGCCTTAAAAGATAACACTTTTCAATTCATAGAGGTCAAAAACCTCTATGAAAAGTAGAATTTGTTTTAGTGATATGCTATAAATATATATATATATACTAAGGACAACATAGAGATACTTTTACTATAAGAAAAATGATTTCTTACACTTAATCACGTTGTCATACAACATTTTGCTAAGAATTATTAATTCTAAATTAACATATAATTTAATATTTTTATTACCAAAAATAATGATTAACGATTAATGATTAATTAAATATTATAAAACAAAGAACTTCATTAAATTTATAAATCATTACACATTAATTTTTTAATTATAGATAATTTTGTTGCATATAAATTACATATTAAATAAATTTTAACAACGCAAAGTATAACAACATTTTTAAATATCGGTAAAAATATTTTTTTATGTGTGTTTGAGAGGTGTGCTACCCTAGACATTCTAATTTTTCCTCTACTAAACTACTATGTATATAAGGGTCACAACAAGGTGCATAATTGGGCTACTGCCTAGGGTAGCCTTGTATGTGTGTGTCTTCCTTTGATCTTAGTGTAATTTGGTTTTTGGTTTTGTGATTTGTTGTCTTCGCTTAGGGTAAAGCGATGGTTGTGTTTGTTTTTTCCTTTTGTTTTTGTTTATTGTTTTTTGTTTTTTGTTTTTTTTTTTTTGTTTTTTCAGATGCGGTGAGAAGTGGTGGTTGTGTTTTTTCACAAGCTCTGTGACCACAAGAGCATATAACAACAATATTATGTCAATAATCTAATAGAAAGGGGTATCTAACATACCAAAAACTTATGTAATTAACACTGGGTACTTAAAGATACATAATTTGGTATCGGGAACGGATCACAAATCGAGGCGTGTAAGGACCGAGAAACTCTATTAACATTCTTTTATTTTTCTTCAGTATTTACTACTGTTTTATCATTATTATGCGGCAATTTAAGGCTAATATACACCACACTCTGTTTGTGATTGGTAGATGGGTCGGGCATAACACCAACCCGACACTCCATGGATTAGTGCGATCCAAGAGTGACGTCCAATAATCTCCATGTTAATGTCTACGTGTAAGAATTATTCTCCGCGAGACCAGTAAGTATGAGAAGGAGATGACCTGAGATTTGCCTCCGTCACGGGTTTCTTCTCACGAGGCATTGGATTAGAAGTCCCACTTTCATCCACGGGGTCCTCAATCGACCGTGAAGCGTTTGGTGGGTATTTCACCACCACCGGGGACTTCTCGGTTTTGCTAATCCCAATTCCCAAGGCTAGGCAAGCTCTCACCACACACGTGCTCCGACTTTGCTTCCTGTTGCGAGTTGTATTCATGTCATTTGTTTTCCATTCTATTTTATTTACTTGCATGAATTGTAGTTGTTTTATTTAAATTCTTGTGAATATTAACTGAATTTCTCTGAGATTTACTTACTAGGACTTGTCTCTTTTTCGGCAAGTTATAGATCCTACGACGAGCCGAGGGAATGTTGATTAATTTTCGTAATATAAGTCACAATCTAAGGTGAGGAGAGTGTGCTGACTAATTTCATGTATGGGATATAAGTATGAAAGTGGGGTTCACTTCAAAATAATAAGGCAAGATGAAGTATCCACTCCACACTTATAAACCTTATTTTTCTTTGTAAGTAGTAGATGTGGAGCTATCCCAACATCTCCAACACTCCCCCCTCGAGTCCAACTAGGACTTGTTGTCTACAAAGCCTTTGGACAATGGGCAATTAAGTCAACTATCAGCTCTGATACCATGATTAATTTTTGTAATATAATTAAGTCTTAATCCAAGGTGATCAAGAGAGTGTGGTGACTAATTTTATATATGGGCTATAAGTGTGAAAGTGAGGTTCACTTCAAAATGTCAAAGCATGATGAAGTATCCACTTCATACTTATAAACCTTATTTTTCTTTGTAAGTAGTCGATGTTGAATTATCCCAAACATCTCCGCCATGCTAGGTGACTACATCTGACTTCTTAGAGCACCTCTACCTGACATAGTAAGTGTTTGTATTTATTATCTTACTGTCTTTTGGATATTTTGAGGAGACTTGGACTCCCATGCGTAATTCTCAAGTTAACAAAATTAAAAATGGGAACAAAAGGAACGATAGGTGGCATCAATGCCGACAAAATTAACAATTCAACGTAGTTTACCTAGACATTATGTTACAAATTAATATGCAGAGATGTATCACGGTTATCATACTAATTGAGAGTTGTAGTTGATTTAAAAAAAAAAAAAAAAAAAAAAAAAAAACGACTTAACTGATGAAGTGGTGGACTTTATATATACATAGCACCCACACGAATTGTTAGGAAAATTACTTTGGGTTTTCTTAATCAAACACGCGCTTATGACTACAATCATCTTTCATATATCAATTATTCTTATCAAAACCACACGTTTCTAAACTCAATTGAGACCTTACATAAACTCTCAACAATCGAATCCCCAACTTTAAATTTTATAAAAAAAATCTTTAGCTCCAACCCCTTTTTGAGACAATACGGTGCTAATGTGGCAATTTTTAAGTAAAGTTGAAAGATTTTGCTAAATCATTAATTTGATAATTAGGAGAGACACTTTAGAAAAATAAAAGTCTCTTAAATATTTGTCAAAAAAAAAAAAAACTTAGTTCATAAGCATCAGATCGTCTTAAAAGCTGAGTGGGGCTAAAATTGAAACAAAACTCAAAGTTTCAGACTTTTCTGAGAACGTTTAAAGTCGTTGGTAATTATTGTAAGAAAAACTACAAAGTATGAGATTATTCGGACTATTTACTCTAATTTAATATATTTCTTATAATAAAGGTCTCTGTTTCGTACATCATTGTTAATAGAATTTAACATGATACATGCATAAATAGATAATTGCATTGCAACATGCGAACATGCATACAATAATATAAGCTAGCTATATATATTTACGATCTAATTAATTAAGCCTCAGTGTGTGGGTGTGTGGGTGTGTGTGTGTATTAAACCCAGTTAAGTTTTTCTAGTTCCAATAAAAGCTGGAGATCTTCTTCCATCTGCCAATTATTATCACTAGCAGATTGCTCACCGATGATATTTATGTTACTAGTCTGACCCGGATGATCAGGATTAGTAATATTAGCAGGCCATGCTGAAGATGAACTCTCATCATCTGCCACTAATGGAGGGTTGATGATCATCATCTGGGCTACTCGATCATGATCACCCGCATGTTGATGATCTCCATGAAAATCTGGTGGCTGCGGTGCTCCGCCGGCTTCTGTTGGTCTTCGATCAAATGAGCGCAAGCGACCGGTGTTTATGTACACCCGGCATAGGCTGAATTCATGCCTCAACTGCATTATGTAGCTAGGTCAGATTAAGATTTAACAACGTATCTTTCTACAACATTTAGAGTATCATAAAACATATATGGTACTATTCCACACTGTTCTGTGCCTACGCCTTCATTTTGAGATCAAGGGCCACTAGAACATTTTTGACATTTAATAGAGGTTTTAAAACCCCTATTAAATAGTGTATTATTAAATCTCACGATAAAGTGTGTTATGTTTTAATTTTTAATACATGTATTACATAGAGGTTTTTTAAAACTCATATAAATTAGGTGTTATTTAATAACACCCCCCTTTAATAGGGGTTTTAAAACCTTTATTAAGTACCGAAATTGTTCTAGTGGGCATTTTTAGCTCAATATTTTATTTTTTATTTTTTTGATAGGGAAAAAACAATCTTACACCCACCAAAGTTCTAAACTATGACCTCGTACTTTCAACTCTCATAAACTATTGGGCCACCAAGACATTCTTTTTTATTATGTCAATATATATAGCTCTCCCAGGAATTAAATTTCTACAACAATGGTCTAATTAACTTAAATATATGGTGGGTGCCTAAGTAGTAATTGAGTTAATCTCTTATTAACAATATTTGGTTAACAAGCTGTTGTAAGACCATTATGTGTCTCATAAACTTATGTTTTATTTACGTAATTTATGAATTATTGAAAGTCTTTTGAGCTTCCTTAATTTACATTACTAATTTGATGGAAATCGGTATTAATGTGAGAAGCTGAAAAGTTTTCTCTCAAACCTATAAAAGGGCACTCATGTATCATCACAATGTGTCAGAAACTTCTGAGGCTCATGATCGAGGGATAAGATCTTGTTGGTTTTACGAGCTAAAGGCTTTCGCAGGTAATTCTCTATTTGATATATTTCTTATATTAAAAGAACGCTTACATATGCATGTTAAGTCTCTAATAGAAAGTCATCATGCCTTCGATCCCTTCCCTATAGATCTAGAATTCTCTCGACAATTATTTTTTGGTAGGAAATAAATGAATCACAACATATCCCAAATTCCTAGGCCACCCGCTTAGTTAGTATTTTTCTATATAATAATCACTAGAACATTTTTTGCCTTTAATAGAGATTTTAAAACTCTTATTAAATAGAGTGTTATTAAATGTCATGTGAAAATGTGTTATGTTTTAATTTTTAATACATGTATTACATAGACTTTTTTAAAACTCACATCAATTAGGTGTTATTTAATAACACCTCATTTAATAGGGGTTTAAAAGCCTCTATTAAATATCGAAATTGTTCTAGTGAATTATAATAAAACTAATGCAATCCCATGCATACGTACGCTCACCTGAGGAGTCTCGTTGGGAGAATATGGTTGTATAATTTGTTTGTACTCGTTCATCTTCCAATTAGTTTTCCTTCCATTAGGCGCTCTTCCACTATAGAACACCATCGTCTTCTTCATCCCAATAATTTGATTACTAGTAGACGATCGAACGAAACTCGGAGACCCAGTTGCCTTCCAGAATCCAAAACTCGTCGTCCGGCTCGGTCGTCCTCCTCGAGCCTCCCTTTCCTGCCTTGCACTGAAGAAGAACCATTGCTCCGGATCTCCTCGGCACATCTCTCCCGCGTATTCTGCTTGAAAATTAATCATCAATATTACACCTATGTAATTGAATGGATGCATATGCGTTTTATCGATCCATTAATGCAAATATATGTACGAAGCTTAAACCAAAAAAAAAAAATATATATATATATATACACGAAGCTGACTAATTAACTTAATTATTGTTGTATTTAAGCATTATATATGATTGTATAAGTTCATCAAGTAACAATTTATAGGTTAAAGTTTGAAGCTATTGGTGACATATATATATTGCATATATATATTGCATATATATATATATATATGTGTATGTGTGTGTGTGTGTGTGTGTGTGTGTTATTTTTGTAAGAAAGCCTAACGTGACATATAGATACATCTACAAACCATATGATCCCAAATTAAAAACTTTAAATTCAAATAAAAAAAAACTTAGACAATAATTAATGAGTAAAAATGTAATTAGGGCTTCAATACTTTTTTTAAAGCAGCTTTATTATCATATCATATCTGCTTCTAGCTAGCTAGCGCTGCTATAATTATATACATTATCTCTAGGGAATGACCCCTAACATGAAAACGTTACATAAAATGTCATGGCAAGAGCATTATATATATGTACTGGATTCGCATATATAACTCTGACATAATTAGGAAAGAAGTATGTACGTACGTAATTTCTTATTCATATATATGGTCATAAAGACAGAAAATGAAAAAATATTATTAGTATATATATTCTTAATTAAGATATATACATGATAATTGATAGATGAGACATAACAGATTGATTGAGGGTCGACTTCTGCTGTACGTATTGTTTATGCGGTTTTGTGCTGAATTTTGGTCAGGGGATGGAAGATATATTCCCCGCATGATCTTTTTGGTTTTTGCTGCATGCGCGCGGTGCTAATGGCAATCGTTGGTTGAGCTAATACTTTTGTATAGCCTATCCGCTTGTACATACATTTTTTGTATATAATTATATATATATAGAAGGAGTACCACCTCCGTTAATCAAAAAAGATATATAGTTGATAGATGAGGGCTGCAGGTAGCTTACGAGGGAGGTGAGATGGCTCAAGATCATAGATGTCGACAACAGGAATAACGCGGTCCAATTGAGGTCTGGTGCCTTGAAGCTTGTGTTGGAGATAGAAGGAGATGAGTTCCTCTTCTGTTGGGTAGAAACGAAAACCAGGTGGAAGATCCTCCATTATTAATTGTCACTACAAAATGTACTATGTACTACAATACCATATATGCATGGTAATGAGGTAGTATATATATATATACTTATACATTGCATGCATTAATTATTAATTGTATAACGCATGGGAATAGCGGTGGTGCTGGTGGTCGAATATATTAATGTAAGGAGAGGTAGATAATATTCCACACGGTTTATGTTGTCTCCCGCGTAGACCTTAATCCAACTCAACCGTCCGTACCGAACGTGCGCCTTCATTTCCCACTGGTATTCCATACTGATATAGTACTTTATGCCTCAACGCGCGCGGACCCTTAATAAATTGCATACATGCACATTATCGTCACTTTTTTGTCATTTTATTCGTTCTTTGAAATCGAGTTTTCAAATAATTAATGGATCGGAGTATGCAGAGGTGCATGAATATATATGGGTCCCTTATGACGCAGGTCAATCAAGTGGGCCTCTTGCTTAAGGGATTGGAGTTCCCTCCAAGGCAGAAATTGGTTTCTTTCTTATTGAAAAAAAAATCATTAAAATAAAACTTTCATGACATGTAGGGGTAGACAAACCACGATTTAATTGGTGGTCAAAGCGTCACCAAATAAGGGTTTATGATTTCACTGCTTAGCAAATCACTACCAAACCGTGATTCATTAAAATCGCCATCAAACCGCCTGTGGTTTACGCGATTTTGCCAGTCTGGTTTTGCGATTTTCTGCATCACATTTTCAACATAAAAAAAAATGTCATACATTTCATTAAAGTCCATACATTATATAAAAGTCAATACATGTCTGTCTACAAAAAATACAGCAAAACACATGTTCATACGTGATTATCCACTAAAATAACTTACGTTATGCATAGTTTAGGCTGAACGAAATAACAAATTGTGTTTGAGTAATAAAGTTAAAGTTTTGGGACATAAAATTATAAAAATTATTAAAATGTTTTTTGATTCGGTGAATTACAATTTTTTTTAAATGAAAATCACTCTCACGAAATTGTAAAGTTTCATTATTTTCAAAAAAAAAAAAAAACCTGACAGGACCATTCGATTTTGACCGCTTTGCCAAGACCCTGCCCTTAATTAATGTCAGGTATCCGGGAAACTTCTTTTTTGAAATGACAAACGTGACCCTGGAAAGAAGCGAGTCTTCCCTTACGTTTGGGGCTGTGTTTGGTATTTCGTCTGAGACGGTTTTCCACTTATCCGAAGACTAATTGATGAGCTTGCGTGGTCAAGATTCAGTCAAGTCAAGGACTTGATCATGGTTTTCCACCAAGCATGAAGCCACTCACTTGCCACGTGTGCAGTGCCATTAATATTCTCATTTTGTGGGCTCTACGGTTGACTTGACCTGCCAATTGAAAATTTTATATTTTGGCCACATTTGGTTATTTTTGCCGACTTACAACAAAATTTTGTTACAGGGAAGTTCATATTTGACGTTTGATTCAACTTTGAACAACTTAGCAAGTTACATACTTAAAAAACAAAAAAATATGAAAATTGATATAAATAATCATCAAATAATAAAAACATATAATAAAGAGATGATTAAAGATGGGTGATTATATTCATTTCTCCATAGAGATTACTCCCTCAAAATAGGTAAGGGAGTTATCTCCCCTCGTAGGGAAGAGTCGGAATCTCAACTTACGTGAAAGTTTTTTTTTTTTTTTATGAAAATGAGGTGATACTCCATTAACTTCAAAAGTTTATGTACAAACAAGAAACACAAAAAATGACAGTACAACCTTAAACAATAGAATGCCAATCCAACACATTAGCCCTATATTTTCAAGCCAAAAGAGATACCACAATAATTTGATCACAGTACCATTGCTAAATGCAATGATGAACACCCGCCGAACCCCAAACCCAAAGCATGCCACGAACCCACTAAACTTACCTTACAGAACCCTGCGTAAAGTTCGACAACCGCTTCCCAGTCACCCCCCCCCCCCATGATTCCATCGACTCCTTCGACATTCCTAACCCCGCCCTGTCAACCTCGCATTTGAGGCCCTCCAAACTGTAATATAAACCAATCTAAAATACATAAGCCCCAAGAGCCTCATTGCTACCAGCTAAGAAACTCCCCATCATAATAGTTGATGCTCCAAGTGCCAATGCCTTGATAATGTGCCAAGAGTTCAAAATCCCTCCATCAACAACCAAGGGTACTCCACTTTGCTAGGCAATGCTTGCAACCTTGTATACCGTTGTTGCTTACCGATCGAAACTTGGTCAGCTGCTGCAAATCCCGTCGATCCCTAAACCTAAAAACTTGCCACTATATAAGGCCAGAGAAGAAGGAAGCAGAAAATAAAAGTAAAGGAGGGGAGATGGGCCTCAAGCTTCGCCGGCGGCAATGAATCCACCGAATCCGGTAAGTATCGCCGAAAAAAGTAAGGAGAAGAAGAAATAGCAGAAGAAGAAACGGGAGAAGGAAAGGAAGAGGGGCCACTGACACGCTTACGACTGCCGACTTGTCACGGTGTTTGCCGGAGCCCCCAACGTCGATCAACTTGTAGGAGCCTCTTTGGATAAGGGTGGACTAGAGACGACGTTAGGGTTTTCTCTCAAACCCTAGCGCGTCTCTCGCTTCTTTGTGCGTCTTTAACCACTTTTCAACTTACATGAAAGTTGACATTACAAAGCGAACCAAACAACATTAGTTGAAACTTTCGTGTGAGATATTTCACTCCCCCTCCCCAACCAAACAAGGTTTTTTTTTGTATTGAGAATATCATTACACTTGGAATTTAAATGTAGTGAAATATGGTTTCTAAAAAAATGTAGTAAAATAAATAAACGAGTGCACGTAACAAACTATGATCGATATGTGATTGAAAAAATTGTAATTTGGAAAATTCGTAATATGGAAACAACTAGTTAACCATGATATTGATATGTGATGCATGTTCCTATAAAAATACTTATAAAATGAGCATAGATAAATAGTTACTTACATATACAACAACAACTTAGGCCCAGAAAAAAATTGTTACTTATATATGTGGAAAAATATTATTAAGTGCATGCATTAAATTGAACTCTGTTCTACCACAACTCTATCAAGTAGTGTGTGATTGGTTGCCCAACTTTTCTCTAAGTTATCTCTCAACTCATATCCAAGAGTGAAAGATATCTCCCCCACCCCCTCTATGGGAGTTATCTCCTAAGAGTTTGTAGACACAATTACTTCTCAGTAATTATCATTTATTACTCACACTCAAACTTTTCATTTGAATGTTATTTATGTTCATTCATATCTTTTATTGTTTAGAAATTTGCTACTTACAAGTTTAAAGTTGACCAAACATACATGAAAATATGATATTTCACGATGAGAACTCCACTTGCACAATAAATTAGCAAAAATGAACCAATCGATACCCAAATATTTCTTGATTCCCTCAATAGAATTTTAAGAAAATTGAATTGAAGAGGGAAACTCATACTTGAAGTGTTGGGGAATGTGGCATATGTTAATCTACAAACATTGTTTTATCTTATAATTTTAGATAATAAAATAAAGGTTTTCATTTTTTTTGTTTTATTATAAGTAATTAAATGTTTACCTTATAATAAAATCCATAGGTATTTGTTAAAATATTCTAAATGTTCATAGTCGGTCATTATACCGAGAACTATAATGAATTAAGACTAGTGTGAATCTTGATTGATAGTCACATGATAATCATGTGTATAGAGATATGAATCGAGATCATGAGTATTTGTTTGGAAACAAGGTACTGGACCGACTCGTTATGAGAGCATCACATGGATTAAGTCATATGTGTTACTTATGATAGTTATATCATTTAGTCATTCGACTTGAGATTACCATAGACTTCAATAGTAGGATCATGGTAATTTGACACAGTCAAACGTTGTCTTTAACCGGACAATTATAAAGATTGTGATTGATTACCATGTGAATAATATGTGAAGGTGTTTAATCAAGATATAATTTGTCTCTCTCGTATAGAGAAAGATATCAGTGGATCCTTTGATATGTTAGACTGTCAAATGGTTGAGTCCAAGTGAATTAATATGATCAATGTTACTTGAATGTTTTCAGTCTATCTAAAGATCAAGACTAGTACGATTAAACGTTAAGTGTGACTTTTCATGTCTTACATTTAATCAAATGATATCGAATATGTTATTCATCAGATTGTATCGATTTTGACATTCATGCTACTTGGGTAATCGTAATGTCTTAATAGAGACCGCTTATGACTTGTGTACCAAAATGATTTTGGTTCATTGCCAACGTTGCATAAACATATTGGGTCGCACACAAATAATGACTTTATGCAATCTCAATCGGTCCAGAGTAATGAATTTTATATAATAAAATTTATGACATAAAAGTGTTAGAAAAAACTTAATAATCTACTGGGGCCACACATGTAATGTACAATGTGTCACTTCATTATTTGAGTTAGCCTAAATTAAAGTGATCTATTAATGTATAATGTTATTGGCTAACGAGCATAATTATGGTCATGAAACAATGTTAATGTAAATACCGTATCGATGTGCAACTCAATGAGGGGCAGAGTTGGCATATCACTCAATAACTGTCCAACCAATTATTTATTGGGTTGTGGTCCCCAGTTTGTAGCTCACTGTGTGTTTCTCTATCCCCATCAAAAGGATTCGTTAGGATAGAATTACAATAGGAAGGCCTGATCCGACTCGATCACGCGTCTCCAATGGAGAATTCAAGTACGTTTCCACTTTATATTTATCATCCTGAATCTTTGTGGCTTTATGTTTCTTATGTGATTTATGATACATTATATATGATTATGAATCATAGATCTAAAACAAACAAAAAGCTCTTACGATTTGTGATATGATAACTTATTAATAGGGGTATATGTGCAATTTGCTTGAATCACATAAATACAATTGTTGTATTACGAATATGTTTTAAAAAAACATTTATTTACATATATAAATAGAGGTCGAAACCCTAAAATAAAATAAGATTTTCGTTTTTACTATTTTTTAGTTATCAGGATTTGGAGAGAGAAAGAAAAACGTTTTCTATCTCTTTTGGGGCTAATACTCCAAATTATTGTCACCGTTCATGTGTGGATTTCCGATAGAGGACACGCGCTTGAACGTCTTGAAGATCAAATAATCAGTGAAGGAAATTACGGATTAATGTATGATTTACTTTTGTACATATAGTTTAATAGAACTTATTTTTTATCATGTTGAGGTTTTTCAAAAATTGTTTTGAATTTTTCGCTGCATATTAACCTCAAAATCCAACTTGAAATAGGTAGAAGCAGAATCGAAACATTTACTTGTTTTATCAATCCATGACAAAATCACTAAAAATATATATAATTTTATTTTTCTTTATTTTTGTTAATAGTGCAATTTTGTAATAGTGTAAGTGTGACGACCCCAGTTCCCACAAACTTGGCCTCGCCCCGGCCTAGGCTTACGTGGACCCCCGATCAACCCCGCAAGGTCAACGCAAGCCTAGTCAGCATTCTTATATCATTTTATCGTTAGTTTGGTGTTTTAATATTGAGTTATTAATTTTGAAAGATTTAAATTAGTAAACAACGAAATGAAAATAAACAAAGTAATCTAAATAGCTTTAAAATACGTAAAATCGGACAACTTATGTGTGGAACCCTATCATATATACCATGTATAGGTATGGTGACAAAAGTGAACATATACATGTATCAAGGTGTCACTCAACCCCAATATCCCAAAATTTCACAAAAAACATAAAAATGTATATATAATACAAAAAAAGCCTACGGTGTCGCAAAAGTGTGAGCCACTCCTTGAGCCCTCAAAGGTAGTCGCCAATCACTGGCTATTTGTCTTGCTAGATGAGGGGCCTGCAATTGTCACCGCGAAATGTGATAATTTCAGTGAATAAATCCAGAAAAGTCTTAACAATACTTCAAGAATTAAATAAATAGTCGATAAATCATGCGAGAATATAAAAGAACATGAAATAAAGTAAGTTCATAATAAATAGACTAAAAATAAAAGCAATGAAAGGAGAGTGTCATGGGAAACAAAAGAGAGAAGTCAAATGGTCTCAAATTCATCGAGTTGCGACTATACCACAACGAGCTCGACTTCCTAGAATCGTGGCAACGCCAACGTATTCAAAATTGTCATGAACATTGGGGTATCAACGACGCCTCGAATACCTCACCTCCCGTCCACGACCAAAATCTAGTAACTCGGAGTATAGTTTCGATCGCGAGTCGGTCTTCATACCCAGGAGATTACCTTCCTGACTCATTTACCCCTCAGACACTCTAACTAGGAGTGGAATTCCATAAATAAGCACAATTGAAGAAATTAAATTCAAGAATTAGAAGATAACTACTAATAATGCTCATACTGGTTTACTTACAAATAACTATGTAAATCGTCTTGTCACGTATACCGCTCGACGTACTCAAAGCCCATACTATCGTTCTTCATTTGACTCGTCTGAATTCCCTAAAGATCTTATTAATACTTATTCAAATTATGCACGCATTACGAAATCGATGTCAATGCGGTTCACCTTTAAAATACTTTTTGATTGTTACACGTATCTCGATATGAAATTTTAATTATGGTATCCACGGTTGGACCGCAACACCAATTCGACAAGTGTTGCATCGGTAGTTTAGGTTCATAATTTCGATCCGAAAATTCAATTTAGACATTAATTTATTTGATCATATTTTCTTTTTATTAATACCACAATTTCTAAAAATATCAGTTTTCAAGTTGCGACCACATTTTTGTCACGGCTTTGGCCGAACCACATTAGTCAAACATTGGCTTCTTCAATTTTCTCGAATTTGACCTTTATTGTTTTTCTTCCTGACAATTTTTATTTTATTTTATTTTTATCGATTAAATATATTTAAAGTATACTATATATAAATGTGTATTATATATATGTTATTTTTTGCTCATCATCAATTGCACTTAATCCAGCACAATAGAAAAGTTTGATTCATGTAATCGACTCATGTTAATTTGAGACTGATGTTATGTTGTTGTTGTTGTATATATATGTTATTTTTTATCAACACGCATATCAAGGCAGTCTCGAAATGTGTGTCGAATAAAATCTTTATACAAATTTCGAGACATTGGTCATTGTGAATCTCGCGGCAATCTCCCCTTTCAATTCATCTCTAAATCATGACAGACCTCGAGCTGCACACAAGCACACATCCTGAGGCATACACTCATGACTCATGCACAAAACACACATGCACTAAGCCCACCCCCACAAACTCCTAGCACACACACCAACTTCTCAAGTTAAACTCGTATGTACAACAGCGGCGCTTACCTTGATCAACATGATCGTCGAGTGGGGGTGATCACCGGAGCCGACAGTGGAGCCGAGAGTCGTGGAGGGACGTCGCGTGAGGTGAGGCGAGTGAGAGAGGTGGAAGGCCGTGTGCTGGTGAGCCGTGTGATGGTGAGGCGAGCAGTGAGCTCGTGAGATGAAGGAGAGAGAGAGAGAGAGAGAAAAAAAAAGAAATTGAGAGAGAGAGAGAAGTGCAGTGGTGACGGTGGGAGAGAAAAAGGAAATGTGAGGGGATGAGAGGGAAGGTAAGGTGGGGGTGAGATGAGGTGTCGGGTGGTGGAGTGTTGTCTTTTTTTTTTTCAATGTCTTTTTGAATTATTTGTATAAGTTTTCCTGATTGGTCCGCAACCAAAACTTAACATGCCTCACAACATTCTGTCTCCCTATTTAATTCACCATGCCTTACTAAGTTGCTACCTCAACTATAATATTAGTTGTTTATCTGTGTTTCGCGCGGGTGTTAATAAAGACTTTCATAGTTTATATATATGAAAAAAAATAAAAAATATGAAAGTTACAAAATGATGAGTGTCATAATTGATCCTATGTCAAGCAAAAATTATATAAAATAAAAAATAAAAATGGGCGTGTTCGACCATTTACATAAGTCGACTCATGGTACTTGTGCATCCATTCAAACACAAAAAATCACTACAAACATGTGCACTTGGAGACCCAAACAAAAATTCAAATGATGGCCAAGCAATCCCAAAAATTCTTCAAATTAGAGGCGGGATAATTATAGCGTAGAATAATGGATGGAATGTGAAATTTATAGGGGAATAGAGCTTGCGTTACACTCAATTCCATATATCTGTCCATAATTTTTAAAAACTTTACCACACTTCATTCCATATATTTGTCCATGATTTCGAGTAGCATGTACTAATTTTATTAATCCATTCGTTGATAATATAACTATTATTAATTATTAATAGATGCACATTTGATAGATAATTATATATCTTTGGACAATCGATAATATAAATAAATAAATTAATAAATTAAAAAATTAAAAAATTAGAATGGTGAGAGAAGATCGCTTCTGAACTTTCTCTCTCATCCGACTTTTATATATGTAGATAGATAGATAGATATAGATTATTCAATTAATAAATTTATCCTAAGTTATAAAATACATTTAAATTTAATAAAAGTCATAACCTTATAAATTGTAGAGCACATTAATTAATTTAATTAATTTATATAGTATATCAACCATATAACTAATTTTAATGTGTTGCGTTATTATAATTCAGCTTCGATGTTCAATGTTTGATCGAGTGTTCTACGTGAAAGTAGGTCAAAAGTCAAAATCTTTAAATTAACGTGTAATTCGAATTTTAATTTTTCGAGTTGTCAAACTTGATTTTTCTTAAAGAAAAAATTGAGTTGGAAGGCCGTGCATGAAATCTACCAAGAGAACACTCAAATTTTTTTTAAACAAAAAAGTTAAGAAATATTTTTTTTTTAATTTTGAAACGAATGATTAATACATTTTTTATACACAGATTCCTACACAACGATTGGGATCTTCTCAAATGCATTGAGATACTGAACACACATCCCGATGTATTTCAAAAAGATCTCAACCAGTGCATTTCTTACTTAAAACTGACACACCAGTCATTTGAGGAGATTAGGGCTCGACTATCACTATAAAAAAGAACCCCAACCCTAGTTTTTGGTTGTGCGCAGCCCTCACTACAAAAAAACGCAAATCAGAAACGGAATTTTCCGTTTCTGATTTGCGAAAATTCCGTCTCTCGATTGGAATCGAAACGAACAGAGATTTTAACGCGTTCCGTCTCTCAAACGTCGTCGCGATACGATCGAAACGGAAAACGATTCCGTTTCGATTAGAGACGAATAGAGATATCCGTTTCGATTAGAGACGGATTTAGAGACGAAAATTAGAAACGAACAGAGACGAACAAATGGAATTTATTTCGAAATGGTACATTTGTAATTGCATTCCGTCTCTGATTCCGTTGCTGATTAGAAACGGAATCAGAGACGGAATCAGAGACGGAATGCAAATAGTCCGTCTCTGATTCCGTCTCTAATTAGAAACGGAATCAGAGACGGATTATTCCGTTTTTGATTCCGTCTCTGATTCCGTTGCTAATTAGCGACGGAATCAGAGACGGAATTCTTATTTCCGTCTCTGATCCGTTTGTGATTGATAGAAATATTTCTGGAAAATTAGAGACGGAATAGCAACGGAATATTTGAATTTCGTTGCTAATCCGTCTCTAATTTTCTGTTTTGTTTAAATATGAGACAGAAACATAATCCAATTGATTCTCCAACCTAAAAATTCAAAATACAACCCGATATAACCTACTCCATCACCTGCACCCCCTCCAACAACTCCTTGGGGGTGCTAACATCCCACAAAAAGCCAAATTGCACATCCATACATCGACAATATATATCAACAAAAATTCAAAAGATCAAGAAAAAATGTGAAACTCAAAATTAGCAAAAAAATTTATATATCCACGAAAAATTGTCATGTATTACAAAAGCTCCAAAATTTAAAAGTATACACTAAAACCACAAATCCTATCGTTCAACAACCCAAAAAAAAAAGAACACTCACAAAAGGTCCAAAATTTGGAAGTATACACAAAAAGGACTTCATCTAATAACTAAAACGCAGCTTTGAAGCATTTCGATTCTCCATCTCGAGGGCAACAACCAAAGTGAGTATGCACTGAAAGAAGTAGGCAAAGGAGAGATTATTGAACTAAGGATGTACATTGGAAGCGAATGAGAAAAATGGTGGATTTGAAGAAACATAGAAATTAATAATAATCATACATAAAAAGTCGGCTCCGAACCGATTTTTAAATTTCTTTACGATTGAGTTTGCTTTGGTCTTTTGTCAATTATGCACATATGTAGGTAGAGAGGAGTACTAGAGCTAATAAGGAACATGAAAGAGGATAATGGTGAAGTGCAAGAATGCTAAAAGGAAAAAACTAAACTCAAATTTGATCCCCAAACTCCCATCAATGCGTAGGAAAATAGCAACATTGACCCCCAAACTCCCATCAATGCAACATTCACAGTTCAAATTTGATCCTAAACTCAAATTTCATCCCATCTAAAAATGTTGTGTGCTCGAAAACAAACCAGCCATGTGTTCCTACTTAAAAAAAAAATTCCAAATGACATTCAAGAAATGCAAGAAGAAAAGAAATAAACCATACAATGAGGAATAAGAAAGCTTCCAAAAAATACATGAACATCAAGCAAATGCAGTCAAGGACTGAAGTTTTGTTGTTGTTGTGAGTTCGGGGGTCAATGTTGCTATTTTCCTACGCATCGGAGATGGCGAACAATGTATCTATAAGATGCACATATCATGTAAGTTGAGTTGGATTATTTATCAAGCTTTGAAAGGCTTGCATTTCAACATGCATATGATAAGTAATGGTGAAGTGCAAGAATGCTAAGAATTTAAAAAATGAAGGTTAAGCACAAACCTGACATGTAAGTATGATCCTAAACTCATCCTCTCATCCCTTCTTATTACCCTGCATCTCAAACAGAATTTCACGTCAGAAAAACATCTTTACAAAGAAATGAAACATGCCCATGAATATCAATCATTTTTTATTGCAATAAGAAAAAGCTTTTACCTCATCTATTTGCTATGCACATGCCCACTGTTCCTTATCTTCCAACTCTCTTCTTGCTCTGTAAGTCCTGTAATGCTAGTTTGTGATGCTTTGAAAATGGTGCAAAGAAAGGATGATCTTTCAATTACGATGCAATCAAAGTATATATCTTACAAGAAAATACGGTTGGCAAGCAACATTGCAAATTGGAAATTTTTTGCATACATAATCTTGTTGACATGAACAGACCCTCTTCACTACTGTTATTCAGGAATTATTTGAGCTTCTTGTAGTGGGCTTGATTGCTGTTTTGTATGTACTGTAAAAGACAAGTATCAAAACTGACAGTCTCTTGTCTAGTAAAATCTTTTGTTGCCCATGATGTCCAAACTGGAAACTAGAAGCCATGGATCTAGGACTTCGAGAGCAAATGCATCAAGAGCAAAGATCAATTGTTAGGTCCTCTACGACGATTTATTCGCTTGGATTACCTATTTCATATATTACACGTATAATCACCAATGACTTGTTTGTCTAGAGCAGCGTATTTTGAAGGTCTAGTATTCCATCTATAATATTTCTAAGGCACACAAGATATAAACATGTTTTATCAAGATCGCGCAATAAATTAGTCTAACTCACCTTTAAACTAGGTCTCAAGCGACGACCCCGTTCCGTGGCAATCTTGATTAGTTGACCTACTCCTTTTTGATCAAGAACCCGAAAAAGGCGGTTAGAAATGCTCATTGAGTTTTGAAAATCTCCTAGTTGGGATTTAAGTGCTTTATGTACATATAGTGGCCCTCAACTTACAAGTCTTACATGGAGATTAACTAGGAAAATGACGAGGAAACGACGAATGCTTGGGTTCCTAAATGTCTCTAAAATGGAAGACTCGTATATATTTCAATTCAACCTCTAAGAAAACGAATTGTGATTCGAGAGAGAGGAGGAGAAAAATTACGAGATTTGAATACATGGATTCTACATATGCGTAGTAGAGCTATTCATGTTAAATTTACGCACCCTATCGAGGAAAGTAAAAAGAAACGCCTTAGACAAGAGATTACACATATCTTTTCTCTCTCCATTGAGCATAAATTAAGATTTTGTGTAAATGGGAACTGACTCTTGTCATGAGCTTCGTTAGGATCAAATATAGAAACGAACATGAAGTGGAATATATGGCAAAAAAATTATTGAGCATACTAACCTCGAAGGGATCATGTTGCAGAATTCCTTTGGATAGGTATATAGGAAGAAACTTTCCAACATCATCTCTACTGTATCCGAATGTCATTTGTGTGAGGTCGTTGGTCCCAAATGAGAAGAACTCCACTTGTTCCGCAATCTACAAAAAAAGGAAGGGAATCAATTTTACATGGTAATAAAATAATAATGCAAATTGATGACCTTTAATAATTAATAGTAACTTGAGCTTAACATCTTCTTGATGACTTATGAGAACATATTTCCCTACATACCTCGTCCGCAACAAGTGCTGCTCTAGGGATCTCAATCATGGTGCCAATTTTGTATCCTATGGAGGTGACCATCTCAGAAAAGACTTTCTTTGAGACATCACGTATCAAACTCACTTGATGTTCCAGTTCCTGTTAGAGAAAAGATTCATTCCATAAGTACTAATCCAAGAAGAAACTGATGTGCTTCTTCTTAAGTGATAAAATTCATTTAGAGGAAACGATGCAGCCTTGTTAACAAATATATATCTATATATGCAAGTATATATGCGCGTAGAATAGATAGAATAAGATGAAGGAAAAAAGCTCTTGCATGAGGTGTTCCAACAAGAGGAACCATTATTTCAGGTAAGTAAATCTCCTCAATCTGTTCAACCCCAAGGTTCTTCAATCTCTCAAGTACCTTATAACCAGGAAAAATTAAAACAAAACAACATCAGACTGTGAAGAGAATCAAGTGATAGGTGCATTGCCTGCAGCAACAACATAGGAAATAATATGAACGGCTGAACTGTAACCTTTTGTCCTACTTAAAAGCCCATGTAGGGAAATTAAACCGAAAACCGAAAACGACTAGATCTTTACTTGCTCTCTTGTCCATGTCTTGCAAATGTTGCCCATGTATAGAGTATCTGTTCCATCCTTCAAATCGCAAGGACCTTCCTTGCTTGCTCAGGAGTAGCATACCGGATAAATGCAAATCCCTTGCTTTTCTGAGAGAGGAAAAAGGGGCAGGGGAAGAAAATATAGATATGTACATGATAAGAGGAGTAAAGAACCAAGACATAAGAGCAATCTTCTCTTTAATAATTTTCACACCTAGTCAGTAGTGAATCTATTGACACCTTTTAACATGTTAGGTCATTTATAGTCTATTCAAGAAACCCCATGCAAGCACATTAACATCCATACCTTTATCTAGCACTCGCTTCACCTGCAAATTTTAAAAACAAAGCACAAAAGGAGAAAAGTTGCATTAGTTAAGGAAAAATATCAAAACCAAGATCTTGTTATACCAAGGTCAGTATGAAGATGGACATATAAATTGAATGAAAAAACTCGGTATTAGCATTCCATTAACAAAGTGACGAGAAGCAGATAAGACATCGAATAATAGAGGTGCATGATCTCCTTTCATATAAAAATTTCAAATTGTTAAATCCTAACAAACTAGATTTTCCATTTTGCCTATTCTATGACCGAATTCGATCCACATAAATTACTTCAAAAACAGGTGTAACTCAAAAATAAACAAGTACTCAATGCTCGAGAATCTGTTATATATTGCCCTGTGACTAAAACATTGCACTTTCACTTCCAAAATACCCTTCATTTAGTTTATTGTAAATACTGACATGAATAGCAAAGATTTATGGTGTCCTACCTACAAATTTATTTTTCAAAAAGTAATTGGAAGGCAACGAGGAGTACCATCTCATTGAACTTAGAGTCTAGAACATTCACTCCAACTGATCCTAACTAACTCTCATTTACACAGTACAACATACTCATAAATACACTACATTGTACACTAACATTACACTATCTCCTGTCAATGACTCATGCTTACAGTTCTTAAGACTTCCACACATGAACTGAAACAAAATCAGGTTGAAACTTGAACACTGTTGTTGCCTCAAGAAAAAAAAAGAATGGCAAGGCATCATTCTGATCCTAGGCAAATTACCTAGGCGATGCCTATGCAACAAGAACAACATTTATTAATAGGTCTTTAAACAATCAATATTATTCATTATAAGGTGCTATAAGACGAATCGCATAATTACAACATCAAAGATGGGTGGGCTGCATGGATCAAACTCGACAACAACGAAATAGCTTGATTCATTGTGCTTGATAGTGTTCTTTCAAAATCCTTAAAAATCTTTTTCTAGTCAATGCATCCAAGCTATCTTAGGACTAATCATATACCACCAAATTTCTTCAAATAATGCAACTAGTTTAAACTTATCTTCTGGAGGTTTGACCATGAAAAGACACTGCCTTCTCTAAGTAATGCACTTGGAACTCTAAGAAACCATGTATTGATTAGATAAAGAGAACAATCAGTGCCATCAATCATCACCTTCTTTTGGTCCAGTTTCTTCACCCACATGATTATCTATATCTGCCATCTTTTCCCTCAAATCATCTACGATATCGACTATAATAAACTAATGTTTGAAACAAACTAAACCACCAAAGAATATGTAAATCAAGTAACTTAAAAAGTCTACACGAAAACTATTGAAAGGAAGTGATTCAACGCTAAAATAGAATAGCCAAGAGAAGATTCACCTCGATAAGCACCTAAGCCATCTACGCCAAAGCCTCCATAACCCCCACCAAGCTCACCGCCTCCACTATACCCACTAAGCCTACCTCCGAGACCTGGAGTCCTATAAGGACCAAAATCACCACCACCAAAAAAAGAATGATTTTAACATGCAAATGAAACAAATCGTCTACAACATGCTCATCGTCAAAAGCAATGAACCCAAACCCTCGAGAACGATAGGAAAAACTAAAACCCGCCTATCCGAAAACGCAAAAAACGAAATAAGGAACTTCATCATCGCACCCTCCACTACATCGAGCTTCAACAAACCACCATCCACCGCAGTACATTCATTGTCCATTTATCCTCTCGTATATCTTAGTTGGCTTAGACGCCCGGTTCATGCATAAGTTATCATGGATTTTATTTTTAATACATTATCCTCCCCAAAATAAATTTTTTAACCTAAGTTTAAGTAAAATATACTATAAGTACCGAATGTTTGCGAGAATTAATCCATGAGAGAAGAAAACATCTTTGTTTGTTGTGTGCAAATCTTATGCGTTGCGTTCTGAGTTCTCTCGAGTGCTATGATGAAGAAAGTGGTAGAATCGACAGGGAGCAACATCTTCATGCCATAGCAAATGAATTTGGGAAATCGATAAAGGGTCGTTTTAGGTCATCGTGTTGAGAACATGTAGGCTATTCTTCTTCTAGGGACATGCCATAATAGAAGAAGAAGAGCCTACATGTGCAGAACACAGATGACCGAAAAACGAGCCTTTTATCGACTTCCCAAATTCATTTGCTATTGCATGAAGATGTCGCTCCCTGTCGATTCTACCAATTTCTTCATCATAGCACTCGAGAGAACCTGCAACGGCATAAGATTTGCACACAACAGCCAGCATGTTTTCTTCTCCCATGGATTATGCAAACATTCGGTACTTATAATATATTTTACTTAAAAACAAAAAAAAAAATTGGGGGAGCTAAAGGGAAAAATATTAAAATCCACGATAAAATATGGAACATCGACCTAAAAATGCACAAAAAGAAGTGTGAATCATAAAGTAATTCGAAGAATTTCTAAAGTTGTCTACACTATAAAACGTTTAATCTAAGAATTTACACAAACAACAAGTGAAGTACCTATGTATCACCAACCTGCTCATCTCTCGAGAGCCACGCTTACGTCTCACGCCCAACACATTGTCCCCTTGTTGGGGTGGATCGACCGATCTATTTGCGGCGGCATGTGCGTCATGAGGTGGCGGTGGTGGTGGCGGTGGTGGTGGTTGTTGTTTTGAGCTAGGCCTATTTCGTCCATGTCCATCCCAAGACGCCGATGCATGAACTCCATAACCTTTCGTAGTTGCTCCGCAACGACATTGAACTCTGCCCGCGGCACCACATCCGGCGTCTGCGACGTGCTAGCACCAGGAGCTCCGTATCTCCTCTTCTTTCTCCCTACGGACCCGAGTCCGTAGACACGTCCTTTGGAAGACTCACCCGCCACATTGAGGTACACCGCCTCATCATCCACCGATTGCTCCGGTGTAGCCTGGGTCACCTCCTGACGTCTGCTCTGGAGCCTATCCTGCATATATGCACAACAAACAAAATACATGATATGGGGTAAAGTATACTTAATAATATTTTACATATCATTTCTATATTACATAGAACTGCTCTGATCTAGTATCGATGAATGTCATCCTGTCGTGATTAACGGTGTGGAGATGCAAATACAAGTCATTCACAGTCGGTGGCGTCTCGGATGAATCAGCCTGCGTGCAGGACCAAGCATAGTGAACAAGTGTATAAATGTACAAAATATCCTAGATGTTACAAAAATTTACCAATCTTTCTTGGGTAGTCACAAAAGACACGGAACCACCACCGTGCTTCGAGGTCCAGCCCTGGGGCCTTCGACCTCGGTGTTCCTATTCTCCGTCGCTTGCCTAGACCTAGCCTGGAAGTCCTCGCTCTCCCGATCTCGCAAGTATCTCCTCCATGCCTCATCTCGTAACATAAACCGGTCGCACACGATTCTTCTTCAACTTGTGCATCAACGCGGTGTACCTTGTGCTGCAAGCTCGTCGTACGCCGCTCGCACGAGATCCTCGGGAAGCGCATCATCCCATTTAAAAATACCTACAAATTGGCGATTGCTATTGTTACCTCGCATTGAGAAAATAGTATAAATCATAAGGCATATGGTAGTCTTGTTTACCTTCCATTGGCGCCGGTATTGGTCTTTATGATGAGGCGGTGCAGACTTCCAACAATACCCTTCAGAATCATCCATCGTTTAAAAACTTTTGTCATCCTCCGTGCACAAAAATGCGAAGGATGCAACTCCCCGTGTTTCATGAACATGCATATCACCTTAACTACTTCTTCAATATTTGACATCCATATTGAAAATGACATATAAAAGTCAAACACAAACTTACGTATCATTGGCAATCGCGTGATAGGGATCCCCGCACGCGAGGGGGCTCCATCCCCGTCCTCCGAGGTGGCGCGGAGGGCCGTCACCTCCAACCCCGCTCTTACGTCTTCTTGTCGGGATGCTTTGCCGGTGATGCTTTGTGGTGGGGGTGCAGCCTCGTGGGTAAAGGAGTCATTGATGTCGGAGAAGGTGTGGGGAAGTGTGTATTAGGCATAGTCCTTGATGACGACGAAGATGGTACGACGACCCCGACGGTATGGAAGGGGAAGGTGACGCCGCGGCGCGTATCGTGCTCGAGAGACCGAGAAGTCGGAATCGATAATGCGGTGTCGAACCACGACCTCCACCGCCACGACCTCTATGGACCCCTCGTGTGGCCCGACCACGAGGCCGGTTGGTATTTCGCCGCGGATGTCGGTGCCGCACCTATTCCGCCCCGACGATGGCCTCCTAATGGCAAACCTCGACATCTCCTATGACCACGTCCGCCATGATACCTAACAATATTCACGAATAAAACATCGAGAAATGAGGGCATACAAAAAGTAGAAATTCAGGTCTAAATTATTGGACTTAATAACACAGGATCCATGCTAATAAAAGTAACTACATTATTGGTCGTTGACATATCATATACATACTTTATTCGCTATCATCCGTTTCAAATTCACTCTCATGAGTAGAAGGTGAGGATTCTTCTTCCGATTCATCTCCACTATAAACTTCATCGCTTGGACCCGCTTCAACAATGAATCGAGTCCCCGATCGGAACATCCAGTTGTTGATATCGGCGATCGCATCATCGACTACACACGTAGTGGGCATCCCATCTTGGAAAGCAATCTCTGCCGAGCCCTGGTCATTATCGTCTTTGCTAGTTTCCTCGTCGGCCAATTTTGGTGACAAGAACAAACCGCTAGCCATTCTTGTCGATCGTTCCGCATAGAAGGGTACGAAAGGTAGTAGACTTGAGTGGCTTGCATTGCTAGTACAAATGGCTCGTAGTTGTTATATCGTCGACTTCGATGAACCTCTACCAATTGAAGTGTTGGGTGAGTCCTCACACCATGATTCGGTGTAGGGTCATACCATTCGCACTTAAACAAGACCACACGTTTGAGGCCTAGGTATACTCAATCTCCACAACCTCTTGCAGGTACTCCATAATAGTTATGGGAAACATCAGCGTAGTTTGAACCCTTCACCAAAACACCGCCGCTTTACTCAAGCGTCGATCTATTAACGTCATATGTTGCGGAGTGGAACTTATACCCATTAACAAGGTAACCAGGGTAGACAATACATGATCGACTAGGACCAACATAAAGATCAACGAGCGTCTCGTCAACTATAGAATTCCGAGCCTATTCGTCAAAATTAGAGATGCAATATGACACATTAGTTATGGGAGAAACATTTGAATCTATAACGTACAAAAGTAATGACCTTACATATGTTTGAAACCAAATGGGGAAGTTGTGCTCAAGACTACTATCAACTTCCGACTCCCCCATTGCTTGAGTGATTTCATCGACGAATATCCTAGAAGAAACGAACGTGTAAGTCGGTTGTCTTACTAAAATATGAACAATGAATGTACTGCATTATTGAAAGAAAGTGATGGACATACTGAACGTAAGGAGCGATCTCTGGACAATTGAGCAGTATGTACGAATGAGCGGCATTATACTCCTGCTCTGTTAAGTACCGCTCCTTCGACTTGCCCATGGGTCGACCAGGATAAGTGAAAATTGAGAAATTGCCAACGAAGTTCGGTGCGGGCCCGAGACCGCCATCGTCGTTACGTGGCACTTTGTCATGCAACGTAAAGACGTGATCTTCGAAGTAGTAAGAAGAAAAGGATGTGACCTCTTCGACCAAATAAGCATTACACATGGAGCCCTCAACCTTCGTTTTGTTTCGCACATTGTTCTTCAAATGTTTAAGGTACCTATATGAATGTTATAGGAAATGTTGATATAAAACATATTGAATGGGAAAATAATATCAAGGGCTCAAGATAGTACCTCTCAAATGGATACATCCATCGAAATTGAACGGGACCGGCCAGACGGGCCTCGTAGGCCAAGTGGATTGGTAGGTGTTCCATAGAGTCAAATAAGCTTTGAGGGAAAATTTTTTCCAACTTGCAAATGATTTTTGGTATTTCAGACTCTAAGACCTCCATATCTTGATATCTTGACACATTTCACAGTTAGGGACCGGAAGAAAATGCTTAATTCGCTAATTGCAACCCAAACCGGGTTTGGGAGAAGTTCTCTGAATGCAATTGGTATCAACCGTTGCATGAATATATGACAATCATGGCTCTTCATGAAGAACATTCGCAGTTTCTTTGGATCTACACATCGACCAAGATTCGATGCGTAACCATCAGGAAAACGCAACTTTTCAACCCACTCGCACAATTTTTGTCTTCTTGATGTATCAAGAGCATAGCACCCAAGGACGTAAGTATTTGTCGCCGAATCAATGTGTAGAGAAGGTCGGTGACAATATTCACGAATATCTTGCCTCGATTTTGCATTGTCCTTACTCTTGCCCGGTACACACATAATAGTGTTGAATATGTTGTCAAAAACATTTTTTTCGATGTGCATGACATCTAAGTTGTGGCGGATCAAGTTTGTCTTCCAATACGGCAAGTCCCAGAATATGCTTTTCTTCCTCCATCCCGAATTCTTAGCTATCCGCCCATTCACGTATTCGCGCCGATTTCGTCACCTTCATCAAGCCAAACGATTCAATTTCTGCCAAAATTTCTTCACCAGACCGCAAAGCGGGCGGATCATCATTTATGACCATTTTGCCTCTAATGAATTTTTTTTTATGTCTTTCCTTAATGGTGATGACTGTCGAACCACGATGTCTTACCACCATTTCGCAATTGAAATGCATTTGTATCCTCCATACAATATGGACAAGCGTACTTACCGTGTGTGCTCCAACCGGACAACATGCTATATGCGGGGAAATCACTAACAGTCCATAAAAGGGCAACTCGCATGAGAAAATTTGTCTTGGTGGAAACGTCGTATGTAATCACCCCATTGTTCCATAAATCTTGCAACTCTTTCACAAGCGGCTGAAGGAACACGTCGATTTTCTGCTTTGGGCTGGTCGGTCTAGGAACGATAACCGTTAAGAACATAAACTTAGATTTCATGCACATCGACGGTGGAAGGTTGTAAGGAGTCAAAATCACGGGCCACGAAGAGTACGATTTCCCGGAAAGCCCAAATACTTGAAAACCATCAGTGCACAATCCTAAACGAACATTCCGAACCTCGGCGGCAAAGTCTCTATTGACGTCATTAAAATGTCTCCAAGCAATCGAATCAGAACAGTGTTGCATAACATCTTCAGGCGATGAATGATCTCCATGCCATCTCATATGCTTTGCGGTTGACTCAGACGCATACAATCGTTGCAACCGAGGGCCCAAAGGGAAGTAGTACATTCTTTTGCAAGGGCGGTTTTTTGTGTTCCGACCACGACCTCGTCGATGTGCAACGTATCGTGATTTCCCACAAAATTTACATGACGTCAACTCAGAGTCCACTCCCCAATAAATCATACATTGGTCCTCACAACAATCTATTTTCTCAACAGGTAGACCTAGACCTCGCATTAGTCTTTTAGTGGCATAAAAATTCTCAACCATTGAGTTGTCATTTGGCAAACAATCCTTCATGAGTTTAATGATTTCATTATACCCTCGTTCAGATATATGATGTTCAGACTTGATCGCAAGTAATCTTGCCATTGCGGACAACGTTGTCATGGTTTCGCAACCAGGCCACAATTGTTCCCTACTTGCATCAATCATGTCATATAGTTGGCGTGCTTGGGGGTTTGGTGATTCTTCCACGGCATTCCAATTGAAACTTGGACCTGCCACGTTGTGTAGCATCTCGCGGTAAGGTGTCGGATCGTATCCTCCCACATCAGCATCATCAATATGGCTATCCATTTCGTGAAAATATTGCGGGCCTTCATCTCCGTTCTCGCCATGTTCGTACCAACCGTGATATCCGGGACAAATCCATACCTACATATGTGGTGCTCAACCGTTTCGACGTCCAGGTACGGTACAAGTCGACATTTCTTAAAATTGCACGGACATCTAATCTTCCTTTCACTTTGGTATGTAGGACAATGTTGTTTTGCAAATGATATGAATTCTTTAACCTTCGCCGCGAATTCAATTCGAACGTAACCGTTGTCGAGCGGTTGTACATCCGATCTCTGCTTGTAGACGACATTCCTAGTCGAACGTAACCCTTGTCGAGTCGGTTGTCTATTCAAGTAATGAAATAATAATGATTAAGATGATAAGAAATCTCACTAATTGGAGAATATTGTAAATCGAAATAGCGATCTAGACCATCTAGAAGAAATTGATAGCTAAGTGAAAGAACGAGGTTCGCACATTAAACTCATGAATAGAGAATAAATTGACAAAGTTAGGAAGTCATTAATTTTCTAGCTAGTCAGGCGTTACACGATGTCTCGGGTTTCATTTATGATCGTATTGTAATGTAATGTCTCTTTTCATATGATGGTAGATGTAATTTGGAGGGGGTAAAGAGAAATCTCGAGATTTGTTGTCACAAATCTCGAGATTTGATGAACGGGTATAACGAAATAAAGTTTCGACGGGAATGGTGGCCCCATTTTTCAGAGACGGAATTTAATTTCGTCTCTAATTCCGTCTCTGATCCGTCTCAAATCCGTCTTTGAATATTTCCGTCTCAATTCCGTCGCTAACTTTTAAATGTAGAAACGAAATTTCCGTTTCTAATTCCGTTTCTGATTTAGAAACGGAACTTATTTCCGTCTCTAATTCCGTTTCTAATTTGTTGTTTATTTGTTGTGGATATAAGAGGCATACAAATACCACATAGCATCAACGTGTCTACTACTTGTTCACTCATACCTCCTTAAGGTTATAGGTTCCATTCTCTAGAAATTTAATGCCAAATAGCAACATTAACTAAAAGAGTAATCCTAGTGTTTCTAATCCTAACTAGTAGTAGAAATTAAGTAATTATAGGTACTATTCAATCGTAACCAACAACACCTAACTAATCAATCATCCATAGCAAGTGCATGAATATGAAATTACTAACAACTATAACATCAAACGACAAAGTAATTACCTCAGTACATGATTCTAATGTATTATAATGTTGATCATGACATGCTTTACCGATAAAATAAACATGGAATAACAACCAAATACGGATGACATGCTTTACCGATAAAATAAACATGGAATAACAACCGAATACGGAATCAATATAAATCTTGAATTACTCAATTAAAAGGTTGAAATGAAATATTACATATTAATAAACCTAAAAATAGAACAAGCATAACCACAAAACACTATGCATGTAAGAGAAGAGCAAAACAAAAACTTCTAAACCAAACAAAAGACACAACATTAACTTAATAGATCAAGTGAAGAACACCAACTAATGCACATGAAAGCCAATCCGGGGGAAAATGTGAGCAGATACAATGTGAAGAGAATTCGGGTGTTAAAAAAAAAAAAAATTGTTACCTTGACGAGCGGAGAGCGGAGCGGTAAGCACAGAGCGACCAGAGAGCAGAGAGCAATGAAAGAGACGGAGATTCAAGATCGAAAATCAAAAAGAATCAGAACGATGTGCATTCATTCACTGCACAATCAACCACGTAACAAATCATATCACTCAAGAACAGTTAAAATAAAACCTCAAAAAGTAATAACAATTAAAAGAACTGAACTCTTTAAATATGTCACACGATCAAGAGTTTGTTCCTTCACAGTTCATAAACAATAAGGTAGTACTATAACACCGCCAATTGCCAAGACGAATTTAAAATAATAAAAAGGATTCCATGACCGAATATAGCTAAGACCTATCAAGAAAATAATTTTTTTTTTAATCCATTTAGTAGACTAGTATAGTGAGCCGCTAAGAAAACCTAGTATACACAATGGTCACCACATTATGTTCATTTCCTATGTTTGAACATCAAGGCATATATATGATTGCCTTGCCTAGCGATATAGCTTCAGTTCAAGTGAAAATCTATAACATATTTCATTCATGAGCATAATATTTGCAATGCTAACAAGTATTACGACTTTAATATTTCGGATGCATGAGATAAGGTACGTAGGAACACCGGACACCCCGAATATTTATTGATAGATGGAAATTTATGAAGTCTGCATGCTTAATTTAAATTGGAAAATCTTTCAAGATAAAAAACCTTCTTGCCTTCAACTCCGATCTTTACTAGAAGATCGAACTATCAAATGAACCATAGCGGAAACTTAAATAATTCTCATGTCACCCTTGGTTTTCCATAAATTTTTTAAAATAGATAAACAAGGGGACTAGAATGCCAACCTGACAGACGCAAAAGTTGAGCGAAAACATTGTAGCGATTCAAGATTCCTCAAAACCGTCACAAGGTGAATGATCTCTATGAAAGAAAGAGCTCTTGATCATGAGTGTTGGTTTGCATTATAAAGAACAATCAAAAACAAATAGATTATATCGAATGTAGTAAGACTCCAAAACTACAAATGCCAATAGAACCGGAATCGAGAGACCGAGAGAGAGCGAGAGTTGAGGGCGATGACGGAGACCGCGCGCGAGAGACGGAGAGACCGAGAGAGACGGCGAGACCAGAGACAGCGAGAGAGACCAGGTAGCACGACCGGATACGGAGAGACGGAGACCGGCGCGACGAGACGGACAGACAGACCGAGAGACAATGAGAGACCAGCTAGCACGACCAGACGGAGAGACGAGACGATCGAACGGGATGGACGTTTGGGGACGAGACGATCGAATGATTTTGGACGAGACGGAGAGACGGATTTAGGTTTTGGGGTTTTTTCGTGAGAATGATTTAGGGATTTCTGGTGTTTTGTTGGGAAGGGGGGGGGGGTGCGGGAAAGAGGAGGGGGTGCAATGATCCAAGAAAATACAAATCTCGAGGAATGATGAACGGTCATAAGAAATGAAGAATTTGGCGGGAATGGTGGCGCCAAATTTCAGAAACAGAATTTAATTCCGTCTCTAATTCCGTCTCTGATCCGTCTCAAATCCGTCTCTGATTTTTTCCGTGTCAATTCCGTCGCTAACTGTTAAATTTAGAAACGGAACTTATTCCATTTCTAATTCCGTTTCTGATTTAGAAACGAAACTTATTTCCGTTTCTAATTCCGTTTCTGATTTGCTATTTTTTTGTAGTGCCTTAAGATCGCCTTCCACATCAATGGAAGCGTTTAGAGTCATAGCCGCGCCACAAAATCTCCATATCTCTCGAAGAGGTTTCTCTGCGTGGATTCTTCACCCATTTTTGCTTCCATTTACGTTGCAATTTCTCTCGTTTGGATCTTTGTCTCTGTCTTCGTTTTGGTAGATAGGGTTCGTTTTCCAATTGGTCTCTTTAAAGTTCCTTCGCTGTCAAAGATGGGTACATTTCGGAACAATCGGTTTTTTATTCTCAGATTGTTTTGCTTTGTTTTGTTTTTTGGGTTTTTGATGTTGTCGAGTAATGGCGAGAATGATGAATCAATTAGATGTGTGAAAGTTGTTGATGAACTCAAACTTTTGAGGCATATTTTTATTGTCTGACTCGTCAATTATCTCCTTCATTTATTTTAATCAAATCAGTTACAGGATTTGATTTGAGATTTTTGGATTCCAAGTCACATTTTTTTATTTTTTGTGCAAATGGTGATGGTTTTAGTATTGTGGTGTCTCATTTTGATAACCTTTCTTATTGTTATTTTTGAGTGAAAAGCTAGGGAGCTCAAAATGTTAGGTGGTTGGCATTAAAATGCACCACTGAAAGCAGATGCTGCAAAGGAAGAGCAGAATGCCAAGATGAACTAAGCATTGTTGGACCCTCTTATAAAATTGAGAATGCATATACATTGATATATACGAGAAACTGATTTAAATTTAAAGTAAAAATAAATGGAAGAGACTAGGTAACCTTTTCGGAACACTTAAAATGAACATTTGGTAATAGGTTTATTCTCACATTTTTCTCTTTTTTGATGTTAAAATTAAGGAAAATGTTAGAATGATACTTTAATGACACTTTAAGTGACAATTATATGTGAGTGGAGTATTATGTAAAAATGTGATGTTACATGTTAACCTACATGGAACCTACATTTATGAGAGTCACATTTATGAGAGTCGTTGGACGCGCTTTGAGATACACATCCTGTGTTTTATGCACAAATAACAATTTTGTGCACGTTATTTTTACATGAGGGTGTAAATTGTTACCAAGTTTAAATCTATATCAAATTTTAAAGTCAATTCAGAGAGCTCTTCCATTAAAATACTCAGACATTTTAACATCTAAAAATGACAAATTTTGTGGATAAATAACATTTTTTGTGATGGCCAAATTTTTTTCATATAACATTTTTTCATGATTATCAATTTTTTATTATAAAGACTCAAATATTTTTGAAAAATGTTATAATGATACTCAAAGTAACATCCTTATGAGTTTTTGCTGCATAACACATGCGGTGTGTACCTCGAAGCGCGCACAACGATTCTCATGTATGTAGGCTAGCACATCACATCTCATTTTTATATAGGACCCGCATGCTATATTATAAAGGCATCATTTGAAGTGTTATTCTAGCTTTTTTCAATATTTTTTCATTTATCATGGTAGACAAATTGAGTTTTATTTTGAAAAAATAAGTTTTCATATTAAGACACGTTAACTTTGTATTTCAAATATGAAAATGATTATATTTACTACATATAATAAATTTTTATATTAATTTCAAAACTTGTATACAGTGAGTTTTGAAAGCAAAAAATCTAAACAATAAAAAAAAAGAACAAAAAAAATGCAACATAAAGCTTTATAGGTGATATTGGACAATGTTTGAAATATTCTTCTATTTATTTGGCAGAGGAAATGTTGTAAACCCTAAAAGTCAATGCACTAAGCTATTTAAAGTAAAAAAATTCTATCATTGATATCAATTCAATTCCATCATGAATATTGAGTTCTCGAACATTCACTGAAGCTTCATTCTAAAATTTTATATAAAAAAAGCTTCATTCTAATATGTAGGATTTGGAAACTCAAGTTAATTTTGTCAAATATATGCAACCTCATTTGTTTGCTTACGAGGAGACCTATATTTGACACTTCGTTTATTGAGGTGCTTTGAGTAAATTTCAAAATATATGTGCACACATCTCAATGCAAACTTGAAAGGATCACAAAAATTAAGTGTCAAATGTAAGGCGATATTTGATTGAACAAAAAAAATGTTTAGAAAAATAATAAATTTTAGGGAAATTAAATCTTCTTGCGCTAGAAAGCCAAAATTTTGTCGCGGAGCATTCTCTCACGATTACCAATTCTCCATATTAAAACTCATATATTTTCTACCTATTATATTGAGCAAATTGAGTTTTCTTTTCATAAACATATTAAATTTATATTTTAAATATGAAAACTAATATATTCAATATATATGTTCAGTTTTCATCTTCATTCCAAGATTTGTTGTTGATAAGTTGTGAGATAAAAAAAAAAAATTATATGTGCAATGAAACACTTTAAAAAAAAAAAAAAATTTATGAACATTTACTATGGAATATTTTTTTAAGAAAAATTTTTTTTTCCTATGAAAATTTTCTTTGTAATCAAACATGACCTAAGTGTCAAAAGTGGATGAATCAATCATTTTCCTTTCTTTAAACCTTGAACTAGAGATATTGAATCTACTTTAAATATCTTTGATTGTAGACCTTCATGCATACATAACAAAGCTTGTTGAAGTGGCGTCGTCTCTACTTGTCGTCCTAATAATCTCCTACAATTGTGGAATAACCCTTCACAAAATTCCTCTACTATCTCTAATTACCGCCCCTGCGACAATTCATTTTCGACCACAGCCCTAACATCAACATTATAATTCAACCAACCTCAATTCAGAGCTTGTAGTTGAAAAATCACCAAACCAGGTCCTCCTGCTTCATTAAATTTTAACCATCTATCACTCGACCTAAATGGAACAGAGCTTTTGCCATTTGTTTCTAAAATAACAATATTGCCAATCTTGGTAGGCAATTTTTTGATTGAAAAATATTCATGTTTAATGTATTCGATTAAGTCAATCAAATTGTTTGAAACTTCTTCATCTCCGAGTTAAGTTTACGTGTTTTTTTTTTGGTTTCATACATAGTGTCCAACATCAACTATACTTATTAATCTACACTTAATGTTGTCAAGCGTCATATACCCTCCAAACCCAATTTTTCTCATTCACAACCTCGCTTATGGGGATCGAGTCCCTTATCAGTCAGGCCATTGGGTTGTTAATTTACGCGTCATTTTTTTTTTTTACTTAAGTGAGAATCGAACTCATGACCTCTCCAAACATTATCTTTTGACAACTGATGTCTCTACTATCTCACCAAATATGCTTTGACTACATGTTATTTCTTTGGCCTCATTTAGTTTGTTTTTGCTAACTTATAGTGTTAGTTATAGTTATCCCATTGGAGTTAACTCATTGGAGTTAATATTTTCATGTTTAGTACAATTTTAAACTTGCAGGTAAGTTTCAAATTTTTAAACAATGAAAAATATGAATCGATATAAATAACCTTCAAACAAAATAGAGACGAGTAATAAAATGGTCATTAATAAAGGATAATTGTGCCCACAACTCTTGTGAGATAACTCATAAACTATAAGGTGAGAGATTAGTTATCAACTTTATGTGAGTTATCTCTTTTAATATATCTCCACCTCATACCAAACAAGGATTCTCTTCCCTAACATTTATGTATGGGCTCATACTAATCATCATGGTTACTCTACCAACAATTACTGAAACACGTGTCTCATCTTAAAAGCACTTAGCTTCTAAACACGCCAAAGCGTTCAACACAGGAGCACACAAGCGACCTCCGCCTCTCGAATTCGCTGTAAAACCCTCTCTATCGATCACTGCTCTGTAATGGCGATGATCACAACGGTAATTCGAAAGCCTTCGATGACTTCTCTTCGCTTCCATTGATTCCAATTCGTTTCACGTCTTACTGTTCTGTGAATTGACTTCAATTGTTCTGAATTTGATTTGTAGCATAGAAGCCTTTCGGGGTCCTCTCAAAGCCCTAGATCGCCGTCCCCGCAGCCATCTCTATCCGTTTCCGTGACTGATCCGGTGAAATTGGGGAATGGCGTGCAAGCTTACATCTCCTACAGAGTCATTACTAAGGTAATTGGGGTTTCTTGATTTGGTTTTGTTGTGGTTGGTTTTTTATCTAGGGTTAGGGTTTGGATTATCGACTTGATTGATGATTTGCATTGCATGTTGGGAATTTTGTAGTGTTGAATTTTTGCATTTTTGTTTATGGTGAATTAGAAAGGTTTGAATTTTTAGGGTGAAAGATGATGGATGGGAGGATTGTGGGATGTGATTTAAAAATTGGGTTGTGAGTTTGAGGATGTTGGTGCTAGAATTGTGTGTTTGTTGAGAATGGCTTGATAAATGAACGATGCCAAATGTACATACATATATGAAGATTCATTTGGAGCATGACATTTCACGCGAACCAAAATGATCATGTTTATAATTTTTAGCCACACGTCTATGGTCACAAATATGAAGAGTCAGTAATCAACCATATCATGAAAAAAAAAAAACAACGACCATTTTTTTAACGTGATGGGTGTTTAAAGCAAGTTTTTTTTTTTTTTTTTTTTTTTTTTTTTTTTTGAGTTATTTTGTTTTTAAAATCAAGTACAAACAACGCTAGCTCTGGATGTTAGTTATTTTTGTTTCTATTGATTGTGTGATAAGTCGTGTCAATGAAAAGTCGCTTAGTTTTTCTGTAAAAGAATCGATTTCTTATCATTTTTTTTCTCAAATGTACCATTACTTTAAAAAAATAGTTTTTTTTTAAACTGCAAAATTTTTTTTTACCAATGGCTATGTCGAGTCGAAATTAATAGAAAATTAGTTTTTTAAGGAAAAAATAAATGACTTTTCGTTGATATTCCTTTTTTTGGTAGATATTGATATACCTTGTCACACAATCAAAGAAACAAAAACAATATCTGACGTCCATGGTTAGTATTTTTGTCCTCTTTTTTTTTTTTAAATAACTAAAAAAAAAAACTTGCCTTAAAAACACTGATCATCTATAAAAAAAAAAAAAAAAAAAAAAAAAAAAAAAAAAAAAAAAAACACTAGTCTCTGGTTTTTTTCACGATAGGGTTAACTACTGATTTTTCAACCATTAATGGTACATAAAACTGTTAGGCCCATGGCGGGCACCAATCACTTTGAAATTGCAGATATTACATACACTGGCATTTTTAAAGTGATTGGTCAATGTGAATTTTTCAATTTTGCTAGTATGGATTGCAATGAGATCATCAATCCCATTACCATTCAAGACTCATATTCTTAGAAGTCACAATTGTAATAAAAAAATATCAAATTTAAATATTTGCCTTTGATCAAACGACATAATGTGCAAATATATCATTGAAGGGGATGCGATTTATTTCACTGCAATTCGATTGGTCATTTGGCCAGCTCTGATGTTCTTTTGATGGTAACATGTGATAGTTCAATGACGTTTTTTTTACACCAATTTTTTTAATAAAATATCGAACACGAAATCATCATTAAAATTGAAGAAAGATTCTAAATTTTCTCCATGATCGACATTGCAATGTGCAAGCCTCAACAAGCAAACAAGGTCATTGGTAGTTAGGATAAAGGTATATCATTTTGCTATTTTGGCGAGGGTTTTTTTCCTTGCATGGAGTTATTAGTATTAATGCACCTTTGTATATGCATAGATCCCTTAGATCATATGGACTGAAGAAGAACAAATATAAGCATGCTATTACCGAATAATTTCCATAATCAACATTAGAACGAATGAACTTAAAAAAAATATTACATTGTAAATGTGCCAAAATCCCACTACCCCTTTTTGGTTGAAGTCTGTTTTTCGCATAATGGTGAAGTGAGTCAGAATGGGATAGGTAATGAAAAGAAGAAATTTCCTCATTTTATACTAGCACCTTGTCTTGTAGCTCAAGTATAAACAGTCTTAAGCGCATCTTGTTTGATTAGTTACGTTGTTATTCCATAAAGATTTGAGACATAAGGTGAAAATTATCAACGAGGGATCTTATAAAACATTATCTATGGGGGAAAATGTTTTCTTTGTTAAAACTTTCATGGTTATCATTTTGGTTAGATGGTAAGCCGCATGCCTATTGATCTTTTCTTTTAGCCTTCTACATAATTTTACTAGCCGAAGTAGCAACTTTTTACTCGATGTTAAAAGAAGCATTGTGGTAACAGTAGAAATTTTGTCATTGCTGTTGTCATGTTTTCTGCCTGTGGATTGGGGTTTAGAAGTCATATAATGTGGCGAATTACTTCTTATCATTAGGCTAGTAAAGCTTAGGCCCTAAGGTGTACATTCTAAGACTGGATAAATATATTTCTTTTCTAAGAATACATGTTTCTGCTATACTATCTGGGCATTTATATCCTTATTTTTACTTTTTAAGTGTTGATCTTTATTTATCTAGTTGCCACTTCTTCTTGTATCTGGTAGCACTATGGCGGTTGTTTTACTTTTTCCCCACCGCATGTCATTTTTGTTCTCTCATAAAAGTGTCAATGACTGCTCATTTTCCAATGCAAATTTGGAGCCTGTTGCGTTTGATAGAGTTTTATGCTATCTATGGGTGTTTTCAGTCATTCTTTCTTTCTTTGGTGCATACAGCAAGAAATAAGATTGAATTCCTTTAATGAATTGAAAACTCCCGTTTATGCAGACAAATCTCCCTGAATATCAAGGCTCAGAAAAGATTGTCATTCGACGATATAGTGATTTTGTTTGGTTACGTGATCGTCTTTTCGAGAAGTATAAAGGCATCTTTATTCCTCCTCTTCCAGAGAAGAGTGCTGTTGGTAATGCATCTCGCTTACTTTCCTTGCAGCATCACTTCTAAACTCAACAAACATTTTGAACATGGGCGTTGATGTTATCCTTGAGCATGAAAAAATAACCTTTTGAACTAAGCATTCGTATGCCTGATGGGATTATGATCATCCTCAATATTTGAATGTGTTCTCCTAAAATTCAGAACAATTATACCATATAAATTCCGATTCTTGACTCTCTCAACATTGTTGTTTCTGCTGTGTTGACTGACCGCTCTCTTATTCAGATTGTTTGAGTCATTTTTTCCTTCATCAGCTGCATTTTAAATGTATAATCACGCGTTGTTCTACTTTAAGTTTTGTTTTCTTGTGCTGGTCAAGTGTCTCATTTCTGTTTTTGTTTGCTTTTCTTTGAGTGTATCCAAGCTATTCCTCATGGTTTGTTAATGATCATCACCGACAGAAACTCCATGGTAGATTTTTTTGTGGAAATGAAAAATGAATTAGTTTGTAATAGAATGTCAATTGCTTACTTTTGTAGGAATGAGGAAATCTTTTTATGGAAGTTAGTCTATTTGAAGTATCTTGGCCCTTTATCTTGTTAGCAACTAATTTGGGATCGATGCTTTTTCGTTGTATTTAGTTGCATTCTTTTATCTTATTATAATTGGAATTTATAAAAGAACTAGTTTAATATTATCTTATGCACCTGCTCTAAACGATTAAAAGTCAAGAGACGTGTAAAACTTCTTACTAATTTATTCAACAATGTGCTGTAGTTTGACTTAGCTTTTAACTTGTCTCTAATTAACTTTCTTTTGCTTTATAAAAAAATAATTGTGGATTTTTCATGTGTCAATTTCATGACACTTGCAACCATGTGACCATGATCATTTGTCCTTGAATGGCAGTGGGCGTTTCATATCATCTTTTTGGAATTATGCATTGTTTACCTTTTCTCCTTTTCACATTCCGAATTTGCTGCCTCTTCTTGTGCAGAGAAGTTCCGCTTCAGTGCTGAATTCATTGAGATGCGGCGTCAAGGTCTCGATGTATTTGTTAACAGAATAGCATTGCATCCTGAGCTTCAAAAGAGTGATGACTTAAGAATCTTTTTGCAAGCAGATGAAGAGGTAGTAGTTTGAGCTGGGGACAGACTAGTAGGAAACTATAGCACTCTCTTTTGTAATGTTGGGAAATGTGCTCATTGTTTTTATTGCAGTGCTCGAATATAATTTCTTGTATGTTACATTATAAATTATATATTTGGTTGCTCTTGGTAGGATTATGGCATTTTAATTAAGTTAAATTTCATTTGACCTTCTGTTTCTTTTATGCAGACTATGGAAAGAGCCAGGTCCCAAGATATTGGTATTTTCAAAAAGAAACCAGCGGATTTGATGCAGATTTTTAAGGTTGGTCACAGTAGAATCACTAGTTTTTTCCAAAAAACAATATGTGTGCTCTCTCTCGAGAAAGAAAATTCTTTGAAGGCACCTCCAAGAGTACATGGAGATTCTAAGTTACTTCTATGGATTTGATGAAGTTTACTCTTTTTTTTTTTCCAAAGTTACTTCTATGGATTTCTACCTTTGAGCCAGACTTGCTTACCATCAGTCGGATTGTAAAACCAAAAGGAATCAACCCAAGTTAGTAGTTTGTAGTCATGGCAGTAGTTTGCTTGCACCCAATAAAGGGAACCAAAATTAGTTCGGTGTACAAATGAGATGGTACATATTCTGTGACGACCCCTTCTCCAAATAAGGGAACCGCCCGGCCTAATCCCTTAATTAAGCCCTAATCTCTCCTATAGGACCTAACAAGAAATTAGTCAGCCTTATTTAAACACCTAAACACCTACCATTTATGATGCCATCTACAGTTACTTAGCTAGTTCTAGTGACTAACCTATGGTTGTCTATAAATAAGAGTTAATTTAAATTTTCTATCTAACAAATTATTCAGCGAAAGTCTTATTTCGTTACTAGTGGACATAAGGCCTAACCTATTGTGGAAAAATCAGGAAATAGATATCACATGCATATATAAACAAGTGTGGTGATATATACAACATGTGCCTAGTCAGATGATCCTATCACTTAACCCAAAAGTAAAAATATCATGTATATAAAAAACGGAATACAAAAGAATACAAAACGTACAAAAATATGTCGTAGCAGTCCTTCACTGGCTCAAAGGTAGTCACCAATCTTCTCTTTGCCTGGTCTGCTACTCGGCTGATCTGCACCCACCGTCACAAACTAGACGGTGAGTACATGAAATTATTTAAGTAATACTGAGAGACATTAATCCACATTCCTAAATAGGCAACAAGTATCAATGGCATAATTTAAATTGCAACTATGCTGAAAGAAACATCATGCAAAGAGATACTTGAGTTAACCAAAATATGAAACTGACTCAAGGCTAAGTAGTAATGGATTAGGGTCGGTCGGACGTGATCTTCATCACATCAGCCTTTCCACTACAATTTGAGCTATGCTCTATAGCATTTAATTACAACAAATTAAGCTTTATATCATAATTTCAAAAGGTCGTACTTACGATTATGCCTTTTCTATTCCAAGTGAATTAGTCGTCACCGGAATGTATACTTGGTAACATGCCCGTTTTTTAAAACTCGTCATGTTCACCCAAGTTATTCTTGCGCCAACAAACCCCAAGGTTTGGTTACCCCATTCGAGGCACGTTACCCCGTGTGTCATGCAAGGTAGTGGAGAAATTCCCTAACATCCCGGCAAGTCTAGTGACCCTCGTATGAAAGCTGAATTTCTATCATCAAATGACCCTAACCACAAGAGCCACTTTCACTTTCAATAATGACTCGGTAATAAAACTCAAGAGATGTTACTGCATACTAATGCACAAAGGATTAAAGTCAAAATAAACAAACTATCCTAATCGCATGCTATATCACTGACTTCCACACACAACAATCAACGTAACAAAGTATAGGAAATAGGAATCAATGATATACACAACAGAGTATGCTATGAACAATATCATAAAATGAGAACTGAACAAGTCATAGCATATGGATTTCAAAAACAATTCAGTTCGAATAACTGAGAATAAATAAATAAATGAAATGAAATGTAAATAAATGTCTCAAATCAGTTTACTTACATACACAACAAGTCCCAAGCTATCCGGCTTCTCGTCACGGCGATGTACACACCCAAAACCCTGTAATAGCTCCTTTACGGTCTTAACATTTGAAAATTTATCAATTTAGAGTCAAGATTAATTATTTTCATTTCTTAAATTGGTCGAAATCGACTTCGAGACCAATTTGCCAATTTCACTCTTTTCGAGGTAAAAACCCGTAAAAGTCGCGTCCGAAATTTTGAATATTTATTTTTCATAGAAATTTATCAATTTCTATTTATTTTACCGAAATATAGTTTTTCCGAATTTTTCCTAATTTTTCTAGAATTTTCCTGAATTTTTTTCTATTTTTTGAAATTTCTTTTATTAAAACTCAGTTTAATTTGATTAAATAATTAAATATACATTATTTTATTGGGGTGGATCCGGGTTAACCCGACCTGGTCCAGTCGGACCCGGGTCGGCCCGACCCGACGTACATGGGTAGCCCGACCCGGGCTTCCCATCTTCTTCCTCACCAGAGCAAGAAGTGCTCTGGTTTTGGATTTTTTTTTCCTTTTTATTTGGTTCGCTGGGGTTGGGTTCGGTCCCAACCCCAGACCACCCTTGGGAGGGAGATGACCTCACAATCATCGCCTTCCTCATAGAAGCCGAGCCATGGTAGCTCACCATGACCGACCAACAACAACACCGAACTGCAACAACAACAACTCACACCAACGCACATTGCCTTCCACTTTGAGCTCGGTCTCTCTCTCTCTCCTTCTCCTTCTTCTTCTTTCCTCCTTCCTCTCGTCGGGTTCTCTTCTCTTCGGCCTCTGTTTTTTTTTTTTTCTCTCTCTATTCTTTTTTTTTTCCAACCAATTTTGATCATATGAAATGTTGGATAAGTTATATATTTGAAGTCCTCGAGATTTGTGCAACTCAATCATTTACTCATACTTCCACCGCTTATATGTTCGATCCAATTTTCTCGAGTCGCGCAAAATGTGTATCTCGAGGCAAATCCAATGCATATTATTTTCTTTTACCAACTATAGGCCCTTATATATCTATCATATATATAAAATCACGAATCACAAATTTTTGAGTGGTAATGAAATTTACCTTTTTACCAATACTTTATTTGAGTGCTAATAAAATTTACCTCTTTGCCTATACTTTTCGTGCATTCCCTTAAAATTAATAAATTAATTTAACTTAATCCAAATTGCACAAATTTTTGAGTGGTAATGAAATTTACCTTTTTGCCCATACTTTATTTGAGTGTTAATAATATTTACCTCTTTGCCCATACTTCTCGTGCCTTCCCTTAAAATTAATAAATTAATTCAACTTAATCCAAATTGCACAAATTTTTGAGTGGTAATGAAATTTATCTTTTTGCCCATACTTTATTTGAGTGTTCATAAAATTTACCTCTTTGCCCATACTTCTCGTGCTTTCCCTTAAAATTAATAAATTAATTCAACATAATCCAAATTGAATGATGATATAGGAGTCCGACTTAAATTAAAGATCAACGACTCAACGACTTGAGAGAACGCTATGTCTTGAACACTACCTCTTCAAATCGATCAACAACTCATTGATCAACCACTCTCATTCCTCTTCAAGTCATTCATTCCATGCTTTCCTTCATCGATTCATTCGCTGCTTTCCTTTGCTCTTCGATTCAAATGTGAGGTAATCCACATTTCTTCTCCAATTGATACAAAGATTAGGGAAGGGCGGTTGCGATGGTTTGGTCACCTGCAAAGACGGCCTACAAATGCCCCAACTAGAAAACTTGACTCAATAGAAACTGTAGAAATTCGACGAGGTAGGGGCAGACCAAAGTTAACATGAGATGCATTAATTAAAAGGGATTTGAATGGTTTGCAAAGCTCACCATCAATTGCACTTAATCGAGCACAATGGAAAAGTTTGATCCATGTAGCCGACCCCAGTTAATTTGGGACTGAGGCTATGTTGTTGTTGTTGTTGATTAGATTTGGTATTGGAAATTCTTAGATACCCATGATCGAGACTTTTTATAGAACTCTGTAATTCTTTGTTCTATGCATTCTATGTGTTTGATGAATTATCTAAACCATAAAGTTAACGTTTCAATTATTTACATTCATAATTTCAAAGTTATCCTTTCTATCTATAGAGTTTGAGGTAAAGATTGAACTTTATGTACAATTATACGGAATCTCCACAAGCAAGTGTTCACAAATTAATGGGTCAAACCACTTGTGTTTTTTTGTCCTTATTTCTTTTTTTTTTAAGGAAGTAATGGTCTAGCATGACTAGCTTGTTTTTTCAGTCACATCTTATCTCAATCACATTAGAGAATATTGATAAGCTAAAAAAGGTACTTGTATTTCTAATTTTTAAATTTTAATTACAATTTTGAATTTAAATTAATAAATTCTTAGAAATTAATTCCCGCAAGCGAAGCGAGCGGGTCAATCGTGCGTAGCACGTCTTGAAACTAGTATATATATATATATATATATATATATATATATATATATATATATATATATATATATATATATATTAAGTGATGCGGCCACTTATGGACCACTAACTTATACATTTTTCATTATAATTTAACTAGTTACACTTACCCCACGAGCCACTACCTCGGGCCCACGTTGGCACGCGACTCGAGGCGCGTCCCCCGCTTGTCTCGATATCTGCATACCCGTAAATGACTTAGTAATCTACACATATACAGTACATTAGGCAAACAACACACAAATATAACATTTACCTCGGCCACCTTGCCTCGGTAATGACACATATCACGCTGCGGGTCCCACGTCACGGGTCATTTTGTCCTGATTAACGAATTAAATGTGTATTAATTATTGGGCCATTACATATTCGCATTGTATATTGGACTGAATTGGTACCATGATTACCATCTCAGCTCTTCTCTGAAGAGAAATGTTGTTTTGACCTTCTTTCATTGAATTAGTCAAAGTGTTTGTGATTATGAAATATGAATAGAGATTTGTTTATTTGTATTAACACCATTACAAATGGAGATGTGATATAAGTTTACTTTTTTGAATTATGGAAATCAAATCCTTATGGGTGTGGTTGGAATGTTTGACAGGATGTACAGTCCAAAGTAAGTGATGTTGTTCTCGGGAAGGAAAAACCAGTGGAAGAGTCAAATCCTGCTTATGAAAAGTTAAAGCATTACATATTTGAGCTGGAAAATCACTTGGCAGAAGCACAGAAGCATGCTTTTCGTTTGGTGAAGAGGCACAGAGGTATGAATAATTTGTAGTTGTACTCTGTTCGAAAACTTGAAAGTACTCTCGTTACTTGTTCCCTTTTTGTTGGTTTCGTGACACATATGGCTTTACTTCAAGCAGAAATATTTATAATTTCCCGCAGAATTAGGGCAGTCTCTGGCAGATTTTGGGAAGGCAGTGAAGCTTCTCAGTGCCAGTGAGCAAAAGACTCTTGGTAAGGCATTCTCCGACCTTGGAACAAAAGCAGAAATGTTGTCAGCGAAGCTACAAAAGGAGGTAAATCTTTCTTTCTATCTCAGCCTTCACCATTTTCTCATTTTATACTTGCTTGTTGGATGATTTGATCTTTAATTATGCAGGCTCACAATCTCCTAATGAATTTCGAAGAACCTTTGAAAGATTATGTTCGTGCAGTTCAGTCTATCAAGGTGAGTGTCTTCTTCTAGTAACGGGAAAGAGAAGGTGAGGTCACTTTGTTTTGAGTAGAGCGTGATGCAGGACCACTTCAACTGAAGATCAGTCAGAATAGAAGTTATTTAATGAAAGGAGATAAAGCACAGACATGACCATGTAAAATACAGGCAATTTCTTGTGTACTAGAATCTAACTCTTTGTTCCCTTTTTTTTTTTTTGAACAGGCGACAATGGTAGAGAGAGCCAATGCCTTTAGGCAACAATGTGAATTGGCTGAAACCATCAAGTTGAAGGAGATAAACCTGTATGTTTTTTTTTTTTTTTTCTTATGAATTCTCCATTTATTTCTTTCTCCTTCTATTCACATTATTACTTGGATGTGAGTGTTGACTAGGAAAACTTTGGCACTAACCATTTTTCTGAACATTGGAACTTCTCAAACATATGTTCAAAAGAGGGTTTTTTTTTTTTTTTTTTTTTGTAAGGAAGACCACAACTTCCCACTATGAGGCTTGGACTCCCGACCTCCACTATGAGGCTAGAACTCCCGACCTCTGACCCAAGTAGCCTCACTAAACCATTGAGCCATCCACTTCGTTACATATGTTAGAATGAGTTAAGACGCTTTTCTTTTCTTTTCTTTTTCTATTTTGATTTTGTTGGGTTTGGGAGTTTTGATGGACACTCGCAATGGAATCAGGGAAAAAAAGTATATTTTTTTCCCTTATTCTTTGAATGGATTGGAAGAGTTTGATCTATGTAGTTGACTCTAAGTAATTTTATTGGATCTTATTCATTCTCATGGGAGTTTATATGATAGGCACCATCTAATATGTGCACGTCTTCCTTGTTTACAGCGACAAGTTGATGCTAACACGATCTGAAAAGGTGGGAGAAGCTGAGATTGAATATAAGGAGGTGAGTTTCTCGTAAAGTTTAACTGCTTAATTGAATGAATCATCAACTTATCATTAGCTACCTCGGCTGTCTCAGTTAGCCATCTGATGATTCTGTTATGTTTGTCGCAGTTGAAGGTAGAAGGGGAGGAAGCAACCAGAAGGTTTGAGACAATCGTCCATCGGATGAACGAAGAAATAGTACACTTCCAAGAGCAAAAGACATTAGACTTGGGTCTCGCCTTCCATGAATTCGCTAAAGGCCAAGCGCAACTAGCAAATGAGATTGCAGATGCCTGGCGGAGTCTCCTTCCTAAGCTGGAGGCATGTTCTTCTACTCACCCATGATTCTCATTGACGGACATCGATTGAGTACGTCGGTTTGGGAGAGTTGATACCAGACAACCTCTGTAAGAAATAGTTCCCTATAATTTCTTGTTCAAGATGTTAGATTGCTGTATGTTTCTCCATTTTGTAATTTACATGCTACTGGCTAATCTAACTTTTGGTTTTGAGTATACCCTTTTCAATATAAATGAATTTTTTCAAGCTATTTGTGTCTTCTGAACATAATCCTTAATGCAAATGTGCATTGGCATGCTTTGTTCCAATGAAGTTTAGAATCATTTTAAGAGCCAAACAGAGTAATCATAATAGATGTTTCACATCTCATATGCATTGGTGAAGCTAAATACGATATGACTTTTCTTTAATAAACCGGCATTGTTCCCAGTAACTTGAAAGTCCTTAACCTGATAACGTTGTTCTCCTTTCTACATTCAAGCCAAACAAATATTTTACTTCAAACAAATAATTTTTTTTGAGGAAATACTTAAAAAAAAAACTTATTATTTCTTTTGCAATTCTGAGTCTCTTGGTGTGTGTCATGTGATCTATACTTAACGCTCACACTCCTTTTCGTTTTTTTTTTTTGGTTTAAACCACCTGGTATCCAGACTAACTGATTATTTCGAGCTCGTTTTGGATCAGCTCACAATAGAGGTAAAGAGCTCCTAATGACTGAATTTCATTCGTAGGACTCGAATTCAAGTCACAACTTAAGAGACATGTGTTGAGCCACTCGAGCCAACCAAAGGATGGTACACTCCTTTTTATTAGTATATACATTTTTTTTTATAAGTAACCTACCTAAGCCTCAACTACAAATTCGAAATTCTACACGACACTTCACTCGTCAATTTAATTTGGTAATTTTTTTCTATTATTATATTGCGATGTTCATAATTACTCCTCACTATTTGATATGATACACACCTTATTTAAAAAGAAATATATCTCAAAAAAAAAAAAAAACAAACACGTAACCTCAAAGAGCTTTAAGTGAACAACTAGTAGGTCTCAATCACTATACAAAAGTAATGATTGGCCAAATGTGCTTACATGTCAAACCATCACAACCACCACACTCAAGATTTGAGGCTATGTTGTTGTTCTACTTAGAGGTAAAAAATTTGATTTTATTTTGTCACGTGATATTATTAATTACTTCAGATTCTCCATTGCCGTGGCAATATATATATGTACATATGTATAAGGCTTCCCTTAATAACCCAAACCCAAAAATAAAAAAGGGCTCTCTTTCTAAGTTTAGTAGTCTCTCTAAGAGCCCCTCTCCCCTGCTCGCCATCTCTCTTTCGTTACCGTCTCTCTTTGCCTTTCTCTTAGCGTGAAATCCACACACACACTCACTCACTCACTCACTCGCGCCCGCCAAAAAGGTCATTATTGTTGTGAAGTGTGGATGACCATGCATGTACACCAACATATTGTGTAGTTATGTACTTCCACTAGTCTATGTATTGTCATGTTCTTTGTAACCATTTCAATGTACATGGGGTGTATGTTTTAGTCCCACATTGCTAAGGCACATTTGTCATCATACCAAATGGCCTATATAAAGGATACTAACTTCATTGTAAGAGCACACCAAGTTGAATGAAAACTTCTCATTCCAACTATCTCATTTCTTCTCTTCTCCTTTGTAGTAGTAGTTTGTAGTAGTAGAAGTTCTTAGTCTTCTATTTCCTTCTTTAGTTCTTAGCAAGTTCCAATTTATTTTACAACACGTTATTAGCACGAGCTTGCTCTAGCATTAATGAGATCTTGAAGTTTAAGAAGGCTTGTTAAGGAGAGAAAGCTAGGAAGGTATAACTTTTGTTATTTAAATAAGTTCAATTTACTTCTATATTATCATGGTTGCTTCCTTTTATCTATGCTTACTTTATTCATATATTATGCATTATAGCGTCACCGATTGCGAAAGTATGCTCTGTAGTTGCGTCCTGTACGATCTTCTACATCAGAAATCAAAAGTCAATATGTGACATAACTAGTTTTCTCTTAAAACTACAAACGATTAGTTATTGTTCTATTCTTGATTTTATAATACAAATCATGCTATAAGTTTGAGTTGATAGTGGGTAAGCCTTGTCCCCGGTAAAGCTAAACATTGAAAGGGAGACGGGTTATCCCGTTCGAGGAGGCATGACATTAAGCAGACTTTGTCTCGCCACCCAACCTGGAGGTTGTCCCACCAACTCATACGAATATTACATTTGATTATTAATAAATCAAGTTGTGAACATATACTTAATCATATGTTATGTTTTTTTTATTTACATAAAAAGAAAAGAGAATTATTTTATATTATATTTAATTTACTTTCAAAATATTAATCAACCATAGTTGAATTTGTTATCTTATTATAATTCTTGTCATGATAATTAGATATTACAAATTATGAATAAAGCTTGTATCCATGCAAGGTTGTATGTTGTACACAACCATTCACCAATTTCTCTTTAGAGATTTGAAAAGTGAATATTTCACTTTATATATATTTTCACCTTATAGAGTTATATATATACATACCAAAAGGGTAATGCTCCAAAAAGCTCAAAATGAGCGGCTGGGTCTCATGCTACAAAATTTAATCAGTCAAATATTAATTATAATTCCACAATTTTAATTACCTCTATGTTGAGGCTATGTGGAAATATGACTGATGAGACAATAAAGAGGTCACGTGGCCCGCCTCGATTAATTGCTGCAACAAATATCGAGTGCGCACGTCAATCCAATAAATATTAAGGATTGATTTCTTGTCTCATGGTAGTGAGTAAAATAATGAGATATTATAAATATAATATCACTCCCGTCCAATTAGTTCAGCTTCAAATTAAGAAGCATATGTTGCATATAATGATCATGATCGCAATACTAAATTTATGGACGTGGAAAAGGTGAAAATATCAGGTAAATGTCGTATTGACAATTCCACCAAAAATTGGAATAAAAGTGGTGCACCACTACAAAGGGCAAATAATTATTGACAATGATCGCTCATAATTGTGACATTTTTTTAGTCATATATGAAAGGCTATTTTGCCTAAATATTGTCATATATATGCCCGAATATTTTTGTGACATTTACCATGCCTTCAAAATCAAAGGCAAAATATTATGAATTTTATCATTGAAATATGACTTTTTTTTCTGATTTTCCAAACATTATTTGTCCAGACGGATCAACAAATCATGTGTTCAAGTCATGAATCAAATAAGAGCGATATATGCCTTGCTGATTGTGCTACAACGCATACAATCCTTAAAAACAGATAATATTTCTCCAATTTGAATTTAGCTGAGGCTAATGTTCAAACAATATCTGGCACCTCCAATTTGATTAATGGCTCTGGAAGAGCAAATATTATGTTGCCTAGGGGAACAACAATTCATGTTGACAATGCCTTATACTCTGAAAAATCCAGAAGAAATTTACTGAGCTTTAAAGATATTCGACAAAATGGATATCACATTGAAACCGTGAATGAAAATAATAGAGAATTTCTCTATGTCACATTGGTTTCAAATGGGAAAAAAGAAGTGTTAGAAAAATTCTCAACTTTATCATCTGGATTATATTTTACTCATATAAGGCATGTCGAAACGAATGTCGTCTTAAATAAGAAAATTAATGATCCAAAGACATTCATTTTATGGCATGACCGGCTTGGTCATCCAGGATCATCAATGATTCGAAGAATAATTAATAATTCGTATGGACATCCTTTAAGGAGTCACAAAATATTTTCAGCTGGTGATTATAATTGTGCTAGTTGTTCTCAAGTAAATTGATAGTTAAACCATCCCCAAGTAAAATTGTTGTGGAATCCCCAGTTTTCTTAGAACGCATTCAGGGAGACATATGTGGTCCTATTCATCCTCATTGTGGACCATTTAGATATTTCATGGTTTTGATAGATGCATCAACTAGGTGGTCACATGTTTGTTTGCTTTCAACCCGCAATGTTGCATTTGCTAGACTTTTAGCACAAATCATTAAGTTAAGAGCACAATTTCCTGACAACCCAATCATGACCATCCGTCTTGATAATGCCGGAGAATTTCAATCTCAAGCATTTAGAAATTATTGCATGTCTATAGGAATTACCATTGAACATTCTGTTCCACATGTGCATACCCAAAATGGTTTGACAAAATCTCTTATCAAACGCATTCAATTAATTGTCAGACCTTTAATCATGAGAACTAAGTTATCAACTTCAGTTTGGGGACATGCAGTCCTTCATGCAGCATATATCATTCGTTATAGGCCTACCGCATACCATGAACATTCCCCTATGCAACTCATTTTAGGTCAACAACCAAATATTTCACACTTGAGAATTTTTGGTTGTGCAGTGTATGTTCCTATACCACCTCCCAATAGAACTAAGATGGGTCCACAACGAAAACTTGGGATTTATGTTGGATTTAACTCATCGTCCATTATAAGATACCTTGAGCCCTTAACAGGGGATTTATTTACTGCACGTTTTGCTGATTGTCACTTTGATGAAGCAATTTTCCCACCATTAGGGGGAGATAAGAAGCCAATTCAAAAGGAATGGCGTGAAATTGCTTGGAATGCATCAACTTTATTACATTATGATCCACGCACAAATCAGTGTGAACTTGAAGTTCAAAAGATCATTCATTTGCAACAAATTGCAAATCAATTACCTGATGCATTTAATGATGCAAAACAAGTGACAAAATCACATATTCCAGCTGTAAATGCTCCTGCAAGAATTGATGTCTCTGTGCAACAAAATGCACAAGAACCAACGAAACGCTTAAAGCGTGGAAGACTAGTTGGTTCAAATGATACAATTCCTCGAAAGAGGAAAACAGGAGTAAAAATAAATACAAATCAAAATACTCCCGAGAAAGCACAAGAATCTTTTGATAAGGGTTTGTCAGAACAAGTTGATTCTGATGAGGAACAACTTCCTCTAGAAAAAGAGGAAAAAGATGAAAATAATGAGATCTCAATAAATTATTTAAACTCTGGTAAGATTTGTGATCGAAATGAAATTGTTCCTGATGATATATTTGCTTTCAATGTGTCCTTTGAAATATGTGAAAATGATGATGATCCAGAACCACGATCAGTGGACGAATGTCGAAAAAGACCTGATTGGCAAAAATGGCAAGATGCTATCCAAGCAAAGCTAAACTAGTTAAGGAAACGAGAGGTTTTTGGACCAATTGTCCAAACGCCAGATGGCGTAAAACCTGTTGGATATAAATGGGTATTTGTACGAAAGAGAAACGAAAAAAATGAAGTTACAAGGTACAAAGCAAGACTTGTAGCTCAAGGTTTCTCACAAAGACCTTACATCGATTATGAGGAAACATATTCTCCTATTATAGATGCAATCACATTTCGGTTCTTGATAAGCCTTGCAGTCTCTGAAGGGCTTGATATGCATTTAATGGATGTCGTTACAGCATATCAGTACGGATCCCTAGACAGTGAGATATATATAAAAATCCCTGATGGATTTGTAATATCCGATGAAATAAAATCAAAACCTCATAACATGCACTCTATAAAATTACAAAGGTCTTTGTACGAATTGAAACAATCTGGACGAATGTGGTACAAACGCCTAAGTGATTATTTACTAAAAGAAGGATATGTAAATAATCCGCTTTGCCCATGTGTCTTCATTAAAAGATCATCAACAGGATTTGTGATTATTCTTTGTATATGTTGATGATTTAAATATAGTGGGAAACCACGACGACATCGTTAGAACATCCGAATACTTGAAAAAAGAATTCGAGATGAAAGAACTTGGAAAAACAAGACTTTGTCTTGGTTTGCAAATTGAACATTTTTCAAGTGGAGTATTTGTCCATCAATCAAATTATATTGAAAAAATATTAAAAAGATTTTATATGGACAAGGCGCATCCATTGAGCTCTCCAATGGTTGTCAGATCACTTGAAGTGGATAAGGATCTATTTCGACCTCATGAAAGTGATGAAGAGCTACTTGGTCCTGGAGGTACCATATTTAAGTGCAATTGGTGCACTTATGTATCTTGCGAATCTGTACAAGACTGACATTGCTTTTCTTTGTCAACCTACTAGCAAGATATAGCTCTTCACCAACTCGAAGACATTGGAATGGGATTAAACATGTTTTTCGATATCTTCGAGGAACAAGTGACATGAGTTTATTTTACTCGAGAGGGGTGAAACTGAATCTTCAAGGTTATGCCGATGCTGGATTTTTATCTGATCCTCACAAGGCCCGTTCTCAAACGGGATATGTATTCACATGTGGCAATACTGCTGTACCATGGAAATCAGTAAAGCAAACTATGGTTGCTACTTCTTCCAATCATTCTGAAGTACTTGCAATTCATGAAGCAAGTCGTGAATGTGTATGGTTGAGAAACATGATTGGACATATTCAAGAATCATGTGGATTACCTTCAATAAAAGATTCTCCAACCATATTATATGAAGATAATGCAGCATGCATTGCACAATTAAGTGAAGGATTCATAAAAGGTGACAGAACAAAACATATTTCACCGAAATTCTTTTATGCGCATGAGCTTCAGAAGAATGGTGAAATTGATGTCAAGCAAATCCGATCGAGTGATAATCTTGCTGATTTATTCACAAAAGCCTTACCAACTACGACATTTAAAAGGCTTACATATGGTATTGGCTTGCGTAAACTTAAAGACATTGCAAGTAAAGAAACTGAACAAGTTTCACCCATGTTCACATGAGGGGAGTTATTGATTAATGTATTGCACTCTTTTTCCTTTAGCTATGGTTTTATCCCATCGGGTTTTCCATGCAAGGTTTTTAATGAGGCAATCTTAACAATATTATACCCATCTTAATATTTATGAGAATAGTGTACTCTTTTCTTTTACTATATTTTTTCCCACAAGGTTTTTCATAGTAAAAGTTTTAACGAGGCACAATCTCTAAGCAAGCGTCATCCAAGGGGGAGTGTTGTGAAGTGTGGATTACCATACATGTACACCAACATATTGTGTAGTTATGTACTTCCACTAGTCTATGTATTGTCATGTTCTTTGTAACCATTTCAATGTACATGGGGTGTATGTTTTAGTCCCACATTGCTAAGACACATTTGTCATCATACCAAATGGCCTATATAAAGGATACTAACTTCATTGTAAGAGCACGCCAAGTTGAATGAAAACTTCTCATTCCAACTATCTCATTTCTTCTCTTCTCCTTTGTAGTAGTAGTTTGTAGTAGTAGAAGTTCTTAGTCTTCTATTTCCTTCTTTAGTTCTTAGCATGTTCCAATTTATTTTACAACAATTATTGTTATTATTATAAACTCCACAACGAATCGCTCTTTCAAATCTCCCTCTCTCGCTCTCTCGCTCTCTCGCTAGGGTTTCCCTCTCTCTCTCTCTCTCTGTGTCTCTCATGGCTTCCGATCTCTTCTCTCTACAGGTATTCGCAGATTCCGCGCCATGCCGATGCCCCTGCTTCCGTGAATTGAGCGGTGATGGGAGAGGAGGCGGTGCAACCGGCTGCTACGGTTGGGAGGAAGAGGGCGCGGGTCGGTGGCGATGGGGAGGACATGAAGAGAGTGGCGGAGATCGTGCTGGTGCTGTCTGTGATGGGGGCGATGAGAGGCGGGAGGCGCCCGACGGAGGTGGAGAGGGAGTTGATGGCGGAGGCGAGGGGTAAGTTGGCGTTGATTTGTGAAGGGATTGCTCCTAAAGATATTGTGCCGAGAGATGCGGTTAGGGCTGTCATTGACGATCTTGGGCTTGATCGGTCTGGTGATCAGAGGCTAGGGTTTCGCCCTCGCAAGATGTCCATTTCGGAGAAGTTGCAGCTCACCAAGAGAAAGGTGAGGTTTTGGAGTTTTGGGCATGATTAATTTTTCAAGAATTTTGTTGCAATGAATTTGATTTTTAGGGTTTATTTGGCCTGCAAATATGGTGGATTTCAAAACTTGTTTATGGGTTTTTGAAGAATTGAAGTATTTGTTGTGATGAATTCGATTTCTGGTCTGGAAAGATGATAGATTTAAAATTTGTTTATTGCTTTTTGAAGAATTGAAGTATTTGTTGTGATGTATTCGTCTTTTGTTGTTTATCTGGCATGGAAAGATGGTAGATTTCAAAACTTTGTTTGTACTGGTAAGGTAAATTAATGGATGAATGGGAATTGGTGTTAAGTAAGATGAAAATTTATCATTGGTTGTTCAAGAACATGTTATCGAGACTGGATAAGGTGTATCTTCTATGCACTTAGTTTAGGTGTCTCTGTGGAAGGTCTTAACTGAGATTTCTCCCCCCAAAAACTTTGTGGTATATTTAGACATCCTCATTGCCTTGGCATTTTTGTCTTATTGCATAAAGGCCCATATTCTTGAGAATGGTTAGAATGATTGTGCAAGTCTGGCTGGGAATATACCAGGGGTCTCCATGTCCCCTGTCAATTCACTTTGAAGTACTAATTTGTTGTTCTCTCTTCTTGCTTGTTCTGTGCATATAAATAAACTTTCGATGCGAAAGAAAACATGTTCATCCTTTGTTTAATTAAGCATGATTAACACGCTTCTAAATTGACTGATACTATTCTGAATATGCTTCCTATTTGATTTCTTCATTTAAGGGTTCTGACGAATTGCATCTCGCATTATGTACATGAAGCTATTATACTTTTTGCTAGAGATATAATTTGCACTTCAATTTGTTTTTTTTTCAAGCTAATGCAATTTTATGACGTTTGATAGGTCGTTTTTTCTACATATATTCGTTTTATACACGTTGAGGCCATTTTACGGTGTATTGTTGCACTACGTTTTTTGATAAGAAATATTACTCATTGGTTTCTCATTCAGTTATAATTCAATCCTAAGTTTCATTCTGAGTTAGATTGTGAGCATTTGATTAACTATTGTAAAACCAGTTCAGTATTCAAGCACTAAGCTTGATTTAGGTGTGGTTAACAAGTTCCACTGATTCATAGAGTGTCTGTTTTATTCTAGATGTTAATTAACTCAAGAAATGCCAATTTATAGAGTGAAGTTTGTACCCGTTCGGATTTAGCCCCTTGCACTTATCTGTATTCATAGCATTTCTTCATATACTAATTATGGTCACCGTCTTTGTAGACAAGAGAATGTGCTACATAAGCGGATAAAGCTCTATACAACTTTATGAATTGGTTACTCCATTTTGGTGTTTGTTTGTCTTCTATGTTTATGTATGCATTATGAGTTGTCTTCATTGACATCATACTTTCTTTTTCTAGATGGAAGAATCCAAGAAGTTTACCACACAATCAGCAATATACTCTCCACAAATGTTATCCAGTGGACTTGGTGCTAAGGCTGAATCCCACGGTACCTTTTTACATTCTGATCATAGGTTTTCACAATACAAACAAAATTATACTGCAGTTTCTGCAGGAGGTTATGCTCCACTAACTCTTAATGAACCACAATCTGCTATAGTTTCTAAGGGACCATTCAACAGTCATGGTGATCGAGACTCATCTTCCTTCTCTTTGCCTCGGACTGAAGCAACTCATTTCCGTTTGGATGGGGCATCAAATGCATTGCCATATTCATCTCAGGGAAAAGGTATTTGCTTCCTATTCTTTTGGTTTTTCTTTTCTCATCGACTTTCTTGTGTGTGGGGTGCTGATTGCATGCTCTTTTTTTGCACCTTTTCAAATGGTCTTACAACTACTACAACAACAACAACAACAACAACAACATAGCCTCAGTCCCAAATTAACTGGGGAAGTGGTCTCACAACTATTGTTATCTTATTTAGTTCACTTCGGATTTTTAAGAAAGTATAATAGTGATGGTTATCGAGACCAACAATGGTAATTTCCATTTCCATCATCAACTAAATTTGTAGATAGCCGACAAAGATTGATTATTAAATTTCTTTGATAGGGACATCTCCTTTCTCCAGTGAGATGGACGAGGCATTACTTGCCAAAGGCAAGGTTGGGGGTTCAACTACTATTTTATTTATTTTGTATGCATGTATACCAGTGCCATGGGAACCCCTTTAAAATGTGCTTCACATTTAATGTCTTGTGCATTTATGACCCATGCATTTAATAATGTTCCCTATATATTTGGGCTCCATTGTATATATATATATTAAAAGCACTGAGAAAACATTTCGATAGTATTTAAGTTATGATTTTGTCCATATCAAATCCGATTCCCAGTCTTATTCGTTCTCCCCATCTTCATCTGCAAAAATTTGACTCACCACAATCCGACGTTCTTCATCGGCAACAACTCCTAGTAACCTTCTTCTTCATCTCCTTCTATAAATATGCTCCGTGCTATCATTCTCCCACAAAGATCTATCTATTTGCAATCAGAGTGTCTCTAAAAGTTTCTCACTGCTTTCTCTCAAAGCTCTCTCCATCACAGGGTTCTTATAGATTGTTGCTGCGTGTGTCTAGCTGCGCTTGTAGGTTCACACTTTTATTTATCAAAACTTAAAAAGTTGAGTTAATTGTTTCAGTTTATTGCTTGAGTTTTTGCAAATTTAGGGCATTCTATTTGATAATGTTCGAATGGTTCAATTTCTAAGTCCATTATCTTCGTTTATTGGTCTAATTTACTTTGGTTCTTTGATTTTATGTAACTTCTTTGGTGTTTCGTATAATGTCTTGATGGAGTTTACGCAGTCATGCCCAAATTTTATTCTTAATTGTAGTTCCTCAATTTTGTTACATTTTTTGGATGGAGAGATTGTCTGTCTGTGTGGTGCTTGTAATGAATTTAGTATGTTTGTTACTTGGATGGAAACTGGTATTATCTTTTCAGCTTCCATTGTTCGTCATACCAAGATGCCCAAATATTGACTCATACGTGATGATTACACTTGTAGCTTGATGTATCTTTCTTTGATTCGATGAAAATATCAGTTGTTTTTGTCTATTGTATGATGTATGTGACTTGTCTATTGTAGGATATATGGGATATATATATACATGACACATTAGTTTCTAAAGTAGTTTCTAGAGCGTGCTCCACACACTTGAACTCGCTCGCTTTGCTCGCGCGAATTTAACTAATCTAATAATCGTGCTTATTAAGTATATTAGATATGTCACTTAAATTTACTATTTTATCATTGATTAAGTATTTCAATCTTCACTTAAATTTACTATTTTACCATTAATTAAGGGCCTTTCCGCTATTAAATTCAAATAGTTATAATTAGTTGTCAAAAAAGTCAGAATAAAAATGAAGTGGAATATTTTTTGAAATATAAAAATAGATTATTAGATTAATTAAATCTCTGCGATCGTAGCGAGATTATTCAAGTGTGCGTAGCACGCTCCAGAAACTAGTATACACACATACATATACAACAACAACACAACCTCAGTCTCAAATTAATTAGGGTCGACTACGTGGATCCAATTTTTCCATTGTGCTTGATTTAGTGCAATTGATGGTGAGCTTTGCAAGCCATTCAAATCTCTCATAATTAATGCGTCCCAAGTTAACTTCAGTCTATCCATACCTCGTCGAATTTCTTCAGTTTCTATCGAGTCAAGTTTTCTAGTGGGGGCATTTGTAGGCCGTCTTTGCAGGTGTCCAAACCACCACAACCGCCCTTCGCTAATCTTTGTGTCAATTGGTGCTACCTCTACTTGTCTTTGAATTTTTCTATTTTTTATTCTATCTTTATGAGTTTTACCACATATCCATCTAAGCATCCTCATTTTCGATAACGAGTTCGTGTAAAAAGGCAGGTCTGAATTGATGTTAAAAAGCAACTTTTTTTTGTCAAAAAATGACATTGCATATGGAGTGTCAATTAAAGTTTGTGAACTTTTTTTAGCTCCTAGTACCTTGCTTTTTTGAATGTTTTTATTTTTTTTATTTTTTGTTCCCATATTTATAAACAAGTTACACGAGCATGGGAACAACAAAAGCTATTGTGCTTTGTAATAATACTATCAAGCTTTAGTTTCTTTGCTTGTCTGTTGTAACAAGATATCCCCATGGTCGGGTTTGATAAGGGCCATAAGGCTAACATTCACAGCCTGACTACATTAGGTTGTTAACATGTTCAAACTTGTGAGCTTAATGCTATTATGAAGATACATATAAGGAGCTGAAGTTCTTTGTTCTTTGTTCTTCTTGCTTGTTTATAAATTTAATTTTGACCATTTCACATCACTTTTTGGACCCGATTTATTTGAAAGCTTTTAAATTGTAATTATCCTTTATTGATTTTTATTTTGTTTGTTTATTCAATTAAAATTAACATTGTTCAATTATTTTTCTTTTTTTTTTAATCTAAATTGGTAGTTCATTGTTAAATTGCACAAGTTCTTCCCTTTAATATAACAAAGACACTTAATATGTATACAAGCTACTCTTGTTTTCCCAAGTTCCTCAGTAGGTTAGAGAAATATATATATGTATATATATATATATATATATATATAAAAATCGTTGAGTTAAGGTACATTTCACACTGGTGGAGAAGGAAAAACTTGTAATAAATTGTAGGGCAACATGTAAAGGTGTTGGTGAATCAAAGCATGGCTTGGATGTCACGCTTTTAATTCATTTTCAAAATTATTAATTGTTATTTTTTTATCTTTTTAATGGTGCAAGTAGAACAAAGGCAAACATCTCGATTCTAGGAAGGGAAATTACAATCAAGAGTAATAACTTTGCGGAACCTTGACACTTAAACCATGTGAAGTTATAGCTACCAAAATGTAAAAAGGACATTAATGTGATATAGCAATTCATACAAAGCTACATAAAAACTCCCTAATCACGGCACCAAAAACAACCTGATGAATCATAGGAAAAAATGTAAAGGTGCTGATGAATCTAAGTGTAGCAGCTGGAGCTTGAATTTGACGCTTTTAATTTTTTCTTTTTATGTCAAATATTGCATTGACAATTTTACCTTAAAAATAATCAAGGTATCATGGATTGCATCGAGGAAGATATGAGGAAGGCAATAAATAGTCGTTGTAGGGAGGAGTATCGACTGAATCGTGCAATCTTAACCGAGGAGGAAAAAGAAACAATGCGAGTACGTCGAAGACAAGTGTATATGAAAAAAAAAGAATCAATTACATCGGGTATGGATTAAAAACTTTACCAATAATTCAAACTATTAATTCAATTTAAATAGATTGCGTCAGTAATGGTCATAAATATTATTTCAAACAACTTACAATGTTTGACTTAGGTGCATCAGTGAACATCATATCATCATCTTTATGTTCTTCATTGCATGATTGTAAGTTGAGAGATACCAACATTCTCATTCACTTAGCGGATGGATCTTCACATGCGCATTGTAAGTTGAGAGGTATCGAGTTATCAACCCTTGAAATCATATTCACGTGTGAAATGACATTCACATGCGCATTGGGGTTCGTCATCAGTTGTGACGATAGATTGCCTTGATTATTGATTTGCCCCATCTGGGCTGACATGTCAAACATCCTGGACTGCAAGTCTTTGATTGGCACTTCAGTTTTCGCCTGGTACTATTGCTGAGCTACTACCATTTGCTTCATCATTTCTTCGAAGGTTCAAGGTTCGAAACTTCGACTTCGCCTATGACTTCGCTCACTTAAAATTATGAATTAATTCGAGGAAGTTAACTTTGATGATGGAAGTTTGAAAAAAAATCGCTGGTGTACAGAAGTTTATGAAATTTCACTTGAAAGTTAGAAACTCAAGTTTCTTCGTAGAAATGCTAGGAATATACTTAATCATACAACAATAACGCATAAATATGGTTTTATCAACTTTCATCAAAGTTTCCGAAGTTTCAGTCGAAGTTTGTTCAACTTTCACGAAACATAACAATTTTACTTCATGTTTTATGAACTTCCATTGAAGTTTTCAAAGTTCGATCGAAGTTGAGTCGAAGTTTTGCAATTTTTCACCTGCCCTTGAACTTCGCTTCGCTCACCTCAACATCGACAAATTTCGCCCGAACTTCGGCGAAGTTTGTCGATTTTTGAAACCATGCGAGGGTTAACCTTGGTTGCTTAGTCTGCTGGGTCTGTGGTAGCAACTGTCCTGGAGGAACAAAAGACTGATAGTTAGGATTCCTAGGCCTATAGTTGAAAGTAGGATGATTCATTTATCTCTCACTGTAATAGTTAGACTGCTGCCCATACTGACCCTGTGGAGGTCCCAACTGTCATTGCATTCACCTGCTTGATGTCCTCAAAAAGTTGAGGGCATTTAGTTGTGAAGTGATTGGGTTCAACACATATCCCACAAGCCTTGGCTTTCCCTTTCTCAACTAAAATTTGCTTCATTATTGACTTCAATTCACAAACCTCACTTTCCAACATGCTCTCCTCCGAAGAAACTGTCACTCCTCGTTTGTTACTGCCACAGGAATGACCGTATTATTTAGACCGATTTGCTACTTTCACAATATACTTGCTCGCTTTAGTCGGTGTGATGTCAAAAATGCTTCCATTGCACATCGTGTCAAGTAACCTCTTCTCATTATATGTGAGACCGTCGTAGAAACTTTTTAGCAGTGACTTCTCTCTAAGCCCATGCTGAGGGCATGCTTGACACAATCTTTTGAAGCGTTCCCAAAACTTAAACATGGACTCATTGTTTTTCATTGTGATATTAGAGATTTGCCTCTTCAGTAGACTGATTCTCCTTGTAGGCATATAGTTATCTTGGAACTTTTGATGAAGTTCATTCCAAGTCCTAATAGATCCTGTTGGAAGATGTAATAACCAATCTTGCGCTGCATCCTTCAAGCAAAACGGAAAAGCCTTGAGCTTTACCATGTCGGCCTCTGTAGTAGTGGGGCTTCATTCCTACCACAACCATCTCAAATTCTGTAAGAAACTTTTGCGGGTCTTAAAATCGAGTCTCGACTTCAGCTCGAACTGACTTGTCTCTGTGGGTTACTCGATACACAAAGGCAAAGATCCACCTCGGTGTCGATTTGCTTCACGAAAAGTAAGCTCACGCCCTGAGCCATCAGAAGATTTTTGGTTTCTCTCGCTTCCTTCCATTCTCACTTGTTGCCTTCCTCTCCGTTTGTTGTTCTTGTTCCCTCTCCTGTACGTCCGGTCAATCTCCAAATCAAACAGAGCTAAAGAATTAGCAGATAAGGAGTGACGATGACCTGTGACCATAAAACAAATAACAAAATCTAAAAATTAGTTAGCACTAAACCTCGACAACGGTGTCAAAAATTGATGTGTTGTCGAACACACCAATAATGAACCCAAATACCGGGTTACTATGGATTTGTAGTAGCGGTAAGCAGGGTCGATTCCACAAGGATTGTGAAAAATCTTTAGATTCTAACCGGGGATTGTGAAAGGAAATTCGACTAAACTAACTAAAATTTTCTAAACACGTGCAAAGAATGTGCATCGCACGCTCTGAGCATGTTCTGAAAACTAGTGTATATATATTTGTTTATTTTTGAAAATTTGACTCTCTTTTGCACCACTTTGCTCCAACTTGTTCGAAATGCCTTGTGTCTTCAGTTCCTACAACTTTTACTCACAAAACACAAATAGGAGATAATTTGTGAGTGTATGGATATTAAAACACTCAAACTCACAAATAACACAATTAAACTGACCAAACAAAAACGTATCAAGTAGGGAAGTGGTCTAAAATAGTATTAGTAATCCACAACATGTGCACTCAAAATTAGTAACTAACTTGGGAATATAAATGATGAAGATGGTATAACTCTTTTATTTAAGGCCCTAATGATAAAAAAAGGCCCCTGGCTATTCAGACCCCACGTTTTGCTCATTTTACCCATTTTTGAATTTTTTTCGGCCCCTGGTGAAATGACCCAACTACTCCTCCATATAAAAGAGTTTTTACTCACCTATAGTCACCCCACTCACGTATACCCTAATCACCTCTCTCTCAAATCGCATTCTCACCACCAACCCAAATTCGACAAAATCCGAGCAAAACCACATCGTTTCGATGCCGTGGGTGCATTCCTTATTTCTTTTCGTGTCGATTTCGAGGTTTTTTTTTTGGGTTTTTCACTTTTTTGAGTCAGTATTGTTTGTGATTTTGTTGTTGGGTTTAGGGCTTGGATTTAGGGGTTAAATCTTGCATTTTGAGTACAAAGTCTTGATGGAATTGAAAATATCAAGCGATTTTGAGCAAAATCCACTATTTTTTTGGTCATTATCATGTATTTTTTGGAGTTTTGAAAAAATTTTATTCGTTGTTGTTACCTGCGGGCATCGGCCACACAAATTCGACAACTCTGAAGAGGTGTCAGACATAGTGCCAACATCTCTAAAGAGGTGTCTGATACACATGGCCGACACCTCTTTAGAGGTTTCGGCTGGATCCCTTCGTCACCAATTAAAATCAAGTTCATTTCGCATTATCGGTCAGAGTCGACTATACCTCTAAAGAGGTATTGGTCGGAGTCGGCCGAACCCCGCGGGCGACGCATCTTCACTTTTTGGACACGATGTGACCACATCCAACCTTGTTTAACGAAAAAAAATACTCCTACGACACTTGATGCCCTAGTACGAATGCTCTACAATGACTAAAACCGAGAAATGGAGAGGACCGAGGGGTGTTGAGATGAGGGTTGGAGATGGGGTAAACATTCGTTGAGGGTGATGAGTAGTTTTGGGATAATTTACAAAAAAGTGGGGTAAAAGCAATAAAAAAATTCAAAAATGGGGTACAATGAAGTAATGGGGTAAGGGGAGCAAAACGTGGGGTCTGAATAGCCGTGGCCTAAAAAAAAATCATAACCTTTACAAATCGTATCAATTCTATCTTAACCTTTAGAATTTATCATTTATATCATAACTTTTTTTTATTTACTATCAATTGTATCCTCAATTAATTTGGGGCATTTTTTCTTTCATATTATATGCCCACACATCATTCTTTTCAATTTTCGTGTCACACCTTAGAGCTCAATATTCATGATAAATATTCATGTATTTGATATAATTTTGGAATTCTATTGTTGAATTGATAAACAAAAACAACAAGAAGGTCTAGAAAACCTATAGAAGAGTCTTAAAACTCTCTCAGCCCAAACTCAAATGAGTTTCCAAATTACAACCAAGACAACATGATACATTTCTCTACCTCACAACATCTATTTATACTACAAATCGAAAGTTACTCACTCAACTCATTTTTAACTAATTTGGATTCACAACTATATTGTTGTTGTGGTCACCCTAACTCCTTGTTAATATGGGATTGTATCATTACTCCCCCTTTTAAAAACTACCTTGTCCTCAAGGTTGAGAAACAAAAACTTGGGCGTGAAGTGGAACCCCTAGACCAGGAACAAGTTGAGAGAAACGAGATTGAGCCGAAAGTAATCAGACCATGCTTGGATCCATATGAACCTCATAGCAACAAAATGAGGAACATCGCTCAATGCTAGTGTGATGGTTGGGTTGTCATGTGCTTCAACTGTAAATGAGGACCATGCAAGAACCCATCTCAGTCTCATTCTAAGATGAGTTATAGGATCCTGCCCAACCAGCCATAATGTGAACAATGGGAACACTCCAGAAGCTTTTAATTGAATTACCAAAGGAAATTCAAATATCCGAATTGGGCAAGCCACTCCTCCATACCCTGGGATCATATCATCATGAACAACATGATAATCAACAAGTAAAAGAACAAGTCGAAACATAAAAGGATGGTTTACATGTTGCACGGCTCAAGTAAGCCTGTAAGATGAAGGACAAGTGGAACAAAGTGTACCTCACCAATGGCATTGAGATGGGCAAGGAAGAAAAGTGGAGCAGATGAACCCAATCCAATGGCCACCAACAGTAGGTCAATGCAAGGAGTCCAACTTAATGAGCTTCTCATAAGTATGTAGTCTACACGCGCTAGATTTAAAGTATTGTTTCTCAATTTGCATTCGATTGTGAGATCCATGAAAAGTCCCATGGGAAATCACAATTTCAAGCACTTTGCTCTTGTCCCAGCACACACAAAACCCTAAGAAAGAAGTAACACACACCATGAATCCCTTGCCACCACATTCCTCGTGACAAACCTCTTCCATCACTTGAGTACAAAAAAGAGAGGGAGAGACAATTTATAAGTTTCATAAAATGTCAGGAAACCCACCAATAGCCGAACGTCACCCAGGGATGAGGTACATCACCAGATACCAATGGGATGCAGAACAACATAGCTCCAAAAAGTGGAAGACGAAACAATCACCATTTAATGATTTTCGAATGGCCAAATAACATGGTGGACTGAAAACCTCAAGTGAGATAATGAGTGGGCAGATTGAGAATAATCCATTGGCATAAAACTATGCACATTAAGATGTGGGTTGCGTGCGTTACCACAAACATAATGAGAAATACCTTGATGTGCCATCGTACCTTGCATCTTTCGATCGCCTTGAATGCAGTGTCGATCATAGTGAGTCTTCTTCTCTAAGCTACTGCAACTCAGAGAGTACAATAAGATAACAAAGAAGAGGGAAAATTTGCCCTAACTACCATAGCTTCCGAAGCTCGGAAACTTGCCAACATGTGAGAAGATCTTAGAGGTGGCTAAGGAAGTGGATTGAAGGCCGATTCAGTCGAACCATCCCTGAGCACGACTAGATCGAGAAGGTTAATTCTAGTAGAAGACAAATCCGGTAGAAGACAAATTCGGTGGTCATGGTGGCGGTGGTGGGCTTGGATCTATTTAACGGTGCTCGAATCATCCACCAACAACATCAGATCTGGCGGATTTGGGAGTTTAACTCCACTGAACTCCCTGACGTGTTGAACACTCAAGAATTTCAACGCGTTAACACAAGGTTGAAAGAGAGACCCCGAATATCTGATTTCTCCTCGGATCAGAGGCTGTGCGACTAATTTTTCATTAGATCTGGAGCGCCTACATCCGGAAACACCTTCGTCGCAACTAGATCTAGATCACCAACAATCCCAATCAACTTGGACACCGCCAGATCTGGCAGATCTGGGGATTTCACGTCGCTTGACACTTCGAGTTGCAGCTTTCTTGTGTCAGGTTACAGTAACACAATCCCATAGTGAAGAAGGAAAAGTTCGTTGAATCTCCAAGCCAACCTTCTGAATGCAATCTTCATTTCTGAATTGAAATCGCTTATCTGATTCTTCATCGCCTCGAGCGACTCCACCATCGGCGAAAACCTCTGTTCGAGCTTCCATGTTTGAAGATGTGCTCTAATGCCATTGACAAAAATCTGGGCTTCTATTGTTGAAAACCCAAAGAAGAGTCTTAAAACTCTTTCAGCCCAAACTCAGATGAATTCCCAAATTACAATCAAGACAACAAGATACTTTTCTCTACCTCTCAACATCTATTTATACTACAAATCCAATGTTACCCACTCAACTCCCTTGTAAGTAATTTGAACTCACACCTACATTGTTGTTGTTGTGGTTACCCTAACTGTTTATTGATATGGGATCATATTAGTATATAATACACATAGTCACGTGTACATATGCCTACACAATCGCATACATATATATAATTTAGGCCTCTAATCTAAGTACATATTTCTTTTGTCAAATTAAACAACAATGAGCAACCTTCTAATAAGTTTTAGATGTCATTTTCATACGTATATACACATGATTTTCAACTTACCGTTGGTAATATAGGAATAACTAAATTTGAATTAGAGTAGTAATGCATAAGTGATTTATAAATTATTATTTTTGTGAGTCCTCATAAACTTAACTAATACATGAAGCTTGATTTCAATATAAATTTTCAATGTGGATGATCATGAAAAAGAAGAAGATTAAGTTGATTTCGAAGAAAAAGTGCTCCAAATTAATTGAGGATAAAATTGATAATTGAAAAGGTTATGATATAATTGATAAATTTTAAAGGGCATGATATAATTGATACAATTCGTAAGGGTTAATATATTTTTGATCATTAGGCTTTTATTTGAACGTTTTTAAGTTTTCAACTTCTAATCAGTAAAGTTTTCTTTCCTATTCATATGTTCATTTGCTATTACTGGTGTTTATTTTTGGAGCAATATTCATATCAAGTGAAAATTATTTTGCTAGTGGAAGAGTTTGATTCATGCATCTGACCCCAATTAATTAGGGTTGAAGCTATGTTGTTGTTGTTGGTTGTCCACCTAAAGCTACCCTCCTCCTTTATCTGGACTCGAGACTAACTACGTCAAGCACGAGTGAACTTCCTATGTTCTACACATGTAAAGTTAAAAGTTAAGACCAAGCATCATGTGTTGCCCTAAATTGCGCAGAACCGAAACGTAAATCCATGTGGTCAACCCCTTCTAATTTTGGTCATCAAAAACTGTTTGGGCCTTATATGTGCTTCCACCTTTAAATACCAAGCTTCTCTACTTATACCTAACAAGTACCATGATGCTCGAAGGGGAAAACAATGAGAATGGAGTGGATTTATGGTATTCTTCTGCTGAAATAAACAGTTATTTACATTTAATGAAGATTACATTTGAATTATCTGCTTGTGTAGTCTGATGGGAGAGTAATGGGAAGTCAAAAATTTTGGAGGCTTATTAACTAGAATTGTGTCCAATTCATTGTCCAAAAATATATAAAGGCAATGCATGAGGCTAGCATTTCAGATAAATATATAATATGTGAAATCTGCATTAAGGTATTTTACTGAAAATATTTTCTGACTTGTTTATGCACATTTCTTCAGCAAGAAATACTTAAAGAACTCTGAAGCACATTTCAAGATTCTGCCAACCTTTTTTTGAATGGTTTTTGTATTATTCCTGAATCCTGGGTGTCATCAACTGAAAAGAAAAGAACATGTACTAATTTTTTGAGGGATATAAGTTTTATTTGCTAAAGTTAGCATGTAAAATGGGCATGATGTCTTGTAATATTCAGGTTGGTTTTTTTTTTTTTTTTATATATATATATTTTTTCCTATTATCTAATTTTATGAAGGCCCATGGTAGTTCATGTGGCCTTTGAATTATGTCAGTTTCATTTTTTGTTTCTGGATCTTTTCATCATTTACGATCCTCGGCTGCAGTGTCATTTTTATGCTATCAAATTTTTTGTTCCTTTTTCATCTTAGACTACGAGTATGCTAGCAATCACCTTTCTTGTTTTTCATGTGGTTTTTTAGTGTAATATTTACTTTTCTTATGTGCAGCAATGTCTTCTGGTGATCCCTCGCTAGAGAGAACTCCTACGCATTCTCCACATGTTCAATCTGGAGTAGTCGCTAAAGTTGGCCTCACAAATAAGGTGTCTGATCAGAAGGTTGGGGGATCGACTGAGATTAGTACACCTCAAGTTGGTTCTCAAGTTTCAACAGATCAAAATCTTCACCCAGCACCAGCTCAAACTTCGTCAGCGAACCTGCAAAGTCTCCATCAACCTTCTCCTGCCAGGAATTATGTGTCGGTTGCTTCACTTTACAGTAACCATATTGATATTGCTAAGAATGTGCAGAAGTTCTTGCAACCAAGGCCTTCTGAGCACCCCAACTGGACTCCTCCATCAACTGATTATATGAACAAGTCTTTAACTTGTCAAATATGCAAGACAACAATACATGACGTGGAAAGCTTACTTGTTTGTGATGCTTGTGAGAAAGGAGTCCACTTGAAATGCCTTCAGTCATATAATCAAAAGGGCATTCCCAAACTTGAGTGGCACTGCCCCAAGTGCTTGATATCAAGCAGTGGGAAACATTTGCCCCCAAAATACGGACGTGTTACAAGAAGTATTACTTTACCTAAAGTATTGCATGGTACTACTGGCGATGTTCAGGTTTCTTCTGGGAAGCCAGAGAATCCAGACCACAAGGTTAGCCATCAGAAGATAACAACTAACAGGAATACTGATTCTCTGAATTCTGCACACGTTGATCACGGTGGCAGCGGTCATGCTGAGATAGTCTCTGATCCAATGGTAGCAAAACCCTCGGCATTGCCTGCTGCTCCTTACTCTGCTTCTGACAGAAAGATGGAAAATGACTCTCTTTCTGAGTCTAAACCCAACCAAAATGAGAACAAAAGAGCGTTCGCCGTTCCTCCTGCAGAAACACTAAAAGAAGGTTCTAATCTATGTGTTGAAAATGGTGACTCATCTACATGCGACCCTGATCACAAATTATCTGATACTAAAGCAGAGGTTGATCCAGTGGAGACATTAAACCCTACTGCTGTTTCTTCTGGTCACCGTTCAGAGGTTAAAAAATCGGACTTAGGAGAGAATGGTGGTTCGAACCCTCAGCTTGGAAATGATGATAAAGGCATTGGGAAGTCACATTTAAGTAATGGAATGACTGATTTGAAATCTACACCGGATGGGTTGCTTAGTGTTGAATGGGTAGGTGATGTACATCAACTTATGGATGAGAAGACATTCTATAAGTCTTGTAACATCAATGGAAGGGTGTACAAGCTGGACGACTTTGCTCTCTTTCGTTCCAGTGAAGGGGTTCTAAGACCTTCAAAACTTCAGGCATGCATTTTTCATGTTTCCTTTCATTTCTTTTGTTGGTCATCATATTTATCTTGGCAGATCTTATGAAATCTCCTCTTTTCAAGATTATGCTTGAATTTTAAGTTTTACCAGCTCTACTTGGTGCTTTGATCTGTCTGGGATAAGAGCATTTTATTGCTTCTTTCTTGCAGGCTCTGTGGGAAGACACTAAAACAGGAATGAAGTGGGCAGTAATGAATAGGTGTTACTTCCCTGCTGACTTGCCAGAAGTTGTTGGCCGGCCTTGTACTCCAGAAACTGATGAGGTGGAGTGGAATTAATTCATTTACCTTTTGTATTCAACCACCCCATTAAGTGCATAAACATTAACCATAATTGGAGCAGTGACTATTTTATGATGGAAATATGTACCCTGTACATTTTAACTAAAGAAAGTCACCAATATGCCTTGCGTTAAATGAGATTGAAGAAAATAGTCTCCAGATCTTGCGTTATTCTGATTCTATTAAATATTTTTGTTTATTGGGGCTTTTCCCTTTTATTTTTCTGCCTCAGGTGTATGAATCCAACCATGGAAGCACTATGTTGGCTGGCTTAATTGAGGGTCCGTGCGAAGTTTTCCCTCCTAATAAGTTCAAAGAAGAAAATGGAAGGAGGAGCAGCTTAATCATAAAGCAAACGACGGGTTGCCGCCTATTTTTTTATGCAAGTATACCCCTCACCTATATGCTGCTGTTTCCCAATGGAATGTCCTCATGGCACTAACTGTTTTGCACCCTCCCGCTAATAGATGATCTTTTCCATTATTTGGTCAAACAAAAATGTTACTGTTCTATTATTCTTCATTATTTTTATATTTTTATGCATATTGCTGGTACTTTTGGGTCTGTGAAACATACCTATGATTAAAGAGATAATTGTGACCTTTGCTGTTGTTTTATCTTGCTTCAACCTGTTTTTCCTTGTACAATCCTCACCAGTTTCTTACACATAAATTTGGTTTTGCAGATGGTTCTATGACGAGTCAAAGGTTCTATTCCGACTTGTAACTGATTAATGCATATTCATTTTTTGAAGTAGTTGATATTGCCTCATATGAGCTATTTGTGCGAGGCACGCGATTCATGGTGTTTCATCAGGTATACATAAATTACTTTCTATTTTTTTCCACAGGCTTTACTTATTCGTCGTTGAAGGTTATATTGCCTTATTTAAATTCAGAGATTCAGTAGTTCTACGTAGTTCTTCAGAAGATACACATAAATTATCGACATGGCTGTGATATGCCACGGTTTAGTGAAAATATTAAGTTCGTTTAGAGATTTCAGTGGCCGTTGTATGCACGGATCATAAATCCAAGATTATGGACTATGGAGTGCAGAAGGAATTATTTGTATAAGTTTTCCTCTTTTGATTGGTCCACAACCAAAACTTAACCAATGCCTCACAACATTATGTCTCCCCTATTTAATTCACCATGCCTTACTAAGTTGCTACCTCAACTATAAAATTAGTTGTTTCTCTGTGTTTCGCGCAGGTGTTAGTAAAGACCTTCGTAGTTTATACATATGAAAAAAAAAACAAAAAAATATAAAAGTTACAAAATGATGAGTGTCGTAGTTGATCCTATGTCAAGCAAAAACTATATAAAATAAAAAATAAAAATGGGCGTGTTCGACCATTTACATAAGCCAACCCATGGTACTTGTGCATCCATTCAAACACAAAAAACCACTACAAACATGTGCACTTGGAGACCCAAACAAAAATTCAGATGATGGCCAAGCAATCCCAAAAATTCTTCAAATTAGATGCGGGAGAATTATAGCGTAGAATAATGGATGGAATGTGAAATTTATAGGGGAATAGAGCTTGCATTACACTCAATTCCATATATCTGCCCATAATTTTTAAAAACTTTACGACACTTCATTCCATGTATTTGCCCATGATTTCGAGTAGAATGTACTAATTTTATTAATCCATTCGTTGATAATATAACCATTATTAATTATTAATAGATGCACATTTGATAGATAATTATATATCTTGGGACAATCGATAATAGAAATAAATAAATAAAAAAACTAAAAAATTAGAAAATTAGAATGGTGAGAGGAGATCGCTTCTGAACTTTCTCTCTCATTCGACTTTTATATATGTAGATAGATAGATAGATATAGATTATTCAATTAATAAATTTATCTTAAGTTATAAAATACATTTAAATTTAATAAAAGTCATAACCTTATAAATTGTAGAGCACATTAATTAATTTAATTAATTTATATCGTATCTCAACCATATAGCTAATTTTAATGTGTTACATTATTATAATTCAGCTTCGATGTTCAATGTTTGATCGAGTGTTCTACGTGAAAGTAGGTCAAAAGTCAAAATTTTAAATTAGCGTGTAATTTTAATTTTAATTTTTTGGGTTGTTATAGTGGGAGACTTGATTTTTCTTAAAAAAAATTGAGTTGAAAGTGTCGTGTGGAGAACACTTCAGAATTTTTTTTTTTTAAAAATAGTTAAGAAAGAAGTTTTTTCTAATTTTGAAACGAAGGATTAATACATTTTTTATACACAGATTCCTACACAACGATTGGGATCTTCTCAAATGCATTGAGATACTGCATACACATCTTGATGTATTTCAAAAATATCCAAACTAGTGCATTCTTACTCAAAACTGACACACCAGTCATTTGAGAGAGATTTGGGCTCGACTATCACTATAAAAAAGAACCCCAACCCTAATTTTTGGTTGTGCGCAGCCCTTAAGATCGCCTTCCACACCAATGGAAGCGTTTAGAGTCATAGCCGCGCCACATAAATTTCAATATCCCTGCCAGAGGTTTCTCTGCGCGGATTCTTCACCCATCTTTGCTTCCATTCGCGTTGCAATTTCTCTCGTTTGGATCTCTGTCTCTGTCTTCGTTTTGGTAGATAGGGTTCGTTTTCCAATTGGTCTCTTTAAAGTTCCTTCGCTGTCAAAGATGGGTACATTTCGGAACAATCGGTTTTTTATTCTGTATTGTTTTGCTTTGTTTTGTTTTTTCGGTTTTTGATGTTGTCTGAGTAATGGCGAGAATGATGAATCAATTAGATGCGTGAAAGTTGTTGATGAACTCAAACTTTTGAGGCATATTTTTATTGTCTGACTCGTCAATTATCTCCTTCATTTATTTTAATCAAATCAGTTACAGGATGTGATTTGAGATTTTTGGATTCCAGGTCACAATTTTTTATTTTTTATTTTGTATTTTTGCAAATGGTGATGGTTTTAGTATTGTGGTGTCTCATTTTGATAACCTTTCTTATTGTTATTTTTGAGTGAAAAGCTAGGGTGCTCAAAATGTTGGTGGTTGGCATTAAAATGCACCACTGAAGCAGATGCTGCAATGGGAGAGCAGAATGCCAAGATGAACTAAGCATTCTTGGACCCTCTTATAAAATTGATAATGCATATACATTGATATATACGAGGAACTTGATTTAAATTTAAGGTAAAAATAAATGGAAGAGACTAGGGTAACCTTTTCGGAACACTTAAAATGAACATTTGGTAATAAGTTTATGCTCACATTTTTCTCTTTTTTGATGTTAAAATTAAGAAAAATGGTAGAATGATACTTTAATGACACTTTAAGTGACAATTATATGTGAGCGAGTATTATGTAAAAATGTGACGTTACATGTTAACTTACATGTTAACCTACATGTAACCTACATTCATGAGAGTCACATTCATGAGAGTCGTTGGGCGCGCTTTGAGATACATATCATGTGTTTTATGCACAAATAATAATTTTGTGCGCGTTATTTTTACATGATACCCGTTTGTCACGTCATAAGGGTGTCATTTTAACATTTTTCAAAAATAAATATATTAAATGATTAATCGTTGATTAGATGGGTGAAAATTGTTACCAATGAGTTTAAATCTATATCAAATTTCAAAGTCAATTTAGAGAGCTCTGCCATTAAAATACTCAGACATTTTAACATTTAAAAATTGCCAATTTTGTGGGAAAATAATTTTTTTTTTTGTGATGGCCAAAATTTCCCCGTATAACATTTTTTCATGATTATCAATTTTTTATTATAAAGACTCAAATATTTTTAAAAAATATTATAATGATATTCAAAATAACATCCTTATGAGTTTTTGCTGTATAACACATGTGGTGTGTATCTCGAAGCGCACAACGATTTTCATGTATGTGGATTAGCACATCACATTACATTTTTACGTAGGACTCGCATGTTATATTATAAGGGTGTCGTTTGAAGTGTTATTTTAGCTTTTTTCAATATTTTTTCATTTATCATGGTAGACAAATTGAGTTTATTTTGAAAAAATAAGTTTTCATATTAAGACACGTTAACTTTGTATTTCAAATATGAAAATTATTATATTTACTACATACAATAAGTTTTTATATTAATTTTAAAACTTGTAGACAGTGAGTTTTGAAAGAAAAAATTCTAAACAATAAAAAAAAAGAAAAAAAAATGCAACGTAAAGCTTTATAGGTGATATTAGACAATGTTTGAAATATTCATCTATTTATTTGGCAGAGGAAATGTTGTAAACCCTAAAAGTCAATGCAGTAAGCTATTTAAAGTAAAAAAATCCTATCATTGATATCAATTCAATTCCATCATGAATATTTAGTTCTCGAACATTCCCTGAAGCTTCATTCTAAAATTTTATATAAAAAAAGCTTCATTCTAATATGTAGAATTTGGAAACTCAAGTTAGTTTTGTCAAATATATGCAACCTCATTTGTTTGCTTGCGAATAAAACGAACTAATCACGCATTGAAATTCTTGAGATGTACTAAACAATATCGCAATACATAGAGTCATACTCACATATATTACTTACTACTTTCCAAGGTAAATATATTCTATAGTAACCCTCTTTGGAGACCTATATTTGACACTTCGTTTATTGAGGTGCTTTGAGTAAATTTCAAAATATATGTGCACACATCTCAATGCAAACTTGAAAGGATCACAAAAATTAAGTGTTAAATGTAAGGCGATATTTGATTGAACAAAAAAAATGTTTAGAAAAATAATAAATTTTAGGGAAATTAAATCTTCTTGCGCTAGAAAGCCAAAATTTTGTCGCGAAGCATTCTCTCACGACTACCAATTCTCCATATTAAAACTCATATATTTTCTACCTATTATATTGAGCAAATTGAGTTTTCTTTTCATAAACATATTAAATTTATATTTTAAATATGAAAACTAGTATATTCAATTTATATGTTCAGTTTTCATCTTCATTCCAAGATTTGTTGTTGATAAGTTGTGAGATAAAAAAAATTTATATGTGCAATGAAACACTTTAAAAAAAATAAAAAAATTTATGAACATTTACTAGGGAATATTTTTTTTTTTAATTTTTTTTTCCTATGAAAATTTTCTTTGTAATCAAACATGGCCTAAGTGTCAAAAGTGGATGAATCAATCATTTTCCTTTTCTTTAAACCTTGAACTAGAGATATTGAATCTACTTTAAATATCTTTGATTGTAGACCTTCATGCATACATAACAAAGCTTGTTGAAGTGGCGTCGTCTCTACTTGTCTTCCTAATAATCTCCAACAATTGTGGAATAACCCTTCACAAAATTCCTTTACTATCTCTAATTACCGCCCCTGCGACAATTCATTTTCGACCACAACCCTAACATCAACATTATAATTCAACCAACCTCAATTCAGAGCTTGTTGTTGAAAAATCACCAAACCAGGTCCTCCTGTCCATTAAATTTTAACCATCTATCACTCGACCTAAATGGAACAGAGTTTTTGCCATTTGTTTCTAAAATAACAATCTTGCCAATATTGGCAGGCAATTTTTTGGTTGAAAAATATTCATGTTTAATGTATTCGATTAAGTCAATCAAATTGTTTGAAACTTCTTTATCTCTTTGTTAAGTTTACGTGTTTTTTTTTTGGTTTCATACGAGAGTTCGACATCAACTATACTTATTAATCCACACTCAACGTTGTCAAGCGGCATATACCCTCGAAACCCAATTTTTTTCATTCACAACCTCGCTTAAGGGGACCAAGTACATTACCAGTCGGGCCAATGGGTTGTTGGTTTACACGTCATTTTTTTTTTTTACTTAAGTGGAATCGAAATCACGACCTCTCCAAACCTTGTCTTTTGACAATTGATGTCTCTATTATCTCACCAAATATGCTTTGACTACATGTTATTTCTTTGGCCTCATTTAGTTTGTTTTTGCTAACTTATAGTGTTAGTTGGAGTCATCTCATTTGAGTTAATATTTTCATGTTTGGTACAATTTTAAACTTGCAGGTAAGTTCCAAATTTTTAAACAATAAAAAATATGAATTGATATAAATAACCTTCAAACAAAATAAAGATGAGTAATAAAATGGTCATTAATGAAGGATAATTGTGCCACAACTCCTGTGAGATAACTCATAGACTATAAGGTGAGAGATTAGTTCTCAACTTTATGTGAGTTATCTCTTTTGATATATCTCCACCTCATACCAAACAAGGATTCTGTCCCCTAACATTTATGTATGGGCTCATACTAATCATCATGGTTACTTAACCAACAATTACTGAAACACGTGTCTCATCTTAAAAGCACTTAGCTTCTAAACACGCCAAAGCGTTCAACACAGGAGCACACAAGCGACCTCCGCCTCTCGAATTCGTTTGTAAAACCCTCTCTATCGAACTTCGATCACTTTGCTCTGTAATGGCGATGATCACAACGGTAATTCGAAAGCCTTCGATGACTTCTCTTCGCTTCCATTGATTCCAATTCGTTTCACGTCTTACGTTGTTGTGAATTGACTTCAATTGTTCTCGAATTTGATTTGTAGCATATAAGCCTTTCGGGGTCCTCTCAAAGCCCTAGATCGCCGTCCCCGCATGCCATCTCTATCCGTTTCCGTGACTGATCCGGTGAAATTGGGGAATGGCGTGCAAGCTTACATCTCCTACGAGTCATTACTAAGGTAATTGGGGTTTCTTGATTTGGTTTTGTTGTGGTTGGTTTTTTATCTAGGGTTAGGGTTTGGATTATCGACTTGATTGATGATTTGCATTGCACGTTGGGAATTTTGTAGTGTTGAATTTTTGCATTTTTGTTTATGGTGAATTAGAAAGGTTTGAATTTTTAGGGTGAAAGATGATGGATGGGAGGATTGTGGGATGTGATTTAAAAATTGGGTTGAAAGTTTGAGGATGTTGGTGCTAGAATTGTGTGTTTGTTGAGAATGGCTTGATAAATGAACGATGCCAAATGTACATACATATATGAAGATTCATTTGGAGCATGACATTTCACGCGAACCAAAATGATCATGTTTATAATTTTTAGCCACACGTCTATGGTCACAAATATGAAGAGTCAGTAATCAACCATATCATGAAAAAAAAAACAACGACCAATTTTTTTAACGTGATGGGTGTTTAAAGCAAGTTTTATTTCATTTGGTAGATATTAGTTTTTGAATTCTTGAGAAATAGGCTGAAAACTTGGAACATAAGTTACATAAAGAGGCCAAAAAGACGTCATTTCCAATTAAAAAAGTATCCCTACATATATAATTTTTGTTCGACTGAAGTACCTTAAATTTTGAGAGTAATTAAAAAATTGATGTCTATTTGTAACAAACGTGACAAGATCATTGAAAATTATATCAGCTGCAAACACAAACAATATAGAATCAAATATAAATTCTATTGTTGGGTAAAGAATAAAAATAATACTTAAATAATAAATTATATAAAAATAATGAAAAAAATGACTTATTTAAGTTGCAGTCTCCTTTGCTTTAAATAATCGAATTCATTAATTACTTCATCTATGTTAGATAAGATTATCAATGATTTTATTTCATTTGGTAGATATTAGTTTTTGAATTCTTGAGAAATAGGCTGAAAACTTGGGACATAAGTTACATAAAGAGGCCAAAAAGACGTCATTTCCAATTAAAAAAGTATCCCTACATATATAATTTTTGCCAAACACTACATATATAATTTTTGCCTCATAGAATGAGTCTCTATTCAACTATACCATTAATCTAGGTATTATTGAAGGTTGTTCAATGAAAAAGATGTCATTTCCAATTACAAAAAATATTCCTTCAAAAAAATACATATAAACAAAAAAATCTATGAACTAACATACATCTTTGCTCGCGAACCGTCGATCTATCCTTATAATATAGTGCAATCTAGTGAAGAAAATTAAATGTGGAGCAATGAAATTAATCCTAAAAAGATGGATTGATTTATTGAAACACAAAAAGGATAGAGGTAGAAGATATTAGACAATAGAATTTGAAAAGACATTGCTCCAAAAAATTTCAAAAAATGTAAGGAACTTACATTCGATGGGTGTGCGAATGCTGCAAATGTGCCAAGAAAGTATCGAGAGTTTTTTATTTGATCGTGTGTGCGTAGAGCGTCTTGCGAGTTGCGTGTATGTGTTGGGCATTGTTAATTTTTGCTTGTGTGCGTTGGGGTTGCTAATTTTTTTCTTTCTCAACTATAGGGTTTAAGAGATGTTTGGGGTGGGCTCAAAGTAAATGAGCTTAAAAAAAAAAAAATTTGGGCCTTTGCCCAAGGCAAAGCCCACGTGGATACGCCCCCACGTGGATACGCCCTTGAGAAGTGGTGAGATGAGGTAATGTGAGGGGATGAGAGGGAAGGTAAGGTGGGGGTGAGATGAGGTGTCAAACTGTTGGTGGTGGAGTGTTGTCTTTTTTTTTAATATCTTTTTGATTATTTGTATAAGTTTTCCTCATTTGATTGGTCCACAACCAAAACTTAACCAATGCCTCACAACATTCTGTCTCCCATATTTAATTCACCATGCCTTACTAAGTTGCTACCTCAACTATAAAATTAGTTGTTTCTCTGTGTTTCGCGCAGGTGTTAGTAAAGACCTTTGTAGTTTATATATATGAAAAAAAAAATAAAAAAATATAAAAGTTACAAAATGATGAGTGTCGTAGTTGATCCTATGTCAAGCAAAAACTATATAAAATAAAAAATAAAAATCGGCGTGTTCGACCATTTACATCAGCCAACCCATGGTACTTGTGCATCCATTCAAACACAAAAAACCACTACAAACATGTGCACTTGGAGACCCAAACAAAAATTCAGATGATGGCCAAGCAATCCCAAAAATTCTTCAAATTAGATGCGGGAGAATTATAGCATAGAATAATGGATGGAATGTGAAATTTATAGGGGAATAGAGCTTGCATTACACTCAATTTCATATATCTGCCCATAATTTTTAAAAACTTTACGACACTTCATTCCATGTATTTGCCCATGATTTCGAGTAGAATGTACTAATTTTATTAATCCATTCGTTGATAATATAACAATTATTAATTATTAATAGATGCACATTTGATAGATAATTATATATCTTGGGACAATCGATAATAGAAATAAATAAATAAAAAACTAAAAAATTAGAAAATTAGAATGGTGAGAGGAGATCGCTTCTGAACTTTCTCTCTCATTCGACTTTTATATATGTAGATAGATAGATAGATATAGATTATTCAATTAATAAATTTATCTTAAGTTATAAAATACATTTAAATTTAATAAAAGTCATAACCTTATAAATTGTAGAGCACATTAATTAATTTAATTAATTTATATCGTATCTCAACCATATAGCTAATTTTAATGTGTTACATTATTATAATTCAGCTTCGATGTTCAATGTTTGATCGAGTGTTCTACGTGAAAGTAGGTCAAAAGTCAAAATTTTAAATTAGCGTGTAATTTTAATTTTAATTTTTTGGGTTGTTATAGTGGGAGACTTGATTTTTCTTAAAAAAAATTGAGTTGAAAGTGTCGTGTGGAGAACACTTCTGAATTTTTTTTTTTTAAAAATAGTTAAGAAAGAAGTTTTTTCTAATTTTGAAACGAAGGATTAATACATTTTTATACACATGATTCCTACACAACGATTGGGATCTTCTCAAATGCATTGAGATACTGCATACACATCTTGATGTATTTCAAAAATATCCAAACTAGTGCATTCTTACTCAAAACTGACACACCAGTCATTTGAGAGAGACTTGGGCTCGACTATCACTATAAAAAAGAACCCCAACCCTAATTTTTGGTTGTGCGCTGCCCTTAAGATCGCCTTCCACACCAATGGAAGCGTTTAGAGTCATAGCCGCGCCACATAAATTTCAATATCCCTAGCAGAGGTTTCTCTGCGCGGATTCTTCACCCATCTTTGCTTCCATTCGCGTTGCAATTTCTCTCGTTTGGATCTCTGTCTCTGTCTTCGTTTTGGTAGATAGGGTTCGTTTTCCAATTGGTCTCTTTAAAGTTCCTTCGCTGTCAAAGATGGGTACATTTCGGAACAACCGGTTTTTCATTCTGTATTGTTTTGCTTTGTTTTGTTTTTTGGGTTTTTGATGTTGTATGAGTAATGGCGAGAATGATGAATCAATTAGATGTGTGAAAGTTGTTGATGAACTCAAACTTTTGAGGCATATTTTTATTGTCCGACTCGTCAATTATCTCCTTGATTTATTTTAATCAAATCAGTTACAGGATGTGATTTGAGATTTTTGGATTCCAGGTCACAATTTTTTATTTTTTATTTTTTGTGCAAATGGTGATTGTTTTAGTATTGTGGTGTCTCATTTTGATAACCTTTCTTATTGTTATTTTTGAGTGAAAAGCTAGGGAGCTCAAAATGTTGGTGGTTGGCATTAAAATGCACCACTGAAATCAGATGCTGCAAAGGAAGAGCAGAATGCCAAGATGAACTAAGCATTGTTGGACCCTCTTATAAAATTGATAATGCATATACATTGATATATACGAGGAACTGATTTAAATTTAAAGTAAAAATAAATGGAAGAGACTACGGTAACCTTTTCAAGAACACTTAAAATGAACATTTGGTAATAGGTTTATTATTCTCACATTTTTCTCTTTTTTGATGTTAAAATTAAGGAAAATGTTAGAATGATACTTTAATGACACTTTAAGTGACAATTATATGTGAGCGAGTATTATGTAAAAATGTGACGTTACATGTTAATCTACATGTAACTTACATTCATGAGAGTCGTTGGACGCGCTTTGAGATACATATTATGTGTTTTATGCACAAATAACAATTTTGTGTGCGTTATTTTTACATGATACCCGTTTGCCACGTCATAAGGGTGTCATTCTAACATTTTTTTAAAATAATTATATTAAATGATTAATCGGTGATTAGATGGGTGAAAATTGTTACCAATGAGTTTAAATCTATATCAAATTTCAAAGTCAATTCAGAGAGCTCTGCCATTAAAATACTCAGACATTTTAACATCTAAAAGTTGCAAATTTTGTGGGAAAATAACATTTTTTGTGATGGCCAAATTTTTTCCGTATAACATTTTTTAATGATTATCAATTTTTTAATATAAAGACTCAAATATTTTTGAAAAATGTTATAATGATACTCAAAGTAACATCCTTATGAGTTTTTGCTGCATAACACATGTGGTGTGTATCTCGAAGCGCACTGTATGTGGGTTAGCACATCACATCACATTTTTACGTAGGACTCGCATGCTATATTATAAGGGTGTCATTTGAAGTATTATTCTAGTTTTTTTCAATATTTTTTCATTTATCATGGTAGACAAATTGAGTTTTATTTTGAAAAAATAGGTTTTCATATTAAGACACGTTAACTTTGTATTTCAAATATGAAAATTATTATATTTACTACATACAATAAGTTTTTATATTAATTTCAAAACTTGTAGACAGTGAATTTTGAAAGAAAAAATTCTAAACAATAAAAAAAGGAAAAAAAAAATGCAACATAAAGCTTTATAGGTGATATTGGACAATGTTTGAAATATTCATCTATTTATTTGGCAGAGGAAATGTTGTAAACCCTAAAAGTCAATGCACTAAGCGATTTAAAGTAAAAAAATTCTATCATTGATATAAATTCAATTCCATCATGAATATTTAGTTCTCGAACATTCACTGAAGCTTCATTATAATTTTTTTTATAAAAAAAGCTTCATTCTAATATGTAGGATTTGGAAACTCAAGTTAGTTTTGTCAAATATATGCAACCTCATTTGTTTGCTTACGAATAAAACAAACTAATCACGCATTGAAATTCTTGAGATGTACTAAACAATATCTCAATACACAAAGTCATACTCACATATATTACTTACTATTTTCCAAGGTAAATATTCTATAGTAAAGACCTACATTCGACACTTCGTTTATTGAGGTGCTTTGAGTAAATTTCAAAATATATGTGCACACATCTCAATGCAAACTTGAAAGGATCACAAAAATTAAGTGTCAAATGTAAGGCGATATTTGATTGAACAAAAAAAATGTTTAGAAAAATAATAAATTTTAGGGAAATTAAATCTTCTTGCACTAGAAAGCCAAAATTTTATCGCGGAGCATTCACTCGCGACTACCAATTCTCCATATTAAAACTCATATATTTTCTACCTATTATATTGAGCAAATTGAGTTTTCTTTTCATAAACATATTAAATTTATATTTTAAATATGAAAACTAATATATTCAATATATATGTTCAGTTTTCATCTTCATTCCAAGATTTGTTGTTGATAAGTTTTGAGATAAAAAAAATGATAAGTTTTGAGATAAAAAAAAATGATAAGTTTTGAGATAAAAAAAAATTATATGTGCAATGAAACACTTTAAAAAAAATAAAAAAATTTATGAACATTTACTAGGGAATATTTTTTTAAGAAATTTTTTTTTTCCTATGAAAATTTTCTTTGTAATCAAACATGGCCTAAGTGTCAAAAGTGGATGAATCAATCATTTTCCTTTCTTTAAACCTTGAACTAGAGATACTGAATCTACTTTAAATATCTTTGATTGTAGACCTTCATGCATACATAACAAAGCTTGTTGAAGTGGCGTCGTCTCTACTTGTCTTCCTAATAATCTCCAACAATTGTGGAATAACCCTTCACAAAATTCCTCTACTATCTCTAATTACCGCCCCTGCGACAATTCTTTTTCGACCAGAGCCCTAACATCAACATTATAATTCAACCAACCTCAATTCATAGCTTGTTGTTGAAAAATCACCAAACCAGATCCTCCTGCTCCGTTAAATTTTAACCATCTATCACTCGACGTAAATGGAATAGAGTTTTTGCCATTTGTTTCTAAAATAACAATATTGCCAATCTTGGTAGGCAATTTTTTGTTGAAAAATATTCATGTTTAATGTATTCGATTAAGTCAATCAAATTGTTTGAAACTTCATCTCTGAGTTAAGTTTACGTGTTTTTTTTTTTTTCGACATCAACTATACTTTTGTCAAGCGGTATCATACATATCACAACCTCGCTTCCAAGGGCCAATGGGTTGTTGGTTTACACGTCATTTTTTTTTTACTTAAGTGAGAATCGAAACTCATTACCTCTCTAAACCTTGTCTTTTGACAACTGATGTCTCTACTATCTCACCAAATATGCTTTGACTACATATTATTTCTTTGGCCTCATTTAGTTTGTTTTTGCTAACTTATAGTGTTAGTTGGAGTTATCTCATTTGAGTTAATATTTTCATGTTTGGTACAATTTTAAACTTGCAGGTAAGTTTCAAATTTTTAAACAATAAAAAATATAAATTGATATAAATAACCTTCAAACAAAATAGAGATGAGTAATAAAAAGGTCATTAATGAAGGATAATTGTACCCACAACTCCTGTGAGATAACTCATAGACTATAAGGTGAGAGATTAGTTCTCAACTTTATGTGAGTTATCTCTTTTGATATATCTCCATCTCATACCAAACAAGGATTCTGTCCCCTAACATTTATGTATGGGCTCATACTAATCATCATGGTTACTTAACCAACAATTACTGAAACACGTGTCTCATCTTAAAAGCACTTAGCTTCTAAACACGCCAAAGCGTTCGACACAGGAGCACACAAGCGACCTCCGCCTCTCGAATTCGCTGTAAAACCCTCTCTATCGAACTTCGATCACTGCTCTGTAATGGCGATGATCACAACGGTAATTCGAAAGCCTTCGATGACTTCTCTTCGCTTCCATTGATTCCAATTCGTTTCACGTCTTCGTTACGTGAATTGACTTCAATTGTTCTGAATTTGATTTGTAGCATAGAAGCCTTTCGGGGTCCTCTCAAAGCCCTAGATCGCGTCCCCGCAACCATCTCTATCCGTTTCCGTGATCGATCCGGTGAAATTGGGGAATGGCGTGCAAGCTTACATCTCCTACGAGTCATTACTAAGGTAATTGGGGTTTCTTGATTTGGTTTTGTTGTGGTTGGTTTTTTATCTAGGGTTAGGGTTTGGATTATCGACTTGATTGATGATTTGCATTGCATGTTGGGAATTTTGTAGTGTTGAATTTTTGCATTTTTGTTTATGGTGAATTAGAAAGGTTTGAATTTTTAGGGTGAAAGATGATGGATGGGAGGATTGTGGGATGTGATTTAAAAATTGGGTTGTGAGTTTGAGGATGTTGGTGCTAGAATTGTGTGTTTGTTGAGAATGGCTTGATAAATGAACGATGCCAAATGTACATACATATATGAAGATTCATTTGGAGCATGGCATTTCACGCGAACCAAAATGATCATGTTTAGAATTTTTGGCCACACGTCTATAGTCACAAATATGAAGAGTCAATAATCAACCATATCATGAAAAAAAACAACGACCAATTTTTTTAACGTGATGGGTGCTTAAAGCAAGTTTTTTTTTTTTTTTTTTTTTTTTTTGAGTTATTTTGTTTTTAAAATCAAGTACAAACAACGCTAGCTCTGGATGTTAGTTATTTTTGTTTCTCTTGATTGTGTGATAAGTCGTGTCAATGAAAAGTCGCTTAGTTTTTCTGTAAAAGAATCGATTTCTTATCATTTTTTTTCTCAAATGTACGATTACTTTAAAAAAATAGTTTTTTTTAAACTGCAAAAAAAGTTTTTTCCAATGGCTATGTCGAGTCAAAATTAATAGAAAATTAGTTTTTTAAGGAAAAAATAAATGACTTTTCGTTGATATTCCTTTTTTTTTGGTAGATATTGATATACCTTGTCACGCAATCAATGAAACAAAAACAATATCTGACGTCCATGGTTAGTATTTTTGTCCTCGTTTTTTAAATAACTCAAAAAAACTTGCCTTAAAAACACTGATCATCTTTTAAAAAAAAAAAAAAAAAAAAAAAACTAGTTTCTGGTTTTTTTTCACGATAGGGTTAACTACTGATTTTTCAACCATTAATGTTACATAAAACTGTTAGGCCCATGGCGGGCACCAATCACTATGAAATTGCAGATATTACATACACTGGCATTTTTAAAGTGATTGGTCAATGTGAATTTTTCAATTTTGCTAGTATGGATTGCAATGAGATCATCAATCCCATTACCATTCAAGACTCATATTCTTAGAAGTCACAATTGTAATAAAAAAATATCATATTTAAATATTTGCCTTTGATCAAACAACATAATGTGCAAATATATCATTGAAGGGGATGCGATTTGTTTCACTGCAATTCGATTGGTCATTTCGCCAGCTCTGATGTTCTTTTGATGGTAACATGTGATAGTTCAATGACGTTCTTTTTTACACCAATTTTTTTAATAAAATTTCGAACACGAAATCATCATTAAAATTGAAGATAGATTCTAAATTTGCTCCATGATCGACATTGCAATGTGCAAGCCTCAACAAGCAAACAAGGTCATTGGTAGTTAGGATAAAGGTATATCATTTTGCTATTTTGGCGAGGTTTTTTTTCCTTGCATGGAGTTATTAGTATTAATGCACCTTTGTGTATGCATAGATCCCTTAGATCATATGGACTGAAGAAGAACAAATATAAGCATGCTATTACCGAATAATTTCCATAATCAACATTAGAACGAATGAACTTAAAAAAAATATTACATTGTAAATGTGCCAAAATCCCACTACCGTTTTTTGGTTGAAGTCCTGTTTTTCACATAATGGCGAAGTGAGTCAGAATGGGATAGGTAATGAAAAGAAGAAATTTCCTCATTTTATACTAGCACCTTGTCTTGTAGCTCAAGTATAAACAGTCTTAAGCGCATCTTGTTTGATTAGTTACCTTGTTATTCCATACAGATTTGAGACATAAGGTGAAAATTATCAACGAGGGATCTTATAAAACATTATATATGGGGGAAAATGTTTTCTTTGTTAAAACTTTCATGGTTATCATTTTGGTTAGATGGTAAGCCGCATGCCTATTGATCTTTTCTTTTAGCCTTCTACATAGTTTTACTAGCCGAAGTAGCAACTTTTTACTCGATGTTAAAAGAAGCATTGTGGTAACAGTAGAAATTTTGTCGTTGCTGTTGTCATGTTTTCTGCCTGTGGATTGGGGTTTAGAAGTCATATAATGTGGAGAATTACTTCTTATCATTAGGCTAGTAAAGCTTAGGCCCTAAGGTGTACATGCTAAGACTGGATAAATATATTTCTTTTCTAAGAATACATGTTTCTGCTATACTATCTGGGCATTTATATCCTTATTTTTACTTTTTAAGTGTTGATCTTTATTTATCTAGTTGCCACTTCTTCTTGTATCTGGAAGAACTATGGCGTTGTTTTACTTTTTCCCCACCGCATGTCATTTTTGTTCTCTCATAAAAGTGTCAATGACTGCTCATTTTCCAATGCAAATTTGGAGCCTGTTGCGTTTGATAGAGTTTTATGCTATCTATGGGTGTTTTCAGTCATTCTTTCTTTCTTTGGTGCATACAGCAAGAAATAAGATTGAATTATTTTAATGAATTGAAAACTCCCGTTTATGCAGACAAATCTCCCTGAATATCAAGGCTCAGAAAAGATTGTCATTCGACGATATAGTGATTTTGTTTGGTTACGTGATCGTCTTTTCGAGAAGTATAAAGGCATCTTTATTCCTCCTCTTCCAGAGAAGAGTGCTGTTGGTAATGCATCTCGCTTACTTTCCTTGCAGCATCACTTCTAAACTCAACAAACATTTTGAACATTGGCGTTGATGTTATCCTTGAGCATGAAAAAATAACCTTTTGAACTAAGCATTCTTATACCTGATGGGATTATGATCATCCTCAATATTAGCGTGTGTTCTCCTAAAATTCAGAACAATTATACCATATAAATTCTGATTCTTGACTTTCTCAACATTGTTGTTTCTGCTGTGTTGACTGACCGCTCTCTTATTCAGATTGTTTGAGTCATTTTTTCCTTCATCAGCTGCATTTTAAATGTATAATCACGCGTTGTTCTACTTTAAGTTTTGTTTTCTTGTGCTGGTCAAGTGTCTCATTTCTGTTTTTGTGTGCTTTTCTTTGAGTGTATCCAAGCTATTCCTCATGGTTTGTTAATGATCATCACTGACAGAAACTCCATGGTAGATTTTTTTGTGGAAATGAAAAATGAATTAGTTTGTAATAGAATGTCAATTGCTTACTTTTGTTGGAATGAGGAAATCTTTTTATGGAAGTTAGTCTATTTGAAGTATCTTAGCCCTTTATCTTGTTAGCAACTAATTTGGGATCGATGCTTTGTCGTTGTATTTAGTTGCATTCTTTTATCTTATTATAATTGGAATTTATAAAAGAACTAGTTTAATATTATCTTATGCACCTGCTCTAAACGATTAAAAGTCAAGAGACGTGTAAAACTTCTTACTAATTTATTCAACAATGTGCTGTAGTTTGACTTAGCTTTTAACTTGTCTCTAATTAACTTTCTTTTGCTTTATAAAAAAATAATTGTGGATTTTTCATGTGTCAATTTCATGACACTTGCAACCATGTGACCATGGTCATTTGTCCTTGAATGGCAGTGGGTGTTTCATATTATCTTTTTGGAATTATGCATTGTTTACCTTTTCTCCTTTTCACATTCCGAATTTGCTGCCTCTTCTTGTGCAGAGAAGTTCCGCTTCAGTGCTGAATTCATTGAGATGCGGCGTCAAGGTCTCGATGTATTTGTTAACAGAATAGCATTGCATCCTGAGCTTCAAAAGAGTGATGACTTAAGAATCTTTTTGCAAGCAGATGAAGAGGTAGTAGTTTGAGCTGGGGACAGACTAGTAGGAAACTATAGCACTCTCTTTTGTAATGTTGGGAAATGTGCTCATTGTTTTTATTGCAGTGCTCGAATATAATTTCTTGTATGTTACATTATAAATTATATATTTGGTTGCTCTTGGTAGGATTATGGCATTTTAATTAAGTTAAATTTCTTTTGACCTTCTGTTTCTTTTATGCAGACTATGGAAAGAGCCAGGTCCCAAGATATTGGTATTTTCATAAAGAAACCAGCGGATTTGATGCAGATTTTTAAGGTTGGTCACAGTAGAATCACTAGTTTTTTCCAAAAAACAATGTGTGTGCTCTCTCTCGAGAAAGAAAATTCTTTGAAGGCACCTCCAAGAGTACATGGAGATTCTAAGTTACTTCTATGGATTTGATGAAGTTTACTTTTTTTTTTTTCCAAAGTTACTTCTATGGATTTCTACCCTTGAGCCAGACTTGCTTACCATCAGTCGGATTGTAAAACCAAAAGGAATCAACCCAAGTTAGTAGTTCATAGTCATGGCAGTAGTTTGCTTGCACCCAATAAAGGGAACCAAAATTAGTTCGGCGTACAAATGAGATGGTACATATTATGTGACGACCCCTTCTCCAAATAAGGGCACCGCCCGGCCTAATCCCTTAATTAAGCCCTAATCTCCCCTATAGGACCTAACAAAGAATTGGTCAGCCTTATTTAAACACCTAAACACCTACCATTTATGATGCCATCTACAGTTACTTAGAAAGTTCTAGTGACTAACCTATGGTTGTCTATAAATCAGAGTTAATTTAAATTTTCTATTTAACAAATTATTCAGCGGAAGTCTTATTTCGTTACTAGTGGACATAAGGCCTAACCTATTGTGGAAAAATCAGGAAATATAGATCACATGCATATATAAACAAGCGTGGTGATATATACAACATGTGCCTAGTCAGATGATCATATCACTCAACGCAAAAGTAAAAATATCATGTATATAAAAAACGGAATACAAAAGAATACAAAACGTACAAACATATGTCGTAGCAGTCCTTCACTGGCTCAAAGGTAGTCACCAATCTTCTCTTTGTCTGGTCTGCTACTCGGCTGATCTGCACCCACCGTCACAAACTAGACGGTGAGTAAGTACTCGAAATTATTTAAGTAATACTGAGAGACATTAATCCACATTCCTAAATAGGCAACAAGTATCAATGGCATAATTTTAAATTGCAACTATGCTGAAAGAAACATCATGCAAAGAGATACTTGAGTTAACCAAAATATGAAACTGACTCAAGGCTAAGTAGTAATGGATTAGGGTAGGTCGGACGTGATCTTCACCAAATCAGCCTTTCCACTACAATTTGAGCTATGCTCTATAGCATTTCATTACAACAAATTAAGCTCTATATCATAATTTCAAAAGGTCGTACTTACGATTATGCATTTTCTATTCCAAGTGAATTAGTCGTCACCGGAATGTATACTTGGTAACATGCCCGAGTTTTAAAACTCGTCATGTTCACCCAAGTTATTCTTGCGTCAACAAACCCCAAGGTTCGGTTACCCCGTTCGAGGCACGTTACCCCGTGTGTCATGCAAGGTAGTGGAGAAATTCCCTAACATCCCTGCAAGTCTAGTGACCCTCGTATGAAAGCTGAATTTCTATCATCAAATGACCCTAACCACAAGAGCCATTTTCACTTTCAATAATGACTCGGTAATAGAATTCAAGAGATGTTACTGCATACTAATGCACAAAGGATTAGAGTCAAAATAAACAAACTATCCTAATCGCATGCTATATCACTGACTTCCACACACAACAATCAACGTAACAAAGTATAGGAAATGGGAATCAATGATATACACAACAGAGTATGCTATGAACAATATCATAAAATGAGAACTGAGCAAGTCATAGCATATGGATTTCAAAAACAATTCAGTTCGAATAACTGAGAATAAATAAATAAATGGAATGAAATGTAAATAAATGTCTCAAATTAGTTTACTTACATACACAACAAGTCCTAAGCTATCTGGCTTCTCGTCACGGCGATGTACGCACCCAAAACCCTGTAATAGCTCCTTTACGGTCTTAACATTTGAAAATTTATCAATTTGGAGTCAAGATTAATTATTTTCATTTGTTAAATTTGTCGAAATCGATTTCGAGACCAATTTGCCAATTTCACTCTTTTCGAGGTAAAAACCCCGTAAAAGTCGCGTCCGAAATTTTGAATATTTAATTTTCATAGAAATTTATCAATTTCTATTTATTTTATCGAAATATAGTTTTTTCGAATTTTTCCTAATTTTTCTGGAATTTTCTTGAATTTTTTTTCTATTTTTTGAAATTTCTTTTATTAAAACTTAGTTTAATTTAATTAAATAATTAAATATATATTATTTTATTGCGGTGGGTCCGGGTTAACCCGACCTGGTCCAGACGGACCCGGGTCGGCCTGACCCGATGTACATGGGTAGTCCGACCCGGGCTTCCCATCTTCTTCCTCACCAGAGCAAGAAGTGCTTTGGTTTTGGATTTTTTTTTCTTTTTATTTGGTTCGCTGGGGTTGGGTTCGGCCCCAACCCCGCATCGCCCTGGGAGGAGATGACCTCACGATCATCTACTTCCTCATAGAAGCCGAGCCATGGTAGCTCACCATGACCGACCAACAACAACACCGAACTGCAACAACAACAACTCACACCAACGCACATTGCCTTCCACTTTGAGCTCGGTCTCTCTCTCTCCTTCACCTTATTCTTCTTTCCTCCTTCCTCTCGTCGGATTCTCTTCTCTTCGGCCTCTGTTTTTTTTTTCTCTCTTTCTTTTTTTATTCCAACCGATTTTGATCATATGAAATGTTGGATAAGTTATATATTTGAAGTCCTCAAGATTTGTGCAACTCAATCATTTACTCATACTTCCACCGCCTTATATGTTTGATCCAATTCTCTTGAGTCGCGCAAAATGCGTATCTCGAGACAAATTCAATGCATATTATTTTTCTTTTACCAACTATAGGCCCTTATATATCTATCATATATATAAAAGCACGAATCACAATAAAATTTACCTCTTTGCCCATACTTCTCGTGCCTTCCCTTAAAATTAATAAATTAATTCAAACTTAATCCAAATTGCACAAATTTTTGAGTGGTAATGAAATTTGCCTTTTTGCCCATACTTTATAGTGTTAATAAAATTTACCTCTTTGCCCATACTTCTCGTGCTTTCCCTTAAAATTAATAAATTAATTCAATATAATCCAAATTGAATGATGATATAGGAGTCCGACTTAAATTAAAGATCAACAACTCAACGACTTGAGAGAACGATACCTCTTCAATGTCTTGAACACTACCTCTTCAAATCGATCAACAACTCATTGATCAACCACGCTCATTCCTCTTCAAATCATTCATTCCATACTTTACTTCATCGATTCATTCGCTGCTTTCCTTTGCTGTTCGATTCAAAGGTGAGGTAATCCACATTTCTTCTCCAATTTTTTTTTTTTTTTTCTTTTGTCATGTGTTGATTAGATTTGGTATTGGAAATTCTTAGATACCCATGATCGAGACTTTTTATAGAACTCTGTAATTTTTTGTTCTATGTATTCTATGTGTTTGATGAATTATCTAAACCATAAAGTTAACGTTTCAATTATTTACATTCATAATTCCAAAGTTATCCTTTCTATCTATAGAGTTTGAGGTAAAGATTGAACTTTATGTACAATTATACGGAATCTACACAAGCAAGTGTTCACAAATTAATGGGTCAAACCACTTGTGTTTTTTTTTCCTTATTTCTTTTTTTTTTTTTTGAGGAAGTAATGGTCTAGCATGACTAGCTTGTTTTTTCGGTCACATCTTATCTCAATCACATTAGAGAATATTGATAAGCTAAAAAGGGTACTAGTATTTCTAATTTTTAAATTTTAATTACAATTTTGAATTTAAATTAATAAATTCTTAAAATTAATTCCCATGTTTAAGCGAAGCGAGCGGGTCAATCGTGCGTAGCACGTCCTCAAACTAGTATATATATATGTTAAGTGATGTGGCCACTTATGGACCACTAACTTATACATTTTTCATTATAATTTAACTATTTACATTTACCCCATGAGCCGCTACCTCGGGCCCACGTTGGCACGCGACTTGAGGCGCGTCCCCCGCTTGTCTCGATATCTGCATACCCGTAAATGACTTAGTAGTCTACACGTATACAATACACTAGGCTAACAACATACAAATATAACATTTACCTAGGCCACCGTGCCTCGGTAATGACACGTATCTCGCTGCGGGTCTCACGTCACTGGTCATTTTGTCCTGATTAACGAATTAAACGTGTATTAATTATTGGGCCGTGACATATTCGCATTGTATATTGGACCGAATTGGTACCATGATTACCATCTCAGCTCTTCTCTGAAGAGAAATGTTGTTTTGACCTTCTTTCATTGAATTAGTCAAAGTGTTAGTGACTATGAAATACGAATAGAGATTTGTTTGTGTATTAACACCATTACAAATGGAGATGTGATATAAGTTTACTTTTTTGAATTATGGAAATCAAATCCTTATGGGTGTGGTTGGAATGTTTGACAGGATGTACAGTCCAAAGTAAGTGATGTTGTTCTCGGGAAGGAAAAACCAGTGGAAGAGTCAAATCCTGCTTATGAAAAGTTAAAGCATTACATATTTGAGCTGGAAAATCACTTGCAGAAGCACAGAAGCATGCTTTTCGTTTGGTGAAGAGGCACAGAGGTATGAATAATTTGTAGTTGTACTCTGTTCGAAAACTTGAAAGTACTCTCGTTACTTGTTCCCTTTTTGTTGGTTTCGTGACACATATGGCTTTACTTCAAGCAGAAATATTTATAATTTCCCGCAGAATTAGGGCAGTCTCTGGCAGATTTTGGGAAGGCAGTGAAGCTTCTCAGTTCCAGTGAGCAAAAGACTCTTGGTAAGGCATTCTCCGACCTTGGAACAAAAGCAGAAATGTTGTCAGCGAAGCTACAAAAGGAGGTAAATCTTTCTTTCTATCTCAGCCTTCACCATTTTCTCATTTTATACTTGCTTGTTGGATGATTTGATCTTTAATTATGCAGGCTCACAATCTCCTAATGAATTTCGAAGAACCTTTGAAAGATTATGTTCGTGCAGTTCAGTCTATCAAGGTGAGTGTCTTCTTCTAGTAACGGGAAAGAGAAGGTGAGGTCACTTTGTTTTGAGTAGAGCGTGATGCAGGGCCACTTCAACTGAAGATCAGTCAGAATAGAAGTTATTTAATGAAAGGAGATAAAGCACAGACATGACCATGTAAAATACAGGCAATTTCTTGTGTACTAGAATCTAACTCTTTGTTCCCTTTTTTTTTTTTTTTTTTTTTTTTTTTTTTTTTTTTTGAACAGGCGACAATGGTATAGAGAGCCAATTGCCTTTAGGCAACAATGTGAATTGGCTGAAACCATCAAGTTGAAGGAGATAAACCTGTATGTTTTTTTTTTCTTTTTCTTATGAATTCTCCATTTATTTCTTTCTCCTTCTATTCACATTATTACTCGGATGTGAGTGTTGACTAGGAAAACTTTGGCACTAACCATTTTTCTGAACATTGGAACTTCTCAAACATATGTTCAAAAGAGGGTTTTTTTTTTTTTTTTTTGTGTAAGGAAGACCACAACTTCCCACTATGAGGCTTGGACTCCCGACCTCCACTATGAGGCTAGAACTCCCGACCTCTTACCCAAGTTGCCTCACTAAACCTATGAGCCATCCACTTCGTTACATATGTTAGAATGAGTTAAGACGCTTTTCTTTTCTTTTCTTTTTCGATTTTGATTTTGTTGGGTTTGGGAGTTTTGATGGACACTCGCAATGGAATCAGGGAAACTTTTTTTCCCTGATTCTTTGAATGGATTGGAAGAGTTTGATCTATGTAGTTGACTCCAAGTAATTTTATTGGATCTTATTCATTCTCGTGGGAGTTAATATGATAGGCACCATCTAATATGTGCACGTCTTCCTTGTTTACAGCGACAAGTTGATGCTAACACGATCTGAAAAGGTGGGAGAAGCTGAGATTGAATATAAGGAGGTGAGTTTCTCGTAAAGTTTAACTGCTTGATTGAATGAATCATCAACTTATCATTAGCTACCTCGGCTGTCTCAGTTAGGCATCTGATGATTCTGTTATGTTTGTCGCAGTTGAAGGTAGAAGGGGAGGAAGCAACCAGAAGATTTGAGACAATCGTCCATCGGATGAACGAAGAAATAGTACACTTCCAAGAGCAAAAGACATTAGACTTGGGTCTCGCCTTCCATGAATTCGCTAAAGGCCAAGCGCAACTAGCAAATGAGATTGCAGATGCCTGGCGGAGTCTCCTTCCTAAGCTGGAGGCATGTTCTTCTACTCACACATGATTCTCATTGACGGACATCGATTGAGTACGTCGGTTTGGGAGAGTTGATACCAGACAACCTCTGTAAGAAATGGTTCCCTATAATTTCTTGTTCAAGATGTTAGATTGCTGTATGTTTCTCCATTTTGTAATTTACATGCTACAGGCTAATCTAACTTTTGGTTTTGAGTATACCCTTTTCAATATAAATGAATTTTTTCATGCTATTTGTGTCTTCTGAACATAATCCTTAATGCAAATGTGCATTGGCATGCTTTGTTCCAATGAATATTAGAATCATTTTAAGAGCCAAACAGAGTAATCATAATAGATGTTTAACATCTCATATGCATTGGTGAAGCTAAATACGATATAACTTTTCTTTGATAAACCGACATTGTTCTCAGTAACTTGAAAGTCCTTAACCTGATAACGTTGGTCTCCTTTCTACATTCAAGCCAAACAAATATTTTACTTCAAACAAATAATTTTTTTTGAGGAAATACTTAAAAAAAAAACTTATTATTCATTTGCAAATTCTGAGTCTCTTGGTGTGTGTCATGTGATCTATACTTAACGCTCACACTCCTTTTCGTTTTTTTTTTTGGTTTAAACCACCTGGTATCCAGACTAACTGATTACTTCAAGCTCGTTTTGGATCAACTCACAATAGAGGTAAAGAGCTCCTAATGACTGAATTTCATTCGTAGGACTCGAATTCAAGTCACAACTTAAGAGACGTGTGTTGAGCCACTCGAGCCAACCAAAGGATGGTACACTCCTTTTTATTAGTATATACATTTTTTTTTATAAGTAACCTACCTAAGCCTCAACTACAAATTCGAAATTCTACATGACACTTCACTCGTCAATTAAATTTGGTAATTTTTTTTTATTATTATATTGCGATGTTCATAATTACTTCTCACTATTTGACATGATACACACCTTATTTAAAAAGAAATATATCTCAAAAATAAAAAAAATCAAACACGTAGCCTCAAAGAACTTTAGGTGAACAACTAGTAGGTCTCAATCATTATGCGAAGATAATGATTGGCCAAATGTGCATACATGTCAAATCACCCCAACCACCCTACTCAAGATTTGAGGCTATGTTGTTGTTCGTAGAGGTAAAAAAATTGATTTTATTTTGTCACGTGATATTATTAATTACTTCAGATTCTCCATTTTCGTGGCAATATATATATGTACATATGTATAAGGCTTCCTTTAATAACCCAAACCCAAAAATACAAAAAAAAAGGGCTCTCTTTCTAAGTTTAGTTGTCTCTCTAAGAGCCCCTCTCCCCTGCTCGCCATCTCTCTTTCGTTACCGTCTCTCTTTGCCTTTCTCTTAGCGTGAAATCCACACACACACTCACTCACTCACTCACTCGCGCCCGCTAAAAAGGTCATTATTGTTATTATTATAAACTCCACAACGAATCGCTCTTTCAAATCTCCCTCTCTCGCTCTCTCGCTCTCTCGCTAGGGTTTCCCTCTCTCTCTCTCTCTCTGTGTCTCTCATGGCTTCCGATCTCTTCTCTCTACAGGTATTCGCAGATTCCGCGCCATGCCGATGCCCCTGCTTCCGTGAATTGAGCGGTGATGGGAGAGGAGGCGGTGCAACCGGCTGCTACGGTTGGGAGGAAGAGGGCGCGGGTCGGTGGCGATGGGGAGGACATGAAGAGAGTGGCGGAGATCGTGCTGGTGCTGTCTGCGATGGGGGCGATGAGAGGCGGGAGGCGCCCCACGGAGGTGGAGAGGGAGTTGATGGCGGAGGCGAGGGGTAAGTTGGCGTTCATTTGTGAAGGGATTGCTCCTAAAGATATTGTGCCGAGAGATGCGGTTAGGGTTGTCATTGACGATCTTGGGCTTGATCGGTCTGGTGATCAGAGGCTAGGGTTTCGCCCTCCCAAGATGTCCATTTCGGAGAAGTTGCAGCTCACCAAGAGAAAGGTGAGGTTTTGGAGTTTTGGGCAGATTAATTTTTCAAGAATTTTGTTGCAATGAATTTGATTTTTAGGGTTTATTTGGCCTGCAAAGATGGTGGATTTCAAAACTTGTTTATTGGTTTTTGAAGAATTGAAGTATTTGTTGTGATGAATTCGATTTCTGGTCTGGAAAGATGATAGATTTATAATTTGTTTATTAGTTTTCGAAGAATTGAAGTATTTGTTGTGATGTATTCGTCTTTTGTTGTTTATCTGGCATGGAAAGATGGTAGATTTCAAAACCTTGTTTGTAGTGTTGGGTGGTGAGGTAAATTAATGGATGAATGGGAATTGGTGTTAAGTAAGATGAAAATTTATCATTGGTTGTTCAAGAAAACATGTTATCGAGACTGGATAAGGTGTATCTTCTATGCACTTAGTTTAGGTGTCTCTGTGGAAGGTCTTAACTGAGATTTCTCCCCCCGAAAACTTTGTGGTATATTTAGACATCCTCATTGCCTTGGCATTTTTGTCTTATTGCATAAAGGCCCATATTCTTGAGAATGGTTAGAATGATTGTGCAAGTCTGGCTGGGAATATACCAGGGGTCTCCATATCCCCTGTCAATTCACTTTGAAGTACTAATTTGTTGTTCTCTCTTCTTGCTTGTTCTGTGCATGTAAATTAACTTTCGACGCCGAAAGAAAACATGTTCATCCTTTGTTTAATAAAGCACGATTAACACGCTTCTAAATTGACTGATACTATTCTGAATATGCTTCCTATTTGATTTCTTCATTTAAGGGTTCTGAACGAATTGCATCTCGCATTATGTACATGAAGCTATTATACTTTTTGCTAGAGATATAATTTGCACTTCAATTTGTTTTTTTTTTTTTCAAGCTAAAGCAATTTTATGACGTTTGATAGGTCGTTTTTTCTACATATATTCGTTTTATACACGTTGAGGCCATTTTACGGTGTATTGTTGCACTACGTTTTTTGATAAGAAATATTACTCATTGGTTTCTCATTCAGTTATAATTCAATCCTAAGTTTCATTCTGAGTTAGATTGTGAGCATTTGATTAACTATTGTAAAGCCAGTTCAGTATTCAAGCACTAAGCTTGATTTAGGTGTGGTTAACAAGTTCCACTGATTCATAGAGTGTCTGTTTTATTCTAGATGTTAATTAACTCAAGAAATGCCAATTTATAGAGTGAAGTTTGTACCCGTTTGGATTTAGCCCCTTGCACTTATCTGTATTCATAGCATTTCTTCATATACTAATTATGGTCACCGTCTTTGTAGACAAGAGAATGTGCTACATATGCGGATAAAGCTCTATACAACTTTATGAATTGGTTACTCCATTTTGGTGTTTGTTTGTCTTCTATGTTTATGTATGCATTATGAGTTGTCTTCATTGACATCATACTTTCTTTTTTCTAGATGGAAGAATCCAAGAAGTTTACCACACAATCAGCAATATACTCTCCACAAATGTTATCCAGTGGACTTGGTGCTAAGGCTGAATCCCACGGTACCTTTTTACATTCTGATCATAGGTTTTCACAATACAAACAAAATTATACTGCAGTTTCTGCAGGAGGTTATGCTCCACTAACTCTTAATGAACCACAATCTGCTATAGTTTCTAAGGGACCATTCAACAGTCATGGTGATCGAGACTCATCTTCCTTCTCTTTGCCTCGGACTGAAGCAACTCATTTCCGTTTGGATGGGGCATCAAATTCATTGCCATATTCATCTCAGGGAAAAGGTATTTGCTTCCTATTCTTTTGGTTTTTCTTTTCTCATCGACTTTCTTGTGTGTGGGGCGCTGATTGCATGCTTTTTTCGCACCTTTTCAAATGGTCTTACAACTACTACTACAACAACAACATAGTCTCAGTCCCAAATTAACTGAGGAAATGGTCTTACAACTATTGTTATCTTATTTAGTTCACTTCGGATTTTTAAGAAAGTATAATAGTGATGGTTATCGAGACCAACAATGGTAATTTCCATTTCCATCATCAACTAAATTTGTAGATAGCCGACAAAGATTGATTATTAAATTTCTTTGATAGGGACATCTCCTTTCTCCAGTGAGATGGACGAGGCATTACTTGCCAAAGGCAAGGTTGGGGGTTCAACTACTATTTTATTTATTTTGTATGCATGTATACCAGTGCCATGGGAACCCCTTTAAAATGTGCTTCACATTTAATGTCTTGTGCATTTATGACCCATGCATTTAATAATGTTCCCTATATATTTGGGCTCCATTGTATATATATATATATTAAAAGCACCGAGAAAACATTTCGATAGTATTTAAGTTATGATTTTGTCCATATCAAATCCGATTCCCAGTCTTATTCGTTCTCCCCATCTTCATCTGCAAAAATTTGACTCACCACAATCCAACGTTCTTCATCGGCAACAACTCCGGTAACCTTCTTCTTCATCTCCTTCTATAAATATGCTCTATGCTATCATTCTCCCACAAAGATCTATCTATTTGCAATCAGAGTGTCTCTAAAAGTTTCTCACTGCTTTCTCTCAAAGCTCTCTCCATCACAGGGTTCTTATAGATTGTTGCTGCGTGTGTCTAGCTGCGCTTGTAGGTTCACACTTTTATTTATCAAAACTTAAAAAGTTGAGTTAATTGTTTCTGTTTATTGCTTGAGTTTTTGCAAATTTAGGGCATTCTATTTGATAATGTTCGAATGGTTCAATTTCTAAGTCCATTATCTTCGTTTATTGGTCTAATTTACTTTGGTTCTTTGATTTTGTGTAACTTCTTTGGTGTTTCGTATAATGCCTTGATGGAGTTTATGCAATCATGCCTTTTTTGGATGGAATCATGCCCAAATTTTATTCTTAATTGTAGTTCCTCAATTTTGTTACATTTTTTGGATGGAGAGATTGTCTGCATGCATGTGGGTGCTTGTAATGAATTTAGTATGTTTGTTACTTGGATGGAAACTGGTATTATCTTTTCAGCTTCCCATTGTTCGTCATACCAAGATGCCCAAATATTGACTCATACGTGATGATTACACTTGTAGCTTGATGTATCTTTCTTTGATTCGATGAAAATATCGCTTGTTTTTGTCTATTGTATGATGTATGTGACTTGTCTATTGTAGGATATATGGGATATATATATACATGACACATTAGTTTCTAAAGTAGTTTCTAGAGCGTGCTCCACACACTTGAACTCGCTCGCTTTGCTCGCGAAATTTAACTAATCTAATAATCGTGCTTATTAAGTATATTAGATATGTCACTTAAATTTACTATTTTATCATTGATTAAGTATTTCAATCTTCACTTAAATTTACTATTTTACCATTAATTAAGGGCCTTTCCGCTATTAAATTCAAATAGTTATAATTAGTTGTCAAAAAAGTCAGAATAAAAATGAAGTGGAATATTTTTTGAAATATAAAAATAGATTATTAGATTAATTAAATCTCTGCGATCGTAGCGAGATTATTCAAGTGTGCGTAGCACGCTCCATAAACTAGTATACACACATACATATACAACAACAACACAACCTCAGTCTCAAATTAATTAGGGTCGACTACGTGGATCCAATTTTTCCATTGTGCTTGATTTAGTGCAATTGATGGTGAGCTTTGCAAGCCATTCAAATCTCTCATAATTAATGCGTCCCAAGTTAACTTCAGTCTATCCATACCTCGTCGAATTTCTTCAGTTTCTATCGAGTCAAGTTTTCTAGTAGGGGCATTTGTAGGCCGTCTTTGCAGGTGTCCAAACCACCACAACCGCCCTTCGCTAATCTTTGTGTCAATTGGTGCTACCTCTACTTGTCTTTGAATTTTTCTATTTTTTATTCTATCTTTATGAGTTTTACCACATATCCATCTAAGCATCCTCATTTTCGATAACGAGTTCGTGTAAAAAGGCAGGTCTGAATTGATGTTAAAAAGCAACTTTTTTTTGTCAAAAAATGACATTGCATATGGAGTGTCAATTAAAGCTGTGAACTTTTTTTAGCTCCTAGTACCTTGCTTTTTTGAATGTTTTTATTTTTATTTTATTTTTTGTTCCCATATTTATAAACAAGTTACCTGAGCATGGGAACAACAAAAGCTATTGTGCTGTAATAATACTATCAAGCTTTAGTTTCTTTGCTTGTCTGTTGTAACAAGATATCCCCATGGTCGGGTTTGATAAGGGCCATAAGGCTAACATTCACAGCCTGACTACATTAGGTTGTTAACATGTTCAAACTTGTGAGCTTAATGCTATTATGAAGATACATATAAGGAGCTGAAGTTCTTTGTTCTTTGTTCTTCTTGCTTGTTTATAAATTTAATTTTGACCATTTCACATCACTTTTTGGACCCGATTTATTTGAAAGCTTTTAAATTGTAATTATCCTTTATTGATTTTTATTTTGTTTGTTTATTCAATTAAAATTAACATTGTTCAATTATTTTTCTTTTTTTTTTAATCTAAATTGGTAGTTCATTGTTAAATTGCACAACTTCTTCCCTTTATTATAACAAAGACACTTAATATGTATACAAGCTACTCTTGTTTTCCCAAGTTCCTCGGTAGGTTAGAGAAATATATATATATGTATATATATATATATATATTTATAAAAATCGTTGAGTTAAGGTACATTTCACACTGGTGGAGAAGGAAAAACTTGTAATAAATTGTAGGGCAACATGTAAAGGTGTTGGTGAATCAAAGCATGGCTTGGATGTCACGCTTTTAATTCATTTTCAAAATTAATAATTGTTATTTTTTTATCTTTTTAATGGTGCAAGTAGAACAAAGGCAAACATCTCGATTCTAGGAAGGGAAATTACAATCAAGAGCAATAACTTTGCGGAACCTTGACACTTAAACCATGTGAAGTTATAGCTACCAAAATGTAAAAAGGACATTAATGTGATAAAGCAATTCATACAAAGCTACATAAAAACTCCCTAATCACGGCACCAAAAACAACCTGATGAATCATAGGAAAAAATGTAAAGGTGCTGATGAATCTAAGTGTAGCAGCTGGAGCTTGAATTTGACGCTTTTAATTTTTTCTTTTTATGTCAAATATTGCATTGACAATTTTACCTTAAAAATAATCAAGGTATCATGGATTGCATCGAGGAAGATATGAGGAAGGCAATAAATAGTCGTCGTAGGGAGGAGTATCGACTGAATCGTGCAATCTTAACCGAGGAGGAAAAAGAAACAATGCGAGCACGTCGAAGACAATTGTATATGAAAAAAAAAGAATCAATTACATCGGGTATGGATTAAAAACTTTACCAATAATTCAAACTATTAATTCAATTTAAATAGATTGCGTCGGTAATGGTCATAAATATTATTTCAAACAACTTACAATGTTTGACTTAGGTGCATCAGTGAACATCATATCATCATCTTTATGTTCTTCATTGCATGATTGTAAGTTGAGAGATGCCAACATTCTCATTCACTTAGCGGATGGATCTTCACATGCGCATTGTAAGTTGAAAGGTATCGAGTTATCAACCCTTGAAATCATATTCACGTGTGAAATGACATTCACATGCGCATTGGGGTTCGTCATCAACTGTGACGATAGATTGCCTTGATTATTGATCTGCCCCATCTGGGCTGACATGTCAAACATCCTGGACTGCAAGTCTTTGATTGGCACTTCAATTTTCGCCTGGTAGTACCGCTGAGCTACTACCATTTGCTTCATCATTTCTTCGATGGTTCGAGGTTCGAAACTTCGACTTCACCTATGACTTCGCTCACTTAAAATTTAGAATTAATTCGAGGAAGTTTACTTTAACGATGGAAGTTTGATAAAAATTCGCTGGTGTACAGAAGTTTACGAAATTTCACTTGAAAGTTAGAAACTCAAGTTTCTTCGTAGAAATGCTAGGAATATACTTAATCATACAACAATAATGCATAAATATGGTTTTATCAACTTTCATCAAAGTTTCCGAAGTTTCAGTCGAAGTTTGTTCAACTTTCACGAAACACAACAATTTTACTTCATGTTTTATGAACTTCCATCGAAGTTTTCGAAGTTCGATCGAAGTTGAGTCGAAGTTTTGCAATTTTTCACCTGCCCTTGAACTTCGCTTTGCTCACCTCAACCTAGACAAACTTCGCCCGAACTTCGGCGAAGTTTGTCGATTTTTGAAACCATGCGAGGGTTAACCTTGGTTGCTGAGTCTGCTGGGTCTGTGGTAGCAACTGTCCTGGAGGAACAAAAACTGATAGTTAGGATTCCTAGGCCTATAGTTGAAAGTAGGACGATTCATTTATCTCTCACTGTAATAGTTAGACTGCTGCCCATACTGACCCTGTGGAGGTCCCGGAAACTGTCCCGCTGCATTCACCTGCTTGATGTCCTCAAAAAGTTGAGGGCATTTAGTTGTGAAGTGATTGGGTTCAACACATATCCCACAAGCCTTGGCTTTCCCTTTCTCAACTAAAATCTGCTTCATTATTGACTTGAATTCACAAACCTCACTTTGCAACATGCTCTCCTCCGAAGAAACTGTCACTCCTCGTTTGTTACTGCCACAGGAATGACCGTATTATTTAGACCGATTAGCTACTTTCACAATATACTTGCTCGCTTTATTCGGTGTGATGTCAAAAATGCTTCCATTGCACACCGTGTCAAGTAACCTCTTCTCATTATATGTGAGACCGTCGTAGAAACTTTTTAGCGGTGACTTCTCTCTAAGCCCATGCTTAGGGCATGCTTGACACAATCTTTTGAAGCGTTCCCAAAACTTAAACATGGACTCATTGTCTTTCATTGTGATATTAGAGATTTGCCTCTTCAGTAGACTGATTCTCCTTGTAGGCATATAGTTATCTTGGAACTTTTGATGAAGTTCATTCCAAGTCCTAATAGATCCTGTTGGAAGATGTAATAACCAATCTTGCGCTGCATCCTTCAAGCAAAACGGAAAAGCCTTAAGCTTTACCATGTCGGCCTCCGTAGTAGTGGGGCTTCATTCCTACCACAACCATCTCAAATTCTGTAAGAAACTTTCGCGGGTCTTAAAATCGAGTCCCGACTTCAGCTCGAACTGACTTGTCTCTGTGGGTTACTCGATACACAAAGGCAAAGATCCACCTCGGTGTCGATTTGCTTCACGAAAAGTAAGCTCACGCCCTGAGCCATCAGAAGATTTTTGGTTTCTCTCGCTTCCTTCCATTCTCACTTGTTGCCTTCCTCTCCGTTTGTTGTTCTTGTTCCCTCTCCTGTACGTCCGGTCAATCTCCAAATCAAACAGAGCTAAAGAATTAGCAGATAAGGAGTGACGATGACCTGTGACCATAAAACAAATAACAAAATCTAAAAATTAGTTAGCACTAAACCTCGACAACGATGTCAAAAATTGATGTGTTGTCGAACACACCAATAATGAACCCAAATACCGGGTTACTATGGATTTGTAGTAGCGGTAAGCAGGGTCGATTCCACAAGGATTGTGAAAAATCTTTAGGTTCTAACCGGGGGTTGTGAAAGGAAATTCGACTAAACTAACTAAAATTTTCTAAACACGTGCAAAGAATGTGCATCGCACGCTCTGAGCATGTTCTGAAAACTAGTGTATATATATTTGTTTATTTTTGAAAATTTGACTCTCTTTTGCACCATTTTGCTCCAACTTGTTCGAAATGCCTTGTGTCTTCAGTTCCTACAACTTTTACTCACAAAACACAAATAGGAGATAATTTGTGAGTGTATGGATATTAAAACACTCAAACTCACAAATAACACAATTAAACTGACCAAACAAAAACGTATCAAGTAGGGAAGTGGTCTAAAATAGTATTAGTAATCCACAACCCGTGCACTCAAAATTAGTAACTAACTTGGGAATATAAATGATGAAGATGGTATAACTCTTTTATTTAAGGCCCTAATGATAAAAAAAGGCCCCTGGCTATTCAGACCCCACGTTTTGCTCCTTTTACCCATTTTTGAATTTTTTTGGGCCCCTGGTGAAATGACCCAACTACTCCTCCATATAAAAGAGTTTTTACTCACCCATATTCACCCCACTCACGTATACCCTAATCACCTCTCTCTCAAATCGCATTCTCACCACCAACCCAAATTCGACAAAATCCGAGCAAAACCACATCGTTTCGATGCCGTGGGTGCATTCCTTATTTCTTTTCGTGTCGATTTCGAGGTTTTTTTTTTTGGGTTTTTCACTTTTTTGAGTCGGTATTGTTTGTGATTTTGTTGTTGGGTTTAGGGCTTGGATTTAGGGGTTAAATCTTGCATTTTGAGTACAAAGTCTTGATGGAATTGAAAATATCAAGCGATTTTGAGCAAAATCCACTATTTTTTTGGTCATTATCATGTATTTTTTGGAGTTTTGAAAAAATTTTATTCGTTGTTGTTACCTGCGGGCATCGGCCACACAGAGTCGACAACTCTGAAGAGGTGTCAGACATAGTGCCAACATCTCTAAAGAGGTGTCTGATACACATGGCCGACACCTCTTTAGAGGTTTCGGCTGGATCCCTTCGTCACCAATTAAAATCAAGTTCATTTCGCATTATCGGTCAGAGTCGACTATACCTCCAAGGAGGTATTGGTCGGAGTCGGCCGAACCCCTCGGGCGACGCATCTTCACTTTTTGGACACGATGTGACCACATCCAACCTTGTTCAACGAAAAAAATACTCCTACGACACTTGATGCCCTTGTACGAATGCTCTACAATGACTAAAATCGAGAAATGGAGAGGATTGAGGGGTGTTGAGATGAGGGTTGGAGATGGGGTAAACATTCGTTGAGGGTGATGAGTAGTTTTGGGATAATTTACAAAAAAGTGGGGTAAAAGCAGTAAAAAAATCTCAAAAATGGGGTACAGTGAAGTAATGGGGTAAGGGGAGCAAAACGTGGGGTTTTGATAGCCGTGGCCTAAAAAAAATATCCTAACCTTTACAAATCGTATCAATTCTATCTTAACCTTTAGAATTTATCATTTATATCATAACTTTTTTTTATTTACTATCAATTGTATCCTCAATTAATTTGGGGCATTTTTTCTTTCATATTATATGCCCACACATCATTCTTTTCAATTTTCGTGTCACACCTTAGAGCTCAATATTCATGATAAATATTCATGTATTTGATATAATTTTGGAATTCTATTGTTGAATTGATAAACAAAAACAACAAGAAGGTCTAGAAAACCTATAGAAGAGTCTTAAAACTCTCTCAAATTTCAAACTCAAATGAGTTTCCAAATTACAACCAAGACAACATGATACATTTCTCTACCTCACAACATCTATTTATACTACAAATCGAAAGTTACTCACTCAACTCATTTTTAACTAATTTGGATTCACAACTATATTGTTGTTGTGGTCACCCTAACTCCTTGTTAATATGGGATTGTATCATTACTCCCCCTTTTAAAAACTACCTTGTCCTCAAGGTTGAGAAACAAAAACTTGGGCGTGAAGTGGAACCCCTAGACCAGGAACGAGTTGAGAGAAACGAGATTGAGCCGAAAGTAATCAGACCATGCTTGAATCCATATGAACCTCATAGCAACAAAATGAGGAACATCGCTCAATGCTAGTGTGATGGTTGGGTTGTCATGTGCTTCAACTGTAAATGAGGACCATGCAAGAACCCATCTCAGTCTCATTCTAAGATGAGTTATAGGATCCTGCCCAACCAGCCATAATGTGAACAATGGGAACACTCCATAAGCTTTTAATTGAATTACCAAAGGAAATTCAAATATCCGAATTGGGCAAGCCACTCCTCCATACCCTGGGATCATATCATCATGAACAACATGATAATCAACAAGTAAAAGAACAAGTCGAAACATAAAAGGATGGTTTACATGTTGCACGGCTCAAGTAAGCCTGTAAGATGAAGGACAAGTGGAACAAAGTGTACCTCACCAATGGCATTGAGATGGGCAAGGAAGAAAAGTGGAGCAGATGAACCCAATCCAATGGCCACCAACAGTAGGTCAATGCAAGGAGTCCAACTTAATGTGCTTCTCATAAGTATGTAGTCTACACGCGCTAGATTTAAAGTATTGTTTCTCAATTTGCATTCGATTGTGAGATCCATGAAAAGTCCCATGGGAAATCACAATTTCAAGCACTTTGCTCTTGTCCCAGCACACACAAAACCCTAAGAAAGAAGTAACACACACCATGAATCCCTTGCCACCACATTCCTCGTGACAAACCTCTTCCATCACTTGAGTACAAAAAAGAGAGGGAGAGACAATTTATAAGTTTCATAAAATGTCAGGAAACCCACCAATAGCCGAACGTCACGCGGGGATGAGGTACATCACCAGATACCAATGGGATGCAGAACAACATAGCTCCAAGAAGTGGAAGACGAAACAATCACCATTTAATGATTTTCGAATGGCCAAATAACATGGTGGGCTGAAAACCTCAAGTGAGATAATGAGTGGGCAGATTGAGAATAATCCATTGGCATAAAACTATGCACATTAAGATGTGGGTTGCGTGTGTTACCACAAACATAATGAGAAATACCTTGATGTGCCATCGTACCTTGCATCTTTCGATCGCCTTGAATGCAGTGTCGATCATAGTGAGTCTTCTTCTCTAAGCTACTGCAACTCAGAGAGTACAATAAGATAACAAAGAAGAGGGAAAATTTGTCCTAACTACCATAGCTTCCGAAGCTCGAAAACTTGCCAACATGTGAGAAGATCTTAGAGGTGGCTAAGGAAGTGGATTGAAGGCCGATTCAGTCGAACCATCCCTGAGCACGACTAGATCGAGAAGGTTAATTCCGGTAGAAGACAAATTCGGTGGTCATGGTGGCAGTGGTGGTCTTGGATCTATTTAACGGTGCTCGAATCATCCACCAACAACATCAGATCTGGCGGATTTGGGAGTTTAACTCCACCGAACTCCCTGACGTGTTGAACACTCAAGAATTTCAACGCGTTAACACAAGGTTGAAAGAGAGACCCCGAATATCTGATTTCACCTCGGATCAAAGGCTGTGCGACTAATTTTTCATTAGATCTGGAGCGCCTACAGACGGAAACACCTTGGTCGCAACTAGATCTAGATCACCAACAATCCTAATCAACTTGGACACCGCCAGATCTGGCAGATCTGGGGATTTCACGTCGCTTGACACTTCGAGTTGCAGCTTTCTTGTGTCAGGTTACAGTAACACAATCCCATAGTGAAGAAGGAAAAGTTCGTTGAATCTCCAAGCCAACCTTCTGAATGCAATCTTCATTTCTGAATTGAAATCGCTTATCTGATTCTTCATCGCCTCGAGCGACTCCACCATCGGCGAAAACCTCTTGCTCACTTTCGATCGAGCTTCCATGTTTGAAGATGTGCTCTAATGCCATTGACAAAAATCTGGGCTTCTATTGTTGAAAACCCAAAGAAGAGTCTTAAAACTCTTTCAGCCCAAACTCAGATGAATTCCCAAATTACAATCAAGACAACAAGATACTTTTCTCTAACTCACAACATCTATTTATACTACAAATCCAATGTTACCCACTCAACTCCCTTGTAAGTAATTTGAACTCACACCTACATTGTTGTTGTTGTGGTTACCCTAACTGTTTATTGATATGGGATCATATTAGTATATAATACACATAGTCGCGTGTACATATGCCTACACAATCGCATACATATATATAATTTAGGCCTATAATCTAAGTACATATTTCTTTTGTCAAATTAAACAACAATGAGCAACCTTCTAATAAGTTTTAGATGTCATTTTCATACGTATATACACATGATTTTCAACTTACCGTTGGTAATATAGGAATAACTAAATTTGAATTAGAGTAGTAATGCATAAGTGATTTATAAATTATTATTTTTGTGAGTCCTCATAAACTTAACTAATACATGAAGCTTGATTTCAATATAAATTTTCAATGTGGATGATCATGAAAAAGAAGAAGATTAAGTTGATTTCGAAGAAAAAGTGCTCCAAATTAATTGAGGATAAAATTGATAATTGAAAAGGTTATGATATAATTGATAAATTTTAAAGGGCATGATATAATTGATACAATTCGTAAGGGTTAATATATTTTTGATCATTAGGCTTTTATTTAAACGTTTTTAAGTTTTCAACTTCTAATCAGTAAAGTTTTCTTTCCTATTCATATGTTCATTTGCTATTACTGGTGTTTATTTTTGGAGCAATATTCATATCAAGTGAAAATTATTTTGCTAGTGGAAGAGTTTGATTCATGCATCTGACCCCAATTAATTAGGGTTGAAGCTATGTTGTTGTTGTTGGTTGTCCACCTAAAGCTACCGTCCTCCTTTATCTGGACTTGAGACTAACTACGTCAAGCACGAGTGAACTTCCTATGTTCTACACATGTAAAGTTAAAAGTTAAGACCAAGCATCATGTGTTGCCCTAAATTGCGCAGAACCGAAACGTAAATCCATGTGGTCAACCCATGCTAATTTTGGTCATCAAGAACTGTTTGGGCCTTATATGTGCTTCCACCTTTAAATACCAAGCTTCTCTACTTATACCTAACAAGTACCATGATGCTCGAAGGGGAAAACAATGAGAATGGAGTGGATTTATGGTATTCTTCTGCTGAAATAAACAGTTATTTACATTTAATGAAGATTACAATTGAATTATCTGCTTGTGTAGTCTGATGGGAGAGTAATGGGAAGTCAAAAATTTTGGAGGCTTATTAATTAGAATTGTGTCCAATTCATTGTCCAAAAATATATAAAGGCAATGCATGAGGCTAGCATTTCAGATAAATATAAAATATGTGAAATCTGCATTAAGGTATTTTACTGAAAATATTTTCTGACTTGTTTATGCACATTTCTTCAGCAAGAAATACTTAAAGAACTCTGAAGCACATTTCAAGATTCTGCCAACCTTTTTTTGAATGGTTTTTGTATTATTCCTGAATCCTGGGTGTCATCAACTGAAAAGAAAAGAACATGTACTAATTTTTTGAGGGATATAAGTTTTATTTGCTAAAGTTAGCATGTAAAATGGGCATGATGTCTTGTAATATTCAGGTTGGTTTTTTTTTTATATATATATATTTTTTTTTTCCTGTTATCTAATTTTATGAAGGCCCATGGTAGTTCATGTGGCCTTTGAATTATGTCAGTTTCATTTTTTGTTTCTGGATCTTTTCATCATTTACGATCCTCGGCTGCAGTGTCATTTTTATGCTATCAAATTTTTTGTTCCTTTTTCATCTTAGATTACGAGTATGCTAGCAATCACCTTTCTTGTTTTTCATGTGGTTTATTTCGTCTTAGTCTGTTTTAGTGTAATATTTACTTTTCTTATGTGCAGCAATGTCTTCTGGTGATCCCTCGCTAGAGAGAACTCCTACGCATTCTCCACATGTTCAATCTGGAGTAGTCGCTAAAGTTGGCCTCACAAATAAGGTGTCTGATCAGAAGGTTGGGGGATCGGCTGAGATTAGTACACCTCAAGTTGGTTCTCAAGTTTCAACAGATCAAAATCTTCACCCAGCACCAGCTCAAACTTCGTCAGCGAACCTGCAAAGTCTCCATCAACCTTCTCCTGCCAGGAATTATGTGTCGGTTGCTTCACTTTACAGTAACCATATTGATATTGCTAAGAATGTGCAGAAGTTCTTGCAACCAAGGCCTTCTGAGCACCCCAACTGGACTCCTCCATCAACTGATTATATGAACAAGTCTTTAACTTGTCAAATATGCAAGACAACAATACATGACGTGGAAAGCTTACTTGTTTGTGATGCTTGTGAGAAAGGAGTCCACTTGAAATGCCTTCAGTCATATAATCAAAAGGGCATTCCCAAACTTGAGTGGCACTGCCCCAAGTGCTTGATATCAAGCAGTGGGAAACATTTGCCCCCAAAATACGGACGTGTTACAAGAAGTATTACTTTACCTAAAGTATTGCATGGTACTACTGGCGATGTTCAGGTTTCTTCTGGGAAGCCAGAGAATCCAGACCACAAGGTTAGCCATCAGAAGATAACAACTAACAGGAATACCGATTCTCTGAATTCTGCACACGTTGATCACGGTGGCAGCGGTCATGCTGAGACAGTCTCTGATCCAATGGTAGCAAAACCCTCGGCATTGCCTGCTGCTCCTTACTCTGCTTCTGACAGAAAGATGGAAAATGACTCTCTTTCTGAGTCTAAACCCAACCAAAATGAGAACAAAAGAGCGTTCGCCGTTCCTCCTGCAGAAACACTAAAAGAAGGTTCTAATCTATGTGTTGAAAATGGTGACTCATCTACATGCGACCCTGATCACAAATTATCTGATACTAAAGCAGAGGTTGATCCAGTGGAGACATTAAACCCTACTGCTGTTTCTTCTGGTCACCGTTCAGAGGTTAAAAAATCGGACTTAGGAGAGAATGGTGGTTCGAACCCTCAGCTTGGAAATGATGATAAAGGCATTGGGAAGTCACATTTAAGTAATGGAATGACTGATTTGAAATCTACACCGGATGGGTTGCTTAGTGTTGAATGGGTAGGTGATGTACATCAACTTATGAATGAGAAGACATTCTATAAGTCTTGTAACATCAATGGAAGGGTGTACAAGCTGGACGACTTTGCTCTCTTTCGTTCCAGTGACGGGGTTCTAAGACCTTCAAAACTTCAGGCATGCATTTTTCATGTTTCCTTTCATTTCTTTTGTTGGTTATCATATTTATCTTGGCAGATCTTATGAAATCTCCTCTTTTCAAGATTATGCTTGAATTTTAAGTTTTACCAGCTCTACTTGGTGCTTTGATCTGTCTGGGATAAGAGCATTTTATTGCTTCTTTCTTGCAGGCTCTGTGGGAAGACACTAAAACAGGAATGAAGTGGGCAGTAATGAATAGGTGTTACTTCCCTGCTGACTTGCCAGAAGTTGTTGGCCGGCCTTGTACTCCAGAAACTGATGAGGTGGAGTGGAATTAATTCATTTACCTTTTGTATTCAACCACCCCATTAAGTGCATAAACATTAACCATAATTGGAGCAGTGACTATTTTATGATGGAAATATGTACCCTGTACATTTTAACTAAAGAAAGTCACCAATATGCCTTGCGTTAAATGAGATTGAAGAAAATAGTCTCCAGATCTTGCGTTATTCTGATTCTATTAAATATTTTTGTTTATTGGGGCTTTTCCCTTTTATTTTTCTGCCTCAGGTGTATGAATCCAACCATGGAAGCACTATGTTGGCTGGCTTAATTGAGGGTCCGTGCGAAGTTTTCCCTCCTAATAAGTTCAAAGAAGAAAATGGAAGGAGGAGCAGCTTAAATCATAAAGCAAACGACGGGCTGCCACCAATTTTTTTGTGCAAGTATACCCCTCACCTATATGCTGCTGTTTCCCAATGGAATGTCCTCATGGCACTAACTGTTTTGCACCCTCCCGCTAATAGATGATCTTTTCCATTATTTGGTGAAACAAAAATGTTACTGTTCTATTATTCTTCATTATTTTTATATTTTTATGCATATTGCTGGTACTTTTGTGTCTGTGAAACATACCTATGATTAAAGAGATAATTGTGACCTTTGCTGTTGTTTTATCTTGCTTCAACCTGTTTTTCCTTGTACAATCCTCACCAGTTTCTTACACATAAATTTGGTTTTGCAGATGGTTCTATGACGAGTCAAAGGTTCTATTCCGACTTGTAACTGATTAATGCATATTCATTTTTTGAAGTAGTTGATATTGCCTCATATGAGCTATTTGTGCGAGGCACGCGATTCATGGTGTTTCATCAGGTATACATAAATTACTTACTATTTTTTTCCACAGGCTTTACTTATTCGTCGTTGAAGGTTATATTGCCTTATTTAAATTCAGAGATTCAGTAGTTCTACGTAGTTCTATAGAAGATACACATAAATTATCGACATGGCTGTGATATGCCACGGTTTAGTGAAAATATTAAGTTCGTTTAGAGATTTCAGTGGCCGTTGTATGCACGGATCATAAATCCAAGATTATGGACTATGGAGTGCAGAAGGAATTATTTGTATAAGTTTTCCTCATTTGATTGGTCCACAACCAAAACTTAACCAATGCCTCACAACATTCTGTCTCCCCTATTTAATTCACCATGCCTTACTAAGTTGCTACCTCAACTATAAAATTAGTTGTTTCTCTGTGTTTCGCGCAGGTGTTAGTAAAGACCTTCGTAGTTTATACATATGAAAAAAAAAAACAAAAAAATATAAAAGTTACAAAATGATGAGTGTCGTAGTTGATCCTATGTCAAGCAAAAACTATATAAAATAAAAAATAAAAATGGGCGTGTTCGACCATTTACATAAGCCAACCCATGGTACTTGTGCATCCATTCAAACACAAAAAACCACTACAAACATGTGCACTTGGAGACCCAAACAAAAATTCAGATGATGGCCAAGCAATCCCAAAAATTCTTCAAATTAGATGCGGGAGAATTATAGCGTAGAATAATGGATGGAATGTGAAATTTATAGGGGAATAGAGCTTGCATTACACTCAATTCCATATATCTGCCCATAATTTTTAAAAACTTTACGACACTTTATTACATGTATTTGCCCATGATTTCGAGTAGAATGTACTAATTTTATTAATCCATTCGTTGATAATATAACCATTATTAATTATTAATAGATGTACATTTGATAGATAATTATATATCTTGGGACAATCGATAATAGAAATAAATAAATAAAAAAACTAAAAAATTAGAAAATTAGAATGGTGAGAGGAGATCGCTTCTGAACTTTCTCTCTCATTCGACTTTTATATATGTAGATAGATAGATAGATATAGATTATTCAATTAATAAATTTATCCTAAGTTATAAAATACATTTAAATTTAATAAAAGTCATAACCTTATAAATTGTAGAGCACATTAATTAATTTAATTAATTTATATCGTATCTCAACCATATAGCTAATTTTAATGTGTTACATTATTATAATTCAGCTTCGATGTTCAATGTTTGATCGAGTGTTCTACGTGAAAGTAGGTCAAAAGTCAAAATTTTAAATTAGTGTGTAATTTTAATTTTAGTTTTTTGGGTTGTTATAGTGGGAGACTTAATTTTTCTTAAAAAAAAATTGAGTTGGAAGTGTCGCGTGGAGAACACTTCAGAATTTTTTTTTTAAAAAATAGTTAAGAAAGAAGTTTTTTCTAATTTTGAAACGAATGATTAATACATTTTTATACACAGATTCCTACACAACGATTGGGCCCTTCTCAAATGCATTGAGATACTGCATACACATCTCGATGTATTTCAAAAAGATCCTAACTAGTGCATTCTTACTCAAAACCGACACACCGTCATTTGAGAGAGACTTGGGCTCGACTATCACTATAAAAAAGAACCCCAACCCTAATTTTTGGTTGTGCGCGACCACTTAAGATCGCCTTCCACACCAATGGAAGCGTTTAGAGTCATAGCCGCGCCACATAAATTTCCATATCCCTCGCAGAGGTTTCTCTGCGCGGATTCTTCACCCATCTTTGCTTCCATTCGCGTTGCAATTTCTCTCGTTTGGATCTTTGTCTTTGTCTTCGTTTTGGTAGATAGGGTTCGTTTTCCAATTGGTCTCTTTAAAGTTCCTTCGCTGTCAAAGATGGGTACATTTCGGAACAACCGATTTTTCATTCTGTATTGTTTTGCTTTGTTTTGTTTTTTGGGTTTTTGATGTTGTCTGAGTAATGGCGAGAATGATGAATCAATTAGATGTGTGAAAGTTGTTGATGAACTCAAACTTTTGAGGCATATTTTTATTGTCTGACTCGTCAATTATCTCCTTGATTTATTTTAATCAAATCAGTTACAGGATGTGATTTGAGATTTTTGGATTCCAGGTCACAATTTTTTATTTTTTATTTTTTGTGCAAATGGTGATTGTTTTAGTATTGTGGTGTCTCATTTTGATAACCTTTCTTATTGTTATTTTTGAGTGAAAAGCTAGGGAGCTCAAAATGTTGGTGGTTGGCATTAAAATGCACCACCGAAATCAGATGCCGCAAAGGAAGAGCAGAATGCCAAGATGAACTAAGCATTGTTGGACCCTCTTATAAAATTGATAATGCATATACATTGATATATACGAGGAACTAATTTAAATTTAAAGTAAAAATAAATGGAAGAGACTACGGTAACCTTTTCAAGAACACTTAAAATGAACATTTGGTAATAGGTTTATTATTCTCACATTTTTCTCTTTTTTGATGTTAAAATTAAGGAAAATGTTAGAATGATACTTTAATGACACTTTAAGTGACAATTATATGTGAGCGAGTATTATGTAAAAATGTGACGTTACATGTTAATCTACATGTAACTTACATTCATGAGAGTCGTTGGACGCGCTTTGAGATACATATTATGTGTTTTATGCACAAATAACAATTTTGTGTGCGTTATTTTTACATGATACCCGTTTGCCACGTCATAAGGGTGTCATTCTAACATTTTTTTAAAATAATTATATTAAATGATTAATCGGCGATTAGTTGGGTGAAAATTGTTACCAATGAGTTTAAATCTATATCAAATTTCAAAGTCAATTCAGAGAGCTCTGCCATTAAAATACTCAGACATTTTAACATCTAAAAGTTGCAAATTTTGTGGGAAAATAACATTTTTTGTGATGGCCAAATTTTTTCCGTATAACATTTTTTAATGATTATCAATTTTTTAATATAAAGACTCAAATATTTTTGAAAAATGTTATAATGATACTCAAAGTAACATCCTTATGAGTTTTTGCTGCATAACACATGTGGTGTGTATCTCGAAGCGCGCACAACGATTTTCATGTATGTGGGTTAGCATATCACATCACATTTTTACGTAGGACTCGCATGCTATATTATAAGGGTGTCATTTGAAGTATTATTCTAGTTTTTTTCAATATTTTTTCATTTATCATGGTAGACAAATTGAGTTTTATTTTGAAAAAATAGGTTTTCATATTAAGACACGTTAACTTCGTATTTCAAACAAACAAGGATTCTGTCCCCTAACATTTATGTATGGGCTCATACTAATCATCATGGTTACTTAACCAACAATTACTGAAACACGTGTCTCATCTTAAAAGCACTTAGCTTCTAAACACGCCAAAGCGTTCGACACAGGAGCACACAAGCGACCTCCGCCTCTCGAATTCGCTGTAAAACCCTCTCTATCGAACTTCGATCACTGCTCTGTAATGGCGATGATCACAACGGTAATTCGAAAGCCTTCGATGACTTCTCTTCGCTTCCATTGATTCCAATTCGTTTCACGTCTTACTGTTCTGTGAATTGACTTCAATTGTTCTCAATTTGATTTGTAGCATAGAAGCCTTTCGGGGTCCTCTCAAAGCCCTAGATCGCCGTCCCCGCAGCCATCTCTATCCGTTTCCGTGATCGATCCGGTGAAATTGGGGAATGGCGTGCAAGCTTACATCTCCTACGAGTCATTACTAAGGTAATTGGGGTTTCTTGATTTGGTTTTGTTGTGGTTGGTTTTTTATCTAGGGTTAGGGTTTGGATTATCGACTTGATTGATGATTTGCATTGCATGTTGGGAATTTTGTAGTGTTGAATTTTTGCATTTTTGTTTATGGTGAATTAGAAAGGTTTGAATTTTTAGGGTGAAAGATGATGGATGGGAGGATTGTGGGATGTGATTTAAAAATTGGGTTGTGAGTTTGAGGATGTTGGTGCTAGAATTGTGTGTTTGTTGAGAATGGCTTGATAAATGAACGATGCCAAATGTACATACATATATGAAGATTCATTTGGAGCATGGCATTTCACGCGAACCAAAATGATCATGTTTAGAATTTTTGGCCACACGTCTATAGTCACAAATATGAAGAGTCAATAATCAACCATATCATGAAAAAAAACAACGACCAATTTTTTTAACGTGATCGGTGCTTAAAGCAAGTTTTTTTTTTTTTTTTTTTTTTTTTTTTTTTTTCTTTTGAGTTATTTTGTTTTTAAAATCAAGTACAAACAACGCTAGCTCTGGATGTTAGTTATTTTTGTTTCTCTTGATTGTGTGATAAGTCGTGTCAATGAAAAGTCGCTTAGTTTTTCTGTTAAAGAATCGATTTCTTATCATTTTTTTTCTCAAATGTACGATTACTTTAAAAAAAATAGTTTTTTTTTAAACTGCAAAAAACGTTTTTTCCAATGGCTATGTCGAGTCAAAATTAATAGAAAATTAGTTTTTTAAGGAAAAAATAAATGATTTTTCGTTGATATTCCTTTTTTTTTGGTAGATATCTATATACCTTGTCACGCAATCATCTTTAAAAAAAAAAAAAAAAAAAAAAAAAAAAAAAAAAAAAAAAAAACACTAGGTTCTGGTTTTTTTCACGATAGGGTTAACTACTGATTTTTCAACCATTAATGGTACATAAAACTGTTAGGCCCATGGCGGGCACCAATCACTATGAAATTGCAGATATTACATACACTGGCATTTTTAAAGTGATTGGTCAATGTGAATTTTTCAATTTTGCTAGTATGGATTGCAATGAGATCATCAATCCCATTACCATTCAAGACTCATATTCTTAGAAGTCACAATTGTAATAAAAAAATATCATATTTAAATATTTGCCTTTGATCAAACAACATAATGTGCAAATATATCATTGAAGGGGATGCGATTTGTTTCACTGCAATTCGATTGGTCATTTCGCCAGCTCTGATGTTCTTTTGATGGTAACATGTGATAGTTCAATGACGTTCTTTTTTACACCAATTTTTTTAATAAAATTTCGAACGCGAAATCATCATTAAAATTGAAGAAAGATTCTAAATTTGCTCCATGATCGACATTGCAATGTGCAAGCCTCAACAAGCATGCTATTACCGAATAATTTCCATAATCAACATTAGAACGAATGAACTTAAAAAAAATATTACATTGTAAATGTGCCAAAATCCCACTACCGTTTTTTGGTTGAAGTCCTGTTTTTCACATAATGGCGAAGTGAGTCAGAATGGGATAGGTAATGAAAAGAAGAAATTTCCTCATTTTATACTAGCACCTTGTCTTGTAGCTCAAGTATAAACAGTCTTAAGCGCATCTTGTTTGATTAGTTACCTTGTTATTCCATACAGATTTGAGACATAAGGTGAAAATTATCAACGAGGGATCTTATTAAACATTATATATGGGGGAAAATGTTTTCTTTGTTAAAACTTTCATGGTTATCATTTTGGTTAGATGGTAAGCCGCATGCCTATTTTTTGAAATTTCTTTTATTAAAACTTAGTTTAATTTAATTAAATAATTAAATATATATTATTTTATTGCGGTGGGTCCGGGTTAACCCGACCTGGTCCAGTCGGACCCGGGTCGGCCTGACCCGATGTACATGGGTAGCCCGACCCGGGCTTCCCATCTTCTTCCTCACCAGAGCAAGAAGTGCTCTGGTTTTGGATTTTTTTCTTTTTATTTGGTTCGCTGGGGTTGGGTTCGGCCCCAACCCCAGACCGCCCTTGGGAGGGAGATGACCTCACAGTCATCTACTTCCTCATAGAAGCCGAGCCATGGTAGCTCACCATGACCGACCAACAACAACACCGAACTGCAACAACAACAACTCACACCAACGCACATTGCCTTCCACTTTGAGCTCGGTCGCTCTCTCTCCTTCTCCTTCTTCTTCTTTCCTCCTTCCTCTCGTCGGATTCTCTTCTCTTCGGCCTCTGTTTTTTTTTTCTCTCTGTTCTTTTTTTTTTTTCCAACCGATTTTGATCAAATGAAATGTTGGATTAGTTATATATTTGAAGTCCTCAAGATTTGTGCAACTCAATCATTTACTCATACTTCCACCGCCTTATATGTTTGAACCAATTCTCTCGAGTCGCGCAAAATGCGTATCTCGAGACAAATTCAATGCATATTATTTTTCTTTTACCAACTATAGGCCCTTATATATCTATCATATATATAAAAGCACGAATCACAATAAAATTTACCTCTTTGCCCATACTTCTCGTGCCTTCCCTTAAAATTAATAAATTAATTCAACTTAATCCAAATTGCACAAATTTTTGAGTGGTAACGAAATTTGCCTTTTTGCCCATACTTTATAGTGTTAATAAAATTTACCTCTTTGCCCATACTTCTCGTGCTTTCCCTTAAAATTAATAAATTAATTCAATATAATCCAAATTGAATGATGATATAGGAGTCCGACTTAAATTAAAGATCAACAACTCAACGACTTGAGAGAACGATACCTCTTCAATGTCTTGAACACTACCTCTTCAAATCGATCAACAACTTATTGATCAACCACGCTCATTCCTCTTCAAATCATTCATTCCATGCTTTACTTCATCGATTCATTCGCTGCTTTCCTTTGCTGTTCGATTCAAAGGTGAGGTAATCTACATTTCTTCTGCAATTTTTTTTTTTTTTTGCTGTGTTGATTAGATTTGGTATTGGAAATTCTTAGATACCCATGATCGAGACTTTTTATAGAACTCTGTAATTTTTTGTTCTATGTATTCTATGTGTTTGATGAATTATCTAAACCATAAAGTTAACGTTTCAATTATTTACATTCATAATTTCAAAGTTATCCTTTCTATCTATAGAGTTTGAGGTAAAGATTGAACTTTATGTACAATTATACGGAATCTCCACAAGCAAGTGTTCACAAATTAATGGGTCAAACCACTTGTGTTTTTTTTTCCTTATTTCTTTTTTTTTTTTGAGGAAGTAATGGTCTAGCATGACTAGCTTGTTTTTTCAGTCACATCTTATCTCAATCATATTAGAGAATATTGATAAGCTAAAAAGGGTACTTGTATTTCTAATTTTTAAATTTTAATTACAATTTTGAATTTAAATTAATAAATTCTTAGAAATTAATTCCCGCAAGCGAAGCGAGCGGGTCAATCGTGCGTAGCACGTCCTGAAACTAGTATATATATATGTTAAGTGACGTGGCCACTTATGGACCACTAACTTATACATTTTTCATTATAATTTAACTAGTTACATTTACCCCATGAGCCGCTACCTCGGGCCCACGTTGGCACGCGACTTGAGGCGCGTCCCCCGCTTGTCTCGATATCTGCATACCCGTAAATGACTTAGTAGTCTACACATATACAATACACTAGGCTAACAACATACAAATATAACATTTACCTCGGCCACCGTGCCTCGGTAATGACACGTATCTCGCTGCGGGTCTCACGTCACTGGTCATTTTGTCCTGATTAACGAATTAAACGTGTATTAATTATTGGGCCGTGACATATTCGCATTGTATATTGGACTGAATTGGTACCATGATTACCATCTCAGCTCTTCTCTGAAGAGAAATGTTGTTTTGACCTTCTTTCATTGAATTAGTCAAAGTGTTTGTGATTATGAAATATGAATAGAGATTTGTTTATGTGTATTAACACCATTACAAATGGAGATGTGATATAAGTTTACTTTTTTGAATTATGGAAATCAAATCCTTATGGGTGTGGTTGGAATGTTTGACAGGATGTACAGTCCAAAGTAAGTGATGTTGTTCTCGGGAAGGAAAAACCAGTGGAAGAGTCAAATCCTGCTTATGAAAAGTTAAAGCACTACATATTTGAGCTGGAAAATCACTTGGCAGAAGCACAGAAGCATGCTTTTCGTTTGGTGAAGAGGCACAGAGGTATGAATAATTTGTAGTTGTACTCTGTTCGAAAACTTGAAAGTACTCTCGTTACTTGTTCCCTTTTTGTTGGTTTCGTGACACATATGGCTTTACTTCAAGCAGAAATATTTATAATTTCCCGCAGAATTAGGGCAGTCTCTGGCAGATTTTGGGAAGGCAGTGAAGCTTCTCAGTGCCAGTGAGCAAAAGACTCTTGGTAAGGCATTCTCCGACCTTGGAACAAAAGCAGAAATGTTGTCAGCGAAGCTACAAAAGGAGGTAAATCTTTCTTTCTATCTCAGCCTTCACCATTTTCTCATTTTATACTTGCTTGTTGGATGATTTGATCTTTAATTATGCAGGCTCACAATCTCCTAATGAATTTCGAAGAACCTTTGAAAGATTATGTTCGTGCAGTTCAGTCTATCAAGGTGAGTGTCTTCTTCTAGTAACGGGAAAGAGGAGGTGAGGTCACTTTGTTTTGAGTAGAGCGTGATGCAGGACCACTTCAACTGAAGATCAGTCAGAATAGAAGTTATTTAATGAAAGGAGATAAAGCACAGACATGACCATGTAAAATACAGGCAATTTCTTGTGTACTAGAATCTAACTCTTTGTTCCCTTTTTTTTTTTTGAACAGGCGACAATGGTAGAGAGAGCCAATGCCTTTAGGCAACAATGTGAATTGGCTGAAACCATCAAGTTGAAGGAGATAAACCTGTATGTTTTTTTTTTTCTTTTTCTTATGAATTCTCCATTTATTTCTTTCTCCTTCTATTCACATTATTACTTGGATGTGAGTGTTGACTAGGAAAACTTTGGCACTAACCATTTTTCTGAACATTGGAACTTCTCAAACATATGTTCAAAAGAGGGTTTTTTTTTTTTTTTTTTTTTTTTTGTAAGGAAGACCACAACTTCCCACTATGAGGCTTGGACTCCCGACCTCCACTATGAGGCTAGAACTCCCGACCTCTGACCCAAGTAGCCTCACTAAACCATTGAGCCATCCACTTCGTTACATATGTTAGAATGAGTTAAGACGCTTTTCTTTTCTTTTCTTTTTCTATTTTGATTTTGTTGGGTTTGGGAGTTTTGATGGACACTCGCAATGGAATCAGGGAAAAAAAGTATATTTTTTTCCCTTATTCTTTGAATGGATTGGAAGAGTTTGATCTATGTAGTTGACTCTAAGTAATTTTATTGGATGTTATTCATTCTCATGGGAGTTAATATGATAGGCACCATCTAATATGTGCACGTCTTCCTTGTTTACAGCGACAAGTTGATGCTAACACGATCTGAAAAGGTGGGAGAAGCTGAGATTGAATATAAGGAGGTGAGTTTCTCGTAAAGTTTAACTGCTTGATTGAATGAATCATCAACTTATCATTAGCTACCTCGGCTGTCTCAGTTAGCCATCTGATGATTCTGTTATGTTTGTCGCAGTTGAAGGTAGAAGGGGAGGAAGTAACCAGAAGGTTTGAGACAATCGTCCATCGGATGAACGAAGAAATAGTACACTTCCAAGAGCAAAAGACATTAGACTTGGGTCTCGCCTTCCATGAATTCGCTAAAGGCCAAGCGCAACTAGCAAATGAGATTGCAGATGCCTGGCGGAGTCTCCTTCCTAAGCTGGAGGCATGTTCTTCTACTCACACATGATTCTCATTGACGGACATCGATTGAGTACGTCGGTTTGGGAGAGTTGATACCAGACAACCTCTGTAAGAAATGGTTCCCTATAATTTCTTGTTCAAGATGTTAGATTGCTGTATGTTTCTCCATTTTGTAATTTACATGCTCAGGCTAATCTAACTTTTGGTTTTGAGTGTACCCTTTTCAATATAAATGAATTTTTTCAAGCTATTTGTGCTTCTGAACATAATCCTTAATGCAAATGTGCATTGGCATGCTTTGTTCCAATGAAGTTTAGAATCATTTTAAGAGACAACAAGAATAATCATAATAGATGTTTAACATCTCATATGCATTGGTGAAGCTAAATACGATATAACTTTTCTTTGATAAACCGACATTGTTCTCAGTAACTTGAAAGTCCTTAACCTGATAACGTTGTTCTCCTTTCTACATTCAAGCCAAACAAATATTTTACTTCAAACAAATAAATTTTTTTGAGGAAATACTTAAAAAAAAAACTTATTATTTCTTTTGCAAATTCTGAGTCTCCTTGCAAATTGCAATAGGCTGTGGTGCATCCAATGTCATGTGATCTATACTTAACGCTCACACTCCTTTTCATTTTTTTTTTTGGTTTAAACCACCTGGTATCCAGACTAATTGATTACTTCGAGCTCGTTTTGGATCAGCTCACAATAGAGGTAAAGAGCTCTTAATGACTGAATTTCATTCGTAGGACTCGAATTCAAGTCACAACTTAAGAGACGTGTGTTGAGCCACTCGAGCCAACCAAAGGATGGTACACTCCTTTTTATTAGTATATATATATATTTTTTTTATAAGTAACCTACCTAAGCCTCAACTACAAATTCGAAATTCTACACGACGCTTCACTCGTCAATTTAATTTGGTAATTTTTTTCTATTATTATATTGCGATGTTCATAATTACTCCTCACTATTTGACATGATACACACCTTATTTAAAAAGAAATATATCTCAAAAAAAAAAAAAATCAAACACGTAACCTCAAAGAGCTTTAAGTGAACAACTAGTAGGCCTCAATCACTATACAAAAGTAATGATTGGCCAAATGTGCTTACATGTCAAACCATCACAACCACCACACTCAAGATTTGAGGCTATGTTGTTGTTCTACTTAGAGGTAAAAAATTTGATTTTATTTTGTCACGTGATATTATTAATTACTTCAAATTCTCCATTGACGTGGTAATATATATATGTACATATGTATAAGGCTTCCCTTAATAACCCAAACCCAAAAATAAAAAAAGGGCTCTCTTTCTAAGTTTAGTAGTCTCTCTAAGAGCCCCTCTCCCCTGCTCGCCATCTCTCTTTCGTTACCGTCTCTCTTTGCCTTTCTCTTAGCGTGAAATCCACACACACACTCACTCACTCACTCACTCGCGCCCGCTAAAAAGGTCATTATTGTTATTATTATAAACTCCACAACGAATCGCTCTTTCAAATCTCCCTCTCTCGCTCTCTCGCTCTCTCGCTAGGGTTTCCCTCTCTCTCTCTCTCTCTGTGTCTCTCATGGCTTCCGATCTCTTCTCTCTACAGGTATTCGCAGATTCCGCGCCATGCCGATGCCCCTGCTTCCGTGAATTGAGCGGTGATGGGAGAGGAGGCGGTGCAACCGGCTGCTACGGTTGGGAGGAAGAGGGCGCGGGTCGGTGGCGATGGGGAGGACATGAAGAGAGTGGCGGAGATCGTGCTGGTGCTGTCTGCGATGGGGGCGATGAGAGGCGGGAGGCGCCCCACGGAGGTGGAGAGGGAGTTGATGGCGGAGGCGAGGGGTAAGTTGGCGTTCATTTGTGAAGGGATTGCTCCTAAAGATATTGTGCCGAGAGATGCGGTTAGGGTTGTCATTGACGATCTTGGGCTTGATCGGTCTGGTGATCAGAGGCTAGGGTTTCGCCCTCCCAAGATGTCCATTTCGGAGAAGTTGCAGCTCACCAAGAGAAAGGTGAGGTTTTGGAGTTTTGGGCAGATTAATTTTTCAAGAATTTTGTTGCAATGAATTTGATTTTTAGGGTTTATTTGGCCTGCAAATATCGTGGATTTCAAAACTTGTTTATGGGTTTTTGAAGAATTGAAGTATTTGTTGTGATGAATTCGATTTCTGGTCTGGAAAGATGCTAGATTTAAAATTTGTTTATTACTTTTTGAAGAATCGAAGTATTCGTTGTGATGTATTCGTCTTTTGTTGTTTATCTGGCATGGAAAGATGGTAGATTTCAAAACTTTGTTTGTACTGGTAAGGTAAATGAATGGATGAATGGGAATTGGTGTTAAGTAAGACGAAAATTTGTCATTGGTTGTTCAAGAAAACATGTTATCGAGACTGGATAAGGTGTATCTTCTATGCACTTAGTTTAGGTGTCTCTGTGGAAGGTCTTAACTGAGATTTCTCCCCCCCCCAAAAAAAAAATTGTGGTATATTTAGACATCCTCATTGCCTTGGCATTTTTGTCTTATTGCATAAAGGCCCATATTCTTGAGAATGGTTAGAATGATTGTGCAAGTCTGGCTGGGAATATACCAGGGGTCTCCATGTCCCCCGTCAATTCACTTTGAAGTACTAATTTGTTGTTCTCTCTTCTTGCTTGTTCTGTGCATATAAATAAACTTTCGATGCGAAAGAAAACATGTTCATCCTTTGTTTAATTAAACATGATTAACACGCTTCTAAATTGACTGATACTATTCTGAATATGCTTCCTATTTGATTTCTTCATTTAAGGGTTCTGGACGAATTGCATCTCGCATTATGTACATGAAGCTATTATACTTTTTGCTAGAGATATAATTTGCACTTCAATTTGTTTTTTTTTCAAGCTAATGCAATTTTATGACGTTTGATAGGGTCGTTTTTTCTACATATATACGTTTTATACACGTTGAGGCCATTTTACGGTGTATTGTTGCACTACGTTTTTTGATAAGAAATATAACTCATTGGTTTCTCATTCAGTTATAATTCAATCCTAAGTTTCATTCTGAGTTAGATTGTGAGCATTTGATTAACTATTGTAAAACCAGTTCAGTATTCAAGCACTAAGCTTGATTTAGGTGTGGTTAACAAGTTCCACTGATTCATAGAGTGTCTGTTTTATTCTAGATGTTAATTAACTCAAGAAATGCCAATTTATAGAGTGAAGTTTGTACCCGTTTGGATTTAGCCCCTTGCACTTATCTGTATTCATAGCATTTCTTCATATACTAATTATGGTCACCGTCTTTGTAGACAAGAGAATGTGCTACATATGTGGATAAAGCTCTATACAACTTTATGAATTGGTTACTCCATTGTGGTGTTTGTTTGTCTTCTATGTTTATGTATGCATTATGAGTTGTCTTCATTGACATCATACTTTCTTTTTTCTAGATGGAAGAATCCAAGAAGTTTACCACACAATCAGCAATATACTCTCCACACACGTTATCCAGTGGACTTGGTGCTAAGGCTGAATCCCACGGTACCTTTTTACATTCTGATCATAGGTTTTCACAATACAAACAAAATTATACTGCAGTTTCTGCAGGAGGTTATGCTCCACTAACTCTTAATGAACCACAATCTGCTATAGTTTCTAAGGGACCATTCAACAGTCATGGTGATCGAGACTCATCTTCCTTCTCTTTGCCTCGGACTGAAGCAACTCATTTCCGTTTGGATGGGGCATCAAATGCATTGCCATATTCATCTCAGGGAAAAGGTATTTGCTTCCTATTCTTTTGGTTTTTCTTTTCTCATCGACTTTCTTGTGTGTGGGGTGCTGATTGCATGCTTTTTTTCGCACCTTTTCAAATGGTCTTACAACTACTACTACAACAACAACATAGTCTCAGTCCCAAATTAACTGGGGAAATGGTCTTACAACTATTGTTATCTTATTGAGTTCACTTCGGATTTTTAAGAAAGTATAATAGTGATGGTTATCGAGACCAACAATGGTAATTTCCATTTCCATCATCAACTAAATTTGTAGATAGCCGACAAAGATTGATTATTAAATTTCTTTGATAGGGACATCTCCTTTCTCCATTGAGATGGACGAGGCATTACTTGCCAAAGGCAAGGTTGGGGGTTCAACTACTATTTTATTTATTTTGTATGCATGTATACCAGTGCCATGGGAACCCCTTTAAAATGTGCTTCTAATTTAATGTCTTGTGCATTTATGACCCATGCATTTAATAATGTTCCCTATATATTTGGGCTCCATTGTATATATATATATATATATTAAAAGCACTGAGAAAACATTTCGATAGTATTTAAGTTATGATTTTGTCCATATCAAATCCGATTCCCAGTCTTATTCGTTCTCCCCATCTTCATCTGCAAAAATTTGACTCACCACAATCCGACGTTCTTCATCGGCAACAACTCCGGTAACCTTCTTCTTCATCTCCTTCTATAAATATGCTTCGTGCTATCATTCTCCCACAAAGATCTATCTATTTGCAATCAGAGTGTCTCTAAAAGTTTCTCACTGCTTTCTCTCAAAGCTCTCTCCATCGCAGGGTTCTTATAGATTGTTCTGCGTGTGTCTAGCTGCGCTTGTAGGTTCACACTTTTATTTATCAAAACTTAAAAAGTTGAGTTAATTGTTTCTGTTTATTGCTTGAGTTTTTGCAAATTTAGGGCATTCTATTTGATAATGTTCGAATGGTTCAATTTCTAAGTCCATTATCTTCGTTTATTGGTCTAATTTACTTTGGTTCTTCGATTTTATGTAACTTCTTTGGTGTTTCGTATAATGTCTTGATGGAGTTTACGCAATCATGCCTAAATTTTATTCTTAATTGTAGTTCCTCAATTTTGTTACATTTTTTGGATGGAGAGATTGTCTGTCTGTGTGGTGCTTGTAATGAATTTAGTATGTTTGTTACTTGGATGGAAACTGGTATTATCTTTTCAGCTTCCATTGTTCGTCATACCAAGATGCCCAAATATTGACTCATACGTGATGATTACACTTGTAGCTTCATGTATCTTTCTTTGATTCGATGAAAATATCAGTTGTTTTTGTCTATTGTATGATGTATGTGACTTGTCTATTGAAGGATGTATGGGATATATATATACATGACACATTAGTTTCTAAAGTAGTTTCTAGAGCGTGCTCCACACACTTGAACTTGCTCGCTTTGCTCGCGCGAATTTAACTAATCTAATAATCGTGCTTATTAAGTATATTAGATATGTCACTTAAATTTACTATTTTATCATTGATTAAGTATTTCAATCTTCACTTAAATTTACTATTTTACCATTAATTAAGGGCCTTTCCGCTATTAAATTCAAATAGTTATAATTAGTTGTCAAAAAAGTCAGAATAAAAATGAAGTGGAATATTTTTTGAAATATAAAAATAGATTATTAGATTAATTAAATCTCTGCGATCGTAGCGAGATTATTCAAGTGTGCGTAGCACGCTCCATAAACTAGTATACACACATACATATACAACAACAACACAACCTCAGTCTCAAATTAATTAGGGTCGACTACGTGGATCCAATTTTTCCATTGTGCTTGATTTAGTGCAATTGATGGTGAGCTTTGCAAGCCATTCAAATCTCTCATAATTAATGCGTCCCAAATTAACTTCATCTATCCATACCTCGTCGAATTTCTTCGGTTTCTATCGAGTCAAGTTTTCTAGTGGGGGCATTTGTAGGCCGTCTTTGCGTGTCCAAACCACCACAACCGCCCTTCGCTAATCTTTGTGTCAATTGGTGCTACCTCTACTTGTCTTTGAATTTTTCTATTTTTTATTCTATCTTTATGAGTTTTACCACATATCCATCTAAGCATCCTCATTTTCGATAACGAGTTCGTGTAAAAAGGCAGGTTTGAATTGATGTTAAAATGCTACTTTTTTTTGTCAAAAAATGACATTGCATATGGAGTGTCAATTAAAGCTGTGAACTTTTTTTAGCTCCTAGTACCTTGCTTTTTTGAATGTTTTTATTTTTTTTTATTTTTTGTTCCCATATTTATAAACAAGTTACCCGAGCATTGGAACAACAAAGCTATTGTGCTGTAATAATACTATCAAGCTTTAGTTTCTTTGCTTGTCTGTTGTAACAAGATATCCCCATGGTCGGGTTTGATAAGGGCCATAAGGCTAACATTCACAGCCTGACTACATTACGTTGTTAACATGTTCAAACTTGTGAGCTTAATGCTATTATGAAGATACATATAAGGAGCTGAAGTTCTTTGTTCTTCTTGCTTGTTTATAAATTTAATTTTGACCATTTCACATCACTTTTTGGACCCGATTTATTTGAAAGCTTTTAAATTGTAATTATCCTTTATTGATTTTTATTTTGTTTGTTTATTCAATTAAAATTAACATTGTTCAATTATTTTTCTTTTTTTTTTAATCTAAATTGGTAGTTCATTGTTAAATTGCACAAGTTCTTCCCTTTAATATAACAAAGGCACTTAATATGTATACAAGCTACTCTTGTTTTCCCAAGTTCCTCAGTAGGTTAGAGAAATATATATATGTATATATATATATATATATATATATATATTTATAAAAATCGTTGAGTTAAGGTACATTTCACACTGGTGGAGAAGGAAAAACTCGTAATAAATTGTAGGGCAACATGTAAAGGTGTTGGTGAATCAAAGCATGGCTTGGATGTCACGCTTTTAATTCATTTTCAAAATTAATAATTGTTATTTTTTTATCTTTTTAATGGTGCAAGTAGAACAAAGGCAAACATCTCGATTCTAGGAAGGGAAATTACAATCAAGAGCAATAACTTTGCGGAACCTTGACACTTAAACCATGTGAAGTTATAGCTACCAAAATGTAAAAAGGACATTAATGTGATAAAGCAATTCATACAAAGCTACATAAAAACTCCCTAATCACGGCACCAAAAACAACCCGATGAATCATAGGAAAAAATGTAAAGGTGCTGATGAATCTAAGTGTAGCAGCTGGAGCTTGAATTTGACGCTTTTAATTTTTTCTTTTTATGTCAAATATTGCATTGACAATTTTACCTTAAAAATAATCAAGGTATCATGGATTGCATCGAGGAAGATATGAGGAAGGCAATAAATAGTCGTCGTAGGGAGGAGTATCGACTGAATCGTGCAATCTTAACCGAGGAGGAAAAAGAAACAACGCGAGCACGTCGAAGACAATTGTATATGAAAAAAAAAGAATCAATTACATCGGGTATGGATTAAAAACTTTACCAATAATTCAAACTATTAATTCAATTTAAATAGATTGCGTCAGTAATGGTCATAAATATTATTTCAAACAACTTACAATGTTTGACTTAGGTGCATCAGTGAACATCATATCATCATCTTTATGTTCTTCATTGCATGATTGTAAGTTGAGAGATACCAACATTCTCATTCACTTAGTGGATGGATCTTCACATGCGCATTGTAAGTTGAGAGGCATCGAGTTATCAACCCTTGAAATCATATTCACGTGTGAAATGACATTCACATGCGCATTGGGGCTCGTCATCAGCTGTGACGATAGATTGCCTTGATTATTGATTTGCCCCATTTGGGCTGACATGTCAAACATCCTGGACTGCAAGTCTTTGATTGGCACTTCGCTTTTAGCTTAGTGGTACTCTTTTGAGCTACTACCATTTGCTTCATCATTTCTTCGATGGTTCAAGGTTCGAAACTTCGACTTCGCCTATGACTTCGCTCACTTAAAATTCAGAATTAATTCGAGGAAGTTAACTTTGACGATGGAAGTTTGATAAAAATTCGCTGGTGTACAGAAGTTTACGAAATTTCACTTGAAAGTTAGAAACTCAAGTTTCTTTGTAGAAATGCTAGGAATATACTTAATCATATAACAATAATGCATAAATATGGTTTTATCAACTTTCATCAAAGTTTCCGAAGTTTCAGTCAAAATTTGTTCAACTTTCACGAAACATAACAATTTTTCTTCATGTTTTATGAACTTCCATCGAAGTTTTCAAAGTTCGATCGAAGTTGAGTCGAAGTTTTGCAATTTTTCACCTGCCCTTGAACTTCGCTTCGCTCACCTCAACATCGACAAACTTCGCCCGAACTTCGGCGAAGTTTGTCGATTTTTGAAACCATGCGAGGGTTAACCTTGGTTGCTGGGTCTGTGGTAGTAACTGTCCTGGAGGAACAAAAGACTGATAGTTAGGATTCCTAGGCCTATAGTTGAAAGTAGGATGATTCATTTATCTCTCACTGTAATAGTTAGACTGCTGCCCATACTGACCCTGTGGAGGTCCCAGAAATTGTCCCGTTGCATTCACTTGCTTGATGTCCTCAAAAAGTTGAGGGCATTTAGTTGTGAAGTGATTGGGTTCAACACATATCCCACAAGCCTTGGCTTTCCCTTTCTCAACTAAAATCTGCTTCATTATTGACTTGAATTCACAAACCTCACTTTCCAACATGCTCTCCTCCGAAGAAACTGTCACTCCTCGTTTGTTACTGCCACAGGAATGACCGTATTATTTAGACCGATTAGCTACTTTCACAATATACTTGCTCGCTTTAGTCGGTGTGATGTCAAAAATGCTTCCATTGCACACCGCGTCAAGTAACCTTTTCTCATTATATGTGAGACCGTCGTAGAAACTTTTTAGCAGTGACTTCTCTCTAAGCCCATGCTGAGGGCATGCTTGACACAATCTTTTGAAGCGTTCCCAAAACTTAAACATGGACTCATTGTCTTTCATTGTGATATTAGAGATTTGCCTCTTCAGTAGACCGATTCTCCTTGTAGGCATATAGTTATCTTGGAACTTTTGATGAAGTTCATTCCAAGTCCTAATAGATCCTGTTGGAAGATGTAATAACCAATCTTGCGCTGCATCCTTCAAGCAAAACGGAAAAGCCTTAAGCTTTACCATGTCGGCCTCTGTAGTAGTGGGGCTTCATTCCTACCACAACCATCTCAAATTCTGTAAGAAACTTTTGCGGGTCTTAAAATTGAGTCCCGACTTCAGCTCGAACTGACTTGTCTCTGTGGGTTACTCGATACACAAAGGCAAAGATCCACCTCGGTGTCGATTTGCTTCACGAAAAGTAAGCTCACGCCCTGAGCCATTAGAAGATTTTTGGTTTCTCTCGCTTCCTTCCATTCTCACTTGTTGCCTTCCTCTCCGTTTGTTGTTCTTGTTCCCTCTCCTGTACGTCCGGTCAATCTCCAAATCAAACATAGCTAAAGAATTAGCAGATAAGGAGTGACGATGACCTGTGACCATAAAACAAATAACAAAATCTAAAAATTAGTTAGCACTAAACCTCGACAACGGTGTCAAAAATTGATGTGTTGTCGAACACACCAATAATGAACCCAAATACCGGGTTACTATGGATTTGTAGTAGCGGTAAGCAGGGTCGATTCCACAAGGATTGTGAAAAATCTTTAGGTTCTAATGGGGGGTTGTGAAAGGAAATTCGACTAAACTAACTAAAATTTTCTAAACACGTGCAAAGAATGTGCATCGCACGCTCGGAGCATGTTCTGAAAACTAGTGTATATATATATATTTATTTATTTTTGAAAATTTGACTCTCTTTTGCACCACTTTGCTCCAACTTGTTCGAAATGCCTTGTATCTTCAATTCCTACAACTTTTACTCACAAAACACAAATAGGAGATAATTTGTGAGTGTATGGATATTAAAACACTCAAACTCACAAATAACACAATTAAACTGACCAAACAAAAACGTATCAAGTACGGAAGTGGTCTAAAATAGTATTAGTAATCCATAACCTGTGCACTCAAAAGTAGTAACTAACTTGGGAATATAAATGATGAAGATGGTATAACTCTTTTATTTAAGGCCCTAATGATAAAAAAGGCCCCTGGCTATTCAGACCCCACGTTTTGCTCCTTTTACCCATTTTTGAATTTTTTTCGACCCCTGGTGAAATGACCCAACTACTCCATATAAAAGAGTTTTTACTCACCCATATTCACCCCACTCACGTATACCCTAATCACCTCTCTCTCAAATCGCATTCTCACCACCAACCCAAATTCGACAAAATCCGAGCAAAACCACATCGTTTCGATGTCGTGGGTGCATTCCTTATTTCTTTTCGTGTCGATTTCGAGGTTTTTTTTTTGGGTTTTTCACTTTTTTGAGTCAGTATTGTTTGTGATTTTGTTGTTGGGTTTAGGGCTTGGATTTAGGGGTTAAATCTTGCATTTTGAGTACAAAGTCTTGATGGAATTGAAAATATTAAGCGATTTTGAGCAAAATCCACTATTTTTTTGGTCATTATCATGTATTTTTTGGAGTTTTGAAAATTTTTTATTCGTTGTTGTTACCTGCGGGCATCGGCCACACAGAGTCGACAACTCTGAAGAGGTGTCAGACATAGTGCCAACATCTCTAAAGAGGTGTCTGATACACATGGCCTTCACCTCTTTAGAGGTTTCGGCTGGATCCCTTCGTCACCAATTAAAATCAAGTTCATTTCGCATTATCGGTCAAAGTCGACTATACCTCTAAAGAGGTATTGGTCGGAGTCGGCCGAACCCCGCGGGCGACGCATCTTCACTTTTTAGACACGATGTGACCACATCCAACCTTGTTCAACGAAAAAAAATACTCCTACGACACTTGATGCCCTAGTATGAATGCTCTACAATGACTAAAATCGAGAAATGGAGAGGACTGAGGGGTGTTGAGATGAGGGTTGGAGATGGGGTAAACATTCGTTTGAGGGTGATGAGTAGTTTTGGGATAATTTACAAAAACGTGGGGTAAAAGCAATAAAAAAAATTCAAAAATGGGGTACAATGAAGTAATGGGGTAAGGGGAGCAAAACGTGGGGTTTTGATAGCCGTGGCCTAAAAAATATATCCTAACCTTTACAAATCGTATCAATTCTATCTTAACCTTTAGAATTTATCATTTATATCATAACTTTTTTTTATTTACTATCAATTGTATCCTCAATTAATTTGGGGCATTTTTTCTTTCATATTATATGCCCACACATCATTCTTTTCAATTTTCGTGTCACATCTTAGAGCTCAATATTCATGATAAATATTCATGTATTTGATATAATTTTGGAATTTTATTGTTGAATTGATAAACAAAAACAACAAGAAGGTCTAGAAAACCTATAGAAGAGTCTTAAAACTCTCTCAGCCCAAACTCAAATGAGTTTCCAAATTACAACCAAGACAACATGATACATTTCTCTACCTCGCAACATCTATTTATACTACAAATCGAAAGTTACTCACTCAACTCATTTTTGACTAATTTGGATTCACAACTATATTGTTGTTGTGGTCACCCTAACTCCTTGTTAATATGGGATTGTATCATTACTCCCCCTTTTAAAAACTACCTTGTCCTCAAGGTTGAGAAACAAAAACTTGGGCGTGAAGTGGAACCCCTAGACCAGGAACAAGTTGAGAGAAACGAGATTGAGCCGAAAGTAATCAGACCATGCTTGGATCCATATGAACCTCATAGCAACAAAATGAGGAACATCGCTCAATGCCAGTGTGATGGTACGGTTGTCATGTGCTTCAACTGTAAATGAGGACCATGCAAGAACCCATATCAGTCTCATTCTAAGATGAGTTATAGGATCCTGCCCAACCAGCCATAATGTGAACAATGGGAACACTCCAGAAGCTTTTAATTGAATTACCAAAGGAAATTCAAATATCCGAATTGGGCAAGCCACTCCTCCATACCCTGGGATCATATCATCATGAACAACATGATAATCAACAAGTAAAAGAACAAGTCGAAACATAAAAGGATGGTTTACATGTTGCACGGCTCAAGTAAGCCTGTAAGATGAAGGACAAGTGGAACAAAGTGTACCTCACCAATGGCATTGAGATGGGCAAGGAAGAAAAGTGGAGCAGATGAACCCAATCCAATGGCCACCAACAGTAGGTCAATGCAAGGAGTCCAACTTAATGAGCTTCTCATAAGTATGTAGTCTACACGCACTAGATTTAAAGTATTGTTTCTCAATTTGCATTCGATTGTGAGATCCATGAAAAGTCCCATGGGAAATCACAATTTCAAGCACTTTGCTCTTGTCCCAGCACACACAAAACCCTAAGAAAGAAGTAACACACACCATGAATCCCTTGCCACCACATTCCTCGTGACAAACCTCTTCCATCACTTGAGTACAAAAAAGAGAGGGAGAGACAATTTATAAGTTTCATAAAATGTCGGAAACCCACCAATAGCCGAACGTCACCCGGGATGAGGTACATCACCGATACCAATGGGATGCGAACAACATAGCTCCAAGAAGTGGAAGACGAAACAATCACCATTTAATGATTTTCGAATGGCCAAATAACATGGTGGACTGAAAACCTCAAGTGAGATAATGAGTGGGCAGATTGAGAATAATCCATTGGCATAAAACTATGCACATTAAGATGTGGGTTGCGTGCGTTACCACAAACATAATGAGAAATACCTTGATGTGCCATCGTACCTTGCATCTTTCGATCGCCTTGAATGCAGTGTCGATCATAGTGAGTCTTCTTCTCTAAGCTATTGCAACTCAGAGAGTACAATAAGATAACAAAGAAGAGGGAAAATTTGCCCTAACTACCATAGCTTCCGAAGCTCGGAAACTTGCCAACATGTGAGAAGATCTTAGAGGTGGCTAAGGAGGTGGATTGAAGGCCGATTTAGTCGAACCATCCCTGAGCACGACTAGATCGAGAAGGTTAATTCTAGTAGAAGACAAATCCGGTAGAAGACAAATCCGGTGGTCATGGTGGCGGTGGTGGGCTTGGATCTATTTAACGGTGCTCGAATCATCTACCAACAACATCAGATCTGGCGGATTTGGGAGTTTAACTCCACTGAACTCCCTGACGTGTTGAACACTCAAGAATTTCAACGCGTTAACACAAGGTTGAAAGAGAGACCCCGAATATCTGATTTCTCCTCGAATCAGAGGCTGTGCGACTAATTTTTCATCAGATCTGGAGCGCCTACAGCCGGAAACACCTTGGTCGCAACTAGATCTAGATCACCAACAATCCCAATCAACTTGGACACCGCCAGATCTGGCAGATCTGGGGATTTCACGTCGCTTGACACTTCGAGTTGCAGCTTTCTTGTGTCAGGTTACAGTAACACAATCCCATAGTGAAGAAGGAAAAGTTCGTTGAATCTCCAAGCCAACCTTCTGAATGCAATCTTCATTTCTGAATTGAAATCACTTATCTGATTCTTCATCGCCTCGAGCGACTCCACCATTGGCGAAAACCTCTGTTGCTCACCTGCGATTCGATCCAATCGAGCTTCCATGTTTGAAGATGTGCTCTAATGCCATTGACAAAAATCTGGGCTTCTATTGTTGAAAACCCAAAGAAGAGTCTTAAAACTCTTTCAGCCCAAACTCAGATGAATTCCCAAATTACAATCAAGACAACAAGATACTTTTCTCTACCTCACAACATCTATTTATACTACAAATCCAATGTTACCCACTCAACTCCCTTGTAAGTAATTTGAACTCACACCTACATTGTTGTTGTTGTGGTTACCCTAACTGTTTATTGATATGGGATCATATTAGTATATAATACACATAGTCGCGTGTACATATGCCTACACAATCGCATACATATATATAATTTAGGCCTATAATCTAAGTACATATTTCTTTTGTCAAATTAAACAACAATGAGCAACCTTCTAATAAGTTTTAGATGTCATTTTCATACGTATATACACATGATTTTCAACTTACCGTTGGTAATATAGGAATAACTAAATTTGAATTAGAGTAGTAATGCATAAGTGATTTATAAATTATTATTTTTGTGAGTCCTCATAAACTTAACTAATACATGAAGCTTGATTTCAATATAAATTTTCAATGTGGATGATCATGAAAAAGAAGAAGATTAAGTTGATTTCGAAGAAAAAGTGCTCCAAATTAATTGAGGATAAAATTGATAATTGAAAAGGTTATGATATAATTGATACAATTCGTAAGGGTTAAGATATTTTTGATCATTAGGCTTTTATTTAAACGTTTTTAAGTTTTCAACTTCTAATCAGTAAAGTTTTCTTTCCTATTCATATGTTCATTTGCTATTACTGGTGTTTATTTTTGGAGCAATATTCATATCAAGTGAAAATTATTTTGCTAGTGGAAGAGTTTGATTCATGCATCTGACCCCAATTAATTAGGGTTGAAGCTATGTTGTTGTTGTTGGTTGTCCACCTAAAGCTACCCTCCTCCTTTATCTGGACTCGAGACTAACTACGTCAGACTAACTACGTAAAGTTAAAAGTTAAGACAAGCACATGAGTGAACTTCCTATGTTCTACACATGTAAAGTTAAAAGTTAAGACCAAGCATCATGTATTGTCCTAAATTGCGCAGAACCGAAACGTTAAATCCATGTGGTCAACCCCTGCTAATTTTGGTCATCAAGAACTGTTTGGGCCTTATATGTGCTTCCACCTTTAAATACCAAGCTTCTCTACTTATACCTAACAAGTACCATGATGCTCGAAGGGGAAAACAATGAGAATGGAGTGGATTTATGGTATTCTTCTGCTGAAATAAACAGTTATTTACATTTAATGAAGATTACAATTGAATTATCTGCTTGTGTAGTCTGATGGGAGAGTAATGGGAAGTCAAAAATTTTGGAGGCTTATTAATTAGAATTGTGTCCAATTCGTTGTCCAAAAATATATAAAGGCAATGCATGAGGCTAGCATTTCAGATAAATATATAATATGTGAAATCTGCATTAAGGTATTTTACTGAAAATATTTTCTGACTTGTTTATGCACATTTCTTCAGCAAGAAATACTTAAAGAACTCTGAAGGACATTTCAAGATTCTGCCAACCTTTTTTTGAATGGTTTTTGTATTATTCCTGAATCCTGGGTGTCATCAACTGAAAAGAAAAGAACATGTACTAATTTTTTGAGGGATATAGGTTTTATTTGCTAAAGTTAGCATGTAAAATGGGCATGATGTCTTGTAATATTCAGGTTGGTTTTTTATATATATATATATATATTTTTTTTTTTTCCTATTATCTAATTTTATGAAGGCCCATGGTAGTTCATGTGGCCTTTGAATTATGTCAGTCTCATTTTTTGTTTCTGGATCTTTTCATCATTTACGATCCTCTGCTGCAGTGTCATTTTTATGCTATCAAATTTTTTGTTCCTTTTTCATCTTAAATTACGAGTATGCTAGCAATCACCTTTCTTGTTTTTCATGTGGTTTATTTCGTCTTAGTCTGTTTTAGTGTAATATTTACTTTTCTTATGTGCAGCAATGTCTTCTGGTGATCCCTCGCTAGAGAGAACTCCTACGCATTCTCCACATGTTCAATCTGGAGTAGTCGCTAAAGTTGGCCTCACAAATAAGGTGTCTGATCAGAAGGTTGGGGGATCGACTGAGATTAGTACACCTCAAGTTGGTTCTCAAGTTTCAACAGATCAAAATCTTCACCCAGCACCAGCTCAAACTTCGTCAGCGAACCTGCAAAGTCTCCATCAACCTTCTCCTGCCAGGAATTATGTGTCGGTTGCTTCACTTTACAGTAACCATATTGATATTGCTAAGAATGTGCAGAAGTTCTTGCAACCAAGGCCTTCTGAGCACCCCAACTGGACTCCTCCATCAACTGATTATATGAACAAGTCTTTAACTTGTCAAATATGCAAGACAACAATACATGACGTGGAAAGCTTACTTGTTTGTGATGCTTGTGAGAAAGGAGTCCACTTGAAATGCCTTCAGTCATATAATCAAAAGGGCATTCCCAAACTTGAGTGGCACTGCCCCAAGTGCTTGATATCAAGCAGTGGGAAACATTTGCCCCCAAAATACGGACGTGTTACAAGAAGTATTACTTTACCTAAAGTATTGCATGGTACTACTGGCGATGTTCAGGTTTCTTCTGGGAAGCCAGAGAATCCAGACCACAAGGTTAGCCATCAGAAGATAACAACTAACAGGAATACTGATTCTCTGAATTCTGCACACGTTGATCACGGTGGCAGCGGTCATGCTGAGACAGTCTCTGATCCAATGGTAGCAAAACCCTCGGCATTGCCTGCTGCTCCTTACTCTGCTTCTGACAGAAAGATGGAAAATGACTCTCTTTCTGAGTCTAAACCCAACCAAAATGAGAACAAAAGAGCGTTTGCCGTTCCTCCTGCAGAAACACTAAAAGAAGGTTCTAATCTATGTGTTGAAAATGGTGACTCATCTACATGCGACCCTGATCACAAATTATCTGATACTAAAGCAGAGGTTGATCCAGTGGAGACATTAAACCCTACTGCTGTTTCTTCTGGTCACCGTTCAGAGGTTAAAAAATCGGACTTAGGAGAGAATGGTGGTTCGAACCCTCAGCTTGGAAATGATGATAAAGGCATTGGGAAGTCACATTTAAGTAATGGAATGACTGATTTGAAATCTACACCGGATGGGTTGCTTAGTGTTGAATGGGTAGGTGATGTACATCAACTTATGGATGAGAAGACATTCTATAAGTCTTGTAACATCAATGGAAGGGTGTACAAGCTGGACGACTTTGCTCTCTTTCGTTCCAGTGAAGGGGTTCTAAGACCTTCAAAACTTCAGGCATGCATTTTTCATGTTTCCTTTCATTTCTTTTGTTGGTCATCATATTTATCTTGGCAGATCTTATGAAATCTCCTCTTTTCAAGATTATGCTTGAATTTTAAGTTTTACCAGCTCTACTTGGTGCTTTGATCTGTCTGGGATAAGAGCATTTTATTGCTTCTTTCTTGCAGGCTCTGTGGGAAGACACTAAAACAGGAATGAAGTGGGCAGTAATGAATAGGTGTTACTTCCCTGCTGACTTGCCAGAAGTTGTTGGCCGGCCTTGTACTCCAGAAACTGATGAGGTGGAGTGGAATTAATTCATTTACCTTTTGTATTCAACCACCCCATTAAGCGCATAAACATTAACCATAATTGGAGCAGTGACTATTTTATGATGGAAATATGTACCCTGTACATTTTAACTAAAGAAAGTCACCAATATGCCTTGCGTTAAATGAGATTGAAGAAAATAGTCTCCAGATCTTGCGTTATTCTGATTCTATTAAATATTTTTGTTTATTGGGGCTTTTCCCTTTTATTTTTCTGCCTCAGGTGTATGAATCCAACCATGGACGCACTATGTTGGCTGGCTTAATTGAGGGTCCGTGCGAAGTTTTCCCTCCTAATAAGTTCAAAGAAGAAAATGGAAGGAGGAGCAGCTTAAATCATAAAGCAAACGACGGGCTGCCACCAATTTTTTTGTGCAAGTATACCCCTCACCTATATGCTGCTGTTTCCCAATGGAATGTCCTCATGGCACTAACTGTTTTGCACCCTCCCGCTAATAGATGATCTTTTCCATTATTTGGTCAAACAAAAATGTTACTGTTCTAATATTCTTCATTATTTTTATATTTTTATGGATATTGCTGGTACTTTTGGGTCTGTGAAACATACCTATGATTAAAGAGATAATTGTGACCTTTGCTGTTGTTTTATCTTGCTTCAACCTGTTTTTCCTTGTACAATCCTCACCAGTTTCTTACACATAAATTTGGTTTTGCAGATGGTTCTATGACGAGTCAAAGGTTCTATTCCGACTTGTAACTGATTAATGCATATTCATTTTTTGAAGTAGTTGATATTGCCTCATATGAGCTATTTGTGCGAGGCACGCGATTCATGGTGTTTCATCAGGTATACATAAATTACTTACTATTTTTTTCCACAGGCTTTACTTATTCGTCGTTGAAGGTTACATTGCCTTATTTAAATTCAGAGATTCAGTAGTTCTTTAGAAGATACACATAAATTATCGACATGGCTGTGATATGCCACAGTTTAGTGAAAATATTAAGTTCAATTAGAGATTTCAGTGGCCGTTGTATGCACGGATCATAAAGCCAAGATTATGGACTATGGAGTGCAGAAGGAATTGTGTTGTCTAGCTAGATTATTTGAATGTTAGTTCTGCAATTAATGCGTTATATTTCTCGATTATTTTGGAATTTTGCTGTTGGAGCAGAGAACTACTACCTCTGTTCCACTTCTACTTTATCTGTCACAATAGTTTATGCTCAAGAATTAAGAAAAATGATTGATTCACTAAAAAAATTTCACATTAGGAATGAACTGTCCTTCCATAAATAAATTCATTTATGACATATTTTGAGGGAAAAAAAATTTAACTATTGCTGTAAGTAACTGATTTGATTAGGGTTGTAATTGGAAACAAGACAATTAATCCTTTGTTGATTCCCTAATTTTACAGATGTTTTGAAACAAGAAAAATTTCTCAAAATGTGATGCATTGTGGAACGAAGGTTGTAAAACTTACGATGTGCCCATAAATGCTTCAAACGGCCAACTAATTAAGAACTTTATGTTGGATGTTCATGTAATTCTAGGATCGAGGAGATTACTTTGAAAATGAAATTTGAACCTCTGCGTGTGATTGTAGGTACCATTGCTGAAGGTGGCATTCATGGCATCTGAATCGATCGCATAGTCTTATAGAACAACCATGTTTTGTACACTATGCATCTCTGTCTAGTTTCTACAATATTCTGAGATGTAATTTAAAGGAATTTTTTTTTTTTTTTTTTTTTTGGTTCTTTCTGATGTTTTATGTTATCACTGTTGAAACTTGAGAAACTTTTCAATGAAAATATGGGATATCCCTTCTACATGTTGATTTCAATGCTGATACATGTGCAATTGAGGTAAAATATTTCTTGTTATATGCCAATATTTGGGGGACAAAGGCTTCTTCCCGTGGCTGTGCACATTTGAGAAGATAAGGACTTGCTCATGTAATCAGTTGATGGAGGCTTGTCAGAAGGCCTTGGTTGCACCCACTTCTGTTCTGCATATTGTTAGCAATTCCATTGTGGTTATTGTTTTTCTTGTTTTATATGCGTGTGTCCAGGTCAGTCTGATTATTTTCATAAAGTCTTGGCATAATCAATTTGGGCGTATCCCAGTTGCTTGGGCGATCATACCACACTGAGGTCATGCGCTTACTCAACCTCGCCTTAGCTTTTATCATTGTGGCAACCTGATCCAGATTCATTGCGATTATTGTAAAGTGAAGCAACTGAGATGTTCTTGCCCACTTTATTCTTTTTGAATCGGATACAATGAAATGATAATATATTTGGCATAAGGTTATTTAATAATATATGATTCTTGTGACAAACCATGTCATTCTAAGTTTAAACATGTTGGTTCCTTTCAAATCATAGTGGTGAGGTGCTCGTTGAATTAGAACTTAAGTAGAAAGGATGATCAGAATTTGTCAATTAATCAACATAATTTTTTTTATATAATTAAACGACTGAGACATTAAACTCTTAATATAATTGGTTTTTTTTTTTTTTTTTCTTTTTTTTTTTCTTTTTACTTGAGCATGAGTCGAACCTACCACTTCTCCAAATCTTGCTTTTTGGTAAGTAATGTTTCATCCATCTCACTAAAGATGCTTTGACATAATTGATTTCTTTTTGGATCATTGAGTTTGGACTTATTAGTGGCTCCGTTAATATTGAAGATGTGTGGACTGAAATAATAGTTACATATCAATTAAATGAAACTTTATAATGAAGTATATAAGCGACGATCTTCCCTTAACTAGCTTCGATGTCTTTTAAGATAAAACTCACATCTAAGAGTTGAATGTGATTAATTTGGGGACAATATCGATGCTGACAAAGATCCATAGACTTACGCACACGTGTGTGAAGGGCTAAAAAAGCGTATTTGAAATAGTCGAGCCTAAGGAAGGGCAAAATAGTGTATCTAAATTAGTTGAATCTAAGGAAGGGCTAAAAAAGTGTATTTGAAATGGAAAATGATTGGTTGATCCACTTTTGACATTCACTAAGGCGCATAAACCTTTGGACACCGTCTAATACCCTTCGATGAGAGCAACTTGCATATGGAGATGTATCATGCAGTTTTCACCGGTAGATGTCTCTATGTGGGTGCCCAAAATGCGGCAACCTAGCTACTCCCATCTGAAATTAGTTGAGCTTGGGTGGAAAAAAAAGGCACGCATATTGACATGCGATTGCTGGTCACTTAGATACACATCTCGATGCGCGAGCACATATCAATGCAAAAAAAAATCGAGAAGTGCTAGAATGACAACGACATGTCACACTGCAAGACACATTGACTCATAAAAGCTATTCATATATGCCTCACCATGCATATATATACAAATCTTAGTGCATAACACACAAGTCCAAATCGCATGGACGGCGCATGGGAGCTAATTTATTTCATCGTGACATTATTATTGTCATTCTACAACTTTTCAAAAAAATCAAAGAACACAAGCTAGAAAAAAGTACGTGATTTCCTCTATTTCCTCGAAAACTGAGCCTATAAATAGAAAACTCGAACCGTCCAAACGTATCATTTCAAATCCCATAATTCACGTCGTAAGCTCTCAAGAACATCAAAAATGGCGAAATCCGCTTCAATTTCAAAACCCCCAAATTCCAGTTAGAGAGAATCGCAAAACCAAACCCTAATCTCTTATCTTTCTCAAAAATGTCGTCGTTGGATCTCCATCTGAAGGCGTCCTGCAGTGGCTGCGGATCCCCTAATGAGCTCTACGGGAGTAACTGCAAGCACATGACGCTCTGCATCACCTGCGGGAAGAAAATGGCGGAGAATCGCGGCAAGTGTTACGACTGCGGCGCCCCCCTCACGCGTTTGATCAGGGTTCGTCGCCAATTCCTCCTCTTTCTTTTCATATGTTCGTTGCGTTCGATTTCGCGCGCTAGGGTTTCTTTTCTGGAACTCGCTGTTTGATTGTTTGATTAGGTTTTCGGTTCTACAAAATGATTGATTGAATGAGTTCTGATTCGAAATAGAACAATATTCGATGCGAGACGAATCGATTTGTGAAATTTGGGTTCTTGGCGGCGAAAATTGGGGATTTTTGATATACTGTGAGAATTGATTTTGAGCGCGGAGGGCAGAAAGGTTGAGTGTATGAAAAATTGTCGAAATTCTGGTTGTAGATAGAATCATCTTCAATGCGAGAGAAAACGGTTTGGGAAATTTGGGTTCTTGGCGGCGAAAATTAGGGTTTCGATTCAAGTTTTATAGTTTTGAGAAATGTATTAATCCTGGCCAATTATTGTTTGCTGTTTGAGTTTCTCTGTTCCATTCGGATTTCAGTGTTGATTTTTGGGTTCTCTTTTGCGCTTCTGTAGGAGTACAATGTTCGAGCGAGTTCTGCGAGTGATAAGTCTTACTTTATTGGGAGATTTGTCACTGGTTTACCGAGTTTTTCTAAGAAAAAGAATGCTGAGAATAAGTGGTCTCTCCATAAAGAAGGGCTTCAAGGACGCCAAGTTACTGATGCTTTGAGGGTATTTACTTGTCTACTGATTAAATTTTGTTCCTTTTCATTTGTTTTGGTGGAGCTTCGAATTTTAGTGATTATCTCCAATTGAAAGCGTTAATATATCACAGATGCACCTTGTTCTGCATCTTTCGATGAATTGAATATGCAAATATTGTTGATTATCTATGGTAGTCTTGTGCAGAGTTAGATACTTGTGCTTATCTCATATGATTTCATTTCAAAAGAGATGACTTGCTACACAACCCTTGAATTACTAAGCCATCACGTTTCCTTGATGAGAGTCTTTCTTTTCTAGATTCAAACTTATAATATCCACATTGTTTCTTTTGTGACTGAGATTTTGTTAGAGGAGGTGATTTTACTATTTTAGTGATTAAAATAGACGTGACCTGTAAGAAATGAATAATAAGAGTCAATGAAATAGTTTCAGGCAATAAGTTCTGCTGGAGAATCAACTTATGTATTAGATACATACATTATGATGTTTTTGAGTGTAATAATACTTTGGGACCTTCTCTAATCGCCAACATAATTTTTCTGAAGTTCAGTATCAATAGTTTTGGTTGTTTTGATTGTTAGTTTGGTACTTTTTTCTTCTTTTAGGGTTCTTGATATTTCTTATGAGATTGCCTGACCATCATACATTGTTTTGCATGCTTTCATTCTTAAGGAGGATCACCTAACAAGTTAAAAAAAAACAGAGGATCGTCTAACAAAACTTAAACACTAGCTATATTTAATTTCGAAATAAGTTTGATTCTTATGAGATTTCTTGACTGTCATACATTGTTTCGCATGTTTTTATTCTTAAGGAGGATAGCCTAACAAAAATTAATACTAGCTATAATTAATTTCGTAATAAGTTTGATTCTTATGAGATTGCTTGACTGTCATATATTGTTTTGCATGTTTTTATTCTTAAGGAGGATCCCCTAACAAAAATTAATACTAGCTATAAGTAATTTTGTAATAAGTTTGATTCTTATGAGAATGCTTGATTGTCATTTATTGTTTTGCATGTTTTTATTCTTAAGGAGGATTGTCTAGCAAAATTCAATCTAGCTATAATTAATTTTGTAATAAGTTTGATTGTAAAAAAGTAATGAAAGGACTTATTTTATAGATTTTCAAATCAAATCACTTTTGTCTATATTTGATGGAATATTTATAGAGGGTTGTTATTTCAACCCTTCCATCCTCTCTCTCTCTCCACCCAATTTACATTGACACCCAATTAATTTTTACAATTCTATAAACCCACCCATCCATATTATCAAAACTCCAAAAATATCCTTATACTCAATCGAATGAAGTGGTGAGCCCATTGATCCCTCTTGTCGAGTTCTCATCACACCCCCTCTTTGCACCCTTGCACGAGACTGTAGCCCTCACCCACCATCTCCCAATTCTTGCTTCTCTTGTTCTCCTTCTCATTGCGCGAGCATTTTGGCTTCATTCACTGCTCCTCGCTGGCCTCACTGATCTTGCTCAAAAAATTCTCTTCATGGTTGATTTTGGGTTTTTTTTTTTTTGTTGATGGACTGTGGCCTTGTTTGCCCGAGATCTCTCGTGGATCTCGGCCCTGCGTGGCCGCCATCCAAGCATAAATGTGACTTTATCTACTGTCAACATTGAACGCAACAAAAAAATTCCATCCGAGATAGAGGCTGCAAAATTTAAAGTTTGGATATCTGTTGTTGCATGTTTTGTTTAGTTCAAATTGTTTTCTATTTTAACTGTGGTCCAACTAATCAAGTTCATATATTGGGTTTGTCTTCAACTAAACCAAAAAAGGAACAAAGGGAGTTGGGTGGGAGAAGATAAGGGTAATGTTGTCATTTAGGGTATTTGATTAAAAACTTATTTTGTTTAGATTGGGTGGGGAGGGAGAGAAGATGGAAGGGTTGAAATAGCAGCCCTCTTCTTATAATACTTCATTCATAACTTATTCCTAATGTAGTCTTAAATAAATCTAATTAATTAAACGAAGTTAGTGGAAGTTCAAAAAATCTCATAACTTCATTACTATCAATGAGTTTGGTTCTTTAGATGATCCTGGACTTCTCTTGTTGCTACCTATGTGCGTGAGTGATGCTTTGTTTTCTATGCTATCTTTTTCTTTTTCCTAGTATCATGGCATCAAGGTGTGCCTTGAGTTGAGGCAGGCCAAGTAAGGGATGTTTGATAAAGCATCAACCTGTCTTGAGGAGACTGAGCGAAAGTAGGATTAGTAGTGCTAGCATGGGCATGTGCCTTTTTGTGCACAAGGAATGTGATAGAATACCAATATTCAATTGATTGATTTGAGAATTCAACAATGCTTACAATAACAAGACACCAAAGTAACCCCAGAGAAAGGTCTTAAAACTCTCTCAACATAAGTCACTCAAAGAGTGCCTCAATTACAATTCAATTTTCCAAGATGTCTCCTCTAACAAACTCACCCCTATTTATATTGTTTCCTTCTCACTAATTCTATGTGACTACTCTATGTGGGATCTTATCATTACTCCCCCTTTAACATCCACCTTGTCCTCAAGGTGGCCATAGAAAATTAGACAAAATACGTGATGCCAGTCATGAAGCCAAAGAGAAATATGTGAGAGAAGACGAAAGCAAGAGACCACGCAAGAATCCAAATCCATCTCATAACCTCGCATGTAAGCAACAGTAAAGAGGCAAAAGCCAATGATGAGCCCAATGAGGCAATTGTGCAAGAAGGCGCTAAGTGCTTCAGCCACCTCGTGTTACCAAAAGTTGCCTCAAATTGCATTGTGCCCATAAGAGCCAAACAACCAACAAGCTCTTTCCAAAATCTCATCGTTGGAAGCAAAACTAATGCAGTGAGACACTCCAAAACTCTCGAGCAGCGTATCATCAAACACTTGGAATGCAACATCAATATATGTAACATCCCATTGGATCCGACATAAAATACAACAGCCCTGGCCTGCCGCGAAGCAAAAGTTGATAGATTATTAACCCTTTAGAAAAAGGATAAGTACACTGAACCTCCAGCGAGCAAGGTGCTCCATAGCCCCCAATTGTTCAAGGATATTACAGTCAACACTTCATATGCAACCAACAAATAGGCATAATGCACAAATATGCCTTTAAGAACATCCACAATGTGAGGGAAACCACAAGCTTGTGATGTAGGCATTGGAGAAATAAAGTGAGTCCAAAATCCAAACACAATCAATAATGAAGGCCAAGGGAATGGAATTGAGCTTCAGCACTAGTCCAATCCAAAAAGAAATATAGTGCCATAGCACACAACTCATATTGGAAGTAAACCAATAAATAATGAGTCGACACTTGAACAACCATCAATTTCCTAGGCATCGCAGAGCATATAACAATCTCATTCCCATGAGCTTCAACATATATGCAAACAAGCTTCATGTAAGGTGCAATAACTAAGAGAATTTCATTGCATATGACACTGTATGCCAAGTCCAACTTGTGAAATTAAGCAAGGGGACCTCATTGAGAACACCAACTCCACATACTAGCAACCAAATCACCACATAAAAATGGGCAACCACAAACATCACATGTCCAAAAGCCTCATGACGCACAACAAAAATGGCCCAGTGCCTTTAAGTGAAATAAGAAGTACTCAAGTCGAGGATAATTTAATGGCAAGAGACAAAGCACATGAAAGTTTGAGGAGCAATAGTACACATAAAAGGTGTGATCGATTTCTTGAAGAGTTGTCGTTCCTCTCATCATCCGATATCCTCGAATGCCGTGTCGACCACAAAAAGTTGTCTTCCCTAATTTCACAATCGTTTGAACAAGAAAAAAAGAAGAGAAGATCAAGTCTGTCGAAGCCGAATGCGAAATCAACGACAATGATTGCTGGTTTTAGTGAAAATGGCGGCAGCCCAGGTGGATCCAACGCATCACCACGCTAACCCTTCATGAGAACAATCGCATCTGATGGATATGTGATTGTAGTGAAAACCACTGAAGCTCTGGAAATGTCCGTCAGCTGAGAAGGATGCGGAGGCGGCTAAGGAAGGGTAGCGACTTTATTGACACAATAACCTGCAACTTTTGGGAGGACGACAGTGGCACCGAACGACAACTTTCTTGTTGAATGTCAAATGCAAAGCACTCTTCAACGACACATCCACTCAAACGACGAAAATAGTGCTCGAGCCAAATGGCTTGCCCACCCCAGGCATCGCTGGATTTGGTCAACCCACCCCATGATCCTTCATTTGAATACCTAGATCTGGTGGATTTGGTTGAATTTGATTCATCTGGTCACTGCCCTCTTGGATCTAACCGACCCTCGAAGCCGACGAGCTTCGTTGAGGGCACATGCTCTTGATATGCTGCATTAGACCTTGGACCTCAACTTTTAGCTCCTCGATAAAAGCCTCAAGTGCCGAGATCTGCTGCAACTCTGCCGAAATCATCCTCATATGCTCCTCCAGAGAATCAACACGAGTGTCAACTCGAGCATTTACCTTTGGACCCATCGAGTAGGGATGGCAAAAAAGGGGTCTGGACGAGTATGGGTCCGGACACCCCCTTAATAACAACTAAAAATAGTGTCCGGACTCGTACCCGTACTCGTTTCTGAGACAAACATTTTTTGTGTCCGGACTCGTGTGTTTTTAAAATATATAAGACCCGTTTTTTATTCGGACTCGTTTTTTAATATAATAAATAATTTTTTCATCTAATTATTAGCAAAAATGCATGATTTTTATGTTGCCATGCATTCCAACAACAACAACAACAACAACAACATAGCCTTAGTCCCAAATTAATTGGGGTCGGCTACATAGATCAAACTTTTCCATTGTGCTCGATTAAGTGCAATTGATGGTGAGCTTTTCAAACCATTCAAATCCCTCCTAATTAATGCATCGCATGTTAACTTTGGTCTGCCTCTACTTTGTTGAATTTGTACAATTTCTATTGAGTCAAGTTTTCTAGTTGGGGCATTTGTAGGCCGTCTTTGCCGTGACAAACCACCGCAACCGCCCTTTCCTAATCTTTGTATCAATTGGTGCTACTTCTACTTGTTTTTGAATTTCTATATTTCTTATTCTATCTTCACGAGTTTTACCACACATCCACCTAAGCATCCTCATTTCTGCTACGTTCATTTTATGTAATTGTTGTTGCTTTACCGCTCAACATTCACTTCCATAGAGCATAGCTGGTCTAATTGCGGTCTTATAAAATTTTCCTTTTTAACTTAGTAGGAACATTTCGATCACAAATCACCTTATGTTGCACTCCGCCATTTCTTTCATCCAGCTTGAATTCTATGCGTGACATCATTCTCATTGTTACCATCATTTTGTATGATTGATCATAAGTATCTAAAGTGGTTTACCTTAGGAACTTCTACTTCCCCTATTTTTACCACTCCGTCATTTCGATGTCTAGTGATGGTTGCCATGCATTCTATTACTACAAAAAAACATGTTATATATATATTTAAAATTCAATTCTTACAAGTTTTCATATAAAAATAACGTCATCATTAGTGAAATTACAATACAAACATCATGAAAGTTTCAAAATATCCCTATAACTAAATAAAATATTATTTAAATTAATCGCTAAACGGGTACCTGTTTTTTAAGAAACTTTGTCCGGACCCAGACCCGTCTAAAGCGGGTTCGGACAAATGCAGACAAACGGTTCATACACTTTTTGCCACCCCTACCATCGAGTTTGCTCTAATAACAATGATAGAATACCAATGCCCAATTGATTGATTTGAGAATTCAACATTGCTTACAATAACCGGACACCAAAGTAACCCCAGAGAAAGGTTTTAAAACCTTCTCAACCCAAGTCACTCAAAGAGTGCTCCAATTACAATTCAATTTTCCAAGATGTCTCCTCTAAGTAACTCACTCCTAGTTATATTGTTTCCTTCTCACTAATTCTATGTGACTACTCTATGTGAGATCTTATCAGAATGCCCCTGTAACATTTTCTTATAAAATGTACTCCCTCCATTCAAAAATATAAGACCTTTTGCTCAAAAGCACATATTAAGAAAGCATTAATTGTGAGTTTAAATTACATTCTTGCCCCATATTTAATTCTTTATTTCATCTAATAAAAGAAGAATAAGTGTTTAATTGTAATTAAATGTTATTGGTTAAAAGAGGGGTAAAATAGGTATAAAATGTACAAAATTCTCTTGAATTTAGAAAACGTCTTATATTTTTTGAAGGAGAGATTTTGTAGAAAGTCTTGTACTTTTGACTGGAGGGAGTATATCTTATATAATCTATAAATATTTATTTTGTATTATCTAATTTGCATCGTTTTCCATGAAAGGCCCAACTATTAGAACTATGATTATTAGTTAATTAACAATGACACAAACATCATCATGAACACACAAAAAATTGTAAGAAATGCATACTATAAGAAAATCGATTGTTGTTTATAGTTACATTCATAGCAAAGAAAATATAGGCTTGCTTTACTCAAGCATATGCTCCAAGCCTCGCATGTCATGTCCTTGAGTCTTCCTTTACTGCAAATAGGGCTTGTGCCTTTAATAACAATGCTTTGTTTTTTTTTTTTTTACATTTTTTGTTTTATGAAGGATTGGTGGGTTTCCTTTGTCTTTGATGGCAAGTTGTGTGTTTTCAAGATCTTGATTCTCAATAATAGCAACAGAATTTCACTCCAGGGAGAAACAATTAAAGCCTGAATAAGACAGGCACACAAACTTAAAGAATAATTGTATGCATCCCAAAAGGTTAATGTATACGTCAATTGACATGATTTGGATGAATATAAATATAGGAAAAGTACAAGAACAAACCTTGATTGTTGGAGGACGAGACATGCCAGTTTCAATATCATGGCACAACACACACACACACACACACCATTACTTTTGTTTTATGCGATTAACATTCTTAGGTCAAGTTTATAAGTACTTTCAGAATAATTGTATGCATCCTAAAAGTTTCATGTATACCTGGTCAATTGATATCATGTGGATGATAATTAGGAAAAGTACAAGAACAAACCTTGGTTGTTGGAGGACGAGACAGGCCAGTTTCAATATCATGGTCAGCTTGAAGGTTCACAATCGGCAACTTATTATCTTTTAATGATGCAAGGAAAGGAATTTGTTGCCATTCCTGCTGGTTCCTGGTATGCATACCCAACTCATGCTATATATTGCCATACATATGTCATAAATAATATCTATTCTGTAGTGCATGTTTGTTGTCCTGATTTGATTTTCAATTCTGGGCTTTGTCACTGCCCATTTCAGCTGAAGACATTTCCTATTACATAATGTGCAGTTTCATACGTCTCATGTGGGAAAATTTTGTTGCTGATGTAGTTGATTGTACACTAATTTTCTTGATTTATTATATAGTTTAAACTAAGGTGATAGTCCAATGCCAATCCTTGTTTCCAGGTACAACTTCAATAAGGTTGCTCAATATAAGCAACTTACCTTAGAAGAAGCTGAAGAGAAGATGAAGAACAGGAAAAAGAATGCCGATGGATATGAAAGATGGATGATGAAACTGGCCAATAATGGCGCGGCTGCCTTTGGTGAAGTGGATAGGCCCGAGGAGAAGGATAATGCTGGAGGTAGCGGCAAGGGACGGAAAAAACCTTCTGATGGGGATGAAGACAATGCTTCAGATAAAGGAGAGGATGACGAAGGGGAGGAGGAAAGGAAAAATAAACTTCGACTCAATAAAAGTGGCGGTGACGACGACGAGGAAGGTCCAAGAGGTGGTGATCATGATTTGGATGATGATGATGTAGAGAAAGGTGAGCAACTTTATGATTTTCCTTTTGCTTCATTGCCTACTATTTATTTATTTTTTCTCTCCTTGGGCCGTTTGTGAACTATGTGTAATAGTAAGGATGGGTTTTGTGTTTGCTTTTTCGTTTGTCTTTGTTATGCATCTCATTTTAGCATAATGTCTGTTAATACTTTTCCTATTTCAAATGTTTTGGAACAATTTTCCGTACTTATATTGCTTTAGTTTCTTATACTGCTATATGTTGATTTTAATGCGGTGAATAAAGCGAGAAAGCAAGGCTACTCGATTAAGCCTTAAGAACAAAAAAAAACAAGTTTCACTTGAAGAAACTTAACACTTAAAACTTGGAAACAAAGAGAAACGTCTTAATACTTCATTGAAGGACACAACTGTGGTAGAGGTACATATTTTTGTGTGTGTTTTTTACACAACAACAACAACAACAACATAGCCTCAGTCCCAAATTAAGGCGATGTGAAACACACCCTTGCTCATTTCTCACTACATCCGGACTCCATTCTCGCTAGGTGGGAACGCCCCCAACGTTTATATATGTTTGATCCATTTCATGAAAAGTGACAAAAGTTTTACGCTGGCTGTCAACCTATCGCAACCCTCCTCCTTTATCCAGACTTGGGACCGGCTATGTAGTGCACATAGTGTACAATTTTTGTGAAAAAAGGAAATCCTAAATTAGTTGGGGTCGGCTTCATGGATCAAATTTTTGTGTTGTGCTCAATTTAGTGTAATTAATTGTGCTTTTCAAATCCTTTAAATTCTTCATAATCAATGTATCCCAAGTTGGATTCGGTCTACTCATAAATCGTCGAGTGTCTTCAATTTCTATTGAGTCGAGTTTTCTAATGGGGACATTTGTAGGTCGTCTTTGGAGGTGTCCAAACCACCACAACCACCTTTTCTTAATCTTTTTGTCAATTGGTGCTACTTCTAATATTTATGTATTTCTTCTTCTATTTTTACGAGTTTTACCACGCATCCACCTAACGCCCTCATTTTAGCTACATTCATTTTATTTACTTATTGTTTCTTTACCACCCAACATTCACTTCCATAAAGCTTCATTGATGTAATTACGACCCTATCGAATTTTCCTTTTACCTTGGTAGGAATATTTCGATTACATATCACACCTGTTGTTGTTCTCCATTTCTTCCATCCAGCTTGAACTTTATGTGTAACATTATTCTCGATATTACCTTCATATTGTATGATTGATCCTAGATATTTAAAGTGGTTCACCTTAGGAACGTTTACTTCCCCTAATTTTACCTCTCCATCTTGATGTCTAATTTCTAAACTTATAACGCATGTATTCGGCCTTCGTCCTACTCAACTTAAAGCGTTTAGAATCTAATTTATTGCTCCAAAGTTTTAATTTCCTATTTGCTCCATGTCTTGTTTAGTCTACTAGGACAATATCATCTGCGAATAATATGCACCATAATATATCCTCTTGAATATGCTTAGTTAGTTCACCATAACTAAAGTAAAGAGATACGGGTTTATCCTAGACGTAGCCTCATTGCAATGAGAAATTCTTTTGTGGTTCCTCCAAATGTCTTTTTACTTGTTACTACCCCTTTGTACATGTCTTTAGTAGTGTTTATATACCTAGCATGTACTCTTTTCTTTCTAGAACTCACCAAAGAACATTTATAGGAACCAAACAACGCTAAAACACTTTTTGTCGATCAGGAATCGATACCAATTAACTGATTGGAAGGATGAAATTTTGAATTTTGTAAATTGGCGGCAAATTTAATATTAATTTTGGTTTAGTTCAGTTATATTTCTTTTGGTTCTCTGTTGTATTTATCCGTGTGCATTTTGCAAATCTAAGGTCCCAGTTATTGCTATGTTGGGAATTAGTCAGAGAACTTTCACAAAAGTAGTTGGAACAATTGTATTTGGTTTTGTGATCTATTAGTAGTTTTTGATTTTGTTTGGTTTATAAATGAAATCCAATGCAGCAATGCCATGATAATATCAACTAGAAGGAGCTTGTAATTATTAGAGATTTTATATTTACGGATCTCCACTAGACACTTTCACTACCATGGGTGATCTTTCATGGTGCAACCAATGTGGGGCCTGGGAACATGTGAAAAGTGCTTACTAGTTTATTATTTCTTTCCTAATGGATGTTGGAGTAGCAGAATATGGATAACGAAAATATTAGATCTCATTACTCAACTTCATCTTTCCTCTGAAATTTTTTCTCTCTTTTTACCTTTTACTTTTGCAATAGTTATACACAATTTTATATGGGAAGAGTTCACCTCGAATATTATTTTCTATCTAATCTGTTTTTGTTTGGTTAATGTCCAGGTGATGACTGGGAGCATGAAGAAATCTTCACCGATGATGATGAAGCAGTTGGTAATGATCCTGAAGAACGGGAAGATTTGGCTCCTGAAGTTCCTGCTCCTCCAGAAATTAAGGAGGTTTGTTTCAGTATTATTTTGATTCATGTGGGTGTAGAAATTCAGTATTTGATGCTGCATTTCACCTACTAACATTATCTGTTGATATCTTTTTTGCAATATCCGTACCTTTCTAAATAGACTTTGCTTCCATTTTGGTCTGATGAACTTCGCTGGAGTTTTGCTACTTTTAGAAGTTACGGTGATATTCTTGGTCTGGCTCGTAATAACACAATCTGCTTTAAAAAGATGTTGCGGAATATTATATTGGAGAAAACAAAGAAACTTATGCGATGAGTTGGCTCGTCATGTGGAAAAATAAATATTAGATGAAAAAATGTTATTGGAAGAATTATTGTGAAAACAAATATTGTTGTGTAAAAACAGCTTAACATGAAGCACTTTTGCATGTGGCTCGAATTACTTACTTTATCTAGCTTGTTTATGCAAAAGGTTTAAGAATTGACATGCTACAGTTGGGGAGGTTTGTGAACAACAACGTAGCCTCAGTTCCAATTTTTGGGAGGTTTGTGGAATCAAAGATTATTTTGTAAAAACAGCTTAACATGAAACACGTTTGCATGTGGCTCAAATTCCTTACTTTATTTAGCTTTTTTATGTAAAAGGTTTAAGAATTGTCATGTTATAGTTGGGGAGGTTTGCCTCATATCTTACAACTTTTTTTATCAAGTTTTAATTAAATAAATGTTACATAGAAATATGGAATCATGTTTCATGGATGAAGTTTTCCATTGCAATTGTTTGCATTGATTTGAAAATCTAGTATTTCATGTTATTGATGCAAAATATGTTTGAATGGGGAGGGACAGTTTAATTTGTCGTTAGTTATTATATATTTCAATTAGAGTTGTTTAATCTCTAATAATGGAAATGCATGATATTGTAAAAGGAGTCCTCCGTGACAAGTGACGACACATTGATCAGAAAATCTAAAACCCTAAAAATTTATTTAAAGCCGTTTAAGGATATGCTTGAATCGGAATTTTTTTGATATCAAATCCATGTTAGTTTTTCTCGAAAAAAAAAAAAGAAAAAAAAAGACACTCCATGCAGTGATTGCAAGGTGTCGCCTAGGCGTTTTGAGACAAAATCGCCTAGGTGGTGCCTTAGGCGAGCATTGTCCATCTAAGTAATTTTTAGAAATTTGAGGGGACGTTTTACAATTAAGTTTGATAATAAAATACCTACCTAATAACAAAATCTTGACACAATTAATGTTACATAAGGACCTAAAGACTTATTAGTATTTTTGAAGTATATATTAAATAGTAATCACATTGATTAATTTATAATTAGTTTTATTTAAGAATCTATAAATAAATAAATATTTATTCGAGGACCTTTGAATAAATATTATTTTGTTCGCCTAGGCATCGCCTAGACTAGGCACCGTTTAGGCACCGCCTCGCCTAAGTCAGAGAAATTGCCTCGGGATTGCCTTAATGCCTTGCAATCCTTGACTCCATGTTAGTTGATCTGTCGAAAATAAGAATGTCTTAAGTCAACCAATGCCATACTTCTCTTGGAATATTCATAATCAAAAGTCAATACAAGATGGTTTTTCTTCTCTCCTTAAGAGACACGTGCCTAGCAATTAAGTAAGCGTACTGGGATAAAGACTAGGCCAATGGACTCCCCTGCTTTCACAACACATAACAGTTGAGTGCGGGTATGATGAATGAGACTCTTCTCTTGATGAGCATTAATCATGTCAACTTTGGTGGTTGTCAAAAGCTATCTAAGGGACCTTATTTGACTTCAATAAGAAACTACAATTCTATTAGTAAAAACGTTTTAACAGTTAGAGAAGCTAAAAGCATCAGAAAGAAGACAAAGTAAAGATTCACGCATGCTGCAGATCATGCAAGCCCCTAAACTTAAATTTCTATAGTCATTCAACTGTTGATTTCCAATTTCTATCTCAAACTTCCGAAGCATGCTCCAATTTCTTGGATGCCACCCATTTTGCAGCCCCTTTGTGCTTGAGACTTCCTCCATGATAGCATTCCAAAAGTTGCCCAAGGGACTTGACTGTAGGACTTATGTCTTCTAAGGATAAGGTTCGCAGTGGGGGAGTTATAGTTGAGTGTAGGTTAAAGACACGTGTCTTTTTGATAGTTGTAACTCTGCATATGATTTCCAATGGTCATATTCTGAATTGACAGTGACCTCGATGTAATGAATTATCACACCTTTTTTTGAAAATGAATAAAATGTTAAAGTTCATTGTCATGTTGGATTTACTCAGCCTCTTGGTGCAAGTTTTCAATTATTTTGTGTTACAATATTGTTCTACAGATTCATGATTTTCTTGAACTTTTGAATTTAGTTATTGCTACTCGACTTAAAGAAGAAAAAAGAAATTGCATTCTTGTTATGTTGCAGTTTACTTCTTGGTTTTTTGGATGGTCCTGAAGACTTTTAGGCATATTTTTATTTTTGCTTTTAGGATGAAGATGATGATGAGGCTAATGAAGAGGAAGGGGGCCTGAGCAAATCTGGGAAAGAATTGAAAAAGTTGCTTGGAAAAGCTAGTGGTTTGAATGATTCAGATGCTGACGACGACGACGACGATGATGAAGTAAGGTCTTCTAGTGTCCATGAAAGTAGTTAGTATATTGCTTAGGTATGCTAGCCACATTTAGACTCTGATAGGTTTAATTTTCCACTACGTGACCCTTTTGTACCTCCACTATAAGGTTCCTTTAACCTTTTTGGTTGCTTATTTTTAAATGGTATTTGGCTTTTTTTTCCCTTATTTAGTGGTGAGGATCAACACCTACCTCTGGTTGTCGTCTGAACCTTTCAACACTTGTTGTGAAGCATTGAGTGACTTTTTGGTAGCTGATTATACTTGTGAATCAAATTCATTTATGTAATTTATCCATCTGTACTTCTCCATGTTAGAGAGGGCTATTTGATAGGAAATGTTATTTCTTTTCCAACAATTCTTACAATTTCATGCTGCATATTGAAGTACAATTGTGGAAGATATGGTTATCATTATATTGTTCAATTTACCATGTGTTCAGATGGATGATGACATGTCCCCGGTGCTGGCACCAAAACAGAAAGATGCACCAAAAGAGGAGCCCGTGGACAATAGTCCTTCTAAAGCAACAGGTACAGGATCTGTTCGAGGAACTCCACCGACAACTAAATCAGCAAAAGCAAAGAGGAAATCAGGTGGTGATGATGCCAAAACTGTTAATGGCGCACCATCAAAGAAGGTGAAAACAGAAAATGTATGTTGCTGCACATTTGGTGCTCCTTGAGTTTTTTTTTTTTTTGTTTAATTTCAAATGTTAGTTCACTTAGTTGTAATTTCTTTTAAAATATCAATTGTCCTTTTGGAACAGGAATCAAAGGCTTCTGCTAAAGATGGACCCTCATCTTCGCACAAGAGTAATATTGCTTCGAAAGGTTCATTGCAATCGTCTTTAAAAGGTGGGGTATCCACATCCACATCCACAGCCACAGCCACAGCCACACCACGGTCCTGTCACAGAAGATGAGATCAGAGCTGCATTGTTGCAGATGGCCCCTGTGACGACCCAAGAGCTTGTTGGTAGATTTAAAGCTAGACTGAAGGCGCAAGAGGTTAGTTCTAAATCCTTAGATCCCCTTCTCAAATATAGAAGAGAAATATTACTTTTGTCAGACATTTGTTGTTTGCAAACTTGTGCATTAGCTAATATTTTTTTTGATGTCTTTTGTAAATATTATTTAAATTTTTATCTGAATAAATGTAGAAAACTATTTAAAATGCATAATTGGTAGGAGCTTTATTTTTAGTAAATAATAATTTTAGTTGGGGTTATATTTTAGGATTGGAAGACTGCTGGTCCTCTTCTTCTGATTGCTTTCTTTTATTACTTTTGCTGTTTTGTTAATATACATTTCCATGCTTATAAAAAAATAAAAAAAAACCCCAACAAACATGTTAGAAGTTATTTTTTTCTTGATTTAAATAAAATTAGGATTTCCTCTTGCATACATATTTATCAATCCTCCTCATGTACAGAACTGGGCATGTATAATAATTAAAATGAAAAAATGGAATATACCAACTAAGTGGGTGGCCCATTGGTTTGATACGTGGTATTGTTGGAAGTGGGTGGTGTGAGTTCGAGTTCCATAGGAGGCAAGAAAAGTTGGTTTCTTTCTTATCAGAAAAAAAAGGAAGGTAAATAAGCAAGGAAATAATTGTCATTAGGTTCAAATGTTGGACATCCTAGGAGTAGGGATGATGAAATATTGGATTGTTGGTGTTATGATTTTTTTCTCTTGATCACGAAGGATGATCATTGGACCATGTACTTATTTACTTGTGAAATGTGATTTGCATAATATGTATGATTTAGGTGGGAGTCTCTTACAAATGGTCAGATATAGGGATTAGGGGGCATATTCCGTAGAATTGCTTGTTTTTCCACATAAACATATACAGAGTCTAGGAAAAGAACGGCTGGTTGTGTAGTTTGCTGGATTGGGCGTGGTGCTTATCGTTAGAACTAGTCAAGTTTTGGAGATGCTTTAGTTCCCTTGGGCTATTTGGGTCCACAACTTTAAGCTTGGTGCAGGTTGGTTGGAGCCTGGGTGAACTAATACAGTATAATTCTATGTTTGTGGAGGGTAACTTTAAGCATGATGCTTAAAGTTCTACTTAAACTATATATTTTTTTCCTTAAAAAAAATATTTAATATATGTAAGATGTGAGAAGCTGTTTGACCTGAGAAGGGATGGTATGTTTTGATAAGGGATGGCATGTTTTGCCTTTTAAAAAAGGGTTTTGGTACGTATGACCTGAGAAGCTGGAGTTTTGTAAGTTCTACTTAAACTATATTTTTTTTTCCAATTTGTGTTATTGGGTTACTTGGGTTTTTTGGGGAAATGGATGTCTTTTCATCGAAGAATGAAGACTCTGGTTCAGAAGTTGGATTTTTTCGTAAATAACAAACAGGATCTCTTTAATATATGTAAGATGTGATGGCAACGAAAAAGGACGACAAGCATGGTATCTTATAATTTCTCCCTTGTTTATGAATTCTGAAAAACTATTGAAATTCTTGTGCCTTAAGTTGAATCGTAACCATATATTAGATGAGAGTCGGTATTGGCGGTCATGTATGTGTTTCATGGCTTGATCTATGTTCTTGTTTGAGGGGTGATGGTCATTGCTTTTACTTATGAGTCGTTTTTCAGTTAAATAAAAAAAAGTGATAGATGAGAGTCGGAGTCGGGTTTTTATGTCGTTTGTTCCTCTTATGGAGGCGAAGCCCCACATTTGAGATACTATTTACTGAAGCTACTAATATCGATAAGCTGATATGCTGATACTTCGGTACGATCACGAAGTTTGGTTAACATGATAATAGGGCTGAAATAAGAACCTCTGCATCATTTACTTTTATGACAAATAAAAACTGCAAATACTTTTTGCTAAATTACGTCGGGGTTTTTATTATTGATTTTTTATTTTTATTTTTATTTATTTTTTGTGCTAGTTTAGAGTCGGTATTTTTAAGTCTAGCTCTCTTAAACTGACCAATTTCAACATGTCTCAGGATAAAAACGCTTTTGCAGCTATTCTACGGAAAATATCCAAGATTCAGAAGACTAGCGGGCAAAACTATGTGGTGTTGAGGGAAAAATGACCTTGAGAGTTTGGTTTCTCCAATGATCTCAACTCCTGGAGTGAGGTTTCTGTGACTAGGAATCAAGGAAGAAATGCTTCGTTATCCGCTCAAGTTGTGAGTACTATGCCCACTTATCATATTTTGAAATGTACGCAAATGATTGCTAGTGCAGAAACAGTATTCCTTCAACTGGACCATTTTCAGAAGTACAAATAGTCTCGACGCCTTAAGAGTCGAAACTAAATAGTTGCTAACCTGGCTTTCGAGGAAAGAAACGATGAACATTCTTCGCCTAAAATGTGCTAATAATACTGTTTCAATTGGAAACCTCTCACTGTTTTAACATGCGTGTTGTTGGACTGACAAAATTCCGCTCTCTCAATTTCAGCATTTTGTTATATGCTATCTTTCTTGTTGGGTTCTTAGGCTGTTGCCTATTATTGCCTGATGCCCACCATGCCCACCCAGAAATTTGCTTAATTCTTATTATTGCTCCTTTGTATAACCTTTGCAGAATGCGCTTATATTCGTTCTTGAAAATGAATGAATGAAATACTTTGTGAAAGTAGGTGACTTTTGTATTACAACTTGTAAAATTGAGTGAGGATGTTGTAATAGTTAATAATGTTTAAAAGAATATGAAGTAAAATCTAGCCTTTTTTTTTTTTTTTTCAAAGCACAATGAGTTTCATTAATCCTTGATAAGATTTGTGAGATCCCATACAACAACAATACAACTTTGAAGACCAGTCTCCATGGGAACAACAGAGGCAAATAAAGCCTCGGCACAAACCACCATCGGGGTCTCTCGGGCACAATAGATTGGGAAGAACACTTGTTATACATCGGGAGAAAGCCTTGACAAAAAAAGGAAAACAACCCTACAAGGGACAACAAGACATACACATAAACCCTAACTATTGCTTACAGGGAAGATTAAAAAAGAGAAGAGAAACCACCCAAAAAAAAAAAAAAAAAAAAAAGAAAAATCTCAAAGAACTTCACTGTGATGGAGTGCCTAAGTCTTCTTCTTCAAACTCTGGCTCCATCTCTCTTTTGCTGTAGCTCCCTTCAAGTTCGTAGCCACACCTTCAACTCCCTCATTCAAACACACAAAAATTGATCTAGAAGATCTCTTGCCATCGATCGGTAAGAGTAGATCTACCTCCTGCCGACGCAAATTCACCAGATTTAGAAGTAAAGATCAAGAGAGGAGAATAAGCAAAATGAAAGAGAGAAGGATGAAGACAAACATTTAACACTAAACATAAAGGTCTTGGGGGGCTACTAACGAGCTCGAGATCACTAGAGCAACTGTCAGCCCTTCAATAATGTGACCGGAGTGGGCTGGCTAGGCAGCGGGAAAACCTAGCAATATCCGGGTTTTGGTGGACTCGGAAGAGGTTGTGGAAGTTACTTGCGGGATGGTGTACCCCTGAAGGTTCGCAGCATAGCGCGCGCGAGGCTCGCGTATGCGCAAGGAAAATTGTATGCAGCACGATGAGGCAGCGTGTACGCAGCGCCTTGGCAGCAAGGAATAAGGCAGTTGGGCAACCGCCTTGACCACAAGAAGTGGGGTTTTACCTAGTCTATGACGGTTATGTAACTAATTGCTGGCTGGTCTATAAAGCCAATGGCTCTAGGTGGATAAAAGGCGTGAGAGGCCAGTAAGGACGTGCATGAGTGGCATGTTCCAGTGTTGTATTCCCAAATTGTGACCTAGTAAAAACGTTTCCTTGTTGTATTTGCTTGCTGTCCTTTTAATTCGAGTATTGGTGTGCTGAACTAAGGTGGCCTTCAGGCACCACGGGTTCGATTGAGTGAGAAAAATTTTCTAGTGAAAAACCCCTCTTTAATTGGCCCCGTGACAATTGGTATCAGAGCTTCGTTCGGAGACGATGTCGACCCGAACAGCGAGTGATCTAGGTGAGAGGGTAGCCCACCTAGAACAAATGATGGCAACAATGGCGGTCCCAACGGACACAACAAAGTCTTCAAGGATGGCGCAACGCCTTGAAGGCTTGGAAATGTTGGTGGCTTCCTCGGTGGCTAGAGGAGAGTCACAAGAAGCCATGATAGCTATGCGGGAATCCAAATTTGAGGAACTGGTAGCAGAGATGCGTTATGTGGGAGAACTCACTAGTGAAACTGCCACGAGCATGGCTATGGAGGTAGGCCTGCTCAAGCGAGCCGTGGGCGAATCCTCGGAGGTTACCGTTGCGGCAAAGCCTATGACAAAGGTACCAGAGCCAAAGAAGTTCTCAGGCAGCGGAGCGCAAATGAGCTTGAAAATTTTCTTTGGGACATGGAGCAGTACTTTGCTACTGCTGGGACGGAGGAGAGTCATAAGGTCATCTTGACCTCCATGTACCTAGATGGCGATGCGAAACTTTGGTGGAGAACCAGAGTAGATGATGATGCGGCAGCGGGCAGACCGAAAATTGTGGAGTGGGAGGTGCTGAAACGGGAATTGAAGGATCAATTCCTACCCACGAATGCGGCATGGCAAGCGCGGGAGGCCTTGCGCCAATTGAAGCAGAAATGGACGGTTAGAGAATACGTGAATGAATTCTCATCCTTACTGCTTGACATTAAAAATATGTCCGAGGAGGACAAGTTGTTTAATTTCACTGCAGGATTGCAAGGATGGGCGCCGTCGGAGTTGCGGAGGCAAGGTGTGAAGAACTTGTCAAGTGCAATTGCAATGGCGGATAGTCTCGTGGATTACAAGACTAGTGGTACTTCTTTTGAATCAAAAGAAAAGAAGTACAAGGAGAAAGATCAAGCTGGTGGATCCAGGAAGGAGGAGGAACCTTCTTCAAAATTTGGTGCTAGTGCCAAAGCATCAATGACGAAAAAGGGCTGTTTCATATGTGACAGTCCTCACAGGGCAAGGGATTGCCCAAATAAAGAGAAGCTGAGCTGAATGCGATTGTTGCGAATAAACCGGAGGCACGGATGAATCCATTGTAGTTGCTGAACACAATGCAGGTGCACAATCTGTGGCATCAGTAAGGCTGATGTTTGTAGAGGCTCAGATCAACAACCAAACGGTGAAGGTGCTGATCAATTCGGGAGCCACACACTCGTTTGTTGCATAAAACCTAGCTCGAGGCTGGGATTGCAGCTTGCCGAGAGTGCAAGCATGGTGAAGGCGGTCAATTCTGAACCAAAGAAGGCTATGGGTGTGGCCTTAGACGTGGACATTCGAATCCACATTTGGGAGGGCAAGGTAAATTTGATTGCTACTCCGTTAGATGACTTCGAAATCATTGCGGGAAATGATTTCTTAATGGCTGGGAAAGTAGCCGTGATTCCATCCCTTCATGGCGTGCTGATCATGGATGAAAGGGGGCCGTGCTTTGTTCCAACAATGCGAGGCGGGAGCAAGGGCGGTACACCGAGGCTAATGGCACTGCAAGTATGAGATCAGATGGAGAAATGTTGCTTTGGTGGGCAATAGTCTGGTGGACAGGTGGATTCAGAGTGTTCGATGAGGGCATCGAACAGTTCGGCGGGGGGATGTTTGTCAGCCCCTCAATAATGTGACAGGAGTAAGCTGGCTAGGCAGCGGGAAAACCTAGCAATATCCGGGTTTTGGTGGACTCGGAAGAGGTTGTGGAAGTTACTTGCGGGATGGTGTACCCCGGAGGGTCCACAGCATAGCGCGCGCGGAGACTCGCGTATGCGCAAGGAAAATTGTATGCGGCACGGATGAGGCAGCGTGTACGGGCGCGGGTGAGGTTGCGCCTTGTCAGCAAGGGAATAAGGCAGTTGGGCAACTGCCTTGACCACTAGGAGTGAGGTTTTACCTAGTCTATGACGGTTATGTAACTAATTGCTGGCTGGTCTATAAAGCCAATGACTCTATGTGGATAAAAGGCATGAGAGGCCAGTGAGGACGTGCATGAGTGGCATGTTCCAGTGTTGTATTCCCAAATTGTGAGCTAGTAAAAACGTTTCCTTGTTGTATTTGCTTGCTGTCCCTTTAATTCGAGTATTGGTGTGCTGAACTAAGTGGCCCTTGGGCACCACGGGTTCGATTGAGTGAGAAAAAGTTCTTAGTGAAAAACCCCTCTTTAATTGGCCCCGTGACAACAACCTCATTTAGCCAGTTATATCAATTAATTTTAAGTTTCAAATTTTACTTTTTTTGATATTTATATATTATATATAAAACATTTTAAATATTTATTGCGTGGATTTGAGCTTGCAAATACAAACTCAAGTCCAAGGTGAGCCAGGTGTAGGGATGTAGGTTGGGTGGGTTTTTGGCAGAGAATGCAATCCCCATCCCCATTCCCAACTATGGCAGGGCGTGGGTTTCTAGCTTGAAATTCCCTAATGGGGAAATTTTGACCTACATTCGTTATCATGTGGGGATCCCCACTCTTATGGGGATTCCTCGTCCCCATCACTTTTTCACATAATATCTTAAAAAAGAGATTAAATACATAATAGATCCGAAATTAAAATCATTATAAGCTTTTTCTTTGCAATGATAAGTCGATTTTTAAATTTTATGTGAAACATTCACCATACGAAAAGGGAAATATAAGATTTAATGATTTTGATGCAATTCCCACGAGGAATATTCAAGATCCTCGTGGGGAATCCCTATCGGGTGGAGTGAGAAATTTTTATGGGGGTTCTCCATGGTAGGGAGGAGTAATACCGCCCCGGCCTGCCCCGTACCCGATGGACCGGTGGTGGGGATGAAATTCCTTCTGTCCTCGACCTCAAAGGGGCTAGTTGGCGAGAAATCCTCGCTCCATCATGGCGGATCCCCTCGGGGAATAGGGATTGCCTGCACCATTAGTATCCCTAGCCAGGTGGTACCCGAACACAGGGATATTTTAAAAAGTAATGTGAGTTTTCTTTTTTATTCAACAAATAGGTATGGCTTCTTTAAAATTACAAAAGTAATGTATTCTTCATTTTGGGAAGGTGTCATTAAAGCTGATGTGGATTACATTATATGCATGGCGCATTGTCACAAGGAGTAATCAGTTTACATAGGAATTTTGTATGAATTACTTCTTTTGAGAATGAGTTATTTGTTCAACCCAAAAAGTGTGCGAATCACTTTTTTTTCAGGAGTTATTTGTTCAACCCAAAAAATCTATGAATCACTCTTTTTGAGAACGAGTTATTTGTTCATGCCATACAAGTTTCGGTCCAAACATATCTCAAGTCGGTGGATACAAATTTCAGTCTAAACATATCTCGAGGTGGATATGGATGAATTGCACACCAATTGTAAATTGTAAACTCATGCAACCACCCTGCAAACCCTGTGCAAACCTTATGCAAACCTTATGCAATCCCATAAAAACTATAGAAATTGGGAACACCGAGATAGAGATAGAAAGACCGATAATAGGAGGATTAATAAAAACTAAAAAAATAAGAAACTTTTGAAAAATAAGTTCATTCCATGAAAAAAACACCATGACATCAAAGGAACTCATACAGGTGTATTGACGATTACAGTGACGTTGAAGTTGCTGCTCCGTGATGCAAACTGGTCGTACTCTATTTCGAGTTGGACGTTGTGTTTGTACGTCCGGTTAAGTTTGTTGAGGTTGATGATCTTGCCTTGAATTTCATTGAGTCGACTGATCTTCTTCTTTTGGTTTACTGGAGTCACCTCTACTACCAATGTTATCAAAGATATGAGGTTGAACCATTTGGAAATACTGACTTCCTGTATGTGGTTGGTCGAAAGGAACATGAAACGCGACATGCTTAACCGGTTCATGAATTAGCCATCTCCATTATATGACATACTTTAATTATAACTTGTTGGAGTAAATGGGCTTGACATGGACTGAGGTAATGAACCGTACATTAAATATCTAGGCATTCCATGGTCCATATATGAAAATGACGGCTCATGTGCATAAGGATCAAAATGTTAATAATGAAGAGATTCATAGTCTGCACCATAGGTACAAAGATATAAGCTTCTAGTTGCATTGAGGGTGATGTAGGAATGTACCCATGAGAAGAAGGACATGGTGGGGATGAGCATTGGCTACTCTCACCACAATCTTTGTCTTTCTCGGTCTCATACGAGATGGACGCGATGGAGGAGAATGCCTGCTGCTCTCAACAACAGTTTCTGTCCAACGAGATAGACGTGGTGGAGGAGAATATCTGCTTCTTTCACCCAAAGTCTCTGTTTGTGTTGTTCTTCTTCTCATCTCTCTATTTGATCGGCCTTGATCCTCTTCTTCATCTTGTTATTTAAATGTCTCATCATTTATTTTTGGGTCGACAACATTTCCATCATTCCACAGAGTAGACCTCTGTCATTCATCTTCATCTAAGATTTTAATGCCTTCATCAAACGCAACAAGACCTTAGTCGTACCCATCCTCAATGAACACTCACTGAAGTCGATGCACTAAGTTACACAGATATAAAAAAAATAGGTGCTAATACACGCAATTTAAGATATAACTCGTGAGGAAAACAAACTAATAGTTTCAAGCTTACCGAATAGTCACGTAGAGCAAATCTTGTCTAATGAATCGTCAGGTAACTGATCGATACAGTGTCATGTAGACTTCTTGATCGTGTCCTCCTTGTTTCATTGTGACTATGCTATCATCACGATTTTCCACATGTGTATAAATTTCGCATGATAAACTACCTAATTTTCTTGAGTGTGTCCTTGCAATTCGATACGGTGCAGCTGAATGTCATATTCAAAGTTTGGTGGCACGATCCGTGCAACGACCCAATTTTAATTTCGCCATTATCATTGACTATTTTCAGACTCGGACATCAGCTCAGATCCGCGCGGATACCGCAGATAGGTTAGGGCACACCTGGCTAGGTAAATAGTGATTTTTGCGTGATGTTTGCCTATATGCAATGTTGTATATTAAATTATTTTACCTAGTATCCCATGTGTGTATTTATATCGTTAAATCGAGTGAGATAGTGTAAGGAGCGTTCGTTTCGAAAAACGTGTCATCAATACGGGTATTGAGCGAGCGAAATATGGGTATACTAGGCTGGGAAAATAAATTGGATAATCAAATAAATTAAATGTGACAAATATTAATGATAAATACGGTATAGGCCAATTAGTCGAAATTGGCGACTATGATGCGCCTTATAATGCGTGCCGAGGTGCGAGACACCGGACGACCGAATGTAATTGAACAAGACTAAAAATTTGGTGTCTAGTGAGAAGCAAATGGGAACATGCCACCTATATACCTAACACCCCAAAATGAGGTTCGCCACTCATTCTCATTCATTCTCATTCCACGTTTTCTCTATTCCCTCTCTTCAACACAAAAACTTTTCAACACAAAAATAAGAAAAAGAGAGTGTGTAATTTCATGAAAAATTGATAACAACCATTGAGAGTGTGAGATTGTATGAGATCCTTGGAGTCTTGGAAGTGATTTGATCAAGCAAGCAAGTGATCAATGTGATCATCTCTACTTTCTTTCAATTTCTCCATTTAAAATGAAGCTTAAACGAGTTTTAATGGTGATAGTTGATTATAGTTGAATTTTGGAGAAAAAGAGGCGTTAGTGGTTGTTGGTTGATGTTGATGATGCAGTTGTATTGTTGTTGGTTGACTCGTATAAAAAAAAGAAACAGAGAGTTCTCGGTGAAGAAGACGAACTGGGGAGGGGAAGGACACATGTACGCGTGTGTGTGCATGCAATCCCTGGACCGAGCCGACCCTGTTGGGCTGGGGCCGGGTCTGGCTGAATTGGTTGGACTGGGTCAGACCCGATCCAGGGACCCACCCCTTTAATTAAATAATATAAATATTTAAAAATTAATTTAAATTAAATAAATTACAAAAATAAGTAGAAAATTATGAAAAAATCCAAAAAATAAGGAAAAATATAAAAAAGAGAAAAAGATAGAAAAATAACATTCGAGAATTTCTCGGGCGTATGACTCGAAAATGTGCAAAACCAAACTTTTTAGAATAAAATTTCAACGTTTTTGGCCAAACATTATAAATTTACTTAATTTGACTCTAAACTAGTTAAAATGGCTTAATTGGACACCATGAACTTAAGAGACTATAATCGGGAGTCGAGCGCGTATCTCGAGACGTGAGCAGGACTTCGAAGTGCGTTTTGAGGTATGTAAGAAAATGACGGTTTACTTTTCCATTGTTGATTTCTTATTCCTTGTTATTGTACTCTATTGTGTGATACATTTGGGTTGGTGGTTGAGTTAATCCTACCTGATATTCGTAGTGTACTTATGTCACACTAGGCTGTAGCACGTGTAATCAGACACTCGGTGAATTGCAACTCGAGCTGCATTAGGGGTGCACGTGTCGGAAACGCACCGCGAGGAACCAGGTGAAAGGAAGTGGGGGCACCCACCGAAAGGATCCTGGGGTTCGAAGTATAGTTTAGCCTGATCGAGATGAGAATACATTTTGTCTCTTTCATGTTATCGATTCATGCGATGATCGTAGCACAGTTATCTGTTTAGTTTCTGCATGATTATTTAACATGATTATTGATATCTATTTACTTTCTTATAAATGCTCGTGTGCTTCGCTTTGGAATCTTACTGACTGTAATCTCCATCTGACTTTTTGTGATGGTCGAGTGCAGATCCCAGTACTAGTAGGGGCAAGGGGATTCTTGGCGACTTCATCTAATTGCCCGCGGTTGAGGACCTACCAGTATGTGTTATTTTGATATTTTGCTTTACTTTTGGGGTATTCGGAGACTTGATAGATAATGTACTTGTATATATTAATGCTCATTAGTATTATCGCCTATATATAGAGTACTTTCTCGAGTTTTCCACAGTAGGACTTGCTTTTATAAATGATGCTTTATATGATGATGAATTTAATTGTTTTACTTACTTTAAATTTAAGACTTCCACTGTTTTAATGCTAAAAGTGATTCAATTATCTAACTAAACCGATTAACCAAATGAGTTAACATGTATATCGAGGAGTCGTGACGTAGCAAAGGACGTTAGTGACACGTGGGACCTAGTGGGTCAATGATCTGATAAGATTGTGGGGTCGCGACACTCCATGTGGCGACCTCGAGATTTGGGGCCGCCACAGGTGGTATCAGAGCGAAAGTTTTAGGAACCTCGAGAAATTAAATGAAAGAGCATAAAACTTAAAAAAAAAACCTTAGATGTGGAAACCCGATGTACTTTCCTTAGAACTTTAGTTGGGAAGTGATGGTGAGGCGGGTAAAGTTAGGGTTTATACGCGTGTTATGTTTTACTGTAAATGATATATTATACATGCATATATAGCAAGGCTGATCTGACGCACACTTCTCGATGCAGATCGCAATGGACGGAAAACCCTCTACACAACTTGAGATAGGACACACTAGAGATCCTACTAGGGATCCCACTATTGCTATCGCTTCTACTCAGAGTGTAGACGATATAATCGTCGCTCAAGATGCTCAATTGACGGAGATTATCCAGTTACTTAGGGCTCAAGCCGTGGCAATAGCAACACTAGCTCCTACAGTTCTTGTTGCACCTACTGTATTGACAGCCGTTCGCCCCGACTATACCACAGATGCCTATTGATACATCGTTTTAAAGACACAGGCTGAGAGAGTCTCACAAGCGATTGTGATACCATTAGAAACTTCGTCTCTTACGCCACTACCTATGACTACCGAGTAGCCGACCGCTACTACACTTGCCACTATTTCTGTATTCGTCTTGACCCCGGAGGCGAAGCTTGTCAGAGAGTTTATGAAGTTTTAGCCTAAAAAAACATGTCAATACAGGTACTAAGCGAGTGAAATGTGGGCACACTAGGTTAGGGAAAATAAATTGGATAATCAAATAAATGAAATGTGACAAATATTAATGATAAATACAGTCTACGCCAATTGATCGAAATTGGCGACTATGGCGCGCCTCGTTATGCATGCCAAACTACAGGACACCGGGTGACCAAAGGTAATTGAACAAGACTAAAAATTTGGTGTCTAATGAGAAGCAAATTGGAACATGCCACCTATACACCTAACACCCCAAAATGAGGTTCACCACTCATTCTCATTCACTCTCCTTCCACGTTTTCTCTATTCCCTCTCTTCAACACAAAAACAAGAAAAAGAGAGTGTGTAATTCATTGAAAAACTGATAACAACCATTGAGAGTGCGAAATTGTATGTGATACTTGGAGTCTTGGAAGTGATTTGATCAAGCAAGCAAGTGATCAAGGTGAACATCTATACTTTCTTTCAATTTCTCCATTTAAAATGAAGCTTAAATGAGTTTTAATTGTGATAGTTGATTGTTGTTAAATGTAAGAGAAAAAGAGGTGTTAGTGGTTGTTGGTTGATGATGTAGTTGTATTGTTATTGGTTGATTTGTATAAAAAAAAGAAAGATGGAGTTCTCTGTGAAGAAGACGAACTGGAGAGGGGAGGGACGCACGCACGAGTGTGCGTGCGTGCGATCCCTGGACCGGCCGAGCCGGTCCGGGCCTAACCCAGTTAGGTTGGGACCGGGTCTGGTCGACTCGGTTGGACATGGTCAGACCGACCTGGTTGGAACGGGTGAAACCCAGTTTAGGGACCCACCCCTTTAATTAAATATTTAAAAATAGTTTAAAATAGTTTTAAATTAAATAAATTATAGAAAAATAAGAAAAATAGGTAGAAAATTATGGAAAAATCCTGAAAAATTAGGAAAAATATAAAAAAGAGAAAAAGATAAAAAAATATTATTCGAGAATTTCTTGGGAGTTTGAAATTTCGGTATAACTCGAAAAGTGTGCCAAACCAAACTTTTTGGAATAAATTTTAATATTTTTGGCCACATATTATGAATTCACTTAATTTGACTCTAAACTAGTTCAACTAGTTTAATTGGACACCAAGAACTTAGGAGACTATAGTCGGGAGTTGAGGACGTATCTCGAGATGTGAGCGGGACTTCGAAGTGCGTTTTGAGGTACGTAAGAATCCATTTGAAAGTTACTGAGGGTTTACTTTTCCATTGTTGTTTTCCTATTCCTTTTATTGTACTATATTCCGTGATACATTTGGGTTAGTGGTTGATTTACTCCCACCTGATATTCGTAGTGTACTTATGGCACACTAGGCTGTAGCACTTGTGATCATGCACTCGGTGAATTGCAACCCGAGTTGCATTAAGGGTGCACGTGTCAAAAACGCACCGCGAGGAAACAGGTGAAAGGAAGTGGGGGCACCCCCTGAAAGGATCTTAGGGTACGAATTATAGTTTAGTCTGACCGGGACGAGTACATACTTTGTCTCTCTCTCTCTCTCTCATGTATCGATTCATGTGATGATCGTAGCACAATTATCTGTTTAGTTTTAGCATGATTATTTAACATGATTATTTATATCTATTTACTTTCTTATAAATGTTCGGTGTTGCTTCGTTTGGAATCTTACTGACCGTAATCTCCATCTGACTTTTTGTGATGGTCGAGTGCATATCCCAGTACTAGTAGGGGCAAGGGGATTCTTGGCGACTTCATCTAATTGCCCGCGGTTGAGGACCCACTAGTATGTGTTATTTTGATATTTTGCTTTACTTTTGGGGTATTGGGAGACTGGATAGACAGTGTACTTGTATATATTACTGCTCATTAGTATTGTCGCCTATATACAGAGTACTTTCCCGAGTTTTCCACAGTAGGGCTTGCTCTTATAAATGATGCTTTATATGATGATGAATTTAATTGTTTTACTTACTTTAAATTTAAGACTTTTATTGTTTTAACTCTAAAAGTGATTCAATTATCTAACTAAACTGATTAACCAAATGAGTTAACATGTATATATGAGGAGTCGTGACGTAGCAAATGAAGTTAATTAGTGGTGCGTGGGACCCAGTGGCGCGAGGGACCCAGTGGATCAATAATCTGATAAGACTACGAGGTCGCGACTGTGATGGCCCCAACTACGAAACAGGGCATTGCCTGGCCTAATCCCGTAATCAAGCCTTAATCCAAATCATATAAGACTTAATCACGTATTAGTCAGCCTTTCGTCCTTATATTTCTCTGAATTCATGTCTTGATCTATATTATCATGTTCATGTAGTTTAAAGATCATGTGGAAGCTATTATGAATCAAAATTCCTAAGTGTGGAAAACCAAGAAAAGACAACATCATATACACTTATATATAGGACACTATTCACTCAACCCAATATACAACCTAAAATGACATAACAATAATAATACAACAAAAGTCAAGACATACTAATGAGTGAGGAGAGTCGCCGAACTGCTCGGAGGAAGTCGCTGATCTTCTCCTTCCCCGGTCTGCTGTAGCTCAACAGACCTACACCCACCGTCACAAACTAGACGGTGAGTATAGTGATTTTTAAGTACTAAATGGAGAATTCTATGCCACATTTCCAAAATAAACGAATGGTATCTAAAAACATAAAGTAGCGAAATAAATTGCTGAAACAAGTAATGCAAGTAATTACCATAGTTAAAGATGTAGAGACAAACACAGGCTAAGTCGAGATGATCTACGTCCGGTCGGCGGTGAGACCTATCACCTACCCTTTCCCACACTATATGGAGCCGCGCTCAACATATCTCACATAAATAGCGGAGCAACGCTCTACGCTTTACAACATCAATCTCATGCTTGTCGTACACTCCGAGTCCCATAACTCGTGTGTCGCGCAAGTGTAGCGACCCATGTCTCCATGAACCGCACATCTCTCGTGCAATGAACACTAGATAATCCCTACTTTAATCTCAAAGACAAATAATTCCAAAATTCTAGGATACCAAGATAAGTTAGGCTACAAAGCCCAAAGAAAATCGAATACAATTCTACTTAAATCCACATTATTCCATTAGCATGCTTTTTATCAATTTTGTTCAAGAATGACATCAAGTGTAGGAATATGAGGCAATGAAACAATTCACAAGGCATCATGTCACAATATTCATCAATGAATAGATACAAGAACAACATGATGTGCGAGTTCAAGTAGTAATGTCTGACAATAGACCAATAAATCAACAAAGATGAATAAAATGAAATATAAAATTCTAATAGTTGTACTTACAATTCACACGCTTGTCCTAGTCTATTCAATCCCTCGACAAATTCGAAATGTGTGCCCAAACGCCAGAGTTCTCCCCTTAGTTCCCTAACATTCAATAATGTCTCAATTTAGGCCAAATTGAAGTCGAGACAAATTTCTAAACATTTTTTATTTATTTTCGGCCAGTCAACCAATTTCATGCTTTTCGAGGTAAAACCCCCGAAAAATGCTCATCCGAAATTCTAAATATTTTATTTTTCATAGAAACTCATTATTTTCTATGTATGTTGTTGAAATATAATTTTTTTTTTCAGAATTTTCCCTATTTTTTGGATATTTTTTTTTTCCAATTTTCTCTTTTCTTTATCTTCTTTTCTATGTTTTTTTTTCTTTTCTTTGGACTGAATGAGCGAACCGGGTTCAGCTCACCCGAGCTGAACCGGCCCGATTCACCCACTCTTCTTCTTCTTCCTCTCGATAGAGCATCTGCTTTGTTTTGTTTTGTTTTTTTTTTTCTTTCTCTAGGGTTAGGCTTCCATCCCCAACCCCAGGTTGGGTTTCATCTGCAGGGGAGACTACTCCCCTGCCTTCCTTGATCTCGGACGAACTGCTATGACAGTTCGTCCGACTTCTCTAACTCATCACAACAACAATGACGACCAAACAACAACAACAAAATTACATAACAACGTTCAACTCACCTTGCGTTACTTCGAGCTGTCGACCTCTCTTTCTCGTCTTTCTCTCTCTCTTCTTCTCTCCTCGATTTCTTCTTTCTTCTTCACTATTTTTCCCCACCGACTTTGGGGATAAAAAATGGGATAAGTTTATAATTTGGTGTTCATTTGACCGATATATATATATATATATATATGATTTGGGTGGCTTGAATGTGAGCCATACATATCAAACCATATACGTATCTCGAGGCACATCGGGTGGTCTTGCTCACACCACTTGTCCCTTGTGTCACTCTCAAGTGACACCAATACTTGACACCCTTTCTGGATATGTGCGTGTGTATCTAGATGTATATCTAGTGAGGTATGTTTTTATATCTTTACTTTACCCCATATATATATATATATATATATATATATATATATATAGTAGATGTGGCTACATATAAACCACTAATCATATATCATTTTTAATGCAATATAATCGAAACATGAATATATGAAAAATTAGATGAACTCCTGACATATGTGGAGGTAGCTCAAGCTCATACGCAACCTGTGTGACCCGTTTCTTAATTATGAAATGTCCGATAAATCTCGGTTCAAGTTTACATCTCACTCAAAACCTCTGAAGACCCTTCCAAAGGGAAACCTTTAAGTAGACAAAGGATCCCTCGGTGTATGCGAGATCGCCGCGATATCTGTCTGCATACTTCTTCTATCAATCTTGGGCTCTCTTGAGTCTTTGGCGATCCGTCATACCTTCTTCGTGTGATCGACAACAATCTCAGGCCACACGGTCTCTCGATCCTCAACACGATGGCGAGCGACGCGGTCTCCCATACAAAGCCTCAAAAGTAGCCATTTTAATACTGGCCTGATAGCTGTTATTATATGCAAACTCACATAACGGTAAGTACTCCACCCATGATCCGCAAAACTCCAAGATGCACACCCTTAAGATATCCTCGAGAACCTGTATCAATCTCTTAGTTTGCCAGTCAGTCTGAGGATGAAAAGCCGTACTAAATTGTAGGCGCGTATCATACTGTTTCTGCATACTCCGCCACATCCTGGACGTATACATAGCATCTCTGTCTGACGTAATAATCACTGGTACCCCATGCAGTCTAATAATTTCTCGCTCAAACAGTATGCTCAACTGATCAAACGTATAATGTGCGGCCACTGGTAGAAAATGAGCAGACTTTGTCAGTTTATTAACGATCACCTAGATGGAATCATGTCTTCGGGCGGTTCTCGACAATCCTCTCACAAAATCCATAAAAATGTCTTCCCACTTCCACCGTGCAATGGGAAGAGGTTGTAGCAATCCTCCAGGTCTGCGATGTCCAGCCTTCACTTGTGACATATTCCACAGTTACTAATAAACGTTGACACATCTACTTTCATTTTAGGCTACCAAAAATGCCTTTTCATGTTGTGGCACATCTTGGTCTGCCTGGATGAATAGTGAATCAGGAACGGTGTGACTCCTAAAGAATCTCCTCTCTTAGCTCTGGTACCAACGATATCTACAATCTGCCCCTGAAGCGCAAACACTGGTCAGACGTCTCCGTCCAATCAACATAATCTGCTGCTCTGCGCTGACTCACTAAACCTAGAGTACAACTTATCGGTCCTCTGACCCTCTTCCACTCTCTATGTAGATACTGTATGTACTCTCATCTGCGCATAAATCTCAACTCGAGGTTCAGTAGGAACCTCCGCATCTCCAACATGTATCATACTCGGCGCATCCGCGATTACATTCGCTTTTCCCGGATGATATTCCAAGGAAAAGTTGTAATCTTTCAAAAATTCTTACCATCTACGCTGCCTCATATTCAAATACTTCTATGTGAAGAGATACTTCAGACTCTTATGATCAATTAAGAGTGTAAATGTCTTTCCATACAAATAGTGTCTCCATATCTTCAAGGCAAACATTACTAAGTCTAAGATGCATTGGATAATTCTTTTCATGTACCTTCAACTATCTGGATGCATATGCTACAGTACCAGTACCCTGTATCAACACACATCCCAGACCTCTATGAGAAACATCAGTATAGAAGGAGAATCCTAGTCCAACCTCTGGTAACACTAATACTGGCACAATAGTCAATAACCTCTTCAGCTGAGCGAATGCCTCCTCACATTCCTCAGACCAATGAAATCTCACATCTTTCTAAGTCAATTTAGTAATTGGTGAAGCGATTTTTGAAAAACCCTTCCACGAATCGGCGATAATACCCCTCCAAACCCATAAAACTTTTGATCTCAGTCACCGAAGTCGGTGCTGGCCAATCGACAATTGCCTGAATTTTGGCTGGATCCTTTGATATCCCTGCTACTCCAACAACATGGCCCGAAAACTTTCACTTTTGACAGCCAGAATTCACACTTACTGAATTTGGCATGTAATCTATGCTCCCTCAAAGTCTGCAACGTCTCTTTGAGGTGCTGTTCGTAATCCTCCATCATTTTCGAGTATACCAGTATATCATCGATGAAGCCTATCACGAATTGGTTAAGAAACGATCTGAAAACATGATGCATCAGATCCATAAACACAACAGGAGCATTGGTCAGCCCAAACGACATGACTGTGAACTGAAAATGTCCATATCTGGTGCTGAAAGCTTGTAATGGATCTATCATCCTCCCTGATCCTAAGCTGATGATACCCTGATCACATGTCTATCTTGGAGAGAAATTGTGCTTTTCTCAATTGATCAAATAAATCTACTATCATCGGGAGTGGATATTTGTTCTTAACTGTGACTTTGTTCAACTGTCGATAGTCGATACAAAGTCTCAACGTACCATCCTTTTTTTCCCAAAAGGGACAAGTGCTCCCCATGGCGACATAGAAGGTGTGATGAATCCCTTCTGTACCAAATCCTAAAGTTGAGTCTTCAACTCTTCTAGCTCTCGTGATGCCATCCGATATGGTAGTATGGAAATCAGTTTCGTACCTAGTACAAACTCAATAATGAAATCGATCTCTCGCGGCGGTGATAAACCAGGTAAATCCTCTGGAAAAACATCAAGAAACTCTATAACAACCGGTATATCTTCCATCCTAGGTCCCTACTCTATGGAATAGTGTATAACGAAATCAATGCTTCCATCTCCTCAGTGGTCGCAGGTCGACTTCTCGTACCTATAGTCCATCGCTGCACTACCTTTATAAGAAAAGTGTGGGCGCCCTGGGATCTCAAATATTATTGTTTTGCCGAAACAATCGATATGAACGTGGTATGCAGCTAACCAGTCCATCCCTAAAATCGTGTCGAACTCCAAACATTCAAGAACACTAAAGTCGGCAAGTAGCTCTACTCCATCTATCTCGACGAGACATTTCTCAATCATACTATGAGGGTAAACTCTATCCTCGGCTGTAGTACTCAAGATCAAATGTATACTAAGCCTAACAGGTTTCAACCCTAGGATGTCTATCATGCGACCATCAATAAAAGATACGGTAGATCCAAAATCAAATAAAACATATAAATCTCGATCGCAAATAGAAATCGTACCCTCAATAAGACCTCACGTAGCGTCGACGTCTGGCCGGGCTACCTTGTGAACCTCCTCTTCGGGCTTGTTGTGCGTACACTACTACAGGATGCGGGCACTCTCTCACGATACACTTTCTCATGATATGTCCAACCTGGCCACATTTGTAGCATGTCAACTGTTTGCGCTGACCCTGAGTCTGAGATTGGCTCTGTGCCTGATATTGACCATGTCTTTGCACCTATTTCGATTTTTGTGTTGTATCTTGGTCTCTGCCTCTACCTCGACCTCTGCCATCCTGCGGCTGCTGCCGTGAAGCTTGTGGGGCGGGAGGTTCAGGAACAACAAGAGCTGATAAGCCTGGTCTGATGGGAGGTGACAAGGGAAATCTGCTCCCTGTGCTCTATGTTGGAGCAATGGATGATACTGAAGGCACAGCTAGTGGGTGCGTAGCTGTCCTCGAACCCTGAGATCCTCGGTTCCATCCCATTGCTCCCTTACCCCTATGTTTGCTTCTCTCATACTTTAAGGCTTGCTCTTTAGACAAAATTGGACCTGGTGCTCTGCCATCAGCAACTCGCCCCAAATAATATGTCTCATGTGCCAGGCTCGCTCATAAATCTCGGTGAGTGTCTTCGCGCCTAAACTAACAACGTAATACCCAATATCGAGTCTGAGTCCATCACCGAAGTGATATACATCCTTGGACTCATCTCTTACAAGTCCCCAGCAAACTGGCGCAGATAATCATATCAGTCTATGTACTGCATCACAGGCTCCTCTGGCCCCTGTCTTAAGTCCATGAACTCTCGTCTCAATCGCTTCATGACTTAAGGCGAAAATATTGCTAATATAACTTCTGCTTGAAAGCATCTTATGTCTCTAACTCTCCGTGAGTGGCCATTGTCATACGCCACCATACGTCAGCGTCTTGCTCGAGTGTATATGATGAGATCTCTGCCCGAAGTCTATCCTCAATCCTCAATACCCGATGAAGCTTCTCCTGAGACATGATCCATTTCTTAATCTTCTAAAAATCCCCGACTCCATCAAAATAAGCTGGTTTGAGTCTGATGAAGTCCTTTACCAGCTGAACTTCCGCTGAAGTGCTGGAAGATACGGGCGTGGGAGACGATATTGCCTTAACTGTCTCCACCACTGGTGCGGTCTTAGCTATCAGTCTTCTAAGGCTGCAATAGGAAGTGCTAGCGATTGGACATACGCCTAGATAGTCAGTGTAGCAGTCGTAGGAGTTGATGTCGATGCCGGTGCAACAAGACGAGTAGTCATCATATCGATGAAATCAGTCAACTGCTGGCCCTGAGCTTTCACTCGATCAGACAGTCGCTGTAAATCTTTCGCTATAGTAGGAGGCGAACTTCCGCTAGGCTCTACATCTCCTCCCCCGCGTGTATCAGCCATCGGGGTCTGCAATGGATAGCGAACGCGAATCAGCTTCTACGTGACATAGCGCATACGTAGATATATATATCTAACCATTAACAAGGACATATAAGAAATCTCCCATCTCAATGTCACTCACTTCCCAACTAATGGTGTCTAGGCAATAAGTATCTGGTTTCCACAACTAAAGTTTTGTATTTTATGCATTTTGGTTTCTAAACCTATTCTCCGATACCAACTGTGTTGGTATCTTATTGCCTTAAGCCATATAGTTCTCAAAGGCTAGCTCTGATACAAACTGTGACGACCCCAACTACGAAATAGGGCACGCTCGGCCTAATCCCGTAATCAAGCCTTAATCCAAATCACATAAGACTTAATTACGTAATAGTCAGCCTTTTGGCCCTATATTTCTCTGAATTCATGTCTTGATCTATATTATCATGTTCATGTAGTTTAAAGATCATGTGGGAGCTATTATGAGTCAAAATTCCTAAGCGTGAAAAACCAAGAAAAGACAGCATCATATGCATGTATATATATGACACTATTCACTCAACCCAATGTGCAACCTAAAATGACATAACAATAATAATACAACAAAAGTCGAGACATACAAATGAGTGAGGAAAGTCGCCGATCTTCTCCTTCCCCAGTTTACTGCCGCTCGACGGACCTACACCCACCGTCACAAACTAGACAGTGAGTATAATGATATTTAAGTAATAACTGGAGAATTCTATTCCACATTGTTGGAGCATGTGCCCTAGGTCAATCCATTAACTATTTTTATGAATACTTTTAGTTAATAAAATAGAGGATTTCATTTGCTATTTATTATAATTAATTTGCATATTTACATTATAATAGGATCCATAGGTATTTACAGAAACGTCCTAAATGTCTCTAGTCGATCATTATACTGGGAACTATAATGAATTAAAACTAGTGTGAGTCTTGATCGATGATTATATGATGATTATATGATGATTATACGTATAGGGATACAAATCAAGATCATGAGTACTTGTTATGGAACAAAGTACTGGATCGACCACTAAGAGAACATCACTTGGACTAAGTCATAGTTGTTTCTCATGATAGGTATATTTTTCAGTCATCTGACTTGAGATTACCAGAAACTTCAACATTAGGAACACAGTGATTTGACACAATCAAACGTTGTCTTTAACCGGACGATTATAAAGGTTGTGATTGGTTACTAAGTGAGCAATGTGATGAAGTTGTGTAATCGAGATAGAATTTGTCCCTCTCATATAAAAAGAGATATCCAGTGGATTCCTCGATGTGTTAGACTGTTTAAAGGCCTAGTCTAAGTGAATTGATATTGATCAATGTCATTTGAATGTTCTCAGTCTACCTAGGGATCGAGACTAGTACGATTGAACATGTTGGATGGAAATTCCATGCCTTATGTTTGATCAAAAGGATATCGTGTGACAAAAATGATGTTATATACACTATTAATTAGGTTGTATTGATTTGATATTCGTATAACTTGGGTAGTCATAATGTCTTGCTAGGGGCCGCTTATGACTTGTATACCAAAATGTGTTTTGGTACACAACTAACATTATATGAGCCTATTGGATCGCACACTAAGAATGATTTTGCGTGATTTTAAGATGGTTCAGAAAAATGGATTTTATATGATAAAATTCATGACAGAAACGTCCTTGTGATGTATTACACTTATACTTCTTTAAGTAGGGGTATATATGTAATATACTTAACCGTCTATATACAAGGGTTATATAAATAGGCGCTTTAAGTTAGAACACACGTATGAAAGATTAAGGTCGAAACTTCTATTTTCGTTTCAGAAACGAATTAACGTTTTCTGGTATGTTCTGGATCATTTTGGAGAGAAACAAAAAGGTTTGATATTCTCTCTTAAGCAAGCACTTCGAATCTCGGCTGCCGTTCATGTGTGGACTATTGGTAGAGGTCGTTCGTCATTGCCAGCGCCTTAAAGATCTATCAACCTTCAGAAAGTATATTGCGACCGAGGTATGATTAAGTTTTCATGGTTTAAACGTTTTTAATGGAATTAGATTCGGATCCTGTTGGGATTTTTGTCAAAATTGTTTTGTAATCTCCGTTGCGTATGAACCCCAAAACTCAACAGTGGTATCATAGCCTTCGAGATCGATTCCATTAAATTCATTGCATGTTTTCTTCTAATATATACATGATATATGATTGAAAGCATGTTAATAGTTGATGTATATGTGATATACATAAGTTTTCTGTGAGATTTATTATCATGTTTTGTGTATATGATACATATATTCATGATTTTATTGAAATCAGTTTCGTACATGCTAGTAACCATGTTAGGTTAATTCCAATAATTTTAATGAATTGAATTTCGTGTTTTGTGATCCATGATGCCATTAGGTATAATATTTATTTTTCGTGTATTGATGCATGGATGAAATCTCTGTAATTCAATATGCATATTTATGTTACATTGTTTTAAGTTTCTTAAATTATATAATTCTTAATATTAATTCGAAACTACAAATAATTATTTTGTGATCATTTGGATGAGGACCGAAATTGCAAATAATTATTTTTCAAAATTATTTATTTATCTCGTTATATCTATTCCGTTATGAAATTTCTATTTGATAAGAGATAGATAACAAATTAGATTAGGAGATATTAGCAAAATCGGTTTCGTTATCCATATTGGATAGGAGATAAATACCGAGAATTTTGTTATTGGTGATATATGATTCAAATATCTTAAGTTCTAATTGGATTAGGATAAGATGATTAGTTAGATGTGGGCCCGGGTTAATTAAAATGTTTTAATTGACTTAATCTCATATAAATTAAAGGGTTAATTTAGGATAATAAAATCAGCGAAAGATATGATTTTCTATAGCGAATTTTAATTTTCTGAATTGAAATTCGTCTCCTAAAAAAAAAAAAGGATGCGCTGCCCCCTGTTCCCCGTCTAACTAATCCCAGCACGAAAATTCTTTTATTAGTGAACAGTATAAAAACTTCCAAATTGTTTAGTGATTGAACAAATCAATAAACTATATGATATTTCATTGTTTACATAAAATCACTAAAACTGAATAAAATCCCTCTATTAAATTTTGAGTCTTGTGCCATCCATTTTAAACACTTGTCAAGGCCTCGATCACACTAATATAGTTTCGGCCATAGCTAGGTGTATTGTGTTATCTTGGTGAGACAAATTTGGTAAGAGTTACCTAAATGTTTAAAATGGCTCGACTTAATAAAGCTATCAAAATAGTTTTGAGCTTTAGGCACATGATGAGATAAAAAAACATGCTAAGACATAAGATGTCCCGTATCTCATAAAAATATTTAAAATTACATAAGATGTAATTGGTAACTGTTACCTACCTAAATAATCTAGTTCTGTGTTTCATGCCATAGCTGTCATAGAATTAGGTGAAATATGGATTTTAGTCCCCTAAATAAACATTATGTTTTAGGAATGTTGTTAATTTAGTGGGAGTCTATTCCTCTATACTAAAATAAACTTTGCATAATCTTTATTGTAGATCAATGGCCTCTTCAAGTAACAATAATCCCTTGTCACTGCGATCCATCCTTGAGAAGGATAAGCTATCTGGGACTAGCTTTCTTGACTGGTTCAAAAACTTGAGAATCGTTCTCAAGCATGAACGCAAGTTATATGTCCTGGATGCTCCAATCCCTGAGGACCAACCAGCCAATGCTACGAAAGCTGTGAAGGATGCGCATAATAAGCATGTCAATGATTCTACCGATGTTGCATGTATTATGTTGGAAACTATGGTTCTTAAACTTCAAGACATAGAACTAATGGAAGCCTACGACATGGCTGTAACGCTGAAGGAAATGTTCCAATATCAAGCTAGGCAAGAAAGGTTTAAGACAATCAAGAACCTACATTCTTGCAAGATGACTGAGGGTGTGTCAGTTAGTCCTCATGTTCTGAAAACGAAGGGCTCTTGACCAGCTCGATAGACTCGAGTTTCCCATAAGCCAAGAGTTGGCTACAAATTTGATCCTGAATTCATTACCGAAGAGTTACTCAAAATTTGTGATGAAATAAAATATAAATAATATGGAGAAATCAATTTCAGAGTTGCATTTGATGCTCAAAATCGCTGAACAAAATATTAAGAAACCCTCTAGTAATGTGTTGATGGTCCAAAAGGGAAAGGGAATGAAGAAGAAAGACAAACGTAAGGCTAAAGTTGCCATGGCCGTTGCTATACCTGTCGCAAAGCCTGTGGAACAAGTCAAGCCCCAGCCTGTTCCTGCTTCAAAACACCCAAAAGAAAGGGAAGGAAATTGTCATTTCTGCCATGTACCTGAACATTGGTTCAAAAATTGCATACTATATTTGGAAGATCTAAAGAAGAAAAATGGTAGTGCGAGTACCACTACAGGTATTTATGTTATTGAAATTAATTTATCTACTAGTGATTCCTGGGTATTAGATATCGGATGTGGGTCTCACATTTGTATAAATGTGCAGGGACTCACCAGAAGTAGAAAGTTGAAGAAAAGAGAAGTCATCCTCCGCGTAGGGAATGGAACAAGAGTTGTTTCCTTGGCTGTTGGATGATATGACTTAGTCTTTCCTAGTGGACTTATTTTAACTTTAAATAATTGTTATTTTGTGCCTTCCTTGAGCATAAACGTCATTTCTATTTCATGTTTGGATATGGATGGTTTTGATTTTATTATTGCGAATAATAGATGTTCCATTTCTCGTAAAGGCATATTTTATGCAAATGTTGATTTGTGTGATGGTCTTTATATTCTAAGCATGAAAAGGTCTACTGATACTTCAGTCTTTAACATAAATACAAAGAGATTCAAGACAAATGATTTGAATAAAACCTATCTTTGGCATTGTCGTCTCGGACACATAAATGAGAAACGCATAACGAAGCTCCATAAAGATGGACTTCTAGATTCATTTGATTTAGAAACATATGAAACATGCGTATCTTGTTTACTAGGTAAGATGAGTAAAAGTCCCTTTACTGGACACAGAGAAAGGTTAAATGATTTATTGGGTCTAATACATACTGATGTATGCGGTCCTATAAACACAATGGCTAGAGGAGGTTATCAGTACTTCATTACATTTATTGATGATTTCAATAGATATGGTTATGTATATCTTATGAAACATAAAGCTGAATCATTTGAGATGTTTCAAACGTTTCAAAATGAAGTGCAAATTCAACTTAGTAAAACTATCAAAATACTTCGGTCAGATCGATGTGGTGAATATTTGAGCCAAGAGTTTGATGATCATCTTAAAAATTGTGGGATGTCTCCCAATTGACTCCACCAGCAACTCCACAATGGAATGGAGTTTCTGAACGAAGAAATCAAACCTTATTAGATATGGTTCGATTTATCATGAGTCATGCAGATTTTTCATTATCCTTTTGGGGTTATGCATCACGAACTGCAGCTTTCACTCTAAATCGAGTTCCTTCTAAAGCAGTTGATAAAACACCATATGAGATATGATACGGGAAGTGACCTAGTTTGTTTTTCCTTAAGATTTGGGGTTGTAAGGCTTACGTAAAGCGACAAGTCTAAAAAAATTGGCACCTAAATCTGACAAGTATTTATTTGTGGGGTATCCTAAGGAAACAAAAGGATATTACTTTTATAATTCCGCTGAGAACAAAGTGTTTGTTGCTCGGTATGGTGCATTTATGGAAAAACAGTTTATTTCAAAAGACACTAGTGGGAGAGAAATAAATCTTGAAGAAGTTCAAGAATCACATATAAACATTGAACCACTACTGGAAGTTCAACAACGCTCTGAACCACTTGAACCTCCACAAGTGATACAAGGCCCACGTAAATCTAGTAGGGTAAGACATGAGCCAGAGAGATTCAAGTTTCTCATTACTGATAGTCGTGATGTGCTGCTTATGGATTAAAATGAGCCCACCACTTATCAGGAGGCTATGTTTAGACCAGACTCAGATAAATGGCTAAGTTCCATGAACTCTGAGATGCAATCCATGTATGGTAACCAAGTTTGGAACTTGGTTGATTTACCAGAAGGTGGTAAGACCATTGGATGTAAATGAGTTTTCAAGAAGAAAACTGACATGGATGGCAAAGTGCATACTTTTAAAGCAAGACTTGTAGCAAAAGGTTTCATACAGACTCAAGGTGTTGATTATGATGAAAATATTTAGCCAGTAGCCATGCTTAAATCTATAAAAATCTTAATTGCCATTGTTGCATGTTATGACTATGAGATATGGAAAATGGATGTAAAAACATCATTTCTTAATTGAAAGCTGCTTGAGGACGTGTATATGACACAAACTGAAGGTCTTGTACATCTTGAGAATTCTAGGAAGGTATGCAAGCTTCAAAGATCCAAGCTTCTCGGAGTAGGAATCTTCATTTTGATGAAGCAATCAAGGATTTTGGTTTTATTAAGAACGAAGATGAGCCTTGTGTATACAAGAAGGTCAGTGGGAGTGTAGCTGTTCTTCTGGTACTTGTACGTTGATGATATATTACTCATTGGAAATGACATCCCAACATTGCAGAATGTCAAGTCTTAGTTAGGGAAGTGTTTCTCAATGAAAGACTTAGGAGATGCAGCCTATATCTTAGGGATAAGGATCCATAGGGATAGATCTTAGAGGCTAATCGGTCTAAGTCTTAGTGCTTACATAGACAAGGTGCTGAATAGGTTCAGTTTGCAAGACTCTAAAAGTGGATTGTTGCCAATGTCTCATGGCATAAGTCTCAACAAGATTCAATGTCCTAAGACAAATGATGAGCGAGACCGTATGAATAAGACTTCATATGCATCGGCTATTGGATCTATCACGTATGCCATACTATGCACTCGACCTGATGTATCATATGCTTTGAGCACTACAAGCAGATATCAGTCAAATCCTAGTGAGAGTCACCGGATAGCAGTAAAGAACATTCTTAAATACTTAAGAAGGACTAAGGAAGTGTTCTTGGTCTATGGAGGTTTTGAAAATGATCTAGTCGTAAATGGTTACACAGATGCAAGTTTTCAAACTGATATAGATGATTTTAGATCGCGACCTGGATATGTGTTTACTTTGAATGAGGGTGCAGTAAGCTGAAAAAGTTCGAAGCGAGAGGCTGTGGCAGATTCTACAGCATATACATCATAAGCTAAGTATATTGCGTCCGATGCTGCAAAGGTGGCAGTTTGGATCAAAAAGTTAATTTATGAACTAGGTGTGGTTCCAAGTATTGCTAACCCTATTTGTTTGTATTGTGACAATAACGGGGCAATAACACAGGCTAAGGAACCTAGATCACACCACAGATCCAAACATATACTCAGGCGTTTTCATATCATCAGAGAAGTTATTGAGATGGGAGACGTGAAGACTTACAGAGTACCTATTGAAGACAACATTGCAGATCCATTGACAAAAGCTCTTCCACAAGCAAAACATGATGGTCATGTTAGATCATTAGGCATTAGATGCATGTATGATCGACCCTAGTGCAAGTGGGAGATGTTGAGGCATGTGCCTTAGGTCAATCCATTAACTATCTTTATGAATACTTTTAGTTAATAAAATAGAGGATTTCATTTGTTATTTATTGTAATTAATTTGCATGTTTGCATTATAATAAGATCCATGGGTATTTACAAAAATATCCTAAATGTCCCTAGTCGATCATTATACTGGGAACTATAATGAATTAAGACTAGTGTGAGTCTTGATTGATGATCATATGATGATTATACGTATAGGGATACGAATCAGGATCACGAGTACTTGTTAGGGAATAAAGTACTGGATCGACCCGCTCTGAGAACATCACATGGATTAAGTTATAGTTATTTCTCATGATAGGTATATTTTTCAATCATCTGACTTGAGATTACCAGAGACTTCAACATTAGGAACACACCGATTTGACACAATCAAACGTTGTCTTTAACCGGACGATTATAAAGGTTGTGATTGGTTACTGTGTGAGCAATGCGATGAAGTTGTGTAATCGAGATATAATTTGTCCCTCTCATGTAAAGAGAGATATCCAGTGGATCCCTTGATGTGTTAGACTGTTAAAAGGCCTAGTCTAAGTGAATTGATATTGATCAACTTGGATGTTTTCAGTCTACCTAAGGATCGAGAGTAGTACGATTGAACATGTTGGATAACAATTCCATGCCTTATGTTTGATCAAAAGGATATCGTGTGACAAAAATGATGTTATATACACTATTGATTAGGTTGTATCGATTTGATATTCATACAACTTGAGTAGTCATAATGTCTTGCTAGAGGCCTCTTATGACTTGTTTAACAAAATGTGTTTTGGTACACTGCCAACGTTGTATGAGCCTATTGGGTCGCACACTAAGAATGGTTTTGCGAGATTTTAAGATGGTTCAGAAAAATGAATTTTATATGATAAAATTCATGACAGAACCGTCCTTGTGGTGTATTACACTTATACTTCTATAAGTAGGGGTATATGTGTAATTTACTTAACCGTCTATATACAATGGTTGTATAAATAGACGCTTTAAGTTAGAACACATGTATGAAAGATTAAGGGTCGAAACTCTATTTTCGTTTCAGAAACGAATTAGGGTTTTCTATACGTTCTGGATCGTTTCGGAGAGAAACAAAAAGGTTTGGTATTCTCTCGAAGCTAGCACTTCGAATCTCAGCCGCCGTTCGTATGTGGACTGCTGGTAGAGGGTGTTCATCATTGCCAGCGCCTTAGAGATCGATCAACCTTTAGAAATGTATATTGCGACTGAGGTATGATTAAGTTTTCATGATTTAAACGTTTTTAATGGAATTAGATTCGATCCTGTTAGGGTTTTTGTCAAAATTGTTTTGTAATCTCCGCTACGTATGAACCCCAAAACTCAACACACATTTCCAAAATAAACGAATGGTATTTAAAAGCATAAGGTAGCGAAATAAATTGCTGAAACAAGTAATGTAAGTAAATACCATAGTTAAAGATGTAGAGACAGACACAAGCTTAGTGGAGATGATCTACGTCCGATTGGCGGTGAGACCTATCACCTACCCTTTCCCACTACTATATGGAGTTGCGCTCGACATATTTGACATAAATAGCGGAGCTGCGCTCTACGCTTTACAACATCAATCTCATGCTTGCCGTCCACTCTGAGTCCCATAACTCATGTGTCCGCGCAAGTGTAGTGGTGAGTGCTGGAACCCCGGTAGACCCATGTCTTTGTGAACCGCACATCTCTCGTGCAATGGACACTAGATAATCTCTATTTTAATTTCAAAGACAAATAATTCAAAAACTCTAGGATACCAAGATAAGTTAGGCTACAAAGCCCAAAGAAAATCGAATACAAGTCTACTTAAATTCAAATTATTCCATTAGCATGCTTTTTATCAATTTTGTTCAAGAATGACATCAAGTGTAGGAATAAGAGGCAATGAAACAATTCACAAGGCACCATGTCGCAATATTCATCCATGAATAGATACAAGAACAACATGATGTGCGAGTTCAAGTAGTAATGTCTACCAAGAGACCAATAAATCAACAAAGACGAATGAAATGAAATATAAAATTCTAACAATTGTACTTACAATTCACACGCTTGTCCTAGTCTATTCAATCCCTTGACAAATTTGAAATGTGTGCCCAAACGCTAGAGTTCTCCCATTAGTTCCCTAACATTCAATAATGTCTCAACTTAGGCCAAATCGAAGTCAAGAGAAATTTCTAAACATTTTTTATTTATTTTTGACCAATCGGCCCATTTTACGCTTTTCGAGGTAAAACCCCCAAAAATACTCGTCCAAAATTCTAAATATTTTATTTTTCATAGAAATTCATTATTTTCTATTCATGTTGTCGAAATATAATTTCTTCAGAAAATTTCCCTATTTTTTTGAATTTTTCCAAATTTTCTTTATATATATATATATATATATATTCTTTTCTTTGGGCCTGAACTGGGCCGAACCGGCTTCGGCTCACCCGAGTCGAACCGATCCGGTTCACCTACCCTTCTTCTTCTTCCTCTCGACATAGCGTCTGCTCTGTTTTGTTTTGTTTTTTTTTTCTTTCGCTAGGGTAGGGCTTCCATCCCCAACCCCAGGTTGGGTTTCATCTGCAGGGGTGACTACTCCGCTGCCTTCCTTGATCTCGGACAAACTACTATGACAGTTCGTCCGAGTTCTCCAACTCGTCACAATAACAACGACGACCAAACAAAAACAACAAAACTACACAACAACAATGTTCAACTAACCTTGCGTTACTTTGAGATGTCGACCTCTCTATCTCGGTCTCTCTCTGTCTCTCTCTCTTTTTATTTCTTTTTCTTCTCTCTTCGATTTTTTTATTCTTCTTCACCGTTTTTTTTTTCTCCACCGACTTTGGAGATAAAAAATGGGATAAATTTAGACTTTACTGTTCATTTGACCAATATATATATATAATTTGGGTGGCTTGAATGTGAGCCACACATCTCAAACCACACACGTATCTCGAGGCACATCGGGTTGTCTTGCTCACACCACTTGTCCCTTGTGTCACTCTCAAGTGACACCAATAGTTGACACCTTTTCTAGAGATGTGTGCGTGTATCTAGATGTATATCTAGTCATGTATGTTTTTATCTTTTTACTTTGGCCCATATATATATATATATATATATATATTAGTAGATGTGGCCACTTATAAACCACTAATCATATATCATTTTTAATGTAATATAATTTAATTAGTTATGCTTACCCCACAGCTGCTACCTTGGGCCCACATCAGCACATAACTCGAGGTGCGTCTCCGCTCGTCTCGATACCTACACACATGTAGAAAGTTAACTTAATAGTCTATACAAATACAAACCCCTTAATAAAAAAAGGTTTAAAAAAATGAGAAAAAATGAAATAAAAATTCTTGAAAATTAGGAAAAATTGAGAAAATCAGATTTTTGAAAAAAATAATGAAAATTGAGGATTTTTATGAAAAATAAGAATTTTGGGATTTTCTCGAGGATTTTTACCGGGTATCTTTCTCGTAATGAGTGTAACAATACCCAAAAATATCAAAATTTGGAAAATTACTTTATGATCTAGTTTAGGTTAATTTTCAATTCTGAATCACATTTTGAAGTCAAAATTGAAATTCAGACATCTGAGGATATGACTCGAAGAGATTTTGGGGTTTTCGGGTCGAGGAATGACCCTTAAATATATAATAAATTGAAAAAAATTATATTTAAGCCTAGACAACGTAATTTTCGATGTCGAACAATAATTTTGAGTCGAAAATGAAATTTGGGAATCCAGTAATTTATTGTGAAAAAATCTTAGGTGTTTGGGGATGCGATGGAGTTAACTTAACTACAACTAATTGGAAAATAATGGCGGAGTGGTTGTGGAATCTTGTCGGAGTTACAAATGAATTGTAGGACAACAATTGGAACCTCGTGTGGATTAGCTTATTGACTCAAAGTGCAAGTGAATGTCGGTATCGCGTTTGTAAGATCAAGTAAATCCCATGGTAACCTTTACATTGTATGATTATAATTTCGTATAAATTGCATTAATCCTTGAAATTGCATTTTTGTTGTACATGCATACACGATTTGGGAGGATAAGGCATTACGAGTCTCCTTATAGTGTCCGCTTGACTGTATTATAGGGTAGAACTATTTAGTGTATGCCTGACTGTGTGCACATGGTATATTAGGCTACCTGACTGTGTATTACAGGGTAGAACTTGTAGTGTATACCTGACTTTGTATAGGGTAGTATTATGTTATGCTTGAGGGGCTAGAGTGACTGATATTTTGCATCACGTGATTATCATGGGATCTCGGTGAACCAGATCATACTTTAATAAACTCGAGGAACGAGACTCGTTTGGTTATTTTCCCCATGCATAAGTGTTTATTTCTGTTTACTTATCACTTTCAGAGGACGTCATTTGATTGTGGTTGGATAACAGAAACATGATGGATTCACAGTTGTATTTTAATTTCTTGGATTATATTGTTCATTTACATTCCTTAGATTATTATGCATTTGATTACTACATGTGTACTGGATAGTGTGAGATTTACTTATTTGACATTATCGAACTTTTATAATTGGGTAACGACAGGTTCTAGCGGCGATAAGGGAAAGGAGAAACTTTTTGATTATTGGTAACTTGCTCAGTTCCTTTCTATCTTTGTATGTGTTATTTTGAATATAAAATATTATATAAATGGGTTTTTGGGTTCCTGTACAATTAGGATCTCCTTTGGAATTGATATAATGGTTTTCAGATGGATTGGAATGCTGCGAACTAAGGTAATGATAGTTTAAGAGTTTTGAAAGTTTGAGATAAGTTAGAATGAATGCAATATATATAGTTATGGGGTGGATTGTGTGTCTTTCGACATTTCCACCAAAGCTGAGCCGGTTTGTTAAAGATTTTTGAAGGTCGATATTTAGTGTAAGCTTAGAAATAGTGGAGATGTTGTCGGTTTTTTTATTTTGAAAATGTAAACAATTCAATTGAAGTTTGAGGTTTAAAATTCACTTTAGAATCCTTTGTGGTTGATGAAGAGTCATATTTGATAATTACTCTGATAGATTTTTATTTATATATTGAAGGAGAGGTTGAGGCTGCTAGGTTATCAGCAGAATTTAGGTAATCTAGACCGGTCAGATGCCCTAATTAGGTAAGAAAGTATGACCGAACCTAATGTTGCACCGTTTTCTCATCTCTGTTGTCCTGTATAGCTGGTATATTACGTTCAAGCCATTCGACTTTAAGTTGATTCCCAATAATGTCATCTCCAATAGGAATTCTACCAAGTAGACTCTCACACATCTCATCATAGTCAATATCGGTAGTTCCTGTCACATGCATACCTTTAATAGGTAAATAGAGTTGTACCTCTACATTTTGGAATGTAATTGTGCACTCGCTACATTGCATGTGGAATCTATGTGTCTATGAGCGCCATCTCTCAACGAAGGCAGTAATAAAAGCCCAAGCAAGGCTGAAAAACGATACGTGTGAAATCTCGTAGAAGCCACCAGAACTTAGATATACGATCATTTGAGAATGATACTTCACTGTTCGATCACCAACACCTCATCTTCGCCACACGCGCATTGTTTCGTACACCTTACAATTGAAAAACTTTAGTCAATATATGTGTATTATAAGTTTGTGCATAAACATTGGACGTATACATCTTAAAATTTTTCCCGACCCTTCCAAGCTTGCGAGGATCAGTGCGTGGATTGGAGATGTAAAAATGAAGGTTATGATTAGCCTGGATTCGTTGGTGTATAAACTACAATTAAGTGATTTAGGAAAATTAGTGGCGTTATTCGGAAAGTCACGACAATTCAATAATATATGTTGAAACATTAACGAATACCTAAACATTTCATGATGTAACATTTCAAGATACTTAAAAAATATCGATGTAATTAAATAACCAACTCATGTCAATTACAAACAAAATACAAAGTCGATTATTGATTTGGTTTAGAAGGTTGAGCTCTAGTTGGACAATTTTTTCGTTATGACCATCTGCACAACAAATACCGCATCGATTCTTCCCAGTAAGGGCTTGAGCACGGTCTCTATTAGTACATGTTGTTCGTTTATGTCCTTCTTGATGACATATGTCACATCGTAAGGCCCTCGAAACATTTAGAAGATCCATCTCGTTTTGCCTTCGCATTCCCTTGGGTCTCATTCGACCACGTCTGCACATTGGATTCGGTAGGATATTCGTCGCAAAAGTCGGCCAATACTTCTCATCTGGGATGAATTTGAAATTAGAAAAGTAACATTACGTGTACACATCCATCCTGCAGTATGGCTCAATGAATTGAGAGGCGTTTACTCGAATATGGGCACATGCAGCTAATACGTATGAGAGTAAGGAAAAGCAAACAATTGCCATTTATTACAACTGCACACCCAATCCTTCAGGATGATGACTTGAGTATTGTTGCCTTAAGCATGCGATCCCCATGTCGTCTAGTCAGCACCTCAAACTCAACTATGTCACGATTTATCAAATTGACTTGATGCCTCCTTGCGGATTGTTCATAATGTGTGAGTTTATTTGTGACATATTTTGCATAGAAGAGGCCATTAGAGATTGCTTCATTGACCTCTAGTATGCGTCGATTGTGGTATGTTACTAATATGTAGTTAATCATTTGAGCCATCGCTTTTATTGACAATAATCATGCCTCCTTCAATACACCGTTAAAACACTCTACAATAGAAACATAATTTCGTGTAAGTGATATTAGGTCCGCGATAACTAAATCGTTGAAAAATGAACATAATTTGCATTTAATACATACCAACACCAGTAGAAGTCACCAATCCGTACCGCATGCCTCTGTCATGCAATTGAGTTCATAAATGACATTGAAATATTGCACATATCGAGGGTTCGTGATGACAAGTATGCAAAATGCTCCATGCACGCATAAAAATCTCGTTCTTGATATTGAGAAGCAGTGTGGTAAAGTAGGGTTTTCAAGGGTTCACTTTTGAAATAGGTGTTGAAATTACTGAGCAAGTGTCACAGGCAATAACAATGGTATCCTTTTAGGGGACAAAAATCATTGGCTGGTGTGTTAACCTGTGACGACCCCTTCACAAACTAAAGCACGGCCCAGCCTAATCCTGCCATTAAGCCCTAACCGCGACATGTAGGACTTAACAATGAATTAGTCAATGTTTTTTTTTTTCAAATTAGCATTTCTTATAACATGTCTATTAATAAATCATAGTTAATAGAAATTTTAAACTTAAAGTTTATTCAACAAAAGTCTTAACAAATTAGCAAAAACTTTTAACATGATACCTAAGAATGTGGAAAACCAGGAAATAAACATCATATGCATTTATATGTCAAAATGAAACATCGATAATAGATCCACATGTAGATATTCATGGTACTATCTCTCATCCCAAAAAATACAACCCCAAAAGTGTATGAAAGACACATATATAAGTTATACAAAAAGTCAAAAACCTACAAAGTCCGGTGTAGTAGCATTCCATTGACTCAAAGGTAGTTGTCAATTTTCTCTTTGCCTGGTCTGCTACTCGATGGATCTGCACCCACCGTCATGAAAAGAAAGATGAGTACAGGAAGTAGAGAGTAGCACTGAAAGACATTTGTTCACATTTCCAAATATACAAGAAATATATGAAAGCATAATAATAACAACTATGCTGAGAAGAGATCATGTTAAAAGATACTACAATTAAGCAATATGAAACTAACATTTGGCTAAGTAGTAATGAACTAGGGCGGTCGGCCATGAATCCTATCACAATACCTTGTTCGACTATCTAAAAATGGAGCTGCGCTCTACATCTCTATTGAAGGTTAGAGCTGAGCTCTACGCCTTTATAATCTTTCACAAGTGTCATTCACATGTGATATATGTGCTTGCCAATAACCCCGGGTTAGATACCCCGTGTACTGTGCAAGATAGTGGTGAGGTCCTGATCACCCCGGAAGTCTAGTGACCCCCGTGTGGCGCACCATGTCTATCATGTTATGGTCCTAAATACAAGAACTACTTTCATTACATAAGAAATGACATGGTTTAGGAATCCAACAAAGTAATTGCATATCTAATACACAAGGAAATCCATATTTACAATACCATCAAATATCTACCTAATAGCATGTCGTTTCATTTGACCAAGTATAAAAATAATAAAAAATGACAAAGCACCTGATTTTGAGTTAATGAGACTATTTGATCAATAATCAATACCATGATAACAAACTCATGAAATGAGAAAGGAAATAAGTCGTGATATCTAAAATATAACACGCAAATCAGTCAAAAGGATTGGAATTGAATGAGAAAATAGGAATAAAATGTAAATGAATACCTCAATCAGTTTACATATAATCCACGCAACTTCCTAGCTATTTTAGCCTATCGACACTTCAAAACTCGTATTCGAGCCATCGAGACTCTTCCTTAGGTTCATGATACCATTTAACATGTTTTCAAATGTGTTTAAACATTTAGTTAAGGTATTAGACTTGTTTATAGTGTTTAAGTTTAAGTTAAAATTTCAGATTTTGGGTTGAGAGAGCACTTAATGCGCTGGGTAATCTACTTAGCTTGTTAATGACCTCATTAGTGCGTTACCAAATTTCTCTAGTGCGCTATATGAAATTAAAGCGCTAGCTGATCACACCTAGCACGTGCTATGTGCAGGAAAACCCAGAATTTTGCACTTAAAATTCGGAGTTCTTTCTACACATGTACCTCTTCAACATTTTTGGATCCCTTTTTAATACCTACCAAAGAACCAAATCGACACCCAAAACGATAGCAACAACCACACATCATATATCTCATGAATTCCTAAAATTAAGCTAAGTTAATTAGTGTGAATTAAAATTACCTAGTTGATGAACACACCTAACTTGATTAACACCTCCTGCACCGAATTCACCTTCTTAATCTTGTTGATCTCTTCTTTTCTAGCAACGTTTCTTCTCCAGCAAGTTTTTTACATGAAATAGTTTGATTTGCATGAGTTGATCTTATCCAATCTTATATATTAAATTATATTAATTAATAGCCATTGATCTTTAAGTACAAACGTATCTCGAGACTTATCTAATGACCTTCAACTTGACATATTTTTCACTAATTCTTCACTAATTTCTTTCAACTAACACCTATGTCAAATCCAATTGGTTTCAAGACGTGTCAACACGTATCTCGAAGAATATCAAATGGCTATTGTTTGAAATTACTAACTTAGGCACATTTAATATAAAATCAACTATAGCAACATTATGTCAACTATATAAGCTACACTAAACTTAAAATGAACTCACTACATAACTTTCTACTCCGATCCTATGTCAGCACATATCTCGAGGCGCATAACCACTCGCATCTCGACACCTATACACAAGTATGAATGACTTAGTAGTCTACACATATACAATACACTAGGCATGCATTACAACAAATATAACATATACCTCTGCCACATTGCCTCGGTCACAACACATATCTTAATGCAGGTCCCAAGTCGTAGGTCACTGATCATGATTAAAGAATTAAATTAAGATTTAAAAATTTGGACCATAACAATTCTTCCCATGTAGCGGCCCTAATTCTCGAAGCCCTCCACGAGTGCCAACGCGGGCCCACAACCCTGCTACGTCAGGCCTAGCTGTGTCTCATGTTCCATTAACCTATAAAACTTCATTCAAAATCCAATATTTGACCAACTTACATTATGAAAAGTTACAAGTTAGCCCATCGGACTCAATTCACCTGTTAAGATCATTTTTAGCAATCAAATTATTCTGAAGACTTATTAGACTTGATCAAGCAGTAAACAAATAAATTCAAGTGTTAGGAGCATCAACCTAATGTGGAAAATCATAATATAAACATCACAATTAGAAAGTTGGCCAAAGCCCTCAAAATAAGCCAATGTACTAGTAATGGGTGTATCACGTATCTTAAAAGCAAATATAAATATATACAAACGTACGAAAGAGGCTGTAGTCTGTCACAGGTAGCCCTCAAGCTTATCATTACATCGACTCGTACTGGGGTCTGCACTCAATTCATCATTACAAAATAGATGACGAGTCCAGAATGAGTAATCCCAAGGAAGCTCAATAAGCATTTATAAAAATAAGATACAATAATTTGAATAAAGCTATTAAATAAACATGTGAAAAATTAAAATAGGCAATTGTGCTCATCGCATGAATACATAATACACAAGCTCAAAATGTGTGTCTACAACCAAAGTTAGACTAGCACCATACTCCGGACTCTTCCACGAGCACTGCCAGTGAGTCACACTCCAACATGGCTAACCTCTTGGTCCTCTCGATGGTTGGCGTGGTCCCATAGTGCACCGATACGTGCATCGAAAAGATCCTCGGGTTGAGCTATTCACCGTGACCTCGGGTGACATGTGTTATGGTCTAGTGGACATACACACTGAATGGCAAAGTAGGTGGGCACTCAACCAAACCGTCCATACAAACCATAACAGAAAGGAATAATGGAATAACTGAATGAAAGACAAATAAGGAAATAAATAAATAAATACTCGAGAGAATCTCAATTAGGTTACTACACACCACTAACCGCGCTCCACTAATACAAAAGCGATTTCCACGCCTCCAAACGCGTGCCCCAATACTCGTCGATCAAATCCAAGTACCTAATATGCGTACCCTTCCTATAGGGTGCTCCCCTCGGTTTTTTTGGAACCCTGGCTCCAATTTCATGACCCAAACTCGATCCAATCCATTATGGTTCACCAAAACTACTATAGGGTATGTTCAAGCCACGTTAAAACTTGTTTGAAATTCAAACCAAAATCCCAAAAAACTTGACAAATCCCTTATTAAACTCCACAACTTCAACACAACCATCCACTACATCTAATGCCATGATAATTGCTCCCATCCAACTCAAAATCATAGCAAAAACCCCCCAAACTAACGAGCTAACTCGCATATCCAAAATCCATGTCAAACCCCAAAATCCATACTCAAAATGTAAAGAATGACTTAGAGAACGTGAATCTCACCTTGGGTCATCAATTGTTCATCATATGAACTTCCAAATCTTCACTTGAAATTCACCAAAATCCCTCAAACTTTCATCCAAAATGAGAGAGGAGAGAGAGAAAAAGTGGAGAAATGAGATATTTTTTGGATTTTTATAGTCTTTTTGTCATCCGGTGTGTGTGTAGATCCCAAGGACCACTTGAATGGTTACGATAAGGTAAAAAGTCCATCGAATGTGAATTTGATTGAAGACTTTTCACTTGATATTATCATCCTTCAATCCCATACACTGAACCCCCGGGCGTTATGTAATGGCCCAATTTTAACTACGCCGTTAATATGACGTATTTTCAAATATGGACGTTCGTTAGGACCGGTCACGTTTGAGATAGGTAAATAGTTAGTTTTGTGTACTATTTGCCTAATTATCAATGTTTATGCTTAATTATGTTGAATTGCATCACAATGTGTGTATTTATATTGTTATTATTCGTGTGAGATAGTGTGACGGGTATTTGCCTCGATTAGCATGTAGACGAGGGTACTGAGTTGGCGAATAACAATACACTAGGTTGGAAAATAATGCACACATGATAAATGAATAAAATGCATTAAACAGTTAATATAAAACACCATTTATACGTTTAATGGCGTGAGTGTGCGCAAACAATACGCTTCGCGACGCGAGTCGGGTACCGAACTCACGGGGGTTTAGTGTATGGGATTGAATGAGTCTAAGATCAAGTGAAAAAGTCTCCAATCTAAGTCACCTTAGATGGACTTTTTGACCTTATTTCAACTATCCAAGTGGTCCTTGGGATCTACACACACATTAGAGACAAAAGACTATAAAAGTCATAAAAATATCTTATTTCACCCCTTTCTCTCTCCTATCTCATTTGGACGAAATTTTGGAGGATTTTGGTGAATTTCAAGTGAAGATTTGGAGGTTCATACGATGAGCAATCAACAATCCAAGGTGAGATTCACGTTCTCATCGTTGTTCTTTACATTTCAAGTATAGAATTTCGAGTTTTGATGTGGATTTTGGATATGCAAGTTAGTTCGCTGGTTTATGGGTTTTTGCTAAGTTTTAAGTTGTATGGGAGCAATTATCTTGGTATTATATGTTGTGGATGGCGGTGTTAAAGTTATGGAGTTTTTTTCGGGGTTTCACTAAGTTTTATCAGGGTTTCGTCTAGTTTTGGTTTGAACTTCGAACGAGTTTAACGTGGTTTGAACCTATGGTAGTTTTAGTGAACCATAAGGGATTAGATAGAGTTCAGGTCGCGAAGTTGGATCTGGGGTTCCGAAAAACCTAAGGGAGCACCCTGTAGGAAGGGCGCCGAGAGCGGCTCCATGACTCTCACGACGCCACCTGCGACGCCGTTTCGCCTGGAATTAAAAAACTTTTTCAAATTTGGGTTTCGATACAGCTAACTAGAGGCCTATACCGAGGATCGATATCCGGTATGATGTGAATTAATATGATGGATTTGGAACTCTAATGTGAATTTGGGAGATTACAAAGTTTGGAAAATTGATAAATTAATGAATATTAGGTACTTGGATTTGATCTACGAGTGTTGGGGCACATATTTGGAGGCGTAGAGATCACTTTTGTATTAGTGGAGCACGGTTTGAGGTGTGTAGTAACCCAATTGAAATTCTCTCAAGTATTTATTTATTTATTTCCTTATTTGCATTCCATTCAATTACTTCATTATTCCTTTATGGTATGGTTTATATACACGGTTTAGTTGAGTGCGCTCCCACTGAGCCATTATGTGTGTATGTCCATTAGACCATAGCACGTGTCACCTGGGGTCTCGGTGAATAGTTCAACCCGAGGATCTTTTCGGTGCACGTGTCGATGCACCGTGGAACCATGCCGGCCATTGAGAGGACCCGGAGGCTGGCCATGCTAGAGTGTGACTCGCTGGTATTGCTCGCGGGAAAGTTCGAAGTATGGTGCTAGTCTGACGTAGGTTGTAGACATACATTTTGAGCTTGTTTATTATGTATTCATGCGATGAGCACAGTTGCCTGTTTTAATTTTTTGCATGTTTATTTAATAGCTTTATTCAAATTTCTATATATTATTTCTATAAATGCTTATTGAATTTTCTCGGGATTTCTCACTGTAGACTCGCCATCTATTTTATTGTGATGGCTTAAGTGTAGACCTGGTACGAGTCGAGGCAAGGGAAAGCTTGAGGACTACCTATGACAAACTACAACCTTTCTCGTTAGGGGTGGGCAAACCGCGATTTGGTGGTGAAAACCACCAAACCGCGACTAAACCGAGGGTCTATGGTTTAATAATTTTCCAAACCACCACCAAACCGCGAACCACCAAACCGCAACCAAATCGAACCGCGGTTTGCGCGGTTTGGTCGATTTGTTTGCGGTTTTGGTGCGAGGCAGCGGTGCGAGGCGGCGGTGGACGTTCGCGTGGTGGAAGGCGACGACGATGGAGATGGATTCGGTGGCGGCGGTGAGACGGGGAGTGAGAGGAGAGATGAGACGACGGTGACAGCGGCAATGAGCGGAGAGAGGAACGGCGGGAGTGAGAGGAGAGAGGAGCGCGGGAACGAGAGGAGAGAGGAGACGACGGTGAGAGGAGAGAGGAGCCGTCGGGAGTGAGAGGAGAGAAGAGCTGGCGGTGAGAGGAGAGAGGAGACGGTGGTGAGATGAGAGAGGAGGCGGTAAGAGGAGAGAGGAGCCGTCGGGAGTGAGAGGAGAAAGAAGAGCGCGGTGAGAGGAGAGAGAGAGAGGCAGCGGTGAGATGAGAGAGGAGGCGGCGGTAAGAGGACAGAGGAGCCGGCGGTGAGAGGAGGAGCCGGCGGTGAGAGGAAGAGCGGGTGGTGAGAGGGAGGTGACGGCCTAATGGGTAGTGAATGAGAGGAAGAGGAAGATCTTTATTTTTTTTTGTTTACCTTTTACTTTTAGGGTTTTTGGTTTGTATTTACCAAAATGCCCTCGGTTTGGTTAAACCGCGGTTTTCCCAAAATGAAAACCACGACCAAACGCGATTCTGCGGTTTGGTCATTTTTCAAACCACGACCAAACCGCGAGTTTTAAAAACCATACCAAACCATGCGGTTTGGTCGATTTGGGCGGTTCGGGCGATTTTTCGAAAATCGCTGCCCACCCCTATCTTTCGTACGTTTGTATATATTTATATTTACTTTTGGTATATGGGATACATTGTGAATTGTATATTGGCTTATTTTGAGGATTTTAGGCACCTTTCTATTATGATGCTTATATTATGGTTTTTCACATTAGGTTAATGCTTCTAAGACTTGAATTTATTTTTTTACTTCTTGATCAAGTCTAATAAGTCTTCTGCTATAACTTGATTGTTAAAAATGATCTTAACAGTTGAATTGAGTCCAATGGGTTAACTTGTAACTTTTCATAATGTAAGTTGGTCAAGTATTAAGTGTTGAATGAAGTTGTGTCAGTTAAAGGCATGTGGACCACGGCTAGGCCTGACGTAGGAAGGTTGTGGCCCCGCGTTGGAAGCCGTGGCAGACCTCGAGATTTAGGGCTGCTACATTTTGGTATCAAAGCCTAGGTTTGTGGAACCTAAGAATTTAATAAGAGCATAAAACTTAATAAATAAAACTATAGATGTGGAAACCCAAAGTAATTACCCTAGAACCCTAGTTGGGAAGTGATTGTGAGGCGGGTAGTGATTAGGATTATATACGTGATATGTTTCTATTCGTACATATATTAGATTTGATGCACGTGTATATATATGTGCAGGCTGATTCGACACACGTTATTCGATGCAAATTCTGATGGATGGGCAGCCTTTGATTCCTACTCAGCTTGAGGTCGAAATACCAGTGACTCGGCCATAGTGACCTTGACGTTACATTCACTAACGCGTACTGTGGATGACAGATTCGCGCAAATTTTGGAAATGATGCGAGCTCAAGCGGCAACGATGCCAGCTCATATGATTACACTAACGACACTGATTTCACAGGTAGTCGTAGCCCTTACTACACTACATACGCCGGTTCAGGTGGCGATTTTTGCGACAGCAACAGAAAGAGTTGGGCTAGTGGTGGTACCTGCTGAGACCCCAACTAACACATTGGCTACGACAAAACAACCAGTCGTGAAATTGACATCAGGCGGCATGATTTCAGTTGAGACCAAAAGGGTGAAGGATTTCATTAGATCTTGGCCTGGTCACTTCTACGGAGTAGGAGACCCAAAGATAGCCGAGAAATGGTTATTGTCACATGAGTGGTTGCATAAGCTGCTATTGGTCGAGGAGAGGGATCGTCCTCGTATGCCGAGTTTTTGTTTAGAGGTGATGCCACAGTTTGGTGGCTACATATGCGATTACACATCTAGAGCCGACTACCTAGGCAGAGTTCCATGATCTATTCATGAATGAGTATATTCCATGGATGTTTGGATTAGATTGGGGGAGCAATTTATGGTCCCTGGTCCAAGTTAACGTGTTTATCTGTAATATATAAAGCAATACATATATTTACTGCAGTACGCCATGGATGTAGTTGGGACAGAGAGGCTTCAGATCTACTATTTTGTCAGGGGATTGGATGAGAGGGTTGTGAGCTTTATTGTATCCAGTGGAGCTCGTACACTATTGGTGATTTCTGATAGAGGCTCTGGCACACAAAACTTATATGATACAGAGGAGCAGTCGATCCGCATCCACGTCTTATCAGAGTTAGTCTTCGTAGAGTTCTCAGTCATAGCAAAGACCGAAGAGACAACGAGATCATTAGAGCAGACGGAGACAAGGGCAGAGATCTCGTCGAGATGATAAACGGTCAAAACAAAGCCATCGAGACGACGAGATCGACGGGATGACTCGATGAGGTATGATGATTACCAGGTGGTGTATCCTACCACCTCTGCACCTACTGAGCAACCTAGGCAACAATATAGGCAGAACAGAGATGAGAGAGGACAATGATAGAGCCAAAGTCATGGTCAGGGTCAGAGGAGCGTTGGTAGACCAACTGGGAGACATGAGTCTCATCGATACTATAGATGTGGTCAGGTTGGGCATCTACAGGCCGACTGTGCTAGACCGACACCACCACCGCCAAATTCAGACTAGGCCAGAGATATGGCTCATATCGTTGCTCTTACGATCGCGCAGTCAGACAGGGAGGCAACCAAATAGCTTGTTGAAGCTACGTTATCCATTAGTGGTACTCCAATGCATGTCATGCTCGATTATGGTAATACTGTGTATTTTATTGTAAGACGCATGGTAAGAGAGTTAGAGTTACATGCACAGACTTTAGACACACATTTGGTCCTCAATATAGCTGTTGGGGATAAGACATACCCTAACAGTATATGTCGATATTGTATTATTGAGATAAGGAACATCAATTATTGGCTGATTTATGAGTTCTAGAGTATTTAGAATTCTATGCGATGCTTGGCATGGATTGGTCGTCAGCATATCACACACATATAGATTGCTTTATTAAGACTATTACATTTGATATCGTGGGGATTCTAGAGTTATCATTCATCGGAGTTGCGATAACTTTACCGATCACTAGAGGCCTTTTAGCGACGACTCAGTAGATGGTGGCGTTTGCTGCGACTGTTGAGTTAGAGCATAGGGCAGTGATTAGGGTTGAGGATGTCCCAGTAGTTTGTGAGTTTTTGGGTGTATTTCTAGATGATTTTCAAGGACTACCACCGCCTTGAGCAGTTGAGTTCATTATTGAATCAATACCGGGGACACGACCTATATACAACCAACCATGATGATCTTTGCTTTCGGACATTCAGAGTTTCTTGGGTTTAGCAGGATATTACCAGCGGTTTGTGTAAGATTTTTCATTGATTGCAGCGTCGATGACTAGATTGACTAAGAATGATGTTGGATCTGATTGGTTCAAGGAGTGTGAGGAAGCATTTTTGGAGTTGAAAAGGAAGCTAACTTTTGCACTAGTGTTAGCATTTCCAGTGGCAAGCCAGTGGCAGAGGGCTTCTCAGTTTATATCTATACTTTAAGCACTGGGTTGGGTTGTGTCTTGATGCAGGATGGACACCCAGTGGCTTACTTATCTCGAAGGTTGAGACCCCACGAAGTTAATTATCAAGTGCATGACTTGGAGTTTACAACAGTCGTATTTGCACTAAAAGCCTGGAGGCATTATCTCTATGGAGAGAGGTTGGTGTTGTTCATTAATCACCAGAGCTTGAGATGTTTGTTCACTCAGAAGGAGTTGAACATGTGACATATGAGATGGCTCGAGTTATTGAAGGATTACGAGTTTGCCATAGAGTACCATCCAGTGAAAGCAAATGTGGTAGCTGATGCATTGAGTCGGAGTGGCATTGAGAGCCAAATAGTCTTGTGGCCTATGACACATGAATACAAACTTCTAGAGGCACCGTCGGTGATGTGTGTGATAGAGGCTATTGCTGAGCTACATGTTTGTTGTCAGATGAGAGTGCCTATGGAGTATTTGGAGTGGATTACTGAGTGTCAGAGAGTTGACGGGCTATGTGGGTGGTTCAACAAACTGGCTCATAATCTGAGTTGCACGGATTAGTCTGAGACGTCAGACGGTGCTTGAGACACATGAGTAGATTGTGGATACATGTGGTATCAAAGCTCAGGGACAACATAATGGATGACGAACACCAGTCACGATATACTGTTCCTCCTTGTTAGACCAAGATGTATCATGATTTGCGATGATTGTTTTGGTGGCTAAGGATGAAGACTAACGTTGGTAACTACATCGGGAGTTGTCATATTTTCCAACAGGTGAATGCCGAGCACAAGATACCATATGGGTTGCTATAGCCGCTGCACATTCCTCAGTGGAAGTGGGAACACGTGACCATGGACTTTGTCAGTGGCCTATCGTCAACTACGAGGCATCATGATGCAGTTTGGGTAGTGATTGATAGTTGATGAAGTCGGCACATTTCATTCCAATTTCCATGATATATTCTTTCCCACGGTTGAGCGTTATCTTCGAGAGAGAGATCATCAGACTTCACGGTGTACTGATCTCCATTGTTTCTAACAAGGATCCCAGGCTGACATCTAAGCTTTGGGAGACTATGCAGGAGCAGTTTGACACTAGACTACAGTTCAGTACGGGGTATCATCCTCAGACCGACGGTCTGTCAGAGCGATTGATTCAAATATAAGAGGATATGCTAAGGGCTTGTATTTTGTAGTTTGGTGGTTCATGGGAGGATTATCTGCCTTTAGTGAGTTTGCATACAACAATAGCTATTACGTGAGCATCGGGATGCCACCGTTTGAGACACTATATGGTAGGCCCTGCAGGTCACCAGCATGTTGAACGACACTAAAGGATATGACTGCTATATGACCTGAGGTTGTAGTGGATCATAATGAGAAGATTATGCATATTCTTCAAAGGCTTCAGGCGACCCAATATAGATAGAAGAAGTTTGCGGACAAGTATCACGAGGATTTGAGTTACGAGGAGGGTGACTTGGTGTACTTAAAGGTTTCGCCCTGGAAGGGTCATCAAGGTTTGACATCAATGAGAAACTAGCACCAAGGTTCATTTGGACCGTTTAGGGTCGAGGCATGTGTCTGCAGAACGGTGTACAAGTTAGAGTTATCACTACAGTTAGTTGAGGTTTATCCGGTATTTCACATATCTATGTTGCTAGCTAGATCGAGGTTGAGATCGATGGTGAATGTCGGACAAGTAGAGGTTCGGCCTGACAAGACCTACGAGGAGCAGCCAATTGAGATCATGGATCTTAAGATACAAACTCTGTGGAACAGGGAAATCCCAAAGGTTTTAGTTCATTGGCAGCATCACATAACCGAGGGACTTACCTTAGAGCTCGAGTCTACTATGCGGGCGCGTTACTCTCAGCTATGTAATGACCCAGTTTTAATTACGCCGTTAATATGACGTATTTTCAAATGTGAATGGCAGCTCAGCATCTCATGGACCCCGGCATGCTTGAGATAAGTAAATAGTTTGTTTTGTGTGTTGTTTGCCTAATTTGTGATATTTATGCTTAATTATGTTGAATTGCACCAGAATGTATGTATTTTTAATATTATTGTTCATGTGAGATAGTGTCATAGGTATTCGCCTCGATTAGCATGTAGACGCAGGTATCGAGTAGGTGAATGACAGTACACTAGGTTGGAAAATAAGGCATACATGATAAATGAATAAAATTCATTAAATAATTAATATAAAACACCATTTAGACGTTTAATGGCGTGAGTGTACGCGAACGATACGCATTGCGGCGCAGAGTCGAGTACTGAAAGCCCAACGGTTTAGTGTATAGGATTGAATGAGGATAAGATCAAGTGACAAAGTCACCAATCTAAGTCACCTTAGATTTACTTTTTGACCATATTTCAACCAACCAAGTGGTCATTGGGATCTACACACACATTAGATGACAAAGACTATAAAAGTAAAAAAAAAAAAACATTTCACCACATTTTCTCTCTCCTCTCTCATTTTGGACCAAAATTTTAGGGATTTTGGTGAATTTCAAGTGAAGATTTGGAGTTTCATATGATGAGCAATCGACAATCAAAGGTGAGATTCATGTTCTCCTTGTCATTCTTTACGTTTCGAGTATGAAATTTTGGGTTTTGACATGGATTTTGGATATGCGAGTTAGCTTTGTTGGGTTTCGGGGATCATGCGCAACGGAAGTTTTGAAACCTTTTCGAACATCACCGAACCAAGATCCTATTGATTCCATTAAATTGATGTGCCAATAAAAATTATACCTTAGCAAGAATAACTCCATGTTTGCCATGTTTGGTATTGATCGATTTCTTTAAGACGCTGCGAGAGACGAACGTCCTCTATCAGAAATTCACACACGAACGAACGATCACGATCTGGAGTGATAGCCCAAAAAATTTTAGGACAAAAACTCTCACAAGAATTCTCTAGGAAAAATCTTTATCCAGAATTTTCTACAACAACTAACCCTAATGTCTTATTTATAGTATATTAGGTCGAGTTGTAAAAGAACTCCATCTCCTAGTCACACTCTAAATAGAGTCCTAGATAAAGTCCAACTCTAAAAAGGATAGAGTCATACAAAATCTACAATTACTAATCCAATAAGAGTTGTAGTTTATCTAAAACTCAAATAAGAATTAAAGTCATACTATAATTCCAATTAGAGTCCTATTCAAAATAGGATTTAATAAGAGAAAATTTCTAGCCACACTAGAAATGTATGAGAATCTTGAATCCTTGTCAAACTAGGACATTTAATGAGAATCTTCAAAATGAATTTTATCAAATAAAATTCATTAACCCAGACAATATTAAATCGCGCAAATTCGTTCTTTGTGTGCGACCCAATAGGTTCATATAACGTTGACAGTGAACTAAAACCATTTTGTTATACAAGTCATAAGCGGTCTTTAGCAAGGCATTATGACTACCCAAGTAGAATGAATATCAATAAATCGATACAACCTAATAGACAATGTATATCATATCCCTTTGTCCCGCGATATCTTTTGATTGAACATAAGACATGAAATGTCACTCTTATAGTTCAATCTATTAGTCTCGATCTCCGAGTAGACTAAAATTGTCAAGTGACATTGATCCAATCAATTCACTTGACATGACCATTTATCAGTCTAACATATCGAGGTGCCCAATAGATATCTCTCTCTAAAAGAAGGATAAATTCCATCTTGATCACACAACATCCACACATTAGTCGAACAATGAACAATCACAATCTTTATAATCATCCGGTTAAAGACAACGGTTGATTGTATCAGATCATTATGCTCCTAATGTTGGACTCTTTGATGATCTCTAGTCAAAGGGCTAAATGATATAACTCTCATGAGAATCACTTATGACATTGACCATGTAGTGTTCTCATAACGGGTCAGTCCAGTGCCTGTTCCCAACAGATACCCATAATCTTGATCCATATCCGTATACGCATAATCATCACATGATTATGAAACAAAAATCATACTAGTCTTAATTTATTATTGTTCTCACAATAATAATTGACTATTGAAATTTAGAATAATACATTAATTATCCATGGATACTATTATAAAAAGAAACATGCATTTACTTATAATAGTTAAACAACATTTTATAGAATTGGCGTAGGGCATATACTCCAACATCTCCCACTTGCAATATGTCCAATGCTTCACGTATCTAATACTGAGTGACCTTAATGCGTTCGTAGTGGAAGAATTTTGTTTATGTATCTGCTACATTGTTTGTTATTGATGTTCTGTAAATCTTTACGTTCTCTCTTTTATAAGACAAAAACGCTCAAATGATTGTTTAGATCTTTAGTGCGATTTAGGTTCCATAACCTAAATTTGTCCATTGGTTTTACAATAAAAGCCAACATTATTTCCAAAACTTAGAAACACGCCTTATTCAATCATGAGCCTTACAATCTAAACATTTTCTTTAGCTGCATCAAATGCCGCTAAAAACTCAATTTATGTTATAGGACTTGTTAGAGTGAGTTTAGAGCATTTCCAACTCATTCATACGACGTTAACACATATCTATATTGCGATCATTAATCTTTTATATTAATTTGAAAGTCTGTATGGTGTAACCATTTACAAACTCATATCTTTCAAACCTCTACGAATCTAATAACATCTCTCAAGTGCTTATTAAGTACTTAAGAATGTTATTGATAAATATCTAGTGACCTTCACCGGAATCTATGAGATGTATGTATGTTTTTCCCAAAGCATATGACATATCAAGTTGAGTGCAAAGTATAACATATGTGATGATTCTCATAGCTTATGCGTATGAAATCTTATTCACATTGTATTGCTCATCAATTGTCTTAAGACGTTGAGTCTTGTAGAGACTTATGTTATAAGATATAAGTACGAGTTCTTTTAAGAATCTCGTACATTGAAACCTTTTCAGTTATTTGTCTATATAAGCACTCTTATTTAAAGCAATTAGCCTCTTAGATCTATTTCCATATATGTATATCACAAGGATATAAGCCTAATTAGCTAAGAATCTCATTGAGAAACCTTTCTTAACCAAGACTTGACATTCTGCAGGGTTAAGATGTCGTTTCCAATGAATAATATATCACTAACATACAGATTCAGAAAGATAATTATGTTCCCACTAACTTTTATGTATACACAAGGTTTATCTTTGATTCAATGAATGTAATTCATTAATTATTTCATCAAAACAAAGATCCCGACTCTGATAAGCTTACTATAATCCATAAATGGATCCTTTAAGCTTGCATACATTTATCAAATTCTAAAAATAATAAAAAAAACCTTTAAGTTGTATCATACACATCTTTAAGGAGCATAGAACAATGCTATTTTTGGCATCCGTTTGTCATATTTTATAGTAAAACTATGAAGTAATGACAATAGAATTCTAGAACTTGAGCTTTGCTACCAGCGAAACTCTTATCATAATCAATACCTTGATTTAGATTAGAATTTTCGATAAGCCGTGCTTTTAAGTATGCATGTTTTCTTCTTCATGTCACTTTAACTCATTTACATCCAAAGGTCATACCATCTTCAGGTAAATAATTCAAGTTCCAAACTTGGTTAACATACATGAATTAAAATTCAGAGTTAATAACACTTAGTTTCTTCGTTCAATCTAGACATGACATGTCTCTTGATAAGTAGTGATTGATTTTGATCCAGTATTAAAATTACATCACAACTATCAATAATAAGAAATTCCAAACTTCTTTGGCCAATTTCTTATTATTCTAGATTTTCAAGAGATATATGTTACTTGTGTATACTCAACTAGTTCAAAACTTTGTCGATCTTCATAAAATGGTTCGGTTCTCATTTGTGACACTTGAGCATTTCAAGATTTATTTTATTCCCAATGGTGTCTTTAAATTAAACTCTTTACTTAGAAAGATATTATCTTGAACAACAAACAATTTGTTCTCAGTTGTATAAAATAGTATCATAGCGTTCGACCACAATTAGACACATTATGCATCAAACTTTATGTGACTTAACATCTTATGCAAGTCTTGCCGCCTCAAATCTCAAGAAAAGACAAACTATGTCTTTTTATTCCATATCATATATGGAGTTTTATCATCCACTTTAACGAAAATAAGGTTTAGTGCGAGTCCCTTGGTTTCCAAAGTATAGCCTCTATATGACATCATAGGAGAGTTTGTGTGACACATCATAGATCAAATTATATCCTATATAGTTCGATTTCTCTTCTTAAAACATCATTTCTCAAATGAAATTTCTAGTGGAGTTAATTGCAAGACAATCTCACAATTTCAAAAATGGTCACTTAAACTCTTAGCTCAAATATTATCCACATTGATCTCATCAAAGTATGTTAATAGTTTGCCATGTGATTTTTTTATACTCATTTTGAAATGTTCGTAATAATTCAAAATTTTGTCTTCTTGATAGGATTTGTAATTCATTATAAAATGAACAATTTCATTTTATGAAAAACAAAATTCATTCTTTAAGGCTTTCTTTAGAACTTGGTAAAGTCTAGCTCATAACTAAGGTTTCTATGTCCGACACAAGCACCTTTTGTAGCTTTTACCTTCCCTTTATCTTTCTTTATTAGATTCCTTTATGTTACGAACCATCAAATATATATTTAAAGACCTTTTTATTATTATGTCTTACAATTTTAAACATCATATCCAACTGCAAACATTGTTCTCCATATCTTTCAAATTCTAACTATTTTGATGAATTATAGATCAAATCTACTGCCAACTTTTGGCACATGAAGATTCAAGCCTTTTATGATGATTAATATAGTTCTTTCATGTTCCAAACATAAATACATATTAATAGGTTCTCAACCATTTTACAAAAACCTAGGAATATTGCAATCTTATGCCTTTCCCGTGTGACTTACTGTTGGAACTTTTCCTTCAGTGTCACTATCATGTCATTAGTTTTCACATCTCGAATCTTTCCTAAAGTTTGATTTTATATTTGCTAACATGACATATAATCCTTATACTAGTAGATGGTAGTTTAAAGGAATCATTAATCTAAGACATACACCTTTATTTTATGGTTGATAAAATTTATCAATTTTTAATCAAAATAGGGAAATTAGCCTTAAAAATTACTTTATCCTTCTTAAAGATTTATCGCGGTTACTATGAATTAGTGTTATTAGGAGTTTAACATCTACACTTATAAGATTATGCAGAATAACTTAATAGTGAGTAATTAAACTCCCACTAAATTAATAATTTCGTAAATATTAATTTAGTGGTCTAAGATCCATATTTCACTTAATTTTAAGACAACTTAGGCATGAAACTCAGAATCAAGTTATTTAGGAAAGTAACCATTACCACTTGCATCATATACAACTCTTAGGTTCTTTATGAGACTTAGACATCATATGTGACAACATGTTACGTCTCATTTATGCCTAAAGCCTAAAACCATTTTGACGGATTTATTAAGTTAAACCAATTTAAAAAATCAAGGTAACCATTACCCAGCTTGCCTCACGAAGATAACACAATACACCTTGCGAAGGCAGACCCATATTGATGTGATCGAGGCCTAGATAAGTGTTTAAAATGAGGTAACATTAGCTTAAAATTCTAATAGAGGGATTTTTATCAAGTTTTATGATCCATGTAGTGTTTTACAATGACTAATTCTAGCATCTATTTAATTATGAAATATCATATATATACCCAATATGAATAGAATAAAGATCATTAAAATAAAACAAGAATAACCATCTTCATATATCAACAAGGCATCATAAAACAAATCAAGGAAATTAAATACCTTAAAATTTCCCAATTGTATGAAAGATTATATTTTCATTAATCTCATTAATTAAATATATCTCAATATAATTTTTATCAGACTCTATTTAATTAATACCCCTTTTAATTAAATATTTTAATTAATATTAATAATAGTTCCACTAATTTAAACCGATATTAATTCAATTAAAACACCTTTAAATAAATTAAACATTAATATTAATGGGTGCCAATCAATCCAATTGATGAACAATAACTCCATCTAATTAATTGAAATTAATTAGTTAAAACTTCTTTCAATTAATATATAGTCTGATTAATATAAATAGAGTTGTAATCTTATTATAACTTGGCTCGCTGGCTTGGATGGCTAAGGCACTCTAATATGCATGAGGACTGGGGATTGAATCAAACTCTCAACAAAAGTTCATTTATTGTATTTTGTAATCCCATTACAATTAGATTTGTACTTCAATTTTGATTTGTAATCTTATTGCAAGTTGATTTGCTTGCTAGGATGGTTAAGGCATTCCAACGGGTTGGATGACTAGGGATCGAAACCTACTATGAAAAAAATCCTCCTTTTATTCTATTTTGTAATCCTATTACAAATAGATTTGACTTTTAATTTTATTTTGTAATTTTATTACCAATTTTAATTTTATTTTGTAATTTTATTACTAGGAGTTGAATTGGTAGCTAGGATGGCTATTCCAAAAAGAGTTGAATGGCTAGGGATCGAATCCCATCTTAGCCAAAATCCTTTTACTTTTTTTTTATCAATATTATGGCTTTCATGTCCCATACAACCACCAACATATTAAATTACACATATCTATCTACACAAATAGTGAGATCTTATTCGCTAAATTTGATGCGCACCCGTTTTGTGCATGTATGTGCATGACGATGAGACTACATCAACAACACCATGCCGATACTTTCACACTTTTACATATAGATTAATTCTATTAAATGCAATGATACAACCATATATAAAACACCATGATTGACTTATATATATCATGTATATAAAAAATAAGGGCACATTATAATTTAATTAAATCATGCCTATTGGCTTTGACACCACTGTTGGGTTTCGGGGATCATGCGCAGCGGAAGTTTTTAAAACCTTTTCTAACATCCCCAAACCAAGATCCGATTGATTCCATTAAATTGATGTGCCAATAAAAATCATATTTAGCAAGAATAACTCCATGTTTGCCTTGTTTGGTATTGATCGATTCCTTTAAGACGTTGGGAGAGACGAACGTCCTCTATCAGAAATCTACACACAAACGGACTATCACGATCCGGAGTGCTAGCCCCAAAAATCTTAGGATAAAAATTCTCACAAAAATTCTCTAGGAAAAATTTCTCTCGAGAATTGTCAACTGTGACCTTAATGTCTTATTTATAATACACTAGGTCGAGTTGTAAAAGAACTCCATCTCGTAGTCACACTCTAAATAGAGTCCTAGATAAAGTCCAACTCTAAAAATGATAGAGTCATACAAAATCTACAATTACTAATCAATAAAAGTTGTAATTTATCTAAAACTCAAATAAGAATTAAAGTCATACTATAATTCCAATTAGAGTCCTATTCAATATAGGATTTACTAAGAGACAAAATTTCTAGTCACACTAGAAATGTATGAGAATCTTGAGTCCTAGTCAAACTATGACATTTAATGAGAATCTTCAAAATGAATTTTATCAAATAAAATTCATTAACCCAGGAAAAATTAAATCACGCAAATTCGTTCTTGTGTGCGACCCAATATGTTCATACAACGTTGGCAGTGAACTAAAACCATTTTGTTACACAAGTTATAAGCCGTCTCTAGTAAGGTATTATGACTACCCAAGTAGCATGAAGATCAATAAATTGATACAACCTACTAGATATTGTATATCATATCCCTTTGTCCAGCGATATCTTTTGATTGAACATAAGACGTGGAATGTCACCCTTAAAGTTCAATCTACTAGTCTCGATCTCCGAGTAGATTGAAATTTTCAAGTGACATTGATCCAATCAATTCACTAGACATGACTATTTATCAGTCTAACATATTGAGGGGCCCAATAGATATCTCTCTCTAAAAGAGGGATAAATTCCATCTTGATCACACAACATCCACACATTAGTTGAACAATGAACAATCACAATCTTTATAATCATCCGGTTAAAGACAACGGTTGATTGTATCAGATCATTGTGCTCTTAATGTTGGAGTCTCTGATGATATCTAGTCAAGGACTAAATGATATAACTCTCATGAGAATCACTTATTACATTGACCATGTAGTGTTCTCATAGTAGGTCGGTCCAACACCTATTCCCAATAGATACCCATAATCTTGATCCGTATCCATATACGCATAATCATCACATGATTATCAAACAAGACTCATACTAGTCTTAATTTATTATTGTTTCCATAATAATAACTGACTAGGGACATTTAGAATAATAAATTAATTATCCATGGATACTCTGATGACCCTCCCTCTACCTAGGGTCGGGTCGCCCGGCCTAGACCGCTAGCCAAGCTCAATAATCGAACTAGACCCTAGCGAGCGGCCTGACACGTCTTAAACAACTTGCGAAATATCAAACTAATGCATATGATAAAAAGACTGCATAATTAAATTTAAAGGAAATCCATATGACATACTATGAAACTATCGTTGCATTTTCTATTCCTTACAACCACTTAAGTCATTCAAATAATACTAAATAGTTTAAATTAAAAGAGAGTAAGGTTTATTCTACCCAGAAGACTATTTAAATATAACCAAGTTCAATAATTCCAAAATTCAAATAATAAATAATATCATTACAAGGCTCACATCAAAAGAGAAGGCTTCAAACTATCACCTCTCCCTTGTCTCGATCTGGCGCCGATGTGGATAATCCTGATATGTAAGTGGGGTGAGCTAAAAGAACCAACAAAGCTCAGTAATGCGAAAAACCCGCTCAACCATCAAACATGCAAGTAATACTTAATAAGCATGCAAGACTAGCATGAATTTAAATCGAATAAAATAATCAAAACAAAGCTTCGTATGGATTTATAAAACATTAATAAACCACGTCAACAAGATTAATAAAACATATTAAAATCAAAACTCATAATCATGCATATGATTCACAAAAGAGAGATACCATAGAAAGTAATAATAATATAAAGTCGTGGTCTCATTCAATGCATACTAGTTATTGGCAAGAATTCGGTGACCGATTCATTAACCCTCAAAGTGATGGCAACCACTAGACGACACACGGGCCTTATGTGCCCTCTCGTTACTCCCATCAAATCAATAGTAAGTTCATCCAAGCCGCCACCAATGCATGTCCCACTCACAAAAGTACAAGAGAAGGCAACTCCAACTCATGTCCCTCAGTGATAAACTTATGAGTTCAATTAGACAAGTAAAGCCCTTAGTGGCAAACTCTATAAACATCCTAAGGCAATAAATCATAAAGCCCTCGTAGTGGCACCACAAACATCCTGAGGCATTAGATAATACTTTCTAATAATTCCCTCGGTGGGAACTCCACAAACATCCTGGGGCAATGAATATCATAAGAGGGAAAATAAATGCACTCACATTCCACATATACGTAGATCCAAGCCAATAGCATGGTGCAACCCATTCCCCAAGTCTCTAGTTAAAAAACATGTCCTAATAACATAACTAATATCAAGCCATATTTGATAATTGAGCAGCTCCCCACTTACCTCGACTCGCCGCAAATCCTATTCTTGATCCTTGCGCGTTCGAGGTCTAATGTGAACCGCCTTGCAAATTTAAACAATTTGATACAAATTCACATTATCGACGAGTCGTATATTAATTTTGATTTATTTTTAAAATTATTTTGAGATCCAATAGTGTGGGTCTCGAAGGTTCACTGTCGCTTGGTGCGAACGTCGAGGGATATGACCTGCTCAACTCTTTCCTTGAAAACGCGGTAGCACTCCCCGTAGAAGGTAGGATTTATTCTTATTTTTATTTCATGTCTTTAAATACTTTTATATATAATATCTATATATATTCAGTTATATGTATGCTATATATATTGTCAGGGACAAAACGTCCCTGGCTTTAATGTTGGCAGGGGGTGTTCACCCCCCTCCCCCAACCTTTCGGGCAGGAAGCCTGAAAGTATGGTTCGAGAGTTTTTGGGGGGAGGCCCCTTTTCGGCAGCGGCGGATCGCCGCCGCCCTTCTTTGGTGATAATCGTCGCCGCTACCCCTTTTCGTGATGCCGCCATTTTTTCTTTTTTCCGCGGGTCAATTTTTACCACTATATTTTTTGTTCAACACACCTAAATCTCACCAAAACATCAGATAACAATAGATGGAATAGTTATAGGTGATAAAGATCAAGATATTACCTAACTTGAAGTTTTTGTGTGGTTGTGTGTTCTCCTCCACCTTCAATCCGCTATCTCTAAGTAGACCTTTACACCCGCTTCACTTAGTTTGTGTTGGAGCAAAAGACACCATACTCATTATAACAAGTTTATATAGGTAAGGTTTCCAAGTGATTCTTAAAATTACCAGAATGGCCCCTGATTAGTGTTTAGGCTCACTTCATGTTTAATTAAGTTAGTACCCCTAACTTAGGGCCATTTTATTTTTATAAATTGATTTATTATCATATGATACACGCATTTACCATGCCAACCACATATAAAATTGTGAAATTATCAAATTACCCTTGATGTGGGTATGTTAAAGATACTATTATTAAAAGAAACATGCATCTACTTATAATAGTTAAACAACATTTACAGAATTGGCCTAGGGCACATACCCCAACAAGCTTGCTATTTTAAGGATTTTTTTATATGATTTTTAAGTTGTATGAGAGCAATTATCATGGTATTAGATGTTGTGGATGGTGGTGTTGAAGTTGTGGAGTTTTTTTCGGGGTTTCGCCAAGTTTTATTAGGCTTTCGCTGAGTTTTGTTGGGCTTTTGGTTTGAATTTTGGATGAGTATAACGTGGTTTGAACATACTATATGGTAGTTTTGGTGAACCGTAAGGGATTGGATCGAGTTTGGGCCGCAAAGTTGGAGTCGGGGTTCCGAAAAAACCCCGGGGAGCACCCCGTGACTCTCATAGCGAGCGGCGGTATGACTTTCACGACACCACCTGAGACGCCGTGACTCTCATGGCGCCACCTGCAACGCCATTTCGCAGGGAATAATTTTTTTTTTCAAATTTAGGTTTCGATTCGGCTTATTCGGTATTTATCATAGGATCAATACCGGGTATAATATGAAATGATATGATGGATTTGATAGTCTAATGTGAATTTGGGAAATTGATAAATTAACGAATGTTAGGTACTTAGATTTGATCTACGGGTGTTGGGGCATGCATTTGGAGGTGTGGAGATCGCTTTTATATTAGTGGAGCGCGGTTTGATGTGTGTAGTAACCTAATTGAAATTCTCTCGAGTATTTATTTATTTATTTCCTTATTTGCCTTCCATTCAGTTATTTCATTATTCCTTTTCGGTTTGGTTGAATGGTTTATATGTCCACTAGACCATAGCACGTGTCACCAAGGTCTCGTTGAATAGTTCGACCCGAGGATCTTTTCGGTGCACATAACGGTGCGCCGCGGGACTACACTAGCCATCGTGAGGATCCGAAAGCTGTCCATACTGGAGTGTGACTCACTGGCAGTGCTCACGGGAGAGTTCGGAGTATGGTGCTAGTTTGACTTAGGTTGTAGATACACATTTTGAGCTTGTCTATTATGTATTCATGCGATGAGAAAAGTTATATGTTTTAAGTTTCCACACGTTTATTTAATAGCTTTATTCAAATTCCTGTATTTTATCTCTATAAATGTTTTTTGAATTTCCTTGGGATTACTCACTCTGGACTCGTCATCAGTTTTGTTGTGATGGCTTGAATGCAAACATGGTACGAGTCGAGGCAAGGGAAAGCCTGACGACTACCTGTGACAGACTACAACCTCTCTCGTATGTTCGTATATATTTATATTTACTTTTGGGACACGGGATACATTGTGAGCTACCCATGACTTGTATATTGGCTTAGTTTGAGGATTTTAGCCACCTTTCTGATTATGATGTTTATATTATGGGTTTTCCACATTAGGTTGATGCTTCTAAAACTTGAATTTATTTGTTTACTGATTGATCAAGTCTAATAAGTCTTCTGCTATAATTTGATTGCTAAAAATGATCTTAACAGGTGAATTGAGTCTAATGGCTAACTTGTAACTTTTCATAATTTTAGTTGGTCAAGTATTGGATGTTGAATGAATTTGTGTAGGTTAATGGCCCGTGGGACACAGCTAGGCATGATGTAGCAGAGTTGTGGGCCTGCGTTGGCACCCGTGGCGGGCCTCGAGATTTAGGGTCGCTGCATGTTTGGTACGCGGCTCCGTGCCGCGACGCGTATCGTTCGCGTACACTCACTCCATTAAACTTCTAAATGGTATTTTATATTAATAATTTAATGCATTTTATTTTTCATCATGTGTGCATTATTTCCCAACCAAGTGTTCTGTCATTCGCCTACTCGGTACTCGCGTCTGCACGCTATTCGAGGTGAATACCCATCACATTATCTCACACGAACAATAACAATATAAATACACACATTGCGATGCAATTGAATATGATTAAGCATAAACATTGCAAATTAGCAAACAACACACAACTAACTATTTACCTATCCCAAGCGTGCCCGATCCTAGCGGCGAGGTCCACGAGATGCTGAGCTGCTGGCATCCACATCTTAAAATAATTCATATTAATGGCGTAATTAAAACAAGTTTGTTACTTTTTCCTAACTAGGATAGATTTCGTCTCGAAATTTAAAACACTTAATTAAACTCTTACCGTCAAATAACTGAGGGTAACGCGCTCGCATAGTAAACTAGAGCTCCCAGGTGAGTCCTCGATTTCGTGATACTGCCAATGATCTAAAACCTTTGGGATCTCCCGGTTCCGCAGAGTCAGTATCCTACGGTCCTTGATTTCAACTGGCTGCTCCTCGTAGGTCCCGTAAGGCCGAACCTCTACATGTCTGACATCCACCATCGGTCTCAATCTAACCTAGCCAGCCTCATCATAGATATGTCAAATATCGGATGAACCCCAACTAACTGTGGCGGTAACTCTAACCTGTATGCTGCTCCGCGAACACGTGCCTCGACCCTGAACGATCTAATGAACCTTGGTGCCAGTTTCCCCTTAATGCCAAACTTCTGATGACCTTTCCAGGGCAAACCTTCAAGTACACCAAGTCACCCGTATCGTAGCTCAAATCTTCGTGATACCTATCCGCATACTTCTTTTGTCTATCTTGGGGCGCTTGAAGCCACTAATGAATATGTCTAATTTTTTTAGTATGATCCACTATAACCTTAGGTCTTATGGTTGTTGTATCCTTTGGTGTCGCCTAATATGTTGGTGACCCACAGGGTCTACCATATAGTGCCTCGAATGGTGGCATCCCGATACTCGCTTGATAGTTGTTGTAGGCAATCTCACACAAAAGCACATAATCCTTCTACAAATCACCAAACCACAAAATCGAGCCTTGAGCATATCCTCCAATATTTGAATCAATCACTCTGACTAATCATCTGTCCGAGGATAGTATGCCGAACTAAACTATAGTCTAGTGCCAAATTGCTCGTGCATTCTCTTCTACAGCTTAGACGTCACCTTGGGATCCTTAATGGAGATTGGTACACTGTGAAGTCTAATGATCTCTCTCTCGAAAATAATGCTCAGTTGTGGGAAGAATATCTCATGAAAATCAGAATGAAGTTTTCCAACTTTGTCAACCTATCAATCATTACCTAAACTGCATCATGACCCCTCATAGTATGCGGTGGGCCACTAATGAAGTCCATGGTCAAATGTTCCCACTTCCACTGAGGAATGGCGGCTGTAACAACCTAGCTAATCTCTTGTGCTCAGCCTTCACCTGCTGGCAAATATGACAACTCATGACATAGTTACCAATGTCAATCTTCATCCCTAACCATGAAAACAATTGTCGCAAATCATGATACATCTTGGTCAGACCTGGATAAACAATATATCGTGACTGTTGTGCGTCCTCCAGTATGTTGTCCCTGAGCTCCGATATCGTAGGTACCCACAATCTACCCCCATGTCTCAAAAACTTGTCTGACATCTCAGACCAATCATTACAACTCGGATCCTGAACTAGTCCGCTGAACCGCCCACATAGCTCGTCAACTCTCCAACATTCAACGACCCGCTCTAAAGACATTGTATGAACTCTCATATGACAATAAATCTATAGCTCAAAAATAGCCTCTGTCACACATATCATCGACGCTACCTTAAGAAATTCGTACTTATGTGTCATAGGCCGCAGGACCGTCTGGCTCTCAATGCCACTCAGGCTCAATGCATCAACTACCACATTCGCCTTCCTAGATGGTACTCTATGGCAAAGTCATAATCTTTCAGTAAATTGAGCCATTTCCTCTGTCACATGTTCAACTCCCTCTGAGTTAACAGATATCTCAAGCTCTGGTGATCAGTAAACAACACGAACTTATCTCTCTAGAGATAATGCCTCCAGGCCTTCAGTGTAAACATGACTACTGCAAGCTCCAAGTCATGCCTCCAGGCCTTCAGTGCATGAAGCATCGGTATAAACCGAGAAATCTCTACCTGCCACTGGCAATGCTAGTACTAGCACAAAAGTTAACGTCCTTTTAAGCTCCAAAAATGCTTCCTCACACTTATAGGACCAATTAAATCTAATATGTTTCTTGGCCAATCTAGTCATTGGTGTTGCAATCATTGAAAAATCCTGCACAAACCGCTGGTAATATCCTGTCAAACCCAAGAAACTATGAATGTTAAAAATAGACTTATGAGTCCTATAGTCAATAATTACTCGAATCTTGTCACCATTTACTTATATACCCTGATCACTGATGACATGTTGGAGGAACTTCACCTCACTCAGCCAAAATGTACACTTGTTGAACTTAGCATACAGCCTATACTCTCTCAGTGTCGTCAAAACATCCCTAAGATGCCTCTCGTGCTCCTCACGAGTCTCGTTGTATAACAAGATGTTGTTGATGAACACAATGATGTATCGATTCAGAAATGGTCTCACAACCATGTACACTAAGTCTATGAAGATCGTCGATGCATTAGTTAGTCTAAGTGGCATGATTGTGAACTCGAACAAGCTATATCTCGTACTGAATGCGGCCTTTTAACGTCACCATCTCAAATCCTCAACAGATGGTATCCTGATCGCAAATCAGTCTTCGAGAAGAACTTGGCTCTTGCCAACAAGTAGAATAAGTCATCGATCCTAGGAAGTGGGTAACGGTTCCTGACCATCACCTTATTCAAATTCCTATAATCAACACACATCCTCATGGAACCGTCATTCTTTTTCACAAAAAGGACTGAAGCTCTCCAAGGATACATACTAGGGTGAATGAAACCCTTATATAGCAACTCCTATAACTAGATCCTAAATTCCACATGCTCGAAAGTATACATCCTATAAGCTCGAGTGTAAATAGGTCGTGTCCCGGTTATCAATTCAATAATGAACTCAACCGCACGAGGCGGTGGTAGTTCTGGCAAATCATCAGGAAATACATCTGAAAAATCACAAACTACTGGGACATCCTTAACCTTGATCACGGCCCTCGGCTTTGGCTCAACAGTCGCAGCTAACACCTCCTTCTCCTAAGTCATCACTAAATGACCTCTAGTGATAGGTAAAGTTGTTGCAACTCTGGCGAATGATAACTCTGGAATCCCTTCGATATCAAATGTAACAATCTTACTAAAGCAATTTGTATGTGCGTGATATGGTGACAACCAATCCATGCCCATCATCACATCGAACTTCAGATACTCTAAAACTCATAAATCAGCCAGTAACTGATGTCCTTCTATCTCAACAATACAATCCTGGCATAGCCGATTAAGGTATATCTTATCTCCATCAGCCGTATTGAGGACCAAATGTATGTCTAAAGTCTGTGCATGTAACTATAACTGTCCTACCATGAGTCCAACAATAAAAGAAGAAAAACTTCTAGAATCAAACATGACATGCATAAGAGTGCCATAAATGGATAACTTACCCTTGACAAGTTGTTTGGTTACCTCCCTGTCTGGCTATGCGACCGCAAGAGCAACGGTATGAGCCTTATCTTTAGCCTGGTCACTGTGGTGGCGGTGGTGGCGGTGGTGTCGGTATAATACAGTCGACCTGCAGATGCCCAACCTGACCACATCTATAGCTTCGACGAGACTCTTGTCTCCCAGCTGGTGTAGCGAGACTCCACTAAACCTGACCATGACTTTGTGTAACGGCCCAAAATCTCTAATTGTGTTTCATTCCTTAAATTGGATCAACGACCCGTACCGTGGGACCCACACTATAATATGTCCATTTACCGAGGCAAGGGACAAGGTATATTTTATGTTTGTTGTGATGTATGCCTAATGCATTGTATATGTGTAGACTATTAAGTCAATTTATACGGGTATATAGGTATCAAGACGAGCGAAGACGTACCTTGAGTTGCGTGTCGACGTGGGACCAAGGTAGCTGCATATGGGTAAGCTTAATTAATTTGAGTTAAATATGGTTTTATAAGTAGCTTTAATGTGGTCATGTTTAATAAAACATTAATGTGCCTAAGGTAGGGAAATAAATCAAAGATCACATGATGTGGATCAAGACACGTGTTGACAAATCTAGAGGTCAAGGGAGGAAAATAGTGGAGTCATTTAAGCATGACTTGGGAAATAATCGAATGAAGGTGGTCCACTAGTTAAACCTTGAGATACATGTGCACACATGATTAATGGCCATGGTTCAAACATATCCAATTAGTCTATTAAAACCACATAAGTCCGCATTTTGATCGCATTTATCATCATTAATCGGTTAGGCAAGAAAGAAAAGATAGAAAAGTGATGTTGCTGGAGTAATCTTGGTGGAGGAGAAGAGTTGCAATTCATTGAAGGTTTAGTGAAGAAGAAGAAGTTCTTCAAGCTAGGTAACTTCTCTACTCCATTAACAAAGCTCAAATTGATGAATTCATGGAATTTGATGTTGTTCATTGCTGTTTAATGTTGGGGTTGATGTTAGGGATCTCTAGTAGTATGTATGAGGGTCCTCAAGGTGTCAACATGGCCTATGTGTAGAGAAAACCCAGAATTTGAAATGCATAATTTGGGTTCTGCAGCATATAGCGTGCTAGGTAAGAAATCTAGCGCACTAATATTTATTAACGTGCTAATGTTGAAATTAGCGCACTAATGTCAAAAGTTAGCACGCTAATATTGATTAGCCCGCTATTGTTAAAAATTAGCGTGCTAATTGCCTAGACAGTTCAAAAGTCAGCAATTTTAAAAAATGATTTAAACACTATAAATGGTTTTAAAACTCTAAGCAGCGGTCCAAACCCACTCTAAAAATTATCAAACAACTCTAGGGAACTAAGGGAAGATCTAGGGAGTTCGGGAACGCGTTTTAAGTGTCGGGAAGCCGGATAGGCTAGGCCAAGCTTTGTGAATTGTAAGTAAAGTTGTGAAAACTTTATATTTCATTTCATGGACTCTTATCCTTTTATGGTATATTTGTAGACATTGCTACTTGTAATCGCACATCATGTTGTTTTTATGTCTATTCATGAATGAATATTGTGACATGATGCTTTGTGAAGTATTTCATTGATTCAAATTCTACTATTGATGATATTCTTAATAGATAATTGATCAAGTGCATGCTATTAGATAATTGCGAACTTTATCGTATCAAGTGTTGTCGAGGAAGGAGAAGATCGACGACTTTTTTGAGCATTTCAGCGATTCTCCTATCTTATTTTGTATGACTCGACTTTTTGCTATATTATTACTGTTTATATCTTTATCGTATATTTTGGGTAGTATAGTGGGTTGAGCGTGTAGTTCCCTGTATAGAGACTGATATATACATGCATGTAATGCGTTGTTTTCCTGGTTTTCCACATTTATGATTTTTGAATAATAAGAGCTTCCGTGTAACCTTTAAACTATGTGATAATATTAAAATGATTAAAAAAGTTTTAATTAACTATGAAATCTAATAATATCTGGACAAGTGTATCGAAGAATATAGGGACGAATGGCTGACTAATACGTAATTAAGTCTTAAATGGTTAGAATTAAGGCTTGATTACAGGATTAGGCCGAGTGGTGCCCTGTTTAGAAAAAGGGGTCGTTACACTTTGGCTCGTCCTTGTTCTTTTTGATCCCTGTCCTGCTTATACTTTTACCTAGGCTACTCAATAGGTGCAGAGGTGGTAGCACACACCATCTGGTGATCATCATACCTTATCAGATCATCCCATCGATATTCGTCGCCTCGACGGCCCTGATCTGACCGTCTATCATCTCGACGAGATCTTTGCCCTTATTTATGTTTGCTCTAATGATCTTGTTGTCTCTTTGGTCTTTGATCTGACCGAGAACTCTACAAATACTAACAATTATAAGATGTTGATGCGGGTCGACTACCCCTCTGTATCAGATAAGCCTCATATGCCAAAGCCCACTCAGAGATCTTCGGTAGTGTACGGGCTCCACTGGATACAATAAAGTTCGCAATCCTTTCATCCAGTCCCTTGACAAAATAGTAGATCTGAAACTGCTCTGTCCCAGCCACATCCATGGCGTATTGCAGTAAATATTTGTATTGCTTTATATATTGTAGCACATGCATGTTACCCTAAGCCAGGGCTAAAAAGTGCTCCTTCGATCTGATCCGAACCTCCATTGGAATACACTCGTCCATGAATAGATCGCAAAAATTTGCCCAGGTGCGTGGCCGCATATGTAATCCACCAAACCGCGACATCGCCTCTCAAACAAAAACTTGACATACAAGGTCAGTCCCTCTCCTCGACCAAGAGCGGCTTATGCAGCCGTTTATGTGATGATAACTATTTCCATGTTATTTCTGGGTTTCCTGCTTCGTAGAAGTAAGTAGGCTGAAATATGATGAAATCCTTCACCCTCTTAGCTTTAAATGACATCGTACTGCCTAATGTTGATGTCACGACTAGCTGCTCTCTCGTAGCCAATGTGATAGTTGTGGGCTCAACTGGTACCACCACTGGCCTAACTCTCTCTATCGATGTCTAAAAAATCACTACCTGAATCGGCGTATGTGGTATAGCAGGGGCTACAACTGTTTGTGAAATTGGTGTCGTTAGTGTAGTCGTAGGAGCTGGCATTGCTGTCGCTTGAGCTCACATCATCTCCAAGATCTGCACGAATCTATCGTTCAGATTCTGCGCCAGTGACTGTAACGTCAAGGTCTCCCCGACCGAGTCACTGGTATCTCCGACCTCAGGCTTAGTAGGAGTTGGAAGCTGCCCGTCCATCGAAATCTGCATAGAAGAACGTGCGTCAAATCAGCTTCCTCTTATATACTTGCGTCATATGTAATATATATATATATATATAAACAGAAACATGCCACGTATATAATCCTAATCATTACCCGCCTCACAATCACTTCCCAACTAGGGTTCTAGGGTAATTACTTCGAGTTCCCACATCTAAGGTTTTATTCATTATGTTTTATGCTCTTATTAAATCCTTAGGTTCCACAAACCTAGACTTTGATACCAAAATGTATAGGCCCCAATTCTTGAGGCCCACCACGGGTGCTAACACGGGCCCACAATCCTGCTACGTCGGGCCTAGCTGTGTCTCATGTGCCATTAACCTACACAACTTAATTCAAAACCCAATACTTGACTAACTTACATGATGAAAAGTTGCAAGTTAGTCCATTGGACTCAATTCACCTGTTAAGATCATTTTTAACAATCAAATTATAACAGAAGACTTATTAGACTTGATCAAACAGTAAATAAATTAATTCAAGTCTTAGGAGCATCAACCTAATATGGAGAACCCATAATATTAACATCATAATTAGAAAGCTAAAATCCTTAAAATAAGCCAATATACTAGTCATGGGTAGTTCAAAATGTATCCCGTATCCCTAAAGCAAATATAAATATATACGACCGTACGAGAAAGGCTGTAGTTTGTCACAAGTAGTTCTCAAGCTTACCTTTGCCTTGACTCGTACCGGGGTCTGCACTCAAGCCATCACAACAAAATAGATGACGAATCCAAAGTGAGTAATCCCAAGGAAATTCAATTAGCATTAAGAGAAATAAGATATATGAATTTGAATAAAGTTATTAAATAAACATGTGAAAAATCAAAACATGCAATTGTGCTAATCGAATGAATACATAATAGACAAGCTCAAAATGTGTGTCTACAACCTAAGTCAGACTATCATAATACTTCAGACTCTCTCGCGAGCACTGCCAGCGAGTCACACTCCAACATGGCCAGCCTTTGGGTCCTTTTGATGGCAGGTGTGGTCCCACGAAGCACCAACACATGCACCGAAAAGATCCTCTGGTTGAACTATTCACCGAAAGCCTGGATGACATGTGCTATGGTCTAGTGGACAAAATGCAGAATGGCCCAAAGGGTGCGAACTTAACCAAACTGTCCATAAAAACCATACCAGAAAGGGATAACGAAATAACTGAATGGCAGGCAAATAAGGAAATAAATAAATAAATACTCGAGAGAATTTCAATTGGGTTACTACATACCTCAAACCGCGCTTCACTAATACAAAAGCGATCTCCACGCCTCCAAATGCGTGCTTAACACCCGTCAATCAAATCCAAGTACCTAATATTTGTTAATTTATCAGTTCCCAAACTTTGTAGTTTACCAAGTTCATATTAGAGTATAAAATGCATGCTATTAATTCATATTATACCCAGTATCGGTCCCTGGGATAGGTCCCGATTGGCCGAATCGAAAGCCAAATTTAAAAAAGTTTTTTTTTATTCCAGGCGAAATGGTACCGCAGGTGGCACCATGAGAGTCATGAAATTTAAGCCAAAACCCTAACGAAATTTAAGCCAAAACCCTAACTAAACCCCGGCTCCAACTTCGCGACCCAAATTCGATCCAATCCCTTATGGTTCACCAAAACTACCATAAGGTACATTTAAATCACGTTAAAACTTGTCCGAAATTTAAGCCAAAACCCTAACGAAACTCGATGAAACCCCGATAAAACTCTAGAACTTCAACACCACCATCCATAACATCTAATACCATGATAATTGCTCCTATCTAACTCAAAAATCATATAAAAAAACCCTTAAACCAGCGAGATAACTCGCATATTCAAAATCCACGTCAAAACCCAAAAATCTACACTCGAAACGTAAAGAACGACTAAGAGAACATGAATCTCACCTTGGATTGTCGATTGCTCGTCGTATGAACCTCCAAATCTTCAGTTAAAATTCACCAAAATCCCCCAAATTTTCATCCAAAATGATAGAGGAGAGAGAAAAGGTGGTGAAATGAGATATTTTTGGACTTTTATTGTCTTTTTCCATCTAGTGTGTATGTAGATCCTAAGGACCACTTGGATGGTTGAGATAAGGTCAAAAAGTCCATCTAAGGTGACTTAAATTGGTGACTTTGTCACTTGATCTTATCCTCCTTCAATCTCATACAATGAACCCCCAGGTGTTCGGTACCTGGATCTACGCTGCAACTCGTATAGTTCGCGTACACTCAAGCCATTAAATGTCTAAACGGTATTTTATATTAATTATTTAATGCATTTTATTCCTTTATCTATGTGCGCATTATTTCCCAACTTAGTGTACTGTCATTCGCCTACCCAGTACCTGCGTCTACACACTAATCGAAGCAAATACCTATCACACTATCTCACACGAACAATAACAATATAAGTACACACATTGCGATGCAATTCAACATAATTAAGCATAAGCATCGTCAATTAGGCAAACAACACACAAAACTAATTATTTACTTATCTCAGGCATGCCCTGTCCTAGCAGCGCGGTCCACAAGATGTTAAGCTGGCGTCAACATTTGAAAATATGTCATATTAACGGCATAATTAAAACTGGGCCATTACATCCTAACTAATGGAAATTTAGACCTTGAAAATAAACTTAGGATAAAATTATACCTGAGTCGAAAAGGTATGAAAATTTATCTCGCATATAGTCTTCCCGCTCCTAAGTGAGCTCCGAATAACCATGAAACTGCTACTTGACTAACACCTTCAAGATAGGCTTGCCTTTCAAAGGTTGTACATTTTGGTCTAGGATCTGTACTGGCTGCTCTTCATAAGATACATCCTTACTCAGGCCAATCTGACTCAAGTCAACTGTCAGTTGTATGCCTACCTTCGACTTGGCTAATCGAAGCATAAAAATATGAAAAATTAGATGAATCTCTAACATCTTTGAAGGTAGCTCACTCTCATAAGAAACCTTCCTGAACCGTCTCTTGATCTTGAAAGGCTCGATAAGTCACGGTGCTAACTTGCCTTTCAAACCAAATCTGTGAAGATTAATTCGAGGAAAAACTTTTAAATACACAAAGCTCCTTCGGCGTACGTGAGATCGTTGTGATACATGTTTTCATACTTCTTTTGCCTCTTTTAGGCCCCTTTAAGCCTCTGGTGAATCTATCGTACCTTCTTCGTGTGATTCACAACTTTTTAAGGCCCCACTAGCTCCAGTCCTCTAGCTCAGCCCAACAAATGGCGAGTGACACGGTCTGCCATATAAAGCCTCAAATGGCATCATCTCAATACTAGCCTGATAATTGTTGTTGTATGCAAACTCACACAATAGTAGGTACTCCTCCCAAAATTTTCCAAAATTAAGTACACAAGCCCAGAGCAAATCATCGAGAACCTGAATCAACCTTTTAGTTTGCCCATCAGTTTGAGGGTGAAAGACTGTGTTGAACTGTAGGCGTGTACCATACTGCTCCTGCATACTCTACCACATCCTGGATGTATACATAACATCTATGTTTGACATGATAGTCAATGGTACCCTATGTAGTCTAATATTCTCCATCTCGAACAATACACTCAACTGGCCAAATGTGTATCAGGATGCAACTGGTAAGAAATGGGTAGATTTCGTCAACATGTCCACAATCATCCAGATGGAATCATGTTGTTTGACAGTCCTCACCAATCCACCGATAAAGTCCATGGCTATGTCTTTGTACTTCCATCATGGAATGGGAAGCAACTGCAATAATCCTCTAAGTCTACGATGCTCACCTTCACCTACTGGCAAATCTCACAATTCCTGATGAACTCTGAAATGTGCGCTTTCATCCTAAGCCACCAAAAATGTCTCCTCATGTCATAGTACTTCTTGGTGCTGCTTGGATGAACAATGAACCGAGAACGGTGTGAATCCTAAAGAATCTCATCTCTCAGCTTTGCCGCTGACAATATCCACAATCTGCCTCTAAATCTCAAACACTGATCCTTCGTCTCTGTCCAGTCGGTACAATCGGTACTTCGGGCTAGCTCACTGAACCTCGGATATAGAATATCAGCTCTCTTACCATTTGACATTCTCTATGTAGACATTGTCTTTAGCCTCATCTATGCATAAATAATCACCCGAGTATCGGTAGGAATATTTGATTAAGTCATTATCGTCGCTGCATTGAGTAATCCATACTCATATGTCATATGACATCTAACAACCTCGACATCTCCAGTCGGTATCCTATTCAGCGCATCAGTAAAACAATAATAAAAAATGACATAGCACATGATTTAAAGTCAATGAGACTATTTAATCAATAATCAATACCATGATAGCAAACTCATGAAATGAAAAGGGAACAAGTCATGGTATCTAGAATATAATAGGCAAATCAGTCCAAAGGACTGGAATTGAATGACAAAATAGAAATGAAATGTAAATAAATATCTCAATCAGTTTACTTACGATCCACGCAACGTCCTATCTATTTCGGCCTTCCAACACCTCAAAACTCATCCGAACTCTAAAACTTTTCCCTATGATCATGATATCATTTAACATATTTTTTAACGTGTTTAGACATTTAGTTAGGGTATTGGGCTTGTTTATAATGTTTAAGTTTAAGTTAAGAATTTTATATTTTGGGATGTCAAAGCACTTAATGTGCTGGCTAATCTACCAAACGTATTAATGACCTCATTAGCACGCTACCAAGTTTCTCTAGCGCGTTATATGAAATTAGAGTGCTAGCCGATCACACCTAGAGCGCTATGTGTAGGAAGACCCAAAATTCTGCACTTAGAATTATGAGTTCACTCAACACATTGGCCTCTCCAACACTTTTGATCTTTTTAACACCTACCAGAGATCTAAATCAACACCCAAAACCATAGCAACAACCACACATCACATATCTCATGAATTCATCAAATTAACCTAAGTTAACTAGTGTAAATTAAAATTACCTAGTTGATGAACACACCTAACTTGATTAATACCTCGTACACCGAATTCTCCTTCTTAATCGTGTTGATCTCTTTTTTTCTAGCAACTTCTCTTCTCCAGCAAGTTTTGTAGATGAAATACTTTGATTTGCATGAGTTTATCTTATCCAATCTTATATATTAAGTTATATTGATTTTTAGCCATTGATCTTTAAGTACATATGACCTCGAGACTTATCTAATGGCCTTCAACTTGACACATTTTCCACTAACTCTCAACTAATTTTTTCTAACTAACACCATTGTCAAACTCAATTAGTTTATGGATGTGTCAACACGTATCTCGAGAAATATCAAATGACTATTGTTTTAAATTACTAACTTAGGTACATTTAATATAAAATCAACTATAGCAATATTATTTCAACTATATAAGCTACACTAAACTTGAAATGAACTCACCACATCACTCTCTACTGTGGTCCCACACTAACACGTATCTCGAGGTACATCATCACGCATGTCTTGATACTTATATACAAGTAGGAGTGACTTAGTAGTCTATACATATATACAATATATTAGGCATACATCACAACAAATATAATATATACCTCGGCCACATTGCCTTGGATGCAGATCCCACGTCATGAGCCACTGATCATGATTAAAGAATTAAACTAGAATTTAGAAATTTGGGTCGTGAGATGACCGCCTCCAGAATGTTAGGGTGACGATCAGAAATAAAACAAATACCATCTTTATTCGTCACATGTTTGCGCAACATCCTCAAAAAATATCCCCACAAATTCGTACATTCGGTTTCTGCAATGACAAATGCAATCATTAGCTTAGCACTATACTTGTCATATAAAAGAATCGCATCGATTTGTAAAAGAGACCTACAATTCTCGAAAGTTTGGATTAATGCTTTGAATGCGAATAACACATGACGAAATTAAGGATGCTTTGTCCTTATCTCATTAGCAGCCCACTGTCTAAGTGACCGCTCGATTTTTTTCCTCGGACTCTTATTTTTCACAACTGCCAACCATCTTGGCAATTTAGCGTATGACACGTCCCAATCTCCAAATGTATTTGTAATTGCTTTTCTTTTGGCATCCCATATTCGCTTATAGTTTACTTCGTGTATGTGTTTTCCCTTGATTATTGGTATTAATGCTTTGATAGCTATTGCCTGATCTATCTGGACAATGTTTTGGATCTCTCGCACAAGCATGTTGGCATCGAGTTGGGCATAACCACGTTCTACATCGAGATTTATACAATTATGTGGCTTGTCTAATTGCGTAATCTCCCATAATTGTGTTTTCTTTCCCAAACAAGCACGAAGACGCCACATGCACCCATCTTGTGCACTCTTGCACTTTATCGCCCACAAAGTTATAGTCGACTTCATCACATGGTATTGACAATGTTTGTTAACACCCCACACTTTGATGACATGTTATAAGTTTTTTTTATTGTCAAAGAACATTCCTCTTTCCAACTCAAAATTAGACATATCTTACCCAATCTGTTGATGAGAATGTTGGGTCGCAGTAGAGTCAGTCACCTCCCAATCGATTTCATTATACACCAGCAATGCTAGGTGAACTTCAATATCATTTGCTTCTTCCATAAAATTCTCTTCATCGATCGCAAATTGCTCATCATCTTGCATGTTTGTTTGCTTATGGAAGTTCATACTTTAGGTCATACGTAACGACATTTAAGTTTTCTTGATTGACAGAAAGTGCGGCATCCTCGAGGGACGTACGTCCTCGTCCGTATCATTGTCGCAATCGTCGTTAGGGCCATCATCACTAGTAGCATTAATATCATTATCAATTAAACTAACACATCCATCTTGCGCGACATCACCTTCGGTGATGTCATATATAGTCTTTTCATCATCGATCTAGTGTCTGACATGCCAACATCTTTATCTACCAGTTACGAATGAACTATAAAATCTTGGAAAGAGACGATTGCCTCAAATGTTAAATAAATATCTACCCTTGTAGATAATTGTAGATTAGACATTGTTGACCATATGAAGTCGAAGTTTGTTGCGTCTTACAACAACACGACGATGAAATACTACGAACATCCTAAAGGATTATCACGTAACTATAAGTCATCATAACTAGAGTCTTCGTAGATGAGACACTGAACATGTTACACATGTGATCCATCAATTGTTGTATACTCATCCTAAACTAAAGCATCAGTACTGCTAATAGGGGTGTGTCGTACCCGATGTCATTCAAACCGTTTACAATTTCATCGTACGCATAAAATAGAAATTGGATGTTTCTATGTTCCATGGCTTACATAATTTATTAGACAATGATGACATAAAAAGATTACATTTATTTCAAGCTAAGAATTTGATCAAATTGGGGATTTAAAGTGTAATCGAACTTTCTGATATAGAATATCGCCTTAATAGCATAACTACAGAGCATACTCATTCGTCTGCTTGAAATATCAATTAATAACTCATATTTAGATCATAAATAATGATATAACAAATTACACATCAAGTCGAAATAATAAGTAGAATGAAGACTAAACTTTTGGAAAAAAACATAAGGTTGAACTACGTAATTTAGCGAATTGATAATAAAATATGATTGCATATATATCAAGCCAAAAAGTTGGTCAAATTGGGGATTCGAAGTGCAATCGGACTTTTTGATGTAGAGGGTCGCTTTAATAACGCAACTACTGAGCATACTCATCCGTCTGCTTGAAGTACCAATTAATAACTTATATTTACATCCTAAATAATGATATAACAAATTACACATGGAGTCAAAATGAAAATAGAATGAAGATTAAACTTTTGGAAAAAATAAAAATAAAACTAATATTGCTTTAAATGCATAAATCTATATATCAATGGTTGTGAGCTATATATATATATATATATGGTATAAGTATTGCACTTTGTGGCACCACATGCCATATTTCAAACTCATAAGTTACATACATACTTATTTGGATAGTTGTTATAGTGTAAGTATAAGCCCAATCATGCCATATTAAAAACTCGATTAAAGTAAACATATCATGCAATGTACAACTTATGAAACAAATAGCACTATTCTTTTTTCAAAGAAAAAGATCCCCTTTTGTGGTCATGAGGGTAGACTAGAAACTTAACAAACGGAAGAAAATTGTGTCTTCTCGTAACAACATAAAACGTCGTGGAAAGTTATTAATGTAGAGTCCATTTTTCTAGTCTTAGTTTTTCTAATGATTTGTGTTAAAAGGTAATATTTTGATTGGTCCAAGTAGTAGATGGACAAGTTTAACTATAGTTGAATTAAATTGTTAATCTCATTCTAATTTCTTTCCAAAGACTAACATATATACTATATTTCTCATCAATATTAATTGTACTTATTGAAGTTTTTTTTCCTTTTTCAAACATATCATAACTAAATATATAAAGTTATTACAATTTTTTTCAATTTGATTTTCATTCCTCCAGTTTAATTAAAGCTTCTATTATATATATATGCTAAAAAATTATTTGGTCAAAAAATTGTGTACATCCTCCAATTGTTTTCTAATATTTTTTAAATCAATTAAAACAACTAAATTTACTAACTTGCATATTGAATGAAGAATAGCTTTATTAAATCAATTCATTATTGACATAAGATCTATAACAACAAACTAATCATTAACTCGCAAAGGGAGTTGGACATAGAAGTTAAGGTTTACCACTTTTTTTTTTTAAATACCTAACTACGTAATACAAAAATAATAAAAATAAATAAATAACTTTTTTACTTACTATTTTTCTCCTTTTTGATCTTCGATTTAATATTCCCTGGAAAAAAAAAAAGTTAGCTTTTTTTAGGGAGCAATTATTAGCCCCCCACCATCCTATATCAACCCCCACTTATTCATACACTATTAGTAACCCCCAATTAATTAGTCCACATTATAAGTACCACCCTTAAGTTGTTAGTGAGTTTTCCAAAATACCCTTATCATACATTTGCCCCCCACTTTTAACATGGCCAAACTTGCGGCACCCCTCTCGTCTTATCTCGGGTATCATCTTCTTCAAGAAGCCCCCACTCGCATCATCATGTTCTTGTCGCTCCTCAAAATTCACCTCGTTCACCTGACCATCACACACATGACACAGTCAAGTTCACCTCGATCTTTCCCCCTCCCATCACATACCTTTTGCATCTCGGCCCCTTCAACTGATCATACACCTATACCCACAAATCGTTCCACATATATGCACTCAACACTAGCACCCCTAATTGTCCTCCAAACATCATTTGCTAAACTTCATCCCTAATGTTTCCCTACCTTCGACAAAACTAAAAATCATATTTCATGCTGCCACTACCTTGTGCATTAGTGGCACAATCAACAAGCCACTATCACCTCTGTTAGCGGCTGTTAATTATGTTGTTATCGGCTCTTTTAGCGGATCTTTCTTTAACCCGCTGCAAAACATGGCAACAAGCCAACACATCTAACTAAGATTTATTAACTCTTTTAAATATTTGGAGTTGATACCATATAATATTCAACAAATTAAGAACACAACCTATTTCGAGAAAAGAAAAATTTTTCAATTCCTTTAAACCTTGCGAAGGCAACAAATACACAAAATGTTAGAAAAAAGTTATCGAGTCAAAAACTGAGGTTATTTGAGGGTCGCGGTAAGATGAGGTGTAGAGAGTAGAAATTTGAAAGAGAAGAAGATGTGATTGGAATAATTTAGATTATATAAGTTTATCTATGTAATTCTACTTTAGGGGTATTTCAGTCTAAAAATATATTAAAAAAATAGGGGGCTGATATAAGGTAGAGGGAGCTAGTAGTTACTCCCTTTATTTAAATGGAAATTAATAACTACAATTATATTCTTTATAAAAAAAAATATTCTAACCTTTTAACAACCTATGCAGCCAAAAATAAAATAAAAATCCTAACCCTAAACCTTAAACCTAACCTTTCAATCCCTTCTCCTCCTCTCACCTCAACCCAACTCTCAAAACCGACCCAACTCTCTCACAAACCTAACTAACCGACTCTAACCAACAAACCAAACTATCTCTCTCTCTCTCTCTCTCTCTCTCTCTCTCTCTCTCTCTCTCTCTCTGGCTTCCTTTCGATCCCTACTCCCTTTTCCACTCCAACGACCGACCCAACTCTCTCGATCCCTACTCCTTTTTCACATTGCAACTTATCCATCCACACTCAAAGTTCCCTTCCCTTTCATGCACCTCACCATCCCCCTTCTCTCTCTTTGCCTTCTAAATACATCCACTAACCAACACCATTAAATAAACAACCAACTCACCACCTCATTCAACCCCTCGATCGACCTAGCTACACACCCAACCCCCAACTCATCTGACCCTAAACCCCCTAGCCCATATTCTCAAGAACGCAATGAATATATTCTATGTGTTCTCAAGGACGTCGCATGGCCCTTAATGACGGGATAAGTCATAGGCCAGATGACCATTGCGCTATTTGTGTTATGGAACAATCCACGTGGGCGTCTACGTGGACTGTTCTAGAAACATGAATGGACACGTGGATGTCCACGTGGACTATTCTGGGAACATTCAAATGCGTCATTCATGTAAACCCTATGGACACGTGGACATCCACGTGTCTAGTTCTGAAATATGAATGACGCATTCTCCAAATGTCACCATGTGGCAGTGCGATTTCTTTTCCATTATTGACGCATTTTCAAAAGCCACAATACCTTAACGAATAAAAAGAAAACCTAACTTATTTTACTAATTTAACAGGGGTGTATTCAATTGAGATTTTAATAGACTTTTAGTTACTTTTAATTACTAAAAAAGTTTAGATGTATTCAATTAAAACTTTTAGAGAGTTTCTAAAAGTAAGGTGTATTCAATGTAAATTTTATAGACTTTTTAAAAGTTTATAAAAGTTTTGGGGTATTCAATTTAAACTTTTAGAGAGTTTATAAAAGTAATGTGTATTTAATTTTTTGATGACTTTTGTAGTTTGGTTACAAATCTCGACTTTTATAAACTTTTTGTATAAAAATACACATAAACAAATCTCCAATTTCCCTTACTTCAACCCAGAAACTTTTAGAGACTTCTAATTTTTATTTGTTTCATTATTTAATAAGGACTTCATTATTCACAATGTCTTTTCTTATCAATTATTTTTATCAACTTCTCCAATCACTCCACAACTCATGAATTTCATTGCTCACTCATTATATTCTACTAATGTTTATATTGATGAAAATGAAAATAATGTCATTATTAACAAAATCTCATTTTTGCATCATTGTACATTTTTATAAGATTTTTTTACAAAGAAGTTTTATTTATTAAGTGTATAATTATAATATCAAAAAATATAATATTATTATTTTTGGAGAAAATAATCGTATTTTTTTTTCAAATGCAGGAAGTGCATTTTAAAAAATTTAAACTATCATTTTTAAAGAAAAAGATACAAGTTTTTTTACTTAAGCAAAATAAAAGTACGGATTTTTACACACAATGATCTTACTTGGTTCTTTTCTGCCACCAAAAAATTATTCATTTACATATTTGTTTTGTTGATATTTATTTACTTATTTATTATGTTACTATTTTGATAGTCATAATTCATTAATATGTCTCTATGATTTTTTATTAAAATATAAAAATATTTTTAAAAAAACTAATAATTGTTCTTAAGAAAAAGAAATATAATTATTCATCTTTTTATAATAAATTGTAAAATATTTGTTTCAATATTAAAATTACAAAAATCTACTAGTATCAATCAAAATCATGTTTAAGAAGTTCACAAAAGTCACTAAAAAGTTTAAATGTTAATCAAAGTCATCAAAAAGAAGTTTACTTAAAAGTTTATCAAAGTTTTTAAAAAACTACAAAAATTTATAAACTTTAAAAAAGTCATCTACTTATAAAAATAATCAAAAGTTTATTAAAATCTCAATTGAATACAACTCACCCCTGTAATTTTAAACAAGTTGATGAACATCGATATGCGTGTCATCTAGTTTCATGAAAAGTTGATCAGGATTCGTTCCTCGCTCGATAGGGAGAGAGTGGGAAGACATGAATTTGCTCCCTCTGCTCTCAGTCCCTTCATTTCACCGTTCCTCCAAAACCCTAGTTTTCATTTGCACCAAAAACGCCTCCATTAATGGAAATCCGAACAACATCTTCTCCAACACGAATTCTCGGTCCCGATCTCGTGTTCTCTGCTCGCTTCCTTCCGGAGAGAACAGCTCCAGGTGACCTTCTTCGAGATTCGTCTTTTCTAACAATCTGAATCCTCTAGGTTTCTAGTCGTGCTGTTTAGTTCGATTTCAGCTCCTGATTTGCTTGATTGGAGAAATTGAGTTTGTGATTGTTGAAGATGATGTTGTATTTATGTTGTAATGTGGATTGTTGACTTGAGAGAGGTAATTGTTGTTGGAATGTGATTGTTGAAGATGATGTTGTTTTCTTGAGATTTTTTTAGGTCATTGAAGGAATTATATGAATTAGAGTTGTCAATTTCGATGGTTGATTTGGTTTTCTGGTGAGAGATTCATTGTGTAGAAATGAAGATTTTGCAGATTGAACTGGTTTTGGTCAATACGAATCAAAGAACAGTTGTGAACAAAAAAGTTGAATTTTTTAAGTTGATTCATGAGAGAAACAATCCTCATGTGAATTTCCTTATTATTTGGTGGCATATGTGTTTATGGATATAGAAATCGAGGTGACTGAATTTTTTTGTTTCTTTGATCGAATTCTCTTGTCAGCAACTTCTGTATCATAGAAGGACCGGAGACGGTTTCGAATTTTGATAAGATGCAATTTAAAGATATCCAGGACAACATTAAGAGCAGGAGGAACAAGATTTTTCTTCTCATGGAAGAGGTGAATGTTTTTGAAGTTCTTAATCTTATCTATCCTGAATGGGTTTCCCACATCCAAGGGAGTAGTAGTTCCAAGTGGTCGGTTTTTAACTATAAGTGGTGTAAATCATTTCTTGGTTCTGTTTACACCTAGGTGAGGAGGCTACGGGTTCAACAACGAATAAAGAATTGCAAGGTTACAAATGAAGCTGACGATGGTGATGCCAATGAGATGCCGGATATTCCATCATCTATTCCATTTCTATCAAATGTGGTAAATTCTCACAACAAAAGCCTCAATCCCAAATTAGTAGGGATTGGTGTTATGTGTGTTCACAATAATATAATAAAGTACGTGATAGCTAAGTAAAGAATGAAGCTACCTTTTGATCCCACTTCTTTGGATTACTCCATGATCCACAAATTATCGCATTCCCTTTTCCCTTGTTCTTTGTGACTTCATTTTGTTATTGCTAATAGCCTGATACTACTTATTCCTCCTTTTCTTTTGTAAGTAGACATCCAGGACATTGAAGCAGCTCTACCTGACAAGCTTTTCAATCATATCTGTGATTATTGTCTTTGGTGGACTTCTTGCTCCTATAGTAAGTTTTCTTGATCCTATGATCAATAGAATCAATTAACAAATCCTGCAAATAGTTTAGGATTATTTCTCAACTTTCCTAGGTAGTTTTAGGAATACAATTGCATTCACTTGTTGGGTTCTAAGATTGTTTTTCTTCTTTGTTTTGGTTGACGATGCCTAACAGTTGATTTCTTATTTTTGCTAGCACTTATGGGATGGCCCACTAGTACGATGTTATTGAGTATTGACCTCACTAAATTCCCAAAAGTGATTGCACAATCTCATCATTTATTTCAAACAGGAATATTTTCATGCAAAATTTGTTAGTTTGACTTTTCTAATTTCTTGCTTTTCCTTTTTTACTGGATTTTCAAGGTGATGCCTTGTTGCACATTCTCGTTTCACAGCCACTATTAGGGTCTCGTTCCATTTTAAAAATGGGGCTACAGGATCTCTAGTTATTTTCCAATAATTTTTTTCCCTACAGAAGTCATCCGCCTGACCCTTAAATACTTCTATGAGTTGTATGATATCTCAATTCTCCTATGATAAAATTGAGCTTAATACCTGCCAATTCATCCTAAAATTCCTCTTTTTTCCAATCTCCTAGGCCCATAAATCTTTGTAACCACCTTGAATGGCCATCTTCTTTGGAATAGTTTGAAATAGAGAAAAAAAAAAAATCAAATTGTCTGATATCTCAAGTTGACAAAAGTCCTCTATTACTGAAAGCTCACCCAGGGGGACACTGATGGAAATCTTGGAAGGAATACTCACTCCATAAATCTCATTAACCAATAGACCTTTCACACACTTCCTGTTAATCTTTCTTGTAATATCAATATATCTGCCTTCTACATCTTGCAAATCTGATTGATGATTTTTCTCTTAGGGTGGAACTATACTATACACTCAAATTTTTCTGTTCTCATTTTAAGTTAGAACTTCTACATTCGCTCTGGCCTTTCCATTTCCCTTTTTTTGTTTTAAATTATTGACAAGTAACTGAATGCTTCAACTCTTCCTTGTGTAACCTCTTTTTCTTTTCTTCCCCAACCAAACCATCTGTTCGCAAATTTCTCTTCTGCAGCATCTGCATTAAAGGATGTTTCTGATTCTAGATTGTCAGGATCTTGATTACTAAATTATAGACTATATCATGTAAAAATTAATGTTCTCTAATGCTTTTTTTTTTAATTCTCCATCTTATTTATAGATTATAACCCAATGATGTGAAAGAAAATGTACTATCTTTTCTATCTCAGCTGGAGTTGAAAGTAGGATTGGGGGGCACATCATACAAAGATTTCATAACCAGTGTGCATTTGCCACTGCAATTAAGGTGTGCTGGGTTCCCTATGTTGTAATGTACTATATTGCAGTGTGTTTTTTACTATTAAAAGTTACATTTATTGTTAGCATTTTGTGGATTTCGTTCCTCCATTCTTTATAACTTTATTTATATGGGACCGCAGATCATATTTTGCATGTTTTGTTGATTGAATTACTTCCTTGAAATTATGATTCAGTCTGGTGGACCCCATTGTTGCATCCTTCTCTGGTGGGGCAGTGGGTGTTATTGCTGCGTTAATGTTGATTGAAGTCAATAATGTGAAGCAGCAAGAAAAGAAAAGGTGCAAATACTGCCATGGAACTGGTAACTGCTAGCTATGAATTTATGCAAAGTTTTCTGAATTCACATAAACAGTCTCCATTTGTGTTGTGTATTGTTTCCATTTTCTTGATTGAATGTGCTACAAAGTAGATAGAATTAGTTTGACAGCCATTCACTGGGAGCTTTATTTGTATGTTTGTCTTTCATATGAATAGAAGACCTGCTAATGTAAACATTTTTCATCTGTTTTTGAGAATTGCAGGATATCTAGGTTGTGCTAGATGTTCTGCAAGTGGTGTCTGCTTGGGCATAGAGCCTATTTCAATAACTAGTGGCTCAGATTTGCCTCTGCGTGCACCCAGAACTCATCGATGCCCAAACTGCTCTGGAGCTGGAAAGGTAATTTACTGCTAACATAATTTATTTTTCAAGGATTCTAAGGAGGTTTCTGTATATTCCTAAAAAAAGGGTTATATACATCCAGACGGCAGTAATGGGGAGATACTACAGCTATCCTGGTTCAGGATATCATAGGTTCCTACACCGTTTTCTGAAAATGCAGGCCGAATCGATAGCCTTCTTTAGTAACTTCCAAAGCATGCGCTAGTGCTAGCAGAGCTGTCCCAAAAACTACTTCATGCACTGTTTGAATTCTGCATGGCACCTTTAATAAATATTTTGTGAAGGCCATTTTTGTGTGAAGGTGTTATATGCCATCCAACATTTTTTCGAAGCACATTATGAGCACCTCATGAACTAATCTGGTTTTAAATTTTGTGAAAAATGTTTGATGGATTTAGTTTGCATGGACATGAGCTAAAACATTTTGTTAACATATACATTAATCAAGAAGTTCGAAAAAAAACTTCAAATGTATGTTTGTATGAATAAAACAAGGCACATATCATGTATCAAATGTTCCCAATTTGATGTTTTCAACGTTGGAAAGTTCACAAAATATATTGTAATATACAAGACATTTTCTATTCCTGATCATCTGTGAGCAACAATTTAACAAAAAATTGATGTAAGTTCTGAATCTTCAATGAAGAAATAGGTTAAGCCTTTGGTGTTGCACTTGGAGTAAAGTGTTTGATGTCCTCGTTTCTTCTTCATCAAACCAAATCATGGCACTGTAAGCATACATTGTGAGCATACCAGATAACATAGAAAATAGTTTTGGACGTAGGGTAAATCTGAAGTCATGTTGCAACAACTGCTAATGATTCTTTAACAAGTTCTTCAAGGTACAGTTAATGGCTCTGATTCCCATGAAATGTCTGATGCCACTCCTTGTAAATATGGTCCATAAATATTATTGGCGGTGTAATATGATAATTAAGTGTTTCTTGCTCCTGAGATTTTAGTGAGAACTAAAGCGCGTATTAAGACATGACTTGAACTAAGACCTCTAGGGCTCTTGCCTTTTAGTGATAAGACTATCTTGAATCAATTTCCTACATCTGGCCCTTGCAATCACAGTACACTCTTATTCTTCTAGGTTGTTCTACAGGCTTGTTTCTTGGCTTTATTAAGTTCCATTGAGTTACTTATTTCATTTTCTTGCAGGTGATGTGCACCACTTGCCTCTGCACTGGGACGTTTATGGCAAGTGAACATGACTTGCGAATCGACCCATTTGACTAGAAGGTCCATGCTTCAATATGAATCATGCATCCCAGCATTCGTGGTGACAATACTGCTAAATTTCCGTCCACGTGCTTGGATTGCTGCATGTTAACATCAATAATTGAACATGAAACTCATCTCTTCTTCTCTCAATCTTAAAGAGGAAGATAGTGAGATGTATTTATATCTGAAGTTCTCATCACAGCAGTGATTTACACATGTCTACATTACATTGGACAATCCTCTAACAAACTCCACAAACATAACAACCTTAACTAACTTTCTCTCCCATACATACATGCTGATCATTTACACAGTCCATAATCAATGGTTTATGCTAACACTGCACAGTCTAGGTAAGAGCACTAATTCCTTCTAATGGAAAGATAAAAGCCATTGTTCTGATCAAAATATATTCAGTGGTATTTCTGTTTCATTTCTTAGCCTCTAAAATTCTTTTGAGGCTTCTCAGAGATGCCAGGTTACTAAACTGCAGTCCCCTGTTAATTACTGAAAATGTCGTTATCGCTTTTTCTTTGAGTGTTCAGACAATGCTTAAAAATGTTTCTCAAGATATACTGTCCATTCAGCTAAGCATAAAATATTCTTTCTGACAAATTATGCTAACCCTAGTGAAACCCATACACTGCTAAGTGTGAAAGTGTTCATTAATTGACTTAACTTAAAACGAATTCTTTTAATCAATTATTACAGTTCTTGGGCAGTTTCCAGTTTTGGGTGTTATGGTTTCATCAGGATTACTCGTAGTTATTTACGTCAATTTTCTCAAGTTTTCCTACTTTCAAATACTAGTATATATAAAGGTCAAACTTAATACAGAAACTTAATCTTATTTGTGTTCATGTTGCGCCACACTTAGAAGCTACGTAATGTTGTCCTAGACCTGAAACTTTACTAATAAGTGAAATGTAATGCTTATTTTATTAAAACTTATTGTGATCAATAAAGCAAAAATACAATATGAATACATGGAAGTCATTTTAAGTAAAACTTGAATCACCATTAATTCAGTACATAATACTATTTTACAATTTTCGATTGCAATTTGGTGTCTTTCTCGCCATATTATTTCATTAATCTTTTCCCGGAGAGGGAAATGAAGAATTACGAGGGAGACAGCCTTAAGGATGGTTAGCATAATCAGCTCCTCCTTTTCCGTAAACTCTCTTATTTTATTTAATTTATTTTTTCCGACTTGCTTTCTATCTCTGTATTTGGTTTTAGATCGTAAAAAAATAAAAATAAAAATAAAATAAAATAAAATAAAAATAAAAAATTGGGTTTTTTTTTTAATGGGTGACAGTTTCCCAGATTGTTAGTTTCGTTTCAAGTTACTGCTACATTTATATTTACCCAAATACAACCTACTTTAACATCTGATGAACCTTCCCTGGCCTCCATCAAAATATAATCTTAGCACCTATTCAACATAATTTTAGTGACCTCCACATTACAAGCTTATATAACTTTTATGGATTATTTTTAAAATATCAAAAAGTCCGAAAAATAATCCTCAATTGGTTTGTCATACTTCCATTAAAAGGTCCATGCCCTTGGGCAAAAGAATAATGTCCACTGTACTTATGGCATATCTATTGTGCAGATACGTATGCATATTTCATGATTACTCTATGCTCTGTGGTATTTCATGCGTAGTTGTTGATTGGAACATGTTATTGTGATGGCTTGTTTTTTTTTTTTTTCTCTCTCGCTCGCTCGATGTGCTCATCTCGTTATTGCAGGACGAACAAGGCAGTGACGAACCTTAGGCATTGGTGAAGATTCTAGTGAAGATTGGTTCAGTTTGCCAGCTTCATTTGTACTTTGTAGTATGAGTTTTATCTTCTGCAATAGATTTTGGACCTGCTGATACTATCTTATGAGCAGTGGACTGTGCAAACTTATGGCATTAATAACTGATACTAATGAATTGTCAACATACAGAGTCAAGAGTTGCAGCATTAAAGCAGGGAAGTGTCTTGAGGAATATTTTTGGTGTAAAAAATGGTCTTGTGTTTGGCCAAGATTTTTTTTTTTTTTTTTTTCTTTTCTTTTTTTTATTATCCACGGGTGTTTGGGCGGGATCAGTTGGGCGTCCCAACCTCATAAGTTCATCTTCGAGGAGAAAACAAGGGTGTGTAATGTGAGTATCAAGATTTGAACTCAAAACCTCTGTCCCAATCAGAGTGACAGCCTTTATTTGCCACTTTGCCATTGCACTGCACCTCACTCTGGGGCTGCAAGAAATGACGTTTAGCATGGTGGGATCATCAAAATGAGTGATTTAAATTGGAGATCGTCTTAGTGAGAAATATTACTGTTATTCCGTTCCTCAAATTCAAGATGACATCTCTCCTATAACCAAATGTCTATGTTTGAGTAATGAGAAGGGAAAAATTTTAAAACTCTTGGCTAAAGGTATTACCTCTGTGGTGTTACGTTCCTCGAGTTCGGTATTAGTCAGGATATGCTTCGAATATTCTGACAATAACAATAATAATAATAATAATAATAATAATAATAATAATAATAATAATAATAATAATAATAAAATCTTTCATTACATCATATATATATACCTCGAGATATGTATGATTATTACCCTTTCAGGTTCCAATATTTTAAAAAGTAATGTGGGATTACATTTTTTTTTCTCATCAAATAGGGAGTGTTTCTTTAAAATTACAAAACTAATGTATATTTCCTTTTCACAAGGCGTTATTGGTGATGATGTGGCGATGATGTGGAGAGCAATTGGTGTGCTTTTCGACTTTATAAGAATTACTCCTTTTGAGAATGAGTAATTCATACACTTTTCAACTTTGTAAGAATTACTCATTTTGAGAATGAGTTATTCGTACAAAATACTAAGTACATGAATTACTCCTTTTGACAAGGAGTTATTTCTTTAACCTAACAAGTTTATGCATTACTCATTTCAACGAGTTATTTGTTCAACCTATGCAAACCGTGCAAACTTCACGCACATATCTCGAGGTGGACAACCCATACAAACACATGTTTCTCATGCAAACATCACGCACATATCTCGAGGTGAACAACCCATGCAAATCCACTACAAACCATGCATATTTCGAGGTGGACAATCTATGCAAATCCATGCAACGCACACAAACGTCACGCGCATATCTCGAAGTGGACAACCCATGCAAATCCATTTTAAACTATGCAAACGTCATACACGTATCTCGAGGCGGACAACTCATGCAAACTCATGCAACCCATGCAAACACCACATATTTATCTCGAGGTGGATATGAACAACTCACATACCAATTGCAATTGTAAACTCATGCAAACCTTATGCAACCTCATGCATCCTATACAATTTGGGAACACCGAGATAGAGGTGGAATAAAAACTAAAATCATTTTATTGCTTTAATCTGAAACCAAGAGGGGTGTATTCAATTAAGATTTTAATAGACTTTTAGTTACTTTTATAAGTGGATAACTTTTAAAGACTTGTAGATTTTTGTAGACTTTTAAAAACTTTAGTAGACTTTGATAGACTTTATTTTAATGACTTTTGTTAACTTTGATGGACTTTTTTAAGGCCTTTGATAGACTTTAATAAACTTTTAATTTTGATGACTTTTGATAAACATCCATGAACATTGACTTTGATGGACTTATTGCACATTTTTTAAAGCTTTGGTTACTTTTTAATTGAAAAAATAAACTACAAAGGTTATTAAAAACTTTTATTGTAAAAATAACAAATAAAATACGAAAGAAATAACATAGATCTAATGCATATTAGTATTTACTACATCAACATCACTCCACATTTCAGTAGCTATAAAATTCCTCCATTGGTTGGCATTCTCCCTTTGTTGTTCTTGAGTTTTAGAAAGTATTTCAAAATCATCATCTTCTTCACTATCTGAGGACAATGCATCTTCAGTATCTAATTCAATTGGAAATTCATCAGAACGACACTCCTTGCGAAGATAGTTATGTAATCCCGCACAAGCCAACACCAGCTCTGCTTGAATTTTAAATGGAAATGGAGGAGCTGTTTTAAAAATTGTGCACTAACCCATTATCAGACTCTAATTTTCTTTGGGTAAGTTAAGCCTTAATCAAACTAGTTCAATACCTGATGTTCAAATTGACTACAACAGGCGATTTTGACAATTTTCAAGTCTTCCTGGTAAGTCGCCTCCCTAAACACCAATCAATCGAAGAGTAAACACAAGCATTCATCGATTCGATTCGATTTGAATGAAAAAGATTTCATTAAAGAAATTGTTGTAATGTTGGCCAACCACCACCGATTTGAATGAAAAAGATTTCATTAAAGATACTGTTGTAATGTTTTATTCAAATCGATTCGATTCGATTTGAATAAAACAGGGAACAGAAGATGGCAAGGTCAACCACCACCGCCTTTATATAGTTTGGTAAGTTTGGGTTTCGGAGCCTAAAGATGTTGCAATGTTGTAAAGCCCCTTTTTGAAATCAATGGCAAGGTTAGTCCTCACTGTGGCCATGACGATGCGTGGCGCTGGACCATTTCTTATGACCAGACAGCGCTGTGCGTTGAGGAATACAGATGAACAAGGAGAGAGATGGAGAGAGAGAGAGCAGATGGTCTAAGATGTTACCTCTAGTAGCGTCGAAGCAAACGAGGGAGAAGTGGGAGAGAGCTCTGCGAGTAAGTCAACAAGAACGGAAAGTTCACAAAAGTTTCTGGTGGAGGCTGAAGATATAAGAATAATTTCAACATATATAGGTTAGGTCGAAAGTCTTGAAAAGTCATCCAAACCCACAAATTCACAAAATTTCTTAAAAAATTGAATACCCCTTACAATTAGAGAGTTTACAAAAGTTTAAATTGAATACCCCAAAACTTTTAGAGACTTTTTAAAAGTCTAGAAAAGTTCACATTGAATACACCTTACTTTTAGAGACTCTCTAAAAGTTTTAATTGAATACCCCTAAACTTTTTTAGCCAATAAAAGTAATCAAAAGTCAATTAAAATCTCAATTGAATACACCCTTGCAATGCAACCCCATGTTTCTTGGTTATTGACTTAATAATTTAAAAAAAAATTCATTAGCATAACTAGTCGATAGAAAAATAAAGATCTTAAATAAGTTTTTCTTAAACGAAGTATTAATGAGGATGAATACCTCGGCAAGCTAGCCAGTCGCACCCCACCGCTATCTTGCCTTCACTGGTCTCACTCATCAATAAAACTCTATATGGTGCATCTATAGATCAAAGACACTTTCTGCACCTTTTAAAGTTGCCTTACTTCTATCTCGTGATCATCAGAAAGGATATGTAGATGAAAATATTTTTTAGGCCAAAACCACATTATTTCTTTGTCTAGAATTTAAAAATTAAAACAATAAGGAACTTTTGAAAAATAAGTTCATTCCATGAAAATAAACTTTACGTAAGATATAATTTTTTTAAAAAAAAATCACCACGATATGAAAAAAACTCATATAGGTCTATCGACGGTTATGTTGACGTTGTTGCTCCGTGAGGCAAACCGGACGTACTCTATGTCGAGTTAGACGTTGTGTTTGTACATCTGGTTGAGTTTGTTGAGGTTGTGATCTTGCATTGAATTTCGTTGAGTCGATTGATCTTCTTCCTCTAGTTCACTCGACTCACCTCTGGTACTAATGCTACCAAATATATGAGGTTGAACCGTTCCAAAATACTGATTTCCTATATGTGGTTGGCCGAAAGGAACATGAGGCAGCGACATGCTTAATAGGTTCATGAATGAGCCATCTCCACTATATGACAAATTGTGATTATAACATAGTGGAGTAAATGGACTTTGCATGATTGAGGTAATGAACCATATATTGAATGTCTAGGCATTCCATGCATTCCATGATCCATATATGAAGGCGACAGCCTGGGTGCATAAGGATCAAAATGGTAAGGAGGAGATTCATGATCGACAACCTGGGTATAAACATATGAGCTTCTGGTTGCATTGGGGACAATATAGGAATGTACATATGAGAAGAATGACGTGGTGGGATGAGCATTGGCTACTCTCACCAGCAGTCTATGTTCTTCTCACTCTCGAAGAGATGGACATGATGGAAGAAAGCATCTGCTACTTTCAGCAGCAGTCTCTGTTCGACAAGATGGACGTGGTGGACGAGGACATCTGCTGCTCTCACCCACAATCTCTGTCTGTGTTGTTCTTCTTCTCACCCTCTATTTGATTGACCCTGATCTTCTTCTTCATCTTATTGTTTAAATGTCTCATCATGTATTTTCGGTTCGACAGCATTTTCATCATTCCACAAAGTTGACCTTTGTTGTTCATCTCCATCTAAGATTTTAATGTCTTCATCAAGCGCAGCAAGACCTTGCTCGTACCCATCATCAATGAATATTCGTCGCAGTCGATGCACCAAGTTACACTGATATAAAAATTAGGTGTTAATACACGCAATTTAAGATGTAACTCATAAGGAAAATAAAATAATAGTTTCAAGTGTCTAATGACTCGGCTGGTGATTGATCGATACCACGTCATGTAGTCTTCTCGATCGTTACTATGGTGCATGATAAACCACCCAATGAGTGTGTCCTCGCAATTAGATATGGTGCAGTAAGGTGTCGTAATCACAGTTTGGTGGCGCGACTTGTATCATTTAGAATTATTTCATTAACCTTTCTGGTCGATGTCACTCGACTATGTAGAAATAAATTAGATGACACATCGATAGCTAATTGTCATGACCTTCAGTATAGTATTCGAGAATAGACCCGATGACATCAACATAAGGTTGTCACACTACGACATTCTCCTTTTATGAGTCAAATGCATCACGGTAAGCTGATAAGACGCGTGTCGCACTCTGAGTCACCGAAAATACATCGATCCATCTGTATACATAACAATATATTAGTTAAAAATAAAATAGACTTAATATTATAGAAATTACAAAAAATATTTTTAATACCTATGCCCCAATGGAACGTTAATAGGTATGTATTCTCCATCAGTTGTTCGAGGCCGAACTCTAGAAACACTCAAGCGCCTTGGTGCTATGAATGGAAACCTATCACATGTTCACATCTGTATAAGAATTGACGCGCTTGCAACCTCCTGCACACCCGAGTGAGATCCACGACATAACTCCATGTATAAATAAGTCAAACGCGCACTTCCCTAACTATATTATCCGGTTGTTTGAAGATCATCGAGCTACGGTAGAAACATTAAATGTACAAATAAGTTTGACTTGTCGATGAATAGATAACCACCGATAAGTTGTAGTATGTATAATCGAGATAACGTTGCACCGTTTCCTCATCGTTTCCGTCTTGTATAGCTGGTATATTATGTTCAAGCTATTCGACTTTAATTCAATTTCCAATAATGTCATCTCCAACAGGAATTTCACTAAGTAGCCTCTCACACACCTCAACATAGTCAATATTGGTGGTTCTTGTCACAAGCATACCTTCAATAGGTAAGTCGAGCTGTACCTGCAAATCCATGAGTGTAATTGTCCACTCGCCACATTGCATATGGAATGTATATGTCTTTGGGTGTCATCTCTCAATGAATATAATAATCAAAGCCCAATCAAAACCGAAAAACGATACGCGTGAAATCCCTGGAACTCACCGGAACGTAGATATGAGATCATTCGAGAATGGTACTGCACTGTAACAACATGTTACCTAAAGCTGGTGATTAGTACTAGTGCAAATAATAATTAACCCGAGTTAGGCTCAAGGTTAAGTTTAATGTACCTCAATTAGCGTGTTTGTGCATTTGCATGACGTTTGGTGTTTGTTTGGATTGTAAAATTGAAATATAAATAGGTTGTGTATAATAACGAGTTATATACAAACCTATAATTATACAAACCTATAATTGATAAAATACACTATAAACCATGAATCACCGGTACACTATGAGCCACGAGGGAGTCGTGACATGAATGTGCACGCTCGTGGCTACACGTAGGCATGTCCGGTGAATTTATTGGCGAAGAAATACATGAGTTATATATATTTATATATAAGGATATATATAAATATATATATAAGTTAAAAAGAAAAATGAAATTATGTGGATTGTTTGATCTTCTCGAACGAAGCGGAAGTACAAGATGTGTCAAAATAGTGTCACGATAAGACGTGTCACTTTAACACATCAACTACTCAATCAATCTCGAAATGGCGCGATGTGTATCTCGAGGAAAATCTATATGTATAAACTAAAAGTTGATGTTTTTCAATTAAATTTCATTTGATTATATGAAATCAAGGATTAGAGATTTGATATCGATCAAGACAAGTTGTCTGAGGTGCAGAATCAAGCTTAGTTAAGGAGCTTAATCGATCAAACAGCTTGTGAGCATCATATAGATACAATTTGTTTTAGTATTTATCGAAGTTGAAATTGATGGTGATACTAGGATTGTTGTAGTTTAAGTTGTTTATTGATCAATTATAGTCTCTCACCTCACTAGAGGTTGTTCTCAATCAGTTTTGATGAGTTTATGGTTGTTTGGGATGTTTTGGATGTGGTTTGGATAAATTTGGATAAGCAGAACTATGCTGCTATTACAGGTCTAGTGCGCATATCGCACTAAGTATTGGTCACCGCGTGTTACGCGTCCTGGGGAAGATGATTGACATGCAGATAACGCACTATCCATGTAAGGTAGTGCACTATCCACATCCAAATCAGTGCAAAACTGAGTAGAATTGGTTGGTTTGTCAAGAACTTAAGGACTGTGATAAGGTTCCTAATAGACTATAATAAACCTATATTAACTACAAATGGTATATGATATGTGTTGATTAACCGGGAGAGATTTATTGACCCGAAAAGTTAGGAAATTGGATGATGACTTAGATCGAGGTAAGTACATATTCGCTTATTTATCAATATTATCTGGATATTTAGTATATTTAGTTTATATAGCTGTTGGAATGGAATGAGGGGGGGTTATGTACATTGTGATCGTTTTTCTAATGAATAGAAAACGTATTTAATGTGATCCACAAGAGTAACTCCTAAGGGCTGAGACCAGGTTGTATAGTACTTGGACTTGATCTCCCGGTATATATGTAACTCCTACTCAGTTTATAGGTTGCGTGGGTTACATATTCACTATAGGGTTTAGGATAGAACCATTGGACATTAATCGATTGGATAGACATCATAACGTGCATTATGTTGGTTTAGCACTCGTATTAATAGTGTCGATTGATGATCGGCCCTAGTTTTATAAATAAAAATGGGGAATCACAGTGTAATAGTTCAAATTACTTGTTTTGCTTCTGATTATGTATTGAATCTATATGTTTTTCATATTCTTGTTAGATATCATTGGTGCATGTTGTTGTTACATGATATCCTTGTTTATTATATGGAATGTTGATGATTAGTGTGGATCCTTACTTACTGAGCAAGTTGGAGTGCTCACCTAAATTAACTATTTCACGTTCGCAACTAGACGCTTTCGATTAAAGGGAAAAAGATTTATGAGTTTTTTATCTTCTCTTTGATGTAATGAGACTTCTTGTATTTATATATTCTATTTGAATTATTTTGATGTATATAAACAGGGTTGGGGTGATTTATACATGGGTTCAGGTTTTGATAAACTCTGTATTTCTGTATATTTGTATATATCGAAAAAAGTTTTAAATTTTTTCCTACGTAATACTTTGATTTATTATTACAGTATGAATATATAAGTTGAGTTTATCAGGTATAGATGGAGAGGTTGCTGGCTCTAGTTAAGTCTTGCAAGATTAGTGGGCTTGATTAGGATTTCAAGCCAAGCATTTTCCCTAATCGGGGTATGGGATATCATAGCTTGGTATTAAAGCCTTAGTTTGATCACTTTTAGAAGTAAAATGGTAATGTTGATACAGTATGGTATCATGAATTAGGCTCTGAACCCTATTTCACTTTAAAATGATTTCAAAGTGAATGATAGCATAACTGTCATACCGAAACCTAAGTTTATTGACTTTGAGATTTGTCTCGAGTTATGAATAAACTTATGGTTTGATGAATGGTTTTCATCGTGTTTTGGTGGGAAATGAAAATGAAAATACTATTATACGTTATTTGCTGCATATATTGATATATATTGTATAGTTATGATTTCCTTGAATTGTCTAAATATTACCTAATGATCTTATCTCTCCTTTGACCATATAATCTAATGGTAGATCAAGGGGATGGATCACAAAGGTCAGAACCTCGGGGTAACAGGGAGACAAAGGATCAGTTGAAATCTAGAATAGAGCGGCATATGAAACAGTTAATGGAGCCTCAGGCCAAGTTAATGGCGATGCTGATGGCTTAGATTGAGCCACCAGTATAGCGACCTGAAGCACAGCCTGCAACCAGCCCCGAGGTTAGCAGAGCCGAGGGAGGAGCTGAGACAGTAGCAACTCCAGTTCAGTCGGTAGTTCCCATGACGGCCCCAGTTCCACAACCTAAACTAGGCCCCGCCCGGCCTAGACTTATCCCCGAGTCAATCCTAGCGACATCAACGCAAGCCTAGTCAGTCTTCCTACAATTTATCATTACATTTTTAGTGAGTTATTCAAATTTGTAAGTTATCAAAGTTTATGTGAAAGCGATTTCAACTAAAACAAATTTAAACAACTCTACACAAATTAGTCGAACAACCTAGAGTGCGGAAACCCCGTATATACTCCATGTAAATATCTCACAAAACCCATATATCCCATGTGTCAAAAAATCAATATACATAAGTAATACAAAACCTACAAAAATGCAATGGGAAAGCCGCTCCAAAGTCCTCAAAGTAGATCTCCCAGTGCTGGCTCATTTCCCTTACTCGATTGGGATCTGTACTCAGTCAAATACAAGAATGACGAGCTCAGGTAAGTAACACCAGTAGGACACCAAGCATCATTTCAAAATAAATAAAACAGTCTGCATTCATGCAAATAGAAAGAAAGGTATAAAGAACGCATGAATAAATAAATACTGTAAATCAAATAAAAGCAATCGATATATGAGCGTCCAGGAATGTAAACAGAAAGGCGCAAGTAGTCCCGACCAGTCTCACTAGCCAAACTCCTCTCATATGCCTCCCGTAAAGTTCTTGGAGCTGTAGTCACCACCATAGACCCGACCTCACCCAACAGGCCATTCATGAAGTAGTAGGCCTAGTCAGCGTTCTATCAGCTATGCCTCCGGTATAGTCTATCAACCGCAAATATCTACCCATATACTGCATCACTGTCTCGTCAGCCGCCTCTCATATGCTTTTAATTGAACATCTCCTTGAATTCAGCCCAGTCTCCTTGGGCTTCTCTTCGTAGCCACCATGTTACGCCACCATACATCAGCCTCCCCGAACAATGAAGTTGATGAGATGCTCAGCATTATATGCTCTGGTATGGCCAATACGTCATGAATCTTCTCGTGACTTCTCATAAACTTCTCTGCTGCTCCGAGATCTGTACTACCGTGAAACTTCTCTGGGTGATGCCTCTGAACTCGCGAGACTGCATCGACTCAGCTGTCGCCTGAGTACTTACATGAGTGGATGTATTTGGCGTACCCTCAGTTGGTGTATCAGGTGTAGGTGGTACTCTTTCAATCTGAACCGGTACTCCCTTATCAGTCATAGGTTTAGTCGACATTGTAGGAGTCATAATAGTGGCATGTACTATCGTTGCATTCCCGCCCTGAGTGACTAGTACTGCGATGTAGATGGTGATGGTGCAGCTTGTGCCCTCAACAGTCGGAGAATCTCTTGAAGTTGTTGGGACATCTCATCTAACTTTTCATGAATGTCACCTGAACCGGTATCGATGATCTCGGGTTGATCGACCATCGCAATAAAAAATGTGATTTCTCGATCATGATATAGCTATCGATAGTAATATTATACAATACATCAAATAGCTCATATAGTCCATTTTTTTCCCCAACTCTCCTCACTTCCCAACTAAAAGTTTAAGTCAGGATCATAGGGTTCCACTCTAAGTTCCAACCATTCCTAACTTCTGTTGGTTTGTGTCTTAATGGATTGTGATTTAAATCAAGAGTCGAGTATTTAAGACTTCGGCTCTGATACCAACTGTGATGGCCCCAGTTCCACAACCTAAACTGAGCCTCGCCCAGCCTAGATTTACGTGGACCCCGAATCAATCCTCACGACGGCAACGCAAGCCTAGTCAGCCTTCCTAACCATTTATCATTATATTTTTGGGTGAGTTATTCAAATTTGTAAGTTATCAAAGTTTATGCGGAAGCGATTTCAACTTAAACAAATATAAACAACTCTACACAAATCAGTCAGGATAACCTAGAGTGTGGAAACCTTGTATATACTCCATGTAAATATCTCACAAAACCCATATATCCCATGTGTCAAAAAATTCAATATACATAAGTAATATAAAACCTAAAAAATGCGATAGGAAAGGCCGCTCCAAAGTCCTCAAAGTAGATCTCCCAGTGATGGCCCCTTTCCCTTACTCGATTATAGATCTATACTAAGTCAAACATAAAAATGATGAGCCCGGGTAAGTAACACCAGTAGGACACTAAACATCATTTCAAAATAAATAAAACAATCTACATTCATACAGATAGAAAGAAATGTATAAAGAACGCATGAATAAATAAAGATTGTAAATCAAACAAAAGCAATCGATATATGAGCGTCCAGGAATGCAAACAGAGAGGAGCAAGTAGTCCCGACCAATAGTTCGTTGAGTCTTGGCAACACATCAAGACTCAGGTTTTAGGACTCGATACACTCACAAGCCCTAAACCCATGAGATAGTGAAACTTTCTGGAACAGCCACGCTAAGACCTCACACCTCGTCAAAATCAATAACTAGTGAAGTGCATCCCGAGGTCATGATGCTGGTATGTTACCTCAGCCCGCCACTCCTTCCAATGACCACCGTTGACTCACTTGCCCTCGGACAACTCAATTAGAATAGAATTCCAAAGATAGATTTCAAAGCAATGAACAACAATATTCAATAGCTTAAAATGAAATTACTGTATAATTTCCTAGCTGGTTTACTTACCTCGATACACTGCTTATTCCTAACCTAACCAGCCTCCCAACACTCCAAAATGCATTCTCGAACCTCCGTATCTCTTCCATAGATTTCTTGATATCATTTAGTATCAATTCAAGTCTAATATCCTTGGTTTAGAACTCTTAAACCATACAAATACTACGACCAAATTATGCTCGAGAGTTATTTCTAAAAATAATACTTTATAATAACTTCAAAGTATTATCAACTAGCCCACTAGAGTTATGGTTTTAACTTTGAAAACCTCATCATTTGTCATGACAACCAAAAAGAAACTTGTAGTACTCATGACGTACTTTCCATAGACTCCAAGAATACTCAAATCGGATCATAAACGGAAAAGTTACAAATTTTCTAATATGACATGTCAACTTGACAAACTTTATTTATTTTCAACTAGAAAATGTATCCAAATCAATATTTTCTCAATTAAATCCTCAAAACTCAATAATAAATGCCACGAAACCACTCGATACCAACACCAAAATATTTTCACGGCTAGTGGAGTCAAATTGTATCTATAAAACATCTCCAAAACAGTTATCAACTTATTTGCATTAATTCAAATCATCAAAACCCTAACCTACGTCGGTGAAATTTATCCCAAATTGACGCAAATCAATCCAATACACCAATTAACGACAATTCATACCAATTTCTATCGAAACCCCAGGAAAGAAATTGAATAATCGCGAGAATTCAAATCGAATTGAGGAAAAATGTCTGGCATTGAGAATTTACCAAATTGCAGGCTGAATATCTCGTTTCTACCGAGGAAACTTTTCTCGAATTGACTGTCTTGCGATCCTCTACAATTTTGCGAAAAGAAATCGGGCGAAAATCGGATGTTGGAAGCTTTGTGAGCGAAAACCTAAATCGAGGGGTTTAGGGAGAATGAACTGTTTGTCGTTCAAGTGAAACCAAATGAGTTTTTTTCATTTCATTGTTTATATATATATATATATATATTCCCGAAAGTCCTATTTTGACGTTTTTGACTTCCAGAGCTCGTTTTCGATCCCGTTTTCCACCAAATTGAACCAAACTCTCGACAAAATAGTCCACCTTCATTAAATGTCCAAAATACTGGTTTTGGTCACGCCAAAACCCCATAAATTTTAACTTTGTTCATGACATACTCAACTATCACAAACCAATTCTCTTGCCATATTTAACCAAGCTTACACCAAATTAAACCATACCTCAAACCTCGACTACTACCAATGAACACGAAACTCGAGGTAAGATCTTACCTACACATTTTTAAAATTAATTATTTTAAATTGTTCAATCTTTTGTATAATAAATAATATAAGCATCACAAAAAATAGCATACATCAGTGTCTACACCTAAGATTTAGACATACGGATCATGACAAGTGGGTCTCACATACGACACTGAAATGACACGTGGACGATTTAGATGTTTAGGGTCGTTACAGTTCTACAGGTTCAGGTACAATAAATAGTTGCCAAGGTGTCAGAGGATTTTGAGAAGGCCGCATTCCTTAAACTCATTAGGAATTCATGAAATATGATATTATGAGGTTCGATGGCACTATGGAGGAAGGGATGGTTGAGACTTGGATATTGGAAATGGAGCAACATTTTGTTGTTATCGATGTTGAGGAATCGGTTCAAGGTTAAAATGGTCACCTTTTGTTAATAGACTCTGCAAGGAAGTGGTGGAATTCCCTGGAGATAGAAAGGAAGACTATCACTACGTGGCCTCAGTTTCGACAATATTTTACAGGCAGTATTTAATCAGTCAGAACAGGAAGAATACTAGATTCATTCAACTGAAGCAAGGAGCGATGTCTGTTAGGGAGTACGAACGGAGGTTCACTGAGATGAATGAATTTGCTCCGGAGATGGTAGAGCTCGAGGAGAACAAGATTGACTTGTTTCTTGATGGGCTGAACTATGAGATTAAGGTTGTTGTTTCTTCTCATCCTCGCACTAGTTACGCTTTTATATTTGGGGTTGCGATGGATATAGAAGCAACTATTTTAGCAAAACCACCTAGAATAGTTGTTGCACTACCACCCTCAGTACCACATTATCCTGAAGTCAGAGACTCTAGGAATTTGGTTCTTTTAAGCCAAAGAAGAGACAAAGGAGTATAGCTGGTATAGCTACACCATCAGGATCTATAGGAACGACATTTTTTAGTGCACCCATTCTGCCAGTTTCTCAGGCTTTAGTAGCCAAACCACCATTGTGCCATCTCAGTCTAGAGGTAAAGGAAAGGGTAAAGCGTAGTCTTCATAGAAATCGAGTGGATCAACGACACCTCATCATCACTACACGAGCATTATCTCGTACACCTTATAATCGAAAATATTTTAGTGGATATTTATTATAAGTTTGTGCATAAAAATTGGACGCATACATCTTAAAAGTTTACCTAACCAGGCTTACGAGGATCTTTGCGTAGATTGGAGATGTAAAAATGAAGGTTCTGATGGACTTGGATCCATTGGTCTACAAAATACAATTGAGTGATTTAAGAAAATTAGTGGTGGTGTTCGAAAAGTCACAACAAATCATTAACATAAGTTAAAACACTAACGAATACCTAAAAATTTCATGACGTAACATTTCAGGATACTTAAAAAATATCAATGTAATCAAGTTACTAACTCACGCCAATTAAAAACAAAATATAAAATCGACTATTGGTTTGGATTGGGAAGTTGAGCTCTGGTTGGACAATTTTTTTTTATTATGACCCTCTGCACGACAAATTTCGCATTGGTTCTTCCTAGTAGGGACTCGAGCACGGTATTTGTTAGGACATGTTGTTCGTTTATGTCCTTCTTGATGACATATGCAACATCATAAGGCCCTTGAATATTAGGAAGATCCATCTCATTTTGCCTTCGCATTCCATTGGGTCTTACTCGACCACACCTGCACCTTGGATCCGGTAAGATCTTCGTTGCAAAAGTCAGCCAATACTTCTCATTTAGGATGGCTTTGAGATTAGAGGAGCAACATTGCGCGTATACATCCATCATGTAGTATGACTCAATTAATTGCGAGTAGTTCACTTAAATAAGGGCATATGCAGGGAAACCAAACAATTGCCATTTATTGCAACTGCATACCCGATCCTTCAAGATGAAAACTTGGGTATTGTTGCTTTATGCATGCGATTTCCATATCGTCTAGTTAGCACCTCAAACTCACCTGTGTCGCGATTTTATCAAATTGACTTGATGTCTCCTTGCAAATTGTTCATAATGCGTGAGTTTGTTCGTGACATATTTTTTGTAGGAGAGGTTGTTAGAGATTCTTTCATTAATCTTTTGTTTGTGTCGATCGTGGTATGTCACTAATTTGTAGTAAATAATTTGAGTCATCGTTGTTTTTGACAAGAATCGTGCCCCCTTCAATACACCATTAAAACACTCTAAATTGAAAAATAAATTCATGTAAGTAATATTAAGTCAGTGATAACTAACTTGTTGAAGAATGAACGGAACTTGCATTTCATACATACCAACACCATTAGCATTCATTCATTTGTACCACATGCATCTGTCATGCGATTGAGTCCATAGTTCTTTATGTATGACAATCACATATTGCACACATCGAGGAGTTTGTGATGATAAGTATGCAAAACGCTCCATGCACGTTCTTGATGTTGAGCAGCAGCTCGAGAAAAGTGGTTTTTCAAGGGTTCACTTTTGAAATAAGTGTTGAAATTACTGGCCAAGTGTCATAGGCAATAACTGTGGTATCCTTTTGGGGGATAAAAACCATTGGCCGGTTTGCTGACCACCTCCAAAATGTCAGGGTTACGATTAAAAATAAGGCAAATATCATCTCTATCCGTCAAGTGTTTGTACAACATCCTCAAAAATCATCCCCACGAATCTGTAGACTCGATTTCTGCAACAGCAAATGCAATCGGTAGTATGTGTCCATTACCATCAATAAATATGGCAATCATTAGCTTACCACTATATTTGTCATACAAGAAAGTCACATCAATCTGTAGAAGTAACCTATAATACTTGAAAACTTCAATTGATGCTTCGAATGAGAAAAAAAAACAACGAAATTAAGGATGTTTTTTTCTTATCCCATCAGCAGCCCACTGTTTATGTGACCACTCATTTTTTGTCTCTGAACTCTTATTTTTCACAAGCGCCAACCATTTTGGAAATTTAGCGTATGACACATCTCAATCTCCAAATGCATTTACAACTACTTTCCTTTTGGCATCCCACGTTCTTTTGTAGTTTACTTCATGTCTGTATTTTCCCTTGATTATTTGTACTAATGTCTCGATAGCTATTGTCTGATCTATCTGGACAATGCTTTGGAACTCTCGTGCAAACATGTTGGCGTCGAGTTGGGCATGAGTTGTGTGACTCGTCTAATTGAGTTATCTCCCATAATTGTGTTTTCTTTCACAAATAAGTACAGATTTGCCGCATGCACCTATCTTGCGAACTTCTGCACTTAATTGCCCACAGAGTTGTAGTTGACTTCATCATATGATATTGACAATGTTTATTAACATGTCACACTTTGATGACATATTGTAAATCCTTTTTATTGTCAAAGCACATTCATCTTTCTAACTTAATACTAGACATGTCTCACTTAGTTTGTTGATGAAAATGTTGGGTAGCAGTTGAGTTAGCCACCTCCCATTCGATTTTATTATACATCGGCAATGGTTGGTGAACTTCATCATCATTTGCTTCCTCTATGAAATTCTCTTCATTGATAGCAAATCACTCATCATCGTGCACGTTTTCCGCACCATAAGGTTCATACCTTGGGTCATCCGTAACAACATTTAAATTTTCACAATCGAAATATGGTCCATCATCCTCGAGGGGATGTATGTCCCCGTCCGTGTCATTGTTGCCATCATTGTTGGGGTCATCATCACTAGAGGCATTAATATCATCATCTATAGGACTAACAAATCCATCTCACACGACATCACTTTGCGGTGATTGCATATGCAGTTGATTGCCTTAAATGTTAAATAATTATCTACTCTTGTAGCTAATGGTAGATTGGCTATTGTTTACCACATTAAGTTGAAGTGCATCGCGTCTTGCAACAACACGGGGATGAAATACTGCAAACTTCCTGGTATGATTATCATGTGAAGATAAGTCATCCTAACTAGAGTCTCCATAGATGAGATACTAAACGCGTTACACACGTGATCCATCAATTATTGTCTACTCGCCCAAACTTAAGCATCAGTACTGCTTGATGGTGGTGCATTGTACCCTATGTCATTCAAACTATTTACAATTTCATCGTATGCATAAAATAGAAATGGGACGTTCCTATGTTCCATGACCTACATAATTTATTGTATAATGATGATGTAAAAAGATTATATATATCAAGCCAAAAAAGTTGATTAAATTGGGGATTAGTGCAATCGAACTTTCTGATGTAGAGGATCGCCTTAATAGCGCAACTACAGAGCATACTCATTCTTCTGCATGAAGTATCAATTAATAACTCATATTTACATCATAAGCAATGAGTACTACTAAATTAATTAAAAAGGAGCATGAAGATCAAGTTGAAAAACATATGAAAATTTGAAGACCCAACATGAATGCCATTATATTTTCCTACCTCCTTGCCTCCTCGATAATGTAAAACGATTATATATATCAAGCAAAAAATGTTGATCAAATTGGGGATTTTAGGTGTAACCGAGGGCAACCGGACTTTCTAATGTAGATGATCACCTTAATAGCACAACTACAGAGTATACTCATTCCTCTGCATGAAGTACCAATTAATAACTCATATTCACGTCCTAAACAATGAGTACTACTAAATTAATTAAAAATGAGCATGTATTTCACTTTGTGGCTTTTTGTGACAACATATAACGCCGTAGAAAAACTCCACCTATGTTGTACACTATGTGCGCTACATAGCCGGTCCCAAGTCTGGATAAGGAGGAGGACTTTGACGCCCATTTTCATACCAAAAAATGGGTAAGGGAGGTCCCAAACTCATTTTTCATCCCCGAAAACTGGGGAAGGAGGCCCCAAGCTCATTTTTCATTCTTGGAAAATGGAGGAGAGTTGCGATAGGTTGACAGCCAGAGTAAACCTTGTCACTTTTGATGAAATGGATCAAACATATAAGTTAAAAGAAAAATTTTATAGGACCGCAATTAGGCCAGCTATGCTCTGTGGTAGTGAATGTTAGGCGGTAAAGCAACAACAATTACATAAAATGAATGTAGCATAAATGAGGATGCTTAGGTGGATGTGTTGTAAAACTCGTGAAGATAGAATAAGAAATATACAAATTCAAAGACAAATAGGAGTAACACCAATTGATACAAAAGATTAGGGAATGGCGATTGCGATGGTTTGGTCACTTGCAAAGACGACCTATAATTGCCCCTATTAGAAAACTTGACTCGATAGAAACAATAGAAAATTGATGAGGTAAAGGTAGACCAAAGTTAACATGGGATGCATTAATCATAAGGGATTTGAATGGTTTGGAAAGTTCACCATCAATTGCACTTAATCGAACACAATGGAAAAATTTGATCCATGTAGCCGACTTCAATTAATTTGGGACTAAGGCGTTGTTGTTGTTGTTGTTGTTGTTGTTGTTGTTGTTGTTGTTGTTGTATATAACGCCGTAGAAAGTTATTAATATAGAGTCCATTTTTCAAGTCTTAGTTTTTTTTAGATGATTTGTGTTAAAAGGTAACATTTTGATTAGTCCACGTAGTAGATTGACAAGTTTAAGTTTAACTATAGTTGAATTAATTGTTAGTCTCGTACTAATTTCTTCCAAAAGACTAACATATATATTATATTTCTCATCAATATTAGTTGTACTTATTCAAGATTTTTTTTTCCTTTTTCAATTATCATAACTAAATATGTAAAGTTAATACACGTTACGATTTTTTTCAATTTGATTTTCATTCCTCTAGTTTAATTAAATCATATATTTGTTTTAAATATATATTCTAAAACATTTTTTGGTCAATAAATTTGTGTACATCCTCCAATTGTTTTCTAATATTTTTCTTAAATCATGTAAAACAACTAAAAGAAACCTACCTAACAATAAAAAACCAAGTGAAAAATAATAAAAAAGAAATAAAAAATTTTTGTACTTATTTTCCTCCACTTTTAATCTTCAATTTAATATTCCCTGCAAAAAAAAAGTTAGCTTTTATTTAAATGAAAATTAATAACTACAACGCTATTCTTTAAATTTTTTTAAAAAAGTCCTAACATTTTAACAACCTTTCCAACCACAAAAAAAAAATCTTAACCCTAAACCCTAAACCCAACCCTTCAATATCCCCTCCCCTTTCACCTCAACCCATCTCTCACAATCCAGCTTTTCAAACCCAACTGACTCAACTCTCTCACAACCCAACCCTTCAAACCCAATTCTCTCTCTCTCTCTCTCTCTCTCTCTCTCTCTCTCTCTCTCTCTCTCTCTCTCTCTCTCTCGCATGGTCTGCCTACTCCTCACGACTTCTCAATCTCTTGAGATCCATTCTCTCTTTCTCTCGCACGGTTTGCCTACTTCCTTCCCCCTCCAAGGACTGACTGAACTCTCTCTCGAGATCTCACGGTCTGCTTACTCCTCACGGTTTCTCAATCTCTTGATATCCATTCTCTATTTCTCTCGCGCGGTCTGCCTACTTCCTTCCCCCCTCCAAGGACTGACCGAACTCTCTCTCGAGATCTTACGTTGCAACTGTTGTGTCTCAAGTGTTTATCTCCCTCTCTATCTATCGATCCCCACACTCTTCCATTACTATAAAGTTTCCTTCCCTTTCTCTCCCTCTTATTACCGTCCCTCATTCTCTCTCTTTACTTTCTAAATACATCCACGAACCAACCCCATTAAATAACTCACCCACTTCATTCAACCTTATGACCACCTAGCTACACATCCCACCCTGTGGCGGCCCTTCCTCGGAATACGTATGTCCAAATTTTGGTTGGAGATCTCAGGAATTTTATAATATCCAATTTGAGATTATAATGCAAAAATGTTGAGTTGTTTTACGAGTTGGTTAATGATAAATTCGGGGCCAAAATACGAACGGGGACGCGTCTCGATTCGCGTGCAACGCTGAGAATCCGAGAATATCGCGTTATGTGATTTTAATGCAGTACATTTGATATGTCTCGTTATGCGCAGAATAGCAAGATATCGAAAAACGCTTTTGATTTAAAAATCAAAAAGAAAAAGGGAGGATAATATATATATATATATTAAAGGTAAAGATAATATAATATATATATATATATATATATTATAAGAAAAAGGAGGAGAGAGAAAAGAAGAAAAAAAAAGAGACAGAGAGGGGGATCGCCAGAGAGAAGAAGAGGAAGAAAAGAGAGAACGTGAGGAAGAGAGGAAGAAGGAAGAGATCGTCGCGGTGAGAGAGCGACGACGACGCCGCCGCGACAGATCCGCGATGACGACGGCGTGAGCTCCAGCAGCGGCTCGCGGAGACGACGACGCGCGCAAGGGAGCTCGCGGTGGTGGCGCGGCCGACAGCAGTAGGGGTGGTTCGGCGGTGGCAGCCAGCAATGGGGCGCGAGCAGCGGCGGCGGCGAGGAGGCTGCTGGACGGCGGCGGCCAGCGGCCAGCGCGCGCGACTGGATTTTGCGGCGCCGCGGTGGAACAGCGAGCCAGCGATGATCGGCGCGGCGAGGAGATGGCGGAGCAGGCGGCCGGCGGCGGTGGCCGGCGGCGGCACTGGCGAGCCCGGCTGTGGCGCGACGGTGACGCCGGCAGCGGCATGGTGGCGACAGTGACGTCAGTGCGACAACGACGTCGGCTCGGTAGCGGCGGCGACGCGGTGAACGGCGCGGAGGCGTTGTCGGATCGATCGGATGCGCGAATCGACGAATGTCGACGACGCAATTGAAGTGAGGTATATTTCACCTATTTTTATTTGCGATTTACTTGATTTAATAGCTAAATTGTACGAATGGATACCAGGGACTTAGGATGCTACAGTCAGGTGTCGGGTGCGCATATCGAGATGCGTGCGAGTGCGTGTTTGAGGTACGTAAGATTCCTTCTGAATGTCACCGAGGGTTTACTTTTTTATCGTTGATTCATATTCCTGGTTATTGTGTACGTAAGATTCCTTCTGAATGTCACCGAGGGTTTACTTTTCTATCGTTGATTCATATTCCTGGTTATTGTGTACGTAAGATTCCTTTAGAATGTCACCGAGGGTTTACTTTTTCATTCTTGATTCATATCCTTGTTATTGTGTACGTAAGATTCCTTCTGAATGTCACCGAGGGTTTACTTTTTCATCGTTGATTCATATTTCTGGCTATTGTGTACGTAAGATTCCTTCTGAATGTCACCGAGGGTTTACTTTTCTATCGTTGATTCATATTCCTGGTTATTGTGTACGTAAGATTCCTTCCGAATGTCACCGAGGGTTTACTTTTTCATTCTTGATTCATATCCTTGTTATTGTGTACGTAAGATTCCTTCTGAATGTCACCGAGGGTTTACTTTTCTATCGTTGATTCATATTCCTGGTTATTGTGTACGTAAGATTCCTTTTGAATGTCACCGAGGGTTTACTTTTTCATTCTTGATTCATATCCTTGTTATCAGTGTACGTAAGATTCCTTCAATGTCACCGAGGGTTTACTTTTTCATCGTTGATTCATATTCCTGGTTATTGTGTACGTAAGATTCCTTGTTTTCTATCGTTGATTCATATTCTTTGTTATTGTATGACATATGCAAATTTGCAAGTTGTTGTACTTAAATGCAAAAATTATTAATAATCAATTAAACAAATCATATTATGGAAAAACCCTGAAAAGTACTCTGTATAGAGGTAGACAATTGTACCATATAAAGTATATATGTACAATGTCATGTCACTCCCCAGTTCCCAAAGAATCAAAATATCAAAATAATCACACGTACAAGTAATTCTCAGAGGTAGGCAGTCAGATGTAGTCGCCTAAGATCCCCTGCCTTTACTTGTACTCGGATCTGCACTAAATCATCACAAAAGAAAATGAATGACGAGTCCAGTCAGTAAAATCCTAAGGAACTCCTCCGAGCATTCATATAAATAAGTGGAAGTCAATAAATAATGTTAAATAAACATGCAGAATGTAAACAGACAACTGTAAGTAGGGCATCGCATGCATAGATAACAATAAAGTGCAAATGTGTGTGCCTGTTCCAGTCAGACTAAACCATACTTCGAGATTCTCTTCCAGGGTCCCATTAGTGGGCGCACCCAACTAGCTATCACCTGATCCCTCTCGGTGGCTGGTGTAGACCTACGACGCACCGACACATGTAGCAGTTCAATAGCTCGGGTCGTTATCCACCGAGAACTCCTGATACACATGCTATGGTCTAAAATGCATAAACACACAACGGAAAATTCGGTGGGAGTAACTCAACCAACCGTGCAACCAACGACAAGATATAGATATAGGAAGAATCACAAGGAAATACTGGAATTGAATGGAATTACAAAGCAAAATAAATACTCAAGAGTTTTTCCATTGGGTTTTACAAACCTCATAACGCACTCCAATACCACGTAATCAATCCCCGGGTCCAAGTCCACTGAGTCCTTGGTCGCCAATTGATCACCCGTGTCAACCTATGTCCATTTATCAATAATTTAATTTAGCATGACAATTTACAACAAATTTCTAAAAATTTTAGGCCAAATTGCCCATTTCGCGCTTTTTGAGGCAAAACCCCGCAAAAAGTCGCGTCCGACATTCCCACATATTTTCTTTTCATAGAACTTTATCAATTTCTATTTATTTTATCGAAATATATTTTTTTCGAGATTTTCCCAATTTTTTCGAATTTTTCCAAATTTTTTTCATTTTTCTTCTCTTTTTCTCTTTTTCTCTTTTTCTTTTTTATTTTTTTTTTTTTTTTTTGTTTGGGTCGGGTCGACCCAAATGGGTTGGACCCGACCCGACCCTGGACCAGAACAGGTCCAGACTCGACCCATGCAGGGGGTGCACGCGTGCATCTTCCTCGATCGAACCAGTGGTTCGATCGGGAGCAGCATTTTTTTTTCTTTTCCTCCGTGGTTTGGGTTGGGGTGGGGGTTGGGGTCTCTCTCCACCCCAACCCCGGTGGACTCGATGGCAGGGGACACACCCTTGCCATCACCGCCGCGACTCAGTTCGGCTTCAATGGCCGAACCCTTGTCTCGCCACCACGGCCAAACCGAAACCTGCAACCAAAAACCACTGAGACTCACCTCGATCGTGACGTCTCCACCTTCTCATCTCTCCTTCTTCCTCCTCCGCGTTCCTTTTTCCTCTCTCAGCCTCCCGATCACTGTGTGTGTGTATGAGTGGGGTGTGTGTGTGTGAGGTGAGAGAAAAGGTGGTGAAGTGTGGTTTAGATAAGGATTGTTGACTTTGGTTGCTTGACTCCAAAGTGTGACACAGCTGGACACTCGCCCATTTTTTCGGGCGTTTCAACTCCCAGTTTCGCGTCCGAACCACGATATATGCGTATCGCCGCGTCACTAGCTGCCTAATACCCATTTCATATTAGTTATTTTGCCAGTTTTTATATAATTTGTGTGTTTTAGTTTTCCCAACCTAATATTCGGTCCCGTCAACTACCCTGTGCTTGCGTCGACATGCATATCGATGCGAATAAAGTTCTCACAATCTCACACGTATTTTTATGCAACATACACACATGCGATGTATTTCAATAAATTTCACCGCAAATAAGCATCCAACACACAATAACTAGCATACCTAAGTCTCCGTGTGTCCTAGCCTACCGCAGCGTCCACGTAGATCCGAACTGGCGTCCACGTCTATAAATTTAAGAGACATTAATAAAATGGGTCGTTACACACCCCCTAGCCTATAATCTCGAGAACACAAGGAATATAACACGAATGACGCATTCGGATAATGCGTCATTCATGTCAAGCCAATGGATCAGTCTACGTATACATCCATACAGATGGATGCGTCATTCGTGTTATACCTATGAAATAGTCTACATGGATGTCCATGTGAACTATTTTGTTGTAGATACACGAATGGCGCATTCTTGTTCATGTCACCACGTGGCATTTTCAAAAGCTACAATATATTAGTTAACGAATAAAAAGAAAACCAAACATATTTTACTAATTTAAACCATTTTTTTACTATATCGCTGTAATTTTTCCTTTCAAGTGTCATCAAAGTTGGTGTAGTAATGAGGTGTTTTTCAAAAAATAGGGTGGATTTACTTTTTTATTCATCAAATAGAGGGGATTACTTTAAAATTACAAAAGTAAGGTATGTCTCCTTTTGAAAAGGAGCTATTGATGATGAAGTGAATGTATGGCGTGTTGTGTTTGATGAGGTGGAATGAATGTCTCATTTTCAAAATGAGTCATCTATATAAAATACAAAATTATCTTAATTACTCCTTCTCAAAAGGAGTTATTTGTTCAACTTAAGGTGGAGAACCCATGCAAACGACATGTGCGTATCGAGATGGACAAGCCCTTGCTCGATCCCGTCAAAAGACCGTTAAACGGGGCCGGCAAAATTTTCGTAAAAAACATACGGATCGGACATTTTTTTTTGTCCGTTTTAAAATACGGACCGGGGTTTGGGTAAAAATTTCAAGAAAACGGTACCGTTTGTGATTAATTTGAAGGGCATATAAGTAATTTCACAAATGTATTTAAAATTTTTCTTAATTTTGATGTTCATCATGTGACTATGTGAGTGTCATCTACTATACTCTTCATTGTCAATTTGTCATCAACCCGAAATCGAATCACCCATCTCGTTCTCCTCTCTCACTCAACAAACAAGGAAACAACCCTAATCATGACGCGGCGTGCTCGTCTGGAAATGACGCGGCTCTCGCAGGCGACCCTCTGCGGCTTCAGATGTAGCTTTCTCGCTTCTCGCACATAAGCTCGCTTTCTGCTTCCTCTCGCGCTCTCAGATAGCGGCCCTCGCTCTTCATGGCTTCAGACAGTGCTTTCTGCCCTCTCGCGGCTTCGATAGTTGCTTCGCTTTCTGGCGCTCTCGCGACAGTTGCTTCCGCTTCTCGCGGCTCTCGACAGCCGCTTTCGCCTTCTCATGGCTTTCAGTGTTTCGTGACAGTTGCTCTCGCTTTCATGCGCTGCGCTTAGCGCTGGCCAAGAATAGCCGCTCGCTTTTCATGGCTTCTCGACAGTTACTCATTTCTCTGCTCTCATGGCTCTCGCTAATGCTGTCACTTTACGACCATGGGTCACGGGTTGATGTTGATGCATGAGGAAGTTGTAGACTTGTAGTTGTAGAGACTTGTAGTTGAGGTGTTTTATTTTAGATAATTGATAAATAAAATATTGAATCATATTTAAAAAAAAAAAACTAAGCAAAACCTAGGTCCCGTATGTTTTACAAACATACGACTCGGACAAAAAAAATGCAAGGTGCTCGTTTTAAAACGGGACCGGACCTAACACTAAATTTAAACATTTTCGAAATGGGTGTCCAAATTCGTTTTAATTCCCGTATTTTTGCCAGCCCTACTTCACATACATATCTGGAGGTGGACAACCCGCGTCACGCACGTATCTCAAGGTAAACAACTCATATAAAGGATATGCGCGTATCTCGACGTGAAAAACTCATGCAAACGTCATGCATGTGTCTCGAGGTCGAGAAGTCATGCAAACGTTACACTCGTTTGTCGAGGTGGCTGACCCATGCAACTTCGTGCAATTAATATAAACGTCGCGCACGTATCTCAATGTGTGCAACTCATGCAATCGATGCAAAATGTCGCGAACGTATCTCAAGGTGGACAACTCATACAATCTCATCCAATCAATGCAAATCGTGCAAAGGTCACGCACGTATTTCAAAATGGGCAAACCAATCAATCCAAAACTAATAGCGCATTCTCAAAATGCGTCATTCGTGTATTTTCAACATTGCACACTAATAGCGCATTTTCAAAACGCGTTTTACCTTAGTTATGAAATAAAAAAAAAATAAAAAAAAAAAAAAAAAAAAAAAAAACTCACTTATTATACTCATTTAAACTCATTTTTGCAGTACATCTGTAATTTTTTCAATCAATGCAGAAGCTCTCTTTCATGGCGAAAATCTTCCGAAACCATAGACTTCTCTTACTCTCTCGATCTCCTAACTGGTCATTTCCTCTAATCGGTGTGAACTCAAGATCAATCGAAACCCTAGCTTACGAAGAGATCAACTCCTCCACCAATGACGAAACCCCCAAAAAGGCCACAATTTTCTTCCTCCACGGCCTCTTAGGCTCTGGAAGGAATTGGCGATCATTCTCTCGCAATCTCGCTTCGGTCTTATCCAAATCGTCTTCCTCTCCAATCGGTAATCCGAATTCCTTTGTAAAGTTTGAATTTTTCCTATTTTCGCATAACAAGATTGAATTTTTAGCGAATTTTGCTTAGACAGATTTGGCTCTTTTTGGGTTTTTTTTTTTTTTGTGATTCTTGAAGTGTGTTTGGAGATTTTGGTTCAATTTTGAAATTTGGGTACCTAGTGAAATTGGGGAATTTTAGGTCTCAAGTTAGGTCTTTGAATTGTAGATTGGAGGATCGTTCTTGTGGATTTGAGGAATCATGGGAGTTCAGCTGAGATAAAAGGTCTTGAGCCGCCACATGACTTGGTCAATGCAGCAAGGGACTTGGCTGATCTGGTGAAGTCTCGAGGTTGGGCGTGGCCGGATGCTGTGATAGGGCACTCTATGGGTGGGAAAGTCGCGTTACAGTTTGCGCAGAGCTGCGGCGCTGGGGATTATGGGGAGTCTGCCATTTTACCCAAACAGGTCTGTTTTTTCTTTGAGACTAGTCCTATTTGATTTCATTTGTTGCGTGGCGAATGTCGAATGTGTTTGTAGTGGTTCGATTTAGTTTGGTTAGTTATATTATATGTTTGGCTGATCTCCTTCATATGGGTACTATGCATTCTTAGGCATGGCACCGAAGTATTTTGATGTACTTTTGATGGAGAATGAGATTAGATATTAGTACCTATTAGTAATGAGGTTTAATATAGAATTTATATGATTGCAATTCACGAAACAATTTATCATGCTTACTTCTCAGCTACCCTAATTTTGCCTCGGGAGTTTGTATTCCGATGTATGCTCATGTTGATTTGACACCAAGTGGTTCATTTTTAGTTCAGAACCCTACCTGATGTAATAAGTTTCCAGATGAATGATTCGAGATATTTTTTGAGCATTTCTAGTACTAGTTACCCAGTTAATTTGGGACTGAGGCTATGTTGTTGTTGTTGTTGTTGTTGTTGTTGTTGTTCTAGTACTAGTAAAATATAAGGATTCTATGTTTTCTGTTGACTATTTTAATCATTAAGATTTTTCATCAACTTCATTGAGTTCTTTGCAATGTTCATCTGCATTTAATTCAAGTTTTGCATCAAGATGTTTGCGCGAAGTAAAGGACACCAATAACCTTGTGGTGTGCGGGTCAAAATTTTGTCAGCTGATTATTGTATCTTTTTTAATTGCTCAACTTTTCTACTTTTTCTGTTATGTTTCTTGTTTGTCGGCAAATTTCAAAATTTGAATAATTTCTCAAAAAAAAAAATCCTCTTCATCCGACATGCGCCTGGGAATGTGCAAAACTTTGTTTAATGACTTTTGCTTTATACTTACGCATCAGATGCAAGGATTTTATCAACAAATCTAAGTCCTAAGAAGGATTCAATGGTTCCTTGGTGCAGAACAGCTGTGGGTTCTGGATTCTGCCCCTGGAGAAGTAGAAGCTCGAGATAGTGATGGAGAAGTGGAGAAAGTTTTGCAGACCCTCCAAAGTCTACCTACATTGATCCCATCGCGAAAGTAAGCTTCTTGCATCTATTTGCTCTATTGCGATCTACTTATTTTGTTGTTGGTGGACGATGTCCAGGATAATCCTTATAAAATCAAAGTCCTTCAAAGTGCTGTCCATTCACTTTTTTTCCTGGATATTTCCGGTACCCATCATCAATCTGATACATGTATTTCTTGTATATTTTTATTCCAAAGGGTTATAGCTTAATCGTTTACCACACTTTTTCTTGGAAGCATGTCAGAAGTAAAATCTAGAGATGTCAATGGATCGGGTAGTGAGTGAGGCATACCTGCCCCACTATATGAGTATCCTACCCTTTTACCCTACTTTTCTTCGAGGCAGGTATGGATATAATGGTTAGTAATGGATACTTCTTGGGTGCAATTTGTCCTCAAGACCAGCTTTTTTTTGTAATTCGAACTCTTCTTTTATAAGAAACCCTACATACACTACCCCAACTTCCGTGCAGGAAGACTTGCACCCCCCTCAAACCTTTTGGAGTGGTGATGCCAAACCAATGGAAAAACCACTTGGTTTGCAGATTTTTGTAATTTCACTTAGAGTTTAGCATGACATACATAATCCTACTTTCCCTGCCGTTTGACCCAATAAATGAGATGGTAAATTTCAGGTGGCTAGTAGATCACATGATGAGCCTTGGGTTCTCAAAGTCGCTGTCGGAGTGGATAGGAAGCAACCTGAAAAAATCGGGGGATCATGAGACATGGGCTTTTAATCTCGAAGGCGCTGTTGAAATGTTCAAATCTTATTGGTAAGATTTACTTCCTCTTGCCACTCAATTTAAACTTCTTGGGTTGCAGCCTCATTTTCTATTTCTGATGCACTTCAAAACTCGCTCTGCAGCGAGACAAATTATTGGCCTTTGTTAGAGCACCCTCCTAAAGGGCTGGAGATTGCAGTTGTCCGCGCAGAAAACAGCGACAGGTGGTCACCAAATGTAGTTCAGCAGCTGGAGAACATTGCGAGTAGGAGAAAAAGCAAGATGAGGGAAGAACCTCGGTTCATGTTCTTCCGAGATCTGGGCACTGGGTACATGTCGATAATCCCAAGGGACTGCTTGAAATCATGGCCCCCAGTATGACCACTTTGCCTTTAGCCTAACTATGCTTTGATTCAATAATTTTTATGTTACCTAAATTAGCATTTTTGCCTCGATACACTTATTATGAAAAGCATATTGAAGACTTTGTTGTGATTTAAAATAAAACATGCCTGACTTCTTTTGTATTAATATAGAGTTGCAATTTTATACTGAGTCTTTTTAGTTTGTACTTGGCTAGTTTCGCCAAATCTATCAATTACACTAGATTTTAAGTAGTTTTCTTAGGCATTTGACAAAATTTGGTTTAGCAAAATCCAAAAACTACTTATTCAACAAAACTTTCATCAGATGAAAACAGTGGCGCATCTTCAATCCAGATGCATTAGAATGAATAATGAAGGAAGAATTTCAGCAGAAAATATTTCCCATTATAATGTTCTTACTACAAATCATGACAGTAATGAAACCAACAACATAAACAACATTAGAAAGCATAAGAGGAATTTTAGAGAAAAAATGCAACTGATAACATCTCTTTTTCTGTCTTCAAATGGATCATCACTCCAAGACAAGGCCTCTTTACTGTATTTGCTCTCTTTAGCACCTGTTACAACATGCCTGCCTTTTTCAACCAACCCAATATGTGATAAGATGTGAGGGAATACTTTCTTGTGTGATTCTTCTCCAACCAAGAGATCTAAGTGTCCAAATCCATCTACCACCACCCTTGTATGCCTGAAACCAGGTTGGTGCAACCTCATGTACTGGTTAGCTAGGAAAGAAGTCTCTGGGGTCACCAATAGGGTTCTTCCGCCAGAGATATAGAGCGTAGGGACTGTCATTCTCTCAGGATGGATTAAGTACTTGTTTTGTCCATTTGGGTCTACAATAAAACCTGCATTGCAGATCTTTCGCAGGTGAGGAAAAGCCGACATAGGAAGCCTCGAAACGCTTGTCTTGTAAAACCATTGGTGCATAGAGGCACTAAGATTCTCATGCCAAAATGAGCAACCAAAAATGCCTGAGAAGACCTCACATTCATCGTAGGTGCATCGCTGGTAACGTGGAATCAATCGTGCGATAAATTTTAGGACTTTTTGGCGAAGATTCACCTTTGAAGTCTTGATTAGAGGTAAAATTGTGTCTTTGCCTAGAACTGCCATAGCAATCTGTCCATAGAAAAAGAGCTAAGTTGCTTTATGCTTGTAATTTCACATAAAGATATAGAGGGAGTGAGTGTGAGACTTACAGGGACAATAGGAAGTTTCATCTTAAGTAAAGAAGAGGCATTGAGTTTGAAGAACATGGAAGAGTTGGAGCAACAAAGCGACGCAATGTTGTCCGCAGATATGTGACCGCCCATGAGAGCAATGTGGATTGATAAGCCTCCAACACAGTGTGCGACGACATGAACTTTTACAGACAGTTTGTTAAGCTCTTGTATCTTTTTTATAGCTGTAACAATATGGAAAAAAATGAGGGCACAGAGATCGGCAATTGGTACCATGATATTAAAGTTTGACATGTTCAATTCTTCATGCAAGTAGGATCTATCTTATAATTTACCAGCAGGAATGTCAAACTTCCCAATGTCTTCAACTGTGAAATCGTTCGAAGGATGGCGGGGATGTAGTCTTGCTTCAAGAAGCCATGTCTCATATCCTTCGTTGAGTAAACTTCTAACTAGATCTTTTGGTTCAGTTGGTAGGCAGTAACTCTCAATGGAGTAGCCATTGATCAACAGAACAGGATTTTTTCTTCTCTCCGCTTCGGACCTCCCACTCTGACTGCATTTCCATTGTCTGCAACTAATGGTAACTCCATCATCTGTATGATTCGCAAACGAAAACCTATTCAGAAATTTAAACACAGCAGCTCATAGTTTTGCAGTTTCAGCATCCTTTTGAAATTGATCCTGTCAAGTTGGCTGAAAACTGAGTCAGACCAACTTGAGAAACTAGAGCTGGAAATTTTATTAAAACTAGATATCATTTCTTGGAGAAACTAGGGTAGAATATTTCAGAAGCTTATATAGGCAGACTACCTGTTTGTATCTCATGCAAGATGCAAGGAGGATAGGCTTGTTCACTCAAATTTCCTGGAGAGAGATCCCAATGTCTTCCTCGAGGAACCTGTAATACGTAAGTTCTCAAGAGGGACTGCAACAACAGATATGCAAACCTACGCCGCTTGTTACCACTTAAATTCATAATACTCCTCAAGAGTTCCATAAATGAGATGTGAAGCTCTCCTTTGAGATCAACATTCTCTGCTGAAGAACTCTGATGGACTCCTCTAAGAGTTACATGAAATGTTGTCGACTCCCTCCAAGCATAAGTGCCGAGAAGGAATGGATTCATTATTTTCTTCCCTTCAAGAATATATCTGCAAGGAAATTTAGGATTACAATAGGTAAGAAACTATGAAACATATCTAAGTATACACATTTTCACTTCATAACATACTTTGATCCAGAAGCTGATGCAAGGATGAGATGGTATTGCATGTATTGTGTGTAAGGAGTTCTGTCATCCACTCTGCACATATCTACTTCCCCTTCGATGATATGTAGTTTGCTCTTCTCTAAAGCTTCAAAGATAACATAACCACCAACTTTTCCTTTTAAAAGAAAATCTTCAGCCTCTCCTCCGGCTTGATTTTGCTCGTAGACTCCCTTCTTATGTTTCGAGTTCATCTTCATCCGGAGATATGCTGTACAAGGCATACCGCTAATATAACCTCTCATGGTTTCCCATATTACTACAGTTCCTGTAGGCTTTTCTTCTAACTTCTCATCTATGCTCAGACATTTTCCTGTAGGAATTTCATGCTCAACTTCTTTCCCACATTTATCAACATTTAAGAGTAAATTCGGGTTATGAAGATGCCTTTGCTGGAGAGAATTCTTGTATGTGAGAATGTCCTGCACTAGGTGCCTACTTACATACTCCGCGGCAGTTGCGATGGTAAGACATGGATTTATTCCTATAGAACATGGAATTAGAGATGCATCGCAAATGTAAAGCCCCGGATGCACCGTTTCTGGAAGGCTTGGATCAAAAACCTGACCATAATGGTTGCAGACCCCATTTGTATGATCTGCTGCTACACTACACCCTCCTAAGAGATGTACTGATGTGCTTCTGTACTTTGACATGAACAAACTTCCTCCTAATCTCTTGGAAACTTTTTGGAACGCTTGGATCTTTCGTGCGAGTAATGGGTCTTGTGGTGGAGCGAAAGAGATCTGCTCTGTGTCCCCGTCGAATGTAATTCTACCATTATTCTCATCAAACCCAACCGTGTTAAGCACCATTCCTTGGCTATTTTTATGGCTAAAAACCTGCTCTAATCTGTCTATAATACTATGTGAGAACCATGATTCAGTTGGCCATCCATAAGTCCATATCCCCTTGAAGAGCAGTTTTGGGAAGGAGACGGGAACTACTGCTGTCTATTAGAGAAAGAAATACATGAAATTTTACTGTCAAGTTCATCATTCACCATTGGACCTAAAAGATGTGGCTGTACATAGCCAAATGGATTTCAAGTTATTATAGACGTTTTTACCTGGATAGAGAACCCCAAAGAAGAAGTGTAGGATGAGGAAATCGACGGTCCTGGTCGCGCTTGATAGGGGATTTTGGAGAACTGTGTTTTGTCCAGTCCAAATGCATTCAATGGAGCAGGGCTACCATCAACATATGCCACATTGTTGCCATTGCAACTGAATCCATGGCCAAGACTCTCTGAGACATTTAGTCCCCTACTCCGAGACTTGAACAAAATCTCAGCTGTGCCCAAGACTCCACCTGCAATTTTAAATGTACAACACAATCGTTTCACATTCGAATCGAAGTAGGGAGTAGATATTTTGATAAACTCACAGTTCGAACTTTCACAGTACCTGAAATAATCACAAAATCAGAGGATATGTAATCGATATCATTCAAGAAAACTCGCCATCTTTTTCTTCGTTTTTCGCTGTTGCTGCCTTCTTTATTGCATCCTTCACCCGGGTTTTCCACAATGTACTGAACTTGACATTGTGTTTTGATTGCACATCCAGCCTGCATCATGTAAGAAGCACAAGATGTTAAGTCCTAAACATACTCTCTCTGAAGTACAAAACTAACCAATATTGACTAGAATGAATCCTACACATTTAAAAATTCAAAACTAGTATCTAATTAATGACAAGCTTTCAAACTCTTGAAAGTTACCTTGATTGCTGAAGCCAGATAGTTCTTGTCCGTCGAGTTTTTCGCATTGTAAGGACACCCAGATAAGCAATTTCCACAAGCCAAGCAGCTACTCAGCCCTTCCTTTCCTTGTGAACTAGACTCAAAATTTATGCTTAGATTTATGGAACTCCTAAAGCTTTCCTCTATCTCTTCTTCAACTATATTGTTCATGACTTGATCATTAGAGAACTCAACTGGAGCACTTTGTGAACCCAGCATCGTTGAAGCTGTTGCTTCACAGAGCTCCCAATCCTTGTCCCACTCTTTAGGCCATTTTGGGTTCCTTCTAGCACGAATGGGAGTTGACGCCAACACTCCAGCGTTTATCAGGGACCCTCCACCGAGCCCGCAAGCGGTTACTGCTACTGAATCGCCTTGCTCATGAATCTTAAGTTGAAAGAAGAAAAAATGTGAGTGATCAGCTATATATTCTATGAAACCTTCACCTGATAGGGTACTAAAAGGTCTAAAGTGCGCGCATTTTCAGTTTTAAATTGTCGAAAGGGTACTGTAAGGACTAAAGTGCGTATTTTTTAAAATAAAGGGACGTAACTACCGATTAGAGCAAACCTCGTGGGAGAATTTGTAATTTAACCTGAAACATTAAGACAAATATTTCAAAAAAGAGATGAGTTTAACCTGAAACAAGGCATCTTTGGCACCAAACTTGAGACCACCCAAGTTCCCCATGTCCATTCGAATTGCTGACATGACAAACTTGGAGGGCTGCGTCCGGAAATCTTGAGATTCCCATCGACGGCCCCTCTCGATCAAACAAACCTTGATTCCCGCCATCGACATCCTACAAGCTGCAACTGATCCACCATAGCCAGAACCAATAACAATTGCATCATAACAACTACTGCAATCTTTACAACATCTTCCATCACCACCACCACCATTGAACACAAGTACTTCTCTCTCCATTCTTGCAAACCAAACAGTATTCAAACACTTCAAACCACCAAATATTATATATAAGAAGAGCACAAGTGCTTTGTCAAAGTAAACATCCTAGCCTGGCATTTGCTTGTACAAAATGTTGGACTTGAAGATCTTCCTCCATGAAAAAGAAAGAAAAACTGTGTTGACCTTTTCAAAATTTCCTAACATACTTAATGTGTTCCGTTCGATATGCCTCGAGATTGCGGGCATATGTATCCAACGGAGCCTAAATAGATGTGTTAGAAATTATACGTTTAGATATTAGGTGTGTATGTTTAATGCTGTGTATGCTCGAAAGTCAGTAGGGACAAAGGTTCCAACATATATATATCTATGTCCACGTACTCCAGAGCTTTCATCAGCTTGTGCGCTTAACATCATACTTTGACACTCAATCCCAATTGATAGCTTTGACAAAAAAAAAAAAAAAAAAGGTTGACCCACCTGTGTTAGTAAAGAGTGGAAATGTTCACATTTAAGGAGATTAATATCAATTTCAAACATGAGAGTTCAACCACAAAAGGAAGAAAGATTGCCTGACCATTTCAACCTTTATGAAAATGTAAACCTTTATCAAGAGAGAGAAGAAGAATTCTTTACATGGTTCAGTTTTCATTAAGGTTGAAATGGCCACATCATCTTTCTTGCTTTTGAGGTTGAACTCATGTTTGAAATGGAAGGAAGATGATAATCTAACATTATATATTTGTTATAGAATGGTGTAAATTTGAATGGGATGTGTCAGGGCGAATTTCAAAAGAATCTATACTAGTATTATTGTATAGCAAAAGTATGCAACCAAAAAATGTCAAAAATGTTGTAAACTAAGTTATAAGCCAACTAAAACTTGTAGAACTAAAGTATGAAAAACATCAACTAAAAACTACAAGAACAAGTGGAGAATGAGACAAGAAAAAGAGTTGATAATGTAGATATTTCATTCAATTATTAGTATATTTCTACAATGAGGTTGACACACTTTATATAGGCATTTTGGTGATAATGAAAAATGTAATTAGACAATGTGTACAAGTAACACATACATTACATGTCATACAACACATTACAAGTAATTTGACTATACATGAAAAGTTGGTATACATTGGAAATGGTTATAAGTAACATGACAATATATGGACAAAGTAAGGGTACCATTAGTGAGAAATACAAGTTACATGATTACACAATATGTTGGTGTGTATGCATGGCCATCCATACTTCACAACACTCCCCATTGGATGACACTTGCTGAGAGAATATGCCTCATCAAAATCTCTACTAGAAAAAACTTGTGGAAAAAAAATCTAATATAGGAAAAAAAGTACATTGTTCTCATCAATATTGTTTGTAGTAAGATATTGTTGATTGCCTCATTAAAACTCTTGCTAAGAAAACCCAGTGGAACAAAACCATAGCTAAGAAAAAAAGTGCAACACGTTGATACATTTGAAAGAATATAAATATCTCATTAAAACCTCTACTAGAAAAACTCCGTAAGGAAAACTCTAGTATATGAAAAAGAATACATTGCTCTCATAAATTTTTGTATGGATATTATTATGATTACCTCATTAAAAACCTTGCTAGAAAAACTCAGTGAGATAAACCATAGCTAAGGGAAAAAAGTGCAATGCACTAATCAATAATTTTTTTATTCTCTTCGTGTTGACATGAATGGAACATCTTATTGTTTTGTAATAAACCTTTGCAAACCCAAATTTATCTTTTTGAGTAAAATAAATTATATGATGAAAACTATTTTACTTGGAAAATACTTGATTTCCAAATCAATGCTATATCTTATTTTTTCAAGATCTTCCGTATTGAATTCATGTTTTAGGTATTCGAATGATATAACGATGTCGTCTTGATTTCTCACAATATTTGAGTCGTCGACATATGATGATATTACAATGAAGACATAGATAATATATATTACTTAGATATCATTTTCGAAGTAAGTAATCATTGAGGTTTTGGTATGTATGTTCATCTGACCAAATTGTTTAAGTCTAATCGGTTTTATAGCACCACAAAACTTGTAGGCTATTAGTCCAACAGCTTCTTGTTTCCTTAACGAGTTTAGCTCGATTTGGATAACTTTTTTGATAATTATGTCTTCTATGACATTTAACCACATACTATTTATGGTATTGGATCATCATTTTCAAATGATACATTGAGTTCTTACCAAAGAATTATGATATTATGAATATTTTATTTATTTTTACTCCTAACCTCATTTCAAATGTTTATATCATTTGAACCAACTGGTCTTTTACGCCTTAGGTGTTTTATTGCTTTTGCATTTTGCAGCACAATTGCATCATTTCATATATGAACCTTCATTAGTGGAACATATGAGGTTGTCACCTTTTTTATATTAGTAATCAAGCAATTAGCATCATGGAAGTAATTGATTTATAAAATGAACTTGATGCTTAGGTGGATGTGTGGTAAAACTCAGTAAAGATAGATGAATGATCATTGAACTTTAGGGAAGTTCATATCATAATGCAACTAGATTTTTTATTCGACGAGGTAATTCAAACAATTTCATTTGTCATCAATTTTTCGAGCACAATGGCAAAAATTCATGTAGCTTTAATTTGGGATATATCCTCTTGAATAAGTGGAATGATCATTTGAACTTTAAGTTCAATCATAATGCAACATTTTTTATGCGTTTCAAGCAATTTCATGTCATTTTTTTTAAGCGGCTTTAGTGAGACAATCAATAAAACTTGTTGTAAACAAATCATTTATTAGGGGCTTAAGGCATTATACAATTGTTGGAAATCGATATAAATCAAAAGTTTTATTTTAAACTCATTTTAGTTTTATTTAAGCATGTGAAATAAAACATATGCTTTATAATTGAAAACTCAAATGTGAGATATTTTGTTGTTTGTCTAAAATGAATTATAAAGAACATTGAATGAAATAAATATGTTGTGCAAATGTCTCAAAACTAAAATCAATACCTCAATTTTTAATTTTTAATTTTTAATTTTTTAAATCAATTAAATGCTAGCCAATACATAAGTTAAAAATATATAAATATGTATGCATCTACTTAGCCGAAATTTAAATTGAAAATATATAATATAAGACTGAATATGTCCATAAATATTCGTAAATAAATGATAAGCAAAAAATGGTGGTTTTAATAACATATTTACTTTGGGACGATTTAGCCAACAATTTACCTTGAGTCTAGCAATACAATTGTAGTTTTCAATTGATAAAATCTTTTGTGACGGCTCCAGTTCCACAATACTAAACTGGGCCCTGCCTGGCCTAGACTTACGTGGGCCCCCGAGCTCGTCTCGCTGAGTCACGCAAGCCTAGTCAGTCTTTACCAATTACCAATTATGACTTAATTAAAATTGAGTTAATCAATTAGTGAGTTATCAAAGGTATAGCAGAAGCAATTCAATCTCAAACTAATTGAAAACCTCAAAGACACGAATGGATAACCTAGAGTGTGGAAACCCCGCATATGTATATCATTAAGGATAAATAGTCACAGAAGCATGACCACAGGTTATACATGCCCCAAATTCTCTCAAAAACCCATGACCCAATGTTAGCAAAAACAACATATAAATAGGTAATACAAAACCTATACAAGTTCGAGTAGGAAAGTTGCTCCAATGTCCTTACAGCAAATCACCTAATGTTGGTTCCTTTCCCTTACTCGTCTGCGACTCTGCACTCAGTTAAACACGAGAATGACGAGCCCAGGTAAGTAACGCCAAGCCGGACATATATACAACATTTCAAAATAAATAAATCAGTCTAATTCATGCAGATAGAAAGAAAAGAACAGGGAACGCGTGAATATAACAGACAGTAAATAATTTAATCGATACTTGAGGGTCTGAAATATGAAAAAACTGAATAACAATGAGTCCCGACCAAAAGGTCGTTGAGTCGCGGCAAAAGTCCAGCTGACTCGGGTTCAGGACGAGACACAGCCTACCAGCCCTAACCCTTGCGACTATGAGATATCCACAGACCCGAATAAGTGCCCCTAACGTACACTCAATTATGAAATATCAACGGTGTATAAATAAGAGCACATATCACAGATAAATAATAATCATGACTCACTTGCCAATGGACCACTCAACCAATGAAAATTTCAAGAGAAGCGATGAACATAGCAATGTCCTAGCTGGTTTACTTACCTTGAGAAATCGCAAATCGTCCTCAAAACGTCCCGCTCACGCCTCGATATGTGCATCTGACACCCAACTATAACCTCCTAAGTCCTTGATGTCCATTTATACCTTTTAGGGCTAAGTTACTTAAGTTATTCAAATCACAACCAAAATACTTGAAGTAAACCTCACCATGGCCTTCAATGGAGGTATCCACTCCAAAATCCATTTGAAGGACGCAGACTTCGCAAGCAATCCATCGCGTCGTCGAACTTCGTCGAAGTCACGCCTTATTGTCCAATGTTGTTGTATCTCATCGAGGACCGATCGGTCCAGCAACATGTCACCGCGCCGTTCCTCCACGTCGCTGCTGATTCACCGTTCCTCCTCGTCGGCGTTACTGTTCCTCGTCGGCGTCCTAGTGGACCGTGTCGCCAGTCGTCGTCTTCCCTACAGTCGTGCCACCTCTTGGTCGCTGGAACCGCTGTCCGCGCCCTACGCGTCGCCCACGAGCCGTCGTCCGCGCTGCTGGTCTGCCGCTGCTGCCGACCATCCTGCTGGTTTGCTACTGCTCAACTGTTCACGCCTTCGCATCATCCGCCGCCGCAGCTGCTTGCCTGGCCGGACTCCAGTCTCGTTGGAGCTGCTATCTGCGAGCCTCCGCGCGCCGATCTTCTTGCTGTCTCTCTGCTGCACCGCGAGCCGCCGCTTGTGAACTAGAGCTTCACCGCGCCTGCTCCTCGCCGGAGCTCCCTTCACCTCGCCTCTCCCTCTCTCCCTCTCTCTCTCTCTCTCTCTCTCTCTCTCTCTCTCTCTCTCTCGTTTCGATTTTGAGAAAAAAAAATGTGTTTGATGTCCTCGACCTCTTTTTCCACCACCTTATATATTTGACCAAATATTTCTCGACTCTCATGAAATGCGTATCTCGAGGCAAATTTAATGCATCTTGTTTTATTTAACAAACTATAGGTCATTGCATATTTATTTTAATGTGGCCACACTAAAACCACTATAGCCACTTATTAAACCAACATTAAATCACATTTAATTTACATTAATTACTCTTACCCCATAAGTCGCTACATCGGTCCCACGTCGACATGCGACTCGAGACGCATCCCCACTCGTGTTTCTTCTCACCGAATTCCACGCGTATACCTTACAGATAAAATAAATCAACATTTAGCATTCTAATCTCAAATTAGATATTATTAAATAATATACACATCACAGACAAATATCATACCTCGGTGTCTCCACCCGAGATTCGGACATACGTATTCCGATGAGTGAATTTCACATACGACCCTGACCTGGCACGTGGCACAAGTCCGATTTTCGGGCCGTTAAAGTCTTCCTCACGAATTAGAATTTCGTCCTTGAAATTGACGCAATTCTCAAAGGAATATAGTTTGGTATAAAGGAAGATAGTTTAATGTAACCACATCATAACCACTATAGCCACTTATTAAACCAATATTAAATCACATTTGATTTACATTAATTACTCTTACCCCATAAGCCGCTACCTCGGTCCCACGTCGACATGCGACTCGTGACACGTCCCCGCTAGTGTTTCGGCTCACCGAATTCCTCGCGTATACCTTACTCGTAAAACAACTTAACAATTATCATTCTAATCTCAAAGTGGATATTACTAAATAATACGCATATCACTGACAAATATCATACCTCGGTGTCTCCACTCGAGATTCGGACATACGTATTCTGACGAGTGGATCCCACATACGACCCTGACCTAGCACGTGGCACAAAAAAATGATTTGAGAAAACTATTTTATATTACATTTACTTTCAAAATATTATTCAACCATAGTTGATTTTGAAAGTAAATGTAATATAAAATAGTTTTCTCCTTTTTATGTAAAAAAAAATAGAACACGTGATTAAATATATGTTCTCAACTTAATTCATTAATAAACAAAATGTATTATTCTTATGAGCTGGTGGAACAACCTCCAAGTTAGGTGACGAGACAAAGTCTACTTAATATCATGCCTCCTCGAACGGAATAGCACCTATCCCTTTCAATGTTTAGCTTTACCTGGAACAAGTCTTACCCACTATCAACCCAAATTCATAATACTATTTGCATTATAAATTCAAAAATAGAGCACAACTAATCTTTTATAGTATAGAGAAAAAAAAGCTATTTTATGTCACATTGACTTTTGATTTTCCGAAGTAGAAGATCGTTCAATACACAACTACAAAGCATACTTTTGCAGTCGGTAATGTTACAATGCATAGTTTATGAATAAAGTATATATACATAAATAATGCATATAACAAAAAAGAAATTAACCATGATAACATAAAAATAAATTAAACTTATTTAAATTAACAAAAATTATACCTTTTTAGTTTTTTCTCATTGAAAAACTTTTTGATCTTCAAGACGAGATTGTAGAGCAATTTCATGCTGATAACGTGTTGTAAAGTAAGTTGTAAGTCAACTAAAACTTGTATAACTAAAGTATGAGAAGCATGAACTAAAAACTGTAGAAACAAGTTGAAAAAAGTTAAGAATGTAGAGATTTTATTCAACTATCAGTATATTTCTATAATGAGGCTGACACCATTTATATAAGTCATTTGGTGATGATGATAAATGTAACTAGACAATGTGTACAAGTAACACATACACTACATGTCATACAACACTCATAAGTAACGCATACACTACATGTCATACAACACATTACAATCAATTTGACAATACATGAAAGAGTTGGTGGACATTGAAAATGGTTACAAGTAACATGACAATACATAAACAAGTGAAGGTACCATTAATGAAAAATAAAAGTTACATGACTATACAATATGTTGATGCGCATGCATGATCATCTATACTTCTCAACAAAAAAATCATTTTTCGAGCAAAAAAATATTTCAATTGATATAGCTGACCGCACCTAATTCGAAACAAAAAAGTTTCATTGTTGAAGGTCTACATCGTTCAATAGATAAATCAAGTGACCGTTTCGTTTGAAACATATAAAAGAAACAACATAAACAAGCGTTTATATTGTAGTGAATTGCAAGGGGTTAATTTCACAGATGGTTACTCAAGTTTGCAGTTTGTAACACTTTGGTCGCTAAACTTACATTTGTCCCAAATATATCACTCAACTTTACAAAACGTTTCAACAAAGTCACTCCGACCGCTCTCCGGTCAAAAACCCACCGGCGCTGCTGACGTAGCGCCACGCGGAATTTCATGGGAGGTCACTTAACTTGTTAAGTGATGACATGGCATGCCACATACACACCCACCCCACCCCACCCTTAGTTCACCCCACACCCATTACACAAATTTCTTTTCTTCCTCTCCAACCCCCTGAATTCTTTTCTTCCTCTCCAACCCCCTGAATCGTAGTCTTCTTCGTCGTGCTCTCTCTCTCGCGGTCGTCTTTGTCAACCCCCTGGATCGTCTTCTTCGTCGTGCTCTCTCTCTCGCGGTTCCTCTCTCGCGGTCGTGCTCTCCCCTCCCCCTCCCCGACTGGTTCGTCTTCTTCGTCGTGCTCTCTCGCTCGCGGTTCCTCTCTCGCGGTTCTGCGGTCGTGCTCTCCAACCCCCCTGGATCGTCTTCTTCGTCGTGCTCTCTCTCTTTCGCGGTACATAAGTCACTCGCGGTCCTTCGATCTCGCACATCTCCCCCCCCCCCCCCCCCCACTAGTTCGTCCTCTTCCTCATATATATTCTCTGCAATTAGATATATTTTCTGCAATTAGACCAAAATTTTGCAGTGATTACTGGAAGGGTCTCAGATATATTTTCCGCAATTAGACCATATAGGGAAAAAATATGAAGGCAACTGAGAAAAAAAACAACTGTTCTTTGATGCTTGTTTGGACCATTAATTAATATGAATTGTGGGTATTGGGAAGGAGGGCTGTTTTGGAAAGAATGGTTTTTCATTTATTAATACCTAATTAAGCAGATGAAACAGTGTTGTTAATTAGAAGAGGTGACAGTGGCAGTTGCTCTTGATGTTGAAAGCTAACATTGATGTATAAATTAGTAGTAACATGATTTACAAATTTCAATGATCTTCACATTTGCAATCCACATTGTGCATTGGAAAAGGTTTTATGGTATTCTGTTGTCGAAATGGTTCAAGTGTGATCAGAATTTGTTTTAAAAGGTTATGAAATGGTTCACAAGAGAGACACTGACCCCAAATGTTGTAAATGAGAATCTTACATGAAGAGTCTTTAGGATGCAGTTTTCTTCCCCATTATTTTGTGACTGCATTAGCATTTTCAAATATAGAAGGAAATGCCATATATCATATTATCTTTCAGTTCCTCCACAACTTATGCATGAACATGCCGCCTTTTGTTACTCGATATTTGGAACCTTTTGGAAAGTCTTCACTTGTTAGAACTTTTCCCCGCCAAGGCACGATAAACTTTCCTTAGAAGTATAGATGTTAAGGTTTGTTGGTTCATTTTAATAGAAGCAAGATAGTGACTTATGCTTGGTTATCACTTATCTATATATGTCATATTTTTTAGTTTCATTCCTTTTTAGACTTTAAATTTCATGTCCTATTCAAGCTCACGATTCACTCCATTTGTAAGTTGATTTTTTTGGTTAATAATAGCAAAGGAAAAGAAATGTAATTATGAAACAAAACCTCAGTTTCTTGCAGTCGAGACAGGACTTCTTGTAAGAAATCATACATAATTTTTCTAATCCACTGTATGTTTTATAATTTTAAATCATACATAATTTTAAAAGTTGGAGCTTTCTTTTTTCCTATCACAGCTTTGTGGAGGACGAATTGAAGACATCTGCACTACAATTGCTAGTTTTGTCTCACTGCTTCCATGTTCCGTCCCTCAAAAGAGCTTGCATAAATGTGTTGGGGCAGGACTGGACGAGTGCAGAAATGACTGACCGGGCAACGATTGTTATAAATGGGTTGTTGAGGAAGTTATACCGAATGGAAAGCGAGAAGAGGTTGCAAGACGAGTTTATGGGCGTAGGAAACCCAACGGTTGTGCAGTTGCATGTTGGTTGTGCTTGGTGGTCATTGTATTGTTGTTTGGTTTCATTGTATACAAGTAAACACAACGGTTGGAGGAGAAACGAAGTAGTCATCTTCGGTTGGAATCGAAGGGAAAAGTTGTAGTGTCATTTTGTGTAAAACTTATGCCAAACCATGTATTGTGGTTTTGTAGCTTATGAATGAAAAATTAAACTATGTGTTGAATTCAAAAGTTTGGAGTGCAAATTAATTTAGATTGATTGGTTTTTGTTTTTAATTAAAACCATGTATTGTCGTTTTTTTTTTATTCTCGTTTCTATAATTTTGCTCTTCTACGCTTGTAGGAATCTATTTTAATTCATAAATTGAATACCCTGCATGCATAATCGGGCTTTACATAACTCATCGAAATCTTTTTTTTTTTCTTTGCTGTTTTTTTCATGTTTTATAGCTTCATTAATAAGGTTTGTGGTTAATCTCAAAAAAAAAAAAAAGATGAATTCAAGATTTTTTTTGCCAGTTTGTTCAAAGCCGAGCACATTCAATTTGCTTTATGCCCATGAATTTGGATATTTGACTCTTAATTAAGCATTTGGATACATTAAAGAGTTCAGCAAGAGATGCAAACATAAGTAAATAACGAGTCAGAACACGAATCCACATCGGTTTCCATACATTCTAAAACAGATTGTCATTACAAAAAATGGGTTGCCATTACACATGCACAAAAAAAAAAATAGTCCCATACTTTGTACATCATCCAACATGGAAGTTTCACCTATATATCTGGAAAACAAACGCATCCTTTGTACATCATCCACCTCTTCCAATTATTCCGCCTCTTCCAATTACTCCACCTTTTCCACCGCCACGACGTCGAACAACTGGAATCTTCGCTCTTGACTTTGGAGAAATCTTTGGAATAGGTTGTGAACAATCCATCATACTTGGCATTGTAGGAAGGGGTTGGGAAGCACTCGCAATTGTAGCATTAGTTGTAAAAAGGTTATGCTGTCAAGATTTAAAATATATTATTAATACTAAGAAAGTAAAACCACACATTAATGTAGAAATCCAACAATAATTATGGAATTCAATTCTAAACCATTCCAATCCCTCCAACAATGTAACATATCATCTCTGATTTTTATTTTTTCAGATCAATACATTACTCACTATCCACGTATTTCCTTGTTTCAATGCATATGTACATAACATATCCAATACGTGAGCAGCCAAAATCTTATTTTCATTTTATCCACATGAATTTGCAATCTCATTTTCGGGCTGTTTCATCCTTTGCCCTCTAACATACTATTGGACTTATCAATTCTTCTGTGCTATGTATTTTATCTCATCCAGCACTAGCAATATAAAAATAATAATAATGAAATATTGAACCCAACAAAAAAAGCCATTTGAGGCTGTAAAAATTTCATCTAGAATAGGCATTATCAATATGAAGTAAGAATCTCAAATTCTCAATCAATTGTTCTAAAACATCACATTAATCGGTCAATCGCTCAATACAAATCAATTGAGATTCTCAAACCATGTCAAAACATCACCAATTTATGCAGCATTAACCCGAAACTAAAACAAAAACCGTAAATACTTTGTTGATGAAGTTTCATATCCACCCAACAACTTTTTTCATCTCAACCATGCCCAAGATTCAATCTCAGTAATATCACAGAAATTTCGACAACAAAATACCATAAAAATCGATTCAATTGACTCCAACCGACTCAATCACACGTATCATCATCCAATCCATCAATCACTGCAGAATCAGTTAAACCATTCTAAAACAATAACAAACCCGGAATCTAAGCATGCCCGAATCAGTTAATCCATCAATCACTGCATATCTACCCAACAAAATAAAATTTGCATATTAAACTCCCTGTTTGATCTATTTTCGGTCCAAAAAAACCAGTGCAATTATTAACATTTACACGAAGAATAAATCTCTTACGTTGAAACATTGCCCCGTGAAGTCGAGGCCGATTGGTTGCGCAGGATCGAAGCTCCGCGAGACAGAGACCTTGCCCCGTGCTGTCGAGGCCGATGTGCGAGATCGAAGCTCCGCGAGCGACAGAGGTATCGCGACAGAGAGAGAGCACAGCGAAGAAGACGATCCAGGGGGGTTGGAGAGCACGACCGCGAGAAAGGAACCGCGAGAGAGAGAGAGAGGACGGTGAAGAAGACGATCCAGGGGGGTTGGAGAGCACGACTGCACGGCCGCGATAGAGGAACCACGAGCGAGAGAGCACAGTGAAGAAGACGAACCAGTTAAGGGAAGGGGAGGGGAGAGCACGACCGTGAAAGAGGAACCGCGAGCGAGAGCACGGCGAAGAAGACGATCCGAGAGGGTTGACAAAGACGACCGCGAGAGAGGAATCGCGAGAGAGAGAGAGAGAGAGAGAGAGAGAGAGAGAGAGAGAGAGAGAGAGAGACGGCGAAGAAGACGACGATTCGGGGGTTGGAGAGGAAGAAAAGAATTAAGGGGGTTGGAGATGAAGAAAAGAAATTTGTGTAATGGGTGTGGGGTGAACTAAGGGTGGGGTGGGTGGATGTGTATGTGGCATGTCATGTCATCACTTAACAAATTAAGTGACCTCCCATAAAATCCCACATGGCGCCATGTCAGCAACGCCGGTGGATTTTTGACCGATTTTGTAAAGTTGAGTGATATATTTGGGACAAATGTAAGTTTAGTGATCAAAGTGTTACAAACTGCAAACTTGAGTGACCATCTATGAAATTAACCCGAATTGCAAGAGACCCAGTTTATACCATTCTTCCTTGCAATTAAAGAGACTTGGATCAATAAAGCTTAGTTAAAATAAGCCAGTTTCATTAACAAATACATGTCTGCGGGAAAAGCATATAATCCAAAGTGAAATAGACAATCTGACTTCTAGCTTCCAACAAAACATAAAACACAGTAGAGTAACAGCACACAAAAAAAAAAAGCCAAAACAGCCTAAAAGAGTGAGGTTCCCTTCCCCTTCTTGTCTCCACCAATCTCGAAGTGCTTGCACCTCTGCGGACCATCAAGCAAAAAAGCACTTAAATAAGGTATGGAGAACAAGGTGACTAAAAAAATAGGTATGGCAATCAAGGGAAACCAGGAATATAATAAAGAAATAATCGAGACAAACCTTGATCGGATGTTGAGATACATGCTTGCAGCTCTGGCATTGCAACCTCAACACAATCTTCTTAGTAGTTTTTGCCTGAAAGTAGTAGAAAATGGGATTTATAATAGAACTGGAAGCAAAACAAAAATATGAGCCGTTCATCATTTCCCTAGGAAGCAAAAGTGTACATTCATATCAATGATTTAGAGGTAAAAGAGGACTATACCTTCTTGTGGAAGACGGGCTTGGTTTGACCTCCATACCCAGATTGCTTGCGGTCATAACGGCGTTTTCCTTGAGCAGCCAAGCTGTCCTTCCCCTTCTTATATTGGGTGACCTTGTGCAAGGTGTGCTTTTTGCACTCCTTGTTCTTGCAGTAAGTCTTCTTGGTCTTGGGAACGTTCACCTGAACAATGCAACATGAATTTGTAGTTTATTTGAATATCAACATTCTAAGTACAACACTAAGGAACCTTCCAGGCAGAATTAAAAATAAATAATCCCCCACAATCCATAACGCATCCAAGTTTCCTAACTCTGAACCAAACAAGCCAAAGACATAAACCTCATCGGATGGCAAACAAAAATGAAGAGGCTCTAACCAATGACCATGAGATGACATCTTTCCAATAGAATGAACATTAACACCAATTTCATTTACGACACAACCCCCAAAAAAGTTCATGCACACGCGCACAGACACACAAAAAAATTGAGAAGAATTAGCCTCAGCTCCAAATTAATTGGGGTCGGCTAAATGAACCAAACTCTTCCATTGTGCTTGATTTAGTGCAACTAAGAAGAATTAATGAAAAAAAAAAGAACACTTTAAGCATTCCTCTAAAGCTAACAAAATGGCACATGCTTTCAAATTGCATTGAACATAATCCCCTTGCTCAATCCCTATATAAACTTTAAGTCAACTAATTAGAACCAGCGACAAAGACCTATAAACCATATAGGCAAACACACAAATCAACAAAAAAGCAAAAGAAAAAATAACCCACAAATTCTCTACTATAGAACACAAACTAGTTGCCCTAAATTTAAAATTACAATGGTATCGACATGTAGTTCATATCGAGAACCGAAAAATCTCCACAAAGTTCCACCCATCACAATAACAAATTCTCAATTAAGTTCTCATACTGCAGTCTAAAATAACATTTCAAATCATCTGAAGAAAAATTTCTATCAACAAAAATTGACAAATACAAACAAACACAACCAAGATTCAACTGACTGGATAATGAGCAATAGCTACAACATTTAAAACACAATGAAAATCACATTCAACAACTGCATTTCAAACTGCAAACACAAACCACCAAAAATTTATGTCAAAATCACAACACTGAAACTGAAATTGTTTACCAAATCCAATCCCCAAATGAGTTAACACAGAAAAAACCGAACTTGACGATTCCCCTGATGACATCGTACAAGACTAGTAATGGGGACTTTCCGATTGTTCAAATTAGGGTTTTGATTGATTTCAAGTGCGAAACACAGAAATTCAACAGAAACTTCCAACAAATAACTAACTTTAAAGATCAAAGAACGCAAAAATGGAGAGAAGAACTGGAATCGGAGCTCACCATGGCTGCAGATTCGCTGGTTCACTCTCACGCCCAGATCGACAACCAACGAAAACGAAGACGAAAACCCTAAAAGCGAAGATTTATACGAAGAGCAAATTAGGGTTCTTGTGTTCTAACTGGACCGGGCCCTCTAATTGTATCTCGGTCCAAGCCCAAATATATTAAAAAGTAGGAGTGTGCTAAGGGTTGTTAATGAAATCCTCCAATCCGCAAATCCCGTTGGATCCAATACGTTTAGTTCTAATTGGTTCATAATTTAAGTTTGTTAAATTGAATTAGATTGCAAAAATTGCAATACGCACGGATTGGACTAGATTGTGGATTGAACATCTTAATCCGCGGATCCAATCTTCAATCCAGTCCAATTAACCTTTATATACATTACATTATATATACACATTCTTAAAATTTTGAACTATACTTAAATGGGGTTCTAACATTTTTACACCACTTATTTATCTATGAAAAATTATTTGGATACTCACTTTAGGCATCCAATTTGGCGCACCTACCAAAGTGCGTCGTTGGTACACCTCAAGATACGTGTTCGAGATGTATTGAATAACGCTTCTTGATAGGTGCACCAAATTAGGTACTCAAAGTGGGTACGTTTATTCATATACATTTAAAAATCTAAGTTTTTGCAACTTACATTAATTCTTTTCATATTCAAGTCAGTCAAATAAATGTAGAAAATACTAAAACTAGTATATTTGAATCAAAAGTCATATTCAACAATTTTTTTATTAATCATAACTTTCTTATTTATTAACTTGGATTACCTAAGTTTTAATTTTAAATATTAATTTTATAATTATCAATCTGCATGATTTGATCTAGTCTGGTCCGCATTTAGTAAATTAGATCGAGTTAGATTAGCGAAATAAATGGATCGAACTAGATCGTGATTTCTCAATCTACAATAATTGGATTGGATTATGGATTGACTCTAATTGGATTGGATCCAATTCATATGCACCCCTATATGAGTTGCGTCTCCCTAAAATGTCAAAACCGATCAAACCTCAGCCTAGTCTAGCCTGGTTTTGAAACTCACGATACGGGGGAGATTTAGAAAATTTGAAAACCATGACCCGCAGTTTAATGATAGTTTTAGTGATTAGAAAATCATGGTTCACCAAACCCAATCGATTTTTTTTTTGTATTTCAACAGGAGTTGAACCCCACGACCTCATAAAACCTTATCTTTTGACAAGTAATGTCTCAATATGCTGACACCAAACCGAATCGATTATAAAGGAGTTTTAAGAATTTTAATTTAGTGTATTTTATTATATTTTTTGTAGAGAGACGTGTATATACATGTGTGATTTATTGTATTTTTTATGGATGAACATGTATTGAAAAAAAACTGAAAATGTGTTGCTGAAAAATCGCGAAACCAGATCTATCAAATTGGGAAAACCGCGATTAATGTAGTCATTTTTTTAGGTTCCATCGTTTGGTGATGATATGCAAAATTGCTAAACCACGAACCTTCGGTTTGTTGTGATTTCGGGGATGTCCACCACTCAACCACGATTTGCACACCCCTACTAAAAAGTCACAAGTCATAACCCATTCTTTCAAACCATTTCTACTGAGATGAATGAAACATCAATTGTTTAAAAGGCAAGACAAGGTTTAGGGGTTCGACTAGTGGTGAAAAAAAAATGTACTTTGAGATGCGTGTAATGTACCTATATGCGTATCTCACGATTTTTAACACGCCATTTTAAATGGTTTGCGAGTTCCCGCTTTTAGGGTTTTGAGTTCTTTTCTCTTGTTAGGGTTTGTTCATCTGCTCTGCTATGAAGCGAATCCGCTAACTCTCTTGCAATCATGGTGAGTTTGATCTGAGATTTCCACTCTTTATGTTCGTAATCAATTAAGATTTATTGGTTTTGATAGTTGATTTGGCTGTTCTCCTTCATCGTTTGTCTGAAATCTAGATTTCATAGTATTTGAGAGCCCTAGTTGATGAATCAACATGGATTAGTCCAACAAATTAGGGGAATTTGGTTTCGTTATCACAAATTTTGGTTTTTATTGAAAAAAAGCTTAGAACTTTATAAAGATTTGATCTTGGAGTGAGATGGGTCGTCAATTTATTGAATCTTAGGAGCAAACTAGATGCCTTAATTGATTGTTTAGTTATTATGAATTCCTTTGGGTTTGCCTGATTTATTGGTTGTTGTTATTGGGGCAATTTAGCAGTCGTCGAAGAGGAAAGTTAGGAGAGCCCAAAAAAGAGGTGACTCTTGGACCTTGTGTGAGGGAGGGGGAGCATGTGTTTGGCGTAGCACATATTTTTGCATGTTTTAATGATAATTTCATTGTAAGTATGATGCCTGCATTTTAGTGAGTGTGTTTGTTTCTTGATATGACTATTGAATTGAGGATCGTGAGTTTTGAGTTGCAGCATGTGACTGATTTGTCAGGGAAAGAGACGTTGGTCCGTATTACGGTATGCTTCATCTTAAGCCCAATATTTGACTGTGCTCTTAATGACAATTTGACACTAGTGGATGTTGTCTTTGTCTTGACATTCTAATTTCAAACTAGAACAACTATGTTCTAGTGTTTATATTGGTTTAGCTGCAACATTTTCTTCTTCGGATTTATGCTTCACTCAAAATTTGTGCTACTCAAAACAAGTTTTACTGTTCCATTTTTTTGTCTTTCTAAATACTTTGGTTGTTGACGTCATTCATGTTCCTCTCGACTCTTTTAAAAAGTTAAATAATTTTATTCTAAGTTCTAACTTTTACTGTCTTACCATTTTAATTATCAATAACAGGTGGAATGCAGGTTAAAGCCAACCGGGACGAGTCTTCATCGTTTGCAGCCATGCTTGCAGCTCGAAATGTTGCACAGAAATGCAATGTTTGGTTAAAATTACTTTATGGATATATTGTGCCGAGTGCACTTTCAGTTGACTAATATATATGCTTTGATTTACCTTTGTTCTGACTTGTGTGTCTTTGTAATCATGTGTCATTCAACTAGAATTTAGAAGCTTTAGTGGAACAATTATTTTTATGAATGAAATCCCCGAAGCCCTAATGAAGGCCTTTTGTTTTGATTAGTTTTTATTCTTTTCTCTTTTTTTTTCTCAAATAATGATTGGCAAGTTGATTTTTTAAAGTTACTCCATAAATAACTAAAAACTTGTGTTTACGCTTGCTTAGGAACTAGGCACTACTGCTTTACACATCAAATTTCGTGCCACTGGAGGTAATAAGACCAAAACACTAAGACCGGGTACCCAGTCTGCCTTGAGGGTCGTTGCTTGGTCTGGGATGAGAATTGGTCGAATTGGTAATTTTATTTGCTTCTGTAATACAATTATCTCAAATTCTTGATTCACCATTGTTGTTTCAGAGCAAATAGTTCTCCCTTATTTGCCTTGTCAGTGCCTTCTAGTTTAACATGATGTTTCTCATTTTTCCAACTTTAGTGCTTATTTTATTATGATTAGTACTTGTGATTATATGATATTTTTTTTAATTTTTTGAGTTTTCTTCAGTTTTGTATATGTTTTAGAGGATGTAATGCCAATTTCGATAGATAGCACTTGCAGAAAGGGTGGTGGAAAGGGAAGGAGGTTGTAGCTGCCTTGTTGCCAGGAGAGATGTTTTTTGTGGTTACTATGCTCTAGTTTGTTATTCAATAATAATTTTTGTTGAATGTTTTAAGAAATTTTGAGGTTTTGTAGAAACGTTGATAGCATCATTTACATTAATATTTTTGTTAGTAATGATAGATTATTTCTTATATATTTTGAGGATGATTTAAGTCTTTGCCTATGAAGTTTCTTAGTATTGCAAGTAATCATTGATATTCTTCATTTTGTAAACATTAAATATAACTTCTTTGTTTAAATAGAGGGGCACAAGTCTACACTCTATAATTATTTTGTTAAACAAAAACAAATCTTATATTGTTTGTGTATTCTTGCCCCTCTGCATCTTCCTCTTTTGTCAACAATTGCTCCAAACAACAACAGAGAATCTAAAATCTTGGCCCTATGATCCTCTTTGTTGACCTCTCCAACCCATTCTCTTCTTCTCTCCTTCATCCTCCCTCAACCCTACCCATATAACCATATATCATATCATTCCCTGCCTTTTTTTTCTCTCTCTGTTGTCTTTTTTTCCTGCTCTTTTTAGCACGTCCTTGCTAGTGCGGTTTGCTAGTGGGTTTCACTTGCAATCCTAATTGGCAAACCTTTTTGCTAGGTTCTAGAGTGATTGGAGAAAGAAGCACATCATCTCGATCGACCTTCTTTTGAAATGTGAGAACGGCTTTGACGACCGATTTCAAGACATCGATCAGCATCCTAAAATAACATGTAGTTAACCACAAGTGTGATTACTGACAGTGTTGTTGTTTCTTTTTCTTCTTTCGATTTAGAGATCTATGTTTTGTCACCTTTCGGGGGTTTTTGCGTTCCAATGAGGATGTTGTTTTTATGCTTTAGTTGTAATGGATCATTGTACTCTTTTGGTGATGAACATTTAAAAAAAAATCGGAATCTAGAAAAGAATTTATGACTTAACACGAATAGTTGAACATAGTCATCAAACCATTTTCTTGTTTGAAAACATCAAAAATAACTTAAAATGTAATAGGAAAGCACCTTTATCGTTTTGGAGCAATACCAGTTGTCAAAAGGGTGACGGTGAATATGTGAAAAGTCGTGCGCACCTTCTATTTTAGGGGACTATAAACGACCATCAAGGAAATTGTTGCGATGACACCCAAAGTTACTCCGGTTATTATGGAGTGCATGCTTGCATTTTTAAGAGTTTCCACGTGCACTTTTGGATATACATCTATCGCATGTTATGCATTGAGAATTATATGCATATATCTCAAAGTTATATTCATTTTCATACGGATCCCACAAGCCACATTAGTTAGTGTGACTTCGGTGTCATTGTAGCTTTTTCAAATATTAATAAGATATTGCAAAGTTTTACAAGAAAGAAGTTGAATTATACGATTTTTTGTTAAACAAGAAAAAATATATTTGATCTTCTTAATGATTTTCCTTTTCTAAGTTTTTCTTAATTATTTCAAGACTTAAAACAATGAAAATGAGACAAAGAGCTTTAAAAAAACTTCTTTTACCAAGGGACGTTTCGTTGTTGTTTCAATATGCTTAATGAAGAAAAGACTGTTTTACCCTCATTTTTTCCTCATCTTTGGTGCAAATGCAAATCTTCCTCTATCTTTGTTTCCTCCCTTGCGTTTATAGTTTTTTTAGTGCTTATCTAAATTTTTAGTGTTTATCCAAAATGACTTTTTATAAGAAATTATTAAATAATATCTCATTATGCCCATACACAAATCAACAACCCATCGTCTCCAACAATCCCCTCCGACGATCGAATGCAAACTTGCAATTTAGGAGCTCACTATCATTACAAAAGTCGATTTCTTCATACTTTTTATGATGGAAAATATTGTATTTCTACTATTTTTGTGCACTTATGGGGTTTGAATAAAATTGCCTTTCATAAATCCCACTAGTGTAGTGTTATGTTGATTCTTTTAAGGAGCGGCTAAACATACCCCATTTTTGCTTAAAGACCCAATTTTTTAATTTTTACTTCATTGTACCATGCTTTCTACTTAGTTTATCTCTACTTTTTCTCAAATTTTCAAAAATACCATTGTTCACCTCATTACCCTCACCCAAACACCTCTCAATCCTCTTCATTTCTCAATTTTAAGCATTGTAGAACACTTGTACTAGGTCAGCAAGTATCGTAGGATTGTTTTCTTTATTTAACAAGGTTGGGTGTGGTCGCGTCATGTCCTATAAGTGAAAAAGTGTCATCCGTAGGTGTCGGACTGTCACGACCCAAATATCTAATCCCCCATTTTAATTCCTTAATCGGGATCACCGACCCTTGATGTGGGACCTACATCGTGATATGTACACCGATCGAAGCACGTGGCCAAGGTATATTGTATTTTTGTATTGATGTATGTCTAGTGTTATGTATTGTGTAGACTTACTAAGTTGGTTTGTACAGTTATAGGCTTCGAGAAGAGAGCGGGGATGCGCCTCGAGTAGCGTGTGAGATGGAGAATCGGGTTGTTAGCATTTTGGTAAGTCTTATTTAAAACTAATATGAAATAAGGAATTACTTGTAAGCCTATGGTTGTGTTGGTTAATGTAAATAAAAGTAAAGGCCTATAGTTGAGTAAATTAAATGAAAAATATAAGATTGGTAGAGATACACATTGGCACATCTAGGAACTAGGTGAGTAATGAAATGGTGTCACTTGAGGTTGAGTGAGTGGGATATATGACAAAGGTGGACCATTAGATATTCTTATGGATACATAAATCCATGAAGATTAAGGGCTAGGAAGGAACATCACCTTAATATATAATATTAGTGATCAAACAACATGCAAACCAAATCACTCATTCGTTTTTACTGGAGAAGAAGAAGGAATTGCTGGAGATGAGTGAATCATCAAGGTGTTGAAGGAATCCATGAGAGTTGGTGAGAAATTCTCAAGTTAGGGTGCTTCATCAACTAGGTACACATATTTTTAGTTGAAATTAGAACAAGTTCAGGTTTTAGGCTAATTTCAGATAGTAGATGATTGAATATTTGCAATTAGTTTATATATTTGGATTCCTCATTTCAAGCTGATAATTCAGCTATATTGAAGTTCTTAATTTGGTTTTGAAATCATAAAGATATGAATTTTTGAAGTTGCAACACCAAAACTAGAATTCTGCATGTTGTATTAGGAATCAACTTGGGTAATTTAGTCATAATCTACCCATTTTAAATCCAAATTGATCCAAACCAGCAGCATTTGAAAGCTTATTTAAAGGGAAATAATGTTGCTTGAATAAAGGTATTTTGATTTAAATGTTTTTATGTCCAAACATGCTCTATAAATAGGTGCTGGAATTAAAAATGAAAGTTTTGAAACTAAACTTGTTAAGAGCATAACTCCCTAACCACTTATTCAAATGAGTTGATCTTTTAGTATGTTGTATTTGGATATATTTTCTGCTTTGTGACCAAAAATCACATTTTAAAAAAATATAGATTGAGAGAAATTTTTTTTCTAATTCCGCTGGTCGGATTAAATTCTAATTAGACCTATGTTTAGTAAAATCATGATATCTTTTTCCATTTTAAATCAGAATTTTACAAATTAAACCTTTTTGGAAAGCTAAGAGAGAGGCCAACAATAACTGTATTTGATGGATGATTTCAGTATTTTGACCATTTCGTGCCTAAAACTACATTAAAATGTATGACTGAAATTGAAACTTAATTTAGTCTTTAGGAGCTGATTTAGGAAGATTGATTTAAAGTCTATTGAACCAATTTGAATACACAATAAACACCACTAAATTGAGCTTAAACCCACTATATTTGAACTAATGAGATACTAAACTCAGGGACTTAGGAAAAGGGTACGGGAGAGTGAATACAAGATTTGAAATATCGAGAGGCCAGTATAGCTAGGACTTTACTTTGATGTTGTGAGTATATCCAATGACAACTTTACTTAACATTTTATTTCTATTAATTGTTGTCCTTGCATAGTTCTTTGACTATTTTTCCTTTGTATTCTTATATCATGTGTTCTTTACGTATATGCTCACTTGATGAGTCTAGTTTGCATAATATCCATTCATTTGATTTGATTCATTGATTCTATCCCATCCTATGTCTGTTCTTGTTGTTTTAAATGTGAATTGAATGATAAATAATATGCTATTAGGCTAGTGAATATCTTATAAATGTTTAAGGAGACTTGTATTCCTTATTTGTTTAGGTGTGTAGATGTGTCTATGCCTTGACAATCCATACTTGGTATTTCTTGAAATTTTAAAAGTAGTTTTCGCATTTAGGTCTCGTACTCGATCGAGATGTGCGCAACTCACGGGGTTAGAGTCCCTGGGGATGTCGGCACGTGTTACCTGACACTGTATGACACTCGGGGTTAGAGTCCCTGGTAACATTTGAGTTAGAGTCTCTTATGCTATATGATTATTGAGTCGGAGTGACACGTTTCACTGCTGACCGGACTTAAATCACCACTACTTAGCCTAGTGTCAGTATCACTTGTTTAACTCTGATATTTTATCGCATATGATTTATTTTTCAGTTTTCCCATTTATATGCTTTTAAATACCATTTGAATATTTGGAAATGCAAATTAAACTTGTTATCGGGGATTACTGTTTTATTCTTGTACTCACCGTCCTTTTTATGGTGGTGGGTGCAGAGCTGTCCACCAGCAGGCCGGGCAAGGAGAAGATCAACGATTATCCCTGAGTCCTCGACGCATCACTGCATCAATTGTAGGTCTTCTTTTGGTATTTTGATTGTATATGCTATATATGTATTTCAAATACTATTTGAGTTGTATATTGGGTTGAGCGTTAGTTTCCACGACTTGACTTAGACTATTTAACTATTTCACTGCATTTTGAGGACTTTATATATGTGATGTCATTTCCTGGTTTTCTACACTTAAGATTTTATAAATGGCTTTCGCATAATTATAAATGGCTTCTGCATAAACTACTAATTGCTTCCGCATAACCAATAAGACTTCTACTAAATAATTAATTTAATAAAAAAATTAATTAACTCTAAATTTTATAAATTAGTAGGACTAGTGTATTACTTATCTTGAACATGAGAAAAGATGGGTTTAAGTTGTAAAGGCTGACTAATACATAGTTAAATCATGCGTTGATATAATTAGGGCTTAATTACGAGATTAGGCTGGGCAGAGCCCTAGATTAAGAGAGGGGCCGTCACACGGACATACAGATTCGACACGACTAAAGAAGTGTCAGACACACAGGATCGACACCTTTAAAGAGGTAACGTCCTACTACAAACGAGACTGCAAAAACAACTAGGTCTTAGTAGGTGATGGATGAATCCAACCAAAACCTCTTTGTTCGACACCTTTTTGTAGGTAAGGTGTCGACTGTGTCCGACACTCGGGGCAACAATAACGAACAAAAAAATTTCAAAACTTTTAAAAAATACATGAAAATGACAAAAAAATAGTGGTTTTGTTTGGAATCACTTAATATTTTCGAATCCATTGAAACTTTGCACCAAAAGATAAGATCCCAAATTGAAGCATTAAACACAACAACAATCCCATAAACAATACCGATTCAAAAAGGTAAAAAAAACTCTAGAAAAACCTCAAAATCAATTGTTAAATATATGAGAAATGTACTCACGACGTCAACTCGATGTGGTTTTTCTTGGATTACGTTGAATTTGGGATTGTGGTGAAAATGCTATTTAAGAGAGGTGACTAGGGTAGAGGTGAGTGGAGCGAGTGGGACACGAGTGATTAAAAACCTTTTTATATGAAGGGGTTGGTATGTCATTTCACTAGAGTGGGGTCCTTAAGCAAAAACTGAGTCATTTTATCCGCTCCCTTCTTTTATTGTCTTTAATATGTTTTATTTTTTTAACCCTAAAAATGTTTTATTCATTTAAGAAGAACTTAAATACTTGTTATTAATTCATGTATATAATTAATTCATGAATATAAAAACTAAATAAATAACTCATAAAAGAAAATATTTTTTAAAAACTATCATTATGTGTATTTTATTATGTTTATTATTAATAATTATTTAACTATCATTTCAAAACAATTATAAAAAATATTTATAATTATTTAATGTTTTTTAATATTTTTAAATAATATTTTATGTTTGTTATTTTAGTCAAGTTTTTTTTTCTGGATAAATAAAAAGTAGTGCATGTGATGAAAATAATAATATATTTTTTCATCTTAAAAATATATTCGAAGAATATTTATGTCAATTCTCACATTTTACTATTTTAAAATTTGCAACCACTTAGCTCAAAAAAAAAATTTACAAATTTCTAAGAGTTAACTCAAAGATATCTCAGCTCATAAGAAAAGTCGCTCAAAAACCGGCTCAAAAAAAAAACTCGCAAAAGCAAGGCCTCAATATTTGACCCACCTCAGCAAATTTTGTTGTGTCCACGACCATCCGTATTTGCATAAGGATGCAAGATTACATATTACGAGGTACAGAACACAGTTTTCATTGGGTGTGCGTTCTGTCGTGCTACATTGGGGCTGTCATTATAGCGTTTCCCAAAACCTAAAACCCTAAAAGCCCTTCGACAACGAACGATATAAGATGGCCTTGAGGTTTGGTTTATCCTTCATTTTGTTTTGATTTCGATCTTTGATTTTTTCTCATGATTTGCTCCACTTTTACAAGTGCTTTATTTATGCGTTTACTAGTTCAAACTTTTTGACTCTTCAGTGGGTTTTATTAAAGAAAATAATTTGGGTGAAGTATTTTGTGATTATAGATGTGAGTGGTTTGTTTGTAGAGTTGTTATTTTTCCCAAATTGTTTGTTTATACATGCGGGACTGCGAGTTATATCCTCTGCAGGGGATGCCAACCCTGTAGAGGTCATGACGGTCCCAAAATCAACGCGGATCTATAACTTTGTCAGCTGCTATATCTCTTCTGTTTGCAGTTGATTTTCAAGGGTCCAACATTATTCAAACACATGGGAATTTCAAGTTTGTGAGAATGGATTTTTAATTTTGTGCACAAAGTTTATTCAAATGCACTTGCATAGTATTGGGTTTTTTTTTTTTTTTTTTTTTTTTTTTTTTTTTTTCGGGTGATCTAGACACTTTGTGTGAACTGGCCCTAGGATGGCGGAAATAGATCATTAGTGGCCTGACGTTTGACTTTCGTGGGGAAAACGACCACCAATGGCCCGACGTTTGGTTCACGTTTAGTTAGATGATGTGTTTGTGTTCTTTTGTTGCGTTTTATGAATTGATAATGTTCCCTCTCAATTTCACAATACAAATTTGTCTTACACTTGAGGAAATGAAGCACGCAAGGGCGATGTTTCAAAAAATTACATAACTTGAGAGACAACTTATGATGATCACACTAAGTAATTTTTCCAGTAGCTGTAATGGCGTTCTCTTTAGAGTTAGGCTTTAGGTGCAAGCCCGGCCTTGATCTTCTGAATCGTGGCAACATCGGTCTTGAAGGACATGGCTAAAACCGTGTCGTCGATGCCAGTAGTGAATAATGTTTTAGGAACAGACACAGTACCAGCATTTGCACTGCCAAAAGCGGAGAGTGCTGTGGCTATGTTTTAGGGTCTTCATTGTATTGGTAGTGTACCAGACCTTTTGGGAATATGAACATGTCTCCTAATTGGAGGGACTGAGTGTAAAGCTTGTTGGTTGTATCAACAAAGCCGACTTCGAGAGTGCCCTCAATTACGAGGAGGAGCTCGGCAGAGCGAGGGTGGGTGTGAGGAGGGTTTACAGTGCAGGGCGGGTACTTGAGAACTGCAAACGAAACGCTTTGTCCATTCAGAGCTGGGAACTCAGCCACACTTGCTTTGGTGACATTGAATGCTGTAGGTGGTTCTTCTCCTACGAGGACTCTGAATCCGGTGTAGGTGAAGAAGTTGGGATTTGGAGTGAGGTTGAATGGAACTATGAAGTCTGAAAGGATATCTGGATCACCTGCATTTGTCATAGAAACAATGGCAAATGCCACTGCAACTACAAGTGCTGTGATAGCCCCGACCTTAGTCATGGCTTTAGAGAAAATTATATGTTTATCTGCTCTGCAAGTTGATGTTTTTGCTCAGATATCTTGGCCTTCACTTAAATATGCTATTTATAGCTGCTAATCATTGGTTTATTAGGTGCAAGACATCTATCTATGTAGATATCAATGCAGTTAACTTGTCTTTAATTTGAATTTGGAATAATAGCTCTGGATATGCTTTCTTTTACATCTTTTCACATGACTAAATCAAGAGTTCTTTCTTGTTAGTTTCATTATTGTTCAATCCCTTTCCTACATTTAAAAATTTTGCACTGAAAGCTGCTCTGAGTTTTCTAAGCTCCAAAGTTGGCAATGGTGAGGCAAGCCTAGTCTTCGATCTCATACTCGTTTGGTTTCAATTAAATTTGTAGTTCTAAAGCAATTGTTTGGAGTCCAAGTCCCTCTCTATTTCTGTTTCACTTGAATGTCATTTTCCTCTATAACAAATATTTCGTTTTGGGTAAACTTTCTTGTGAATGTGTGAAAATCCGGTGTTAGTATCATACTAGGTTTTTGGTTCGCTGTGGACAGAAACTTTACAGACCAATAGATTGAGTTAATAGATTATCTCCAATTACATTCATTTTAACATGGAATACATTAATTAGGATGGATTTGAATGGTTTGGAAAGCTCACCATCAATTGCACTTAGTCAAGCATAATGGAAAAGTTTGATCCATGTAGCCGACCCCAATTAATTTGGGACAGATACGTTGTTGTTGTTGATGTGTTGGAAGGTGCTGACTGTCTTGTTGTAGAATAAATGTTTTGTTTCTAGCATTTGTATCATATTTTCATATATTTTTTAACTTTAATGGGTGCTCTCGCTCATGTATGCGTGCAATATCTTGAACTTCCTGTAAAGTAGTGGAGGGCTTCTCCAATGGTGTAAAGGACTAATAGTTTTCTTTTCAGGCGCTGCAAAGATGGCGAATGAGATACACCTGGGACCTGACGAATTGGCCAGCACTCCTTGCTCTCCGCTCATGAATGTTGCAAAAGAACAAATTGTTTTACATAGAGGGTATGTTGGTTATAATTATTTTGCACTTTAAGCATTTATCAAACTGTGAATTTAGTAAATTGGGTCGTCTCCCATGAATCGATAGATTGTCTGCTAAAATCCATTTGTGATATAATCTGGAATGTATTGCTGGTGGATGTTGCTCAACATGTTCTTAAGAAACAAAAATGCAAGTTCATATTCAACTAATTATATTTCAACTCCAAACTCAAATGTCAATCTTTATTATGATACTTTGATTGATCACTGATACATAATCAAGAGATAGACACACTGATTATCTTCAGAAGCAGGAGAGTTATTACACACTGGAAAATAATTAAAGACGACGGATCCCGAAAATGAGAAATAACTTGTGATGAATTACACAAATTTGGTTGCTCTCCTAGTAGTAGAAATGGTAATTCTTGGTTTGATTAGGCCTTGGGTGCAAACCCAGCTTTGATCTTCTGAATTGTGGCAACATCAGTCTTGAAGGACAAAGCCAAAATTGTGTCATCAATGGTAGAATTGAACACTGTGTTAGGAACAGACACAGTTCCAGCATTTGCACTTCCAAAAGCTGAGATTGCAAAGGCAAGATTTTTCGGGTCTGCATTGTATTGGTAGTGAATCAGTCCTTTGGGGAACACAAACATGTCTCCTACTTGGAGGGTCTGAGTGTAAAGCTTGTTGGTTGTATCAACAAAGCCGACTTCGAGAGCACCCTCGATTAGGAGAAGCAGCTCAGCAGAACGAGGGTGGGTGTGAGGAGGGTTTACAGTGCCGGCCGGATACTGAAGAACTGCATAAGAAACACTCTGTCCATTAAGAGCTGGGAATTCAGCCAAGCTGGCTTTGATGACCTTGAACGCCGTCAGTGGTTCTTCTCCCACAAGAACTCTGAAGCCGGTGTAGGTGAAGAAGTTAGGATCCGGGGTTACATTGAATGGAACTACGAAATCCGAAAGGATGTCGGGGTCGCCTGCATTTGCCATGGAAACAATGGCAAGTGCAAGTATAATTGCTAGACCACACTTAAAAGCCATTGCTTGAGAATGCTAGTGATGGTATGTTATCTAAGATAGATGATATGATGAGTTGTGCTATACATAAGCTTCCACCAAAGTTTCATTTATAGTAGTTGTTCATCATTTTTTTTTGTAGGTTCAAGAATGCATTGGACATTACAATGTGCTTAAATTGTCTTTCATGCGAGTTTCTTGTAGAGAATGTAGAATATAGGCCTGCATATACTTGTCTTATAACTAATCTAGGCTGCTTCCTTACGGGTTCTTCTACAATCATATAGTTCATAGAGTTGAAAAATCTGCACTAAAAGATCTTGTTTTTTTTTTTTTTTATGACTATTTGTATCCGCACTTTTCGTATACGACTATTCCCATAGGGTCAAGTCGGTCTTACCAAACTCATTGACCGGAGAAACCATTAAAAAATAGTTTCATTGTAGATGCAAGGATTTAAACACGCAATTCCTTTTCATGCGAAGAAATCCTCACGTAGTACTTGCGACACTTTGCCACCCTTGTCGGGTGATGCTCTAATTTTTGTTTTAACTATGTACTTTTCCATGTGAAGAAACCCTCATGAAGTATGAAGTACTTGTGCCACTTTGTCACACTTGGCTGGTGGTGCTCTAATTTTTGTTTTAACTGTGCGTTCTTTTCTTGTATACTTTTTAGCCTGCTACTTCAGTTGGAGCCAAAGAAGAAGCAAACAAACCTAGTGAGTCGGTGACAGTCATCAGCCTCAGCCGCCAGGTGGTACTACATGCAAACAAACAACAACAACAACATAGCCTTAATCTCAAATTAGATACTATATATTCCAGCTATGTCTTTGATCTGCTCTTTTTTTTTTTTTTTTTTTAAACTAGAAGAAAAGATCATATTATTACGTGGTGAAGCGGCTCGAATCCGAAATACACATATCAAGATATCATAAACAGTTATGACATTTGGTGATCATATACATAATTACTTAATTAAAAGTTGAGACTCCCTTCAATGAGAATTCTCTTCATATCCATAACCAGCTCCTCCATCTGCTCTCTTGAATGCAAGGGCGAGGGGTACACACAAGTGCACTCCAATGCACCATCTCTTATAGTGTCAAAGACAGCGATAGACGAACCAACTCCATGAACCGAAGCGCAATCGATGCAGTCGAGTAGGCCTATATCTTGGCTCACAGATTTGCTGGAGTCGTCATCGACGACTTTGGGGTCCTCCCAAAGTGCCATGAAAGAGGTTCTAAGGGAGGATGAAGGGGTGAGGCCGGGGTTGTCGATGGCCTTGCACATTAGCAAGTTCACGTCGTTCAAGTCCGTGAAGTGCTTGTTGGAGTTCTTTGAGTAGTTGAAGGAAGTGTAGCATCTCTTCGCCAAGTCCCAAAAGTAGTCTGTGTTTCCTTCACCACGCACGTCGTGTGTGTTTATGATGGCGGAGTGGTAGAAACCTGAATATTAATTTGTATGTATTGGTCAATTCAATTTGACGCCATTTTGCCCATCATTGCAGCCCAGTAAAAAAGACATACCCCTATTTTTGAACATCTTCAACCAAACTGCATTTTGCAGTACAATTCGATTGCTCCATCCGAACTCCATTTTAGTGGAACGCTAGATTTGGCGTTCCACTCTACACGAACTGCATTTTGCAATTTTTTTATTTTCTTTTTTAATGTGATTTTTAAATTATTATTTATTTTAAATTTTAAAAATAAATAATATTTACTGAAATTTTTATTTGTTAAAATTTTTATTAAAATTAATATAATAAATAAGGAAAATGAATAAAAATAAGAAATAGAGTTTTGGAGAAGAAATAAAATTTATAGTTGGAGAAAAAATAGAATTTGATGTGATAAAACTGTAAAATGTAGTTTTGTGGTTGAAAATGATTTTTGCAAGGTGGGATAATTGTATCGTCTAGAAAAATCAATACAATTTTTCGGATTACGTATGGTGCTAATACATTTATTCCAGGTAATTGTCACTTCTAAGTAGAATTCGAACTATCAATTCCTTCAAATCTTTTTTTTCTAACATGTGATGCATCTACTATCTTAGAGATGTTTTACTCTTGTGAAGCCCAACCCAAATATAGAAAGTGCAGGTAAGACATTGTCTTACTTTTCAGATAACCCAGAGAGACAGTTACTTCAAGTCTTCATCCAGCTCCACACACATAAAATACCTTAGTAGCACTATAGTCAATTTTCTTTTACCAACTAATCTACATAAATGGTTATCAATCGGTGGGTAGCTTATTAGTTTAGTATGGGATATGCGGGTTCGGTTGGTTTTTTTTTTTTTTTTTTTAAAGAGATGCTTGATTGACCAAGCAAAGACATCTAATCAAAGCACCAAGTGACATGACAGGTACTTAAATAAAAGGAAATGAATTGATTTGGGGTAAGACTCAAGTGTGTTTTGTCACCGAGTGTTTTGATTGAATGTCTTTGTCGGGTCAATCTAACATTTCTAAAAAAAGGTTTAATCTCAATAGAGGCGAGTTGGTTTTTCTTAATAAAATTACAAAAAAAAAAAAAACTAATCAACAGTAGTTCTAAAACTACTAAAGGGTTTTAATGCAAATCAAGTCGAAAAAGAAACATTTGGAGGTAAAATTTCCATTTCAACTCTTTCGTAGCCAACACCATCAATTGCACTTAATCGAGCACAATGAAAAAATTTGATCCATGTAATCGACCCCAATTAATTTGGACCGAAGGCTATGTGTTGTTGTTGAACTCTTCCGTAAGTGCTATTTATACAAATCGGTGTGTATTTAAATGTCGCCAACAACCTAATGTCTATTTTCGTCACCCTAATAGTACCCTTAGTTTTGTAGTGAAAAAATTACAAAAGTACATAGCTTTTTACTTTAAAAGAGGAAAATGAGGTTCAAATGTTTTTATTTTCCGAAATAGGCAATCTCGCCTATGCAAAAGGCGTTATCACAGTGGCAACAATTTTTTGCTGACGTGGACACATGGATAACGCCTTTTCAAAATGCGTTATCCATGTGTTCGGGCCATGTAGGATGACATATACTGATAGCACATTTTCAAAAGACGCTATCAATGTATGATCGTCCAACTTGAACAGTGAGGTGAAAGACAATTGTATAGATAGCTCCTTTTGAAAAGGAGCTATCTATACAAAATTATACACTCTATGAATGACTCTTTTGAAAAGGAACTATCAATACAAATTTTTTCCCCATGAACGACACGTGCATATGGAGATGGACGACCCGCGCTCACTCGCGTATCTCGAGGTAGACAACCAATGTAAACAACGCGCACGCATATCGACGTGGACAACCCATGCAAACGTCACCCATGTATGCCGATGTGGAGATTTCATGCAAATGTCAGACACGTCTGTCGAGGTGGGCGACCCATGCAACCTCGTGCAACTCATGCAAACGTCACGCACGTGTCTCGAGGTGGTAAAACCAATGTCAACGTCACACACGTATCTCCTGGTTGATAACACATGGAAACGCCACGCACGTATGTCGAGGTGGGCGAGCCATGCATATCCACTACAGACCATGGACCCCATGCAAACGTCACGCACGTATCGCGAGGCGGACAACCCGGGTGAGTTGCATGCTTACTATGGATATGTATGGCTGGCCCACCTCGACATACGTGCGTGCGACTTTTCCATGTGTTGTCAACCAGGAGATACGTGTGTGACGTTGGCATTGACTTTATCACCTCGAGACACGTGCGTGACGTTTGTATGAGTTGCACGAGGTTGCATGGGTCGCCCACCTCGACAGACGTGTCTAGACATTTGCATGAAATCTCCACCTCGGCATACATGGGTGACGTTTGCATGGGTTGTCCATGTCGATATGCGTGCGCATTGTTTACATTGATTGTCTACCTCGAGATACGCGAGTGATGCGGGTTGTCCATCTCCATATGCACGTAGCGATCATGGGGAAAAAATTTGTATTGATCGTCTTCTTTTTTCAAAAGTAGTCATTCATGGGAAAAGATAGTTTGTATTGATAGCTCATTTTGAAAAGGAGCTATCTATACACATTGCCTTCCACCTCACCGCCACCTTGCCACCATGGATGCCAACTCATAACCAATAACTCCTTTTTAAAAGGAGTTATCACCTATTTTTGTAAATTAAAAGTAAACTTCCCTATTTTGAAAAATAAAATGTAAATCTACCCCACTTTTAGAAAAACTCCTTTTGTAGTTCTTTACGTCACGTATCTAACATCAAAAAATAATCGGTGAAATCCCTTTAGATATTTATTTAAATGCATCCACATTGATGCATATTAGAGGGACGCCAACAAATACGTGACTTTTCTAAGTTACATTATATAGTAGGGTCTTTTTTTGTTTAAATAAAGAATTTCAAAAATATATCAGCAAGTGTTAATTATATTTTTTTCTAGGAAGAAAGATGATATAGCTACCAACTACATTATACTATAAAGTTCATCTCGATTCTGATCAGGACGATCGATGTGCAATTCAAATTCAATTACGTTATTACACCAACTACTCCACCACCAAAATTAGCTCTTTTATTTTTACTTCAATGAGAATCGAATCACCACCTCCTGAAACGTTGCCTTTAGGCAAATGATGTCTCTACCAAAACTAGCTCACTCTAATTTTATTTCAATAACATAAGTTCAATTAAATAAACATTTTTTATTGAATCAATGAAATAAACATTAAACTTTGCTAAACCTTTTTCTTGCTTTTCGTTCTCTTTTATTTATTTATTTTTTGCTTAAGAGGGAGTCGAAAACACGACCTCCCTGCTTAACTTTTAGCAAATGATGTTTCACCTGAAATGCTTTTGACCCCTTATTTTTAATTGAATGTTGACAAATAAACTTTACTTAATTTATTTTCTTTTATTGATTTTTTATTTGGGTGGATTAGACTTGAAAAATCTTAATAATGAATGGGCTAAACTTAAAAAAAGAAAAAAAAAAAAGTGGTCTTTGTATATATAAGGGGTTACATGTATCTTGCCATGAGTTATAGACTAGGGCAAGATACATGTAGATCCGCTCCTGCACATATAGATGTCATTTAATACAAGTGTGTCTATCTCTAGGTGTAGCATGTGATCTCCACCTGACACATTTCCCGCACAATTCCCATCTACATCAATATGTTTTTTTTTTTTTTTTTTGTTCTTTTTCATAGATCTACATCATGTGAATGTTATGTAGTTGGTCTAGTCTCTAGACATGACTTTTTCTTTTATGTGTATGGTGTGGAAGATCTTATCATCGAAAGGCCATGAGAGCACGTTAAGCATCTTCGATTGTAAATGTAGATTGTCGCCACATCATCAATGTAAAAAAATGTTAAATTACGTGACATAAATATAAATTTTATAATAAAAATAGTCTGTAATGAATAATATGGATTATATTTTCTATTCATGATATGACAACTTTTTTTAACTTATTAATATATAAAAATAATTAATAAATGATTATACATATACATTATTCTATGTAAAAACGATCAAAAACTTATTTTGAAAATAAAATCACAGTTGTTTGTATTTATCTTTTTATACATAAGTTATTTTGTGATCATCTTTGTATCTTGATAAATACGGAAAAAATTAAAAAAAGAAACGTAAAGATATGGATAAAAACAAAACCAAAATGCAAATATATTCAGCTTGCTATTTTTTTGATTTCTTGTTTCGTTGCCTTTATTTTTTTTAAGTTTTTCAATGACTTAACATAATATACACGGTTTATTACACCCTCTACATCTAGAGGGTATAATAGACAGTATTTACCTTTTTATGTCATGTTATTTACACATTCTCAATCCACATCTTCATTAGAGAAGACTTTTTTTTATATAATGTGTATTTTATTTTAGGTGGCCCATTCTCGTCCAATCCACAGCTTAGTTGGGGATGCTATTACTTATCACGTATGCACATACGTACCGAAGTTATAAGGATGGAGAGGTGGATAGAGGCTTTTGCGACAGTCGATGAGAGTGACGATCCCGTACTTCTCCCATTGATGCTCCGGGAGTCGCTTCGATGCATGAGCGGCCATCATCCCCGCTGCGCCCATCGCCCCACACACCTTCATCCCCTCGCCTCGCATCCCTGCGCACCACGTGGATCACTTACCAACCCTTCGATCTCCAAACCAAATCACACTTACTTACCGACAACAAACGCGATGTCTCGTCCGAGTCAAACCGCATCCTCACGAACGCGGACGACCGAGTCGACGCGGTGTCCTTGAATGGCAGATTACTGAGCCGGAACGAGTTGAGCGAGTACCCAACCAGGTCGAACCCCCGGGCCCACAACGCCTTACTCCCCTTCCCAGTCGGCACCAACTTTTCAATTCCCAAATTGACCCCATCTTCTCCCCCAAATCCCCCTTCTATCCCCTCCCCCCAAATCCCCATTTTCACCTCCTTCAGCACCCCCACAGCCGCCGTCCGGTCACACACTGCCGTGAGAGCCCTCACCGCCGCCGCCCACTTCGCCTCCGGCAGCGCATACAGAGTCGCGAACATGGTTGGTTGGGATTCATCAGTAGTGGTGGGGGTGGTGGACCATGGGTTCTGGTTCAGCTCATGTTGGATTATGAGTTCGAATGGAGGGATGGAGTCGGCGGCGGCGGCGGTGGTGGAGAGGTCGAGGGAGCGGAGGCGGAGGTGGGGAGTGGTGGGAATTGTGAAGGAGGCGCCGGTGGGGGCGAGGTGGGAGCGGAGGATAGGGTGGGAATTTAGGATTTTGTGGAGGGTGTTTTCGAGAGAGTCGGGGTCGGGTGGTTTGGAGAGGTGGAGAGCGCAGACGGAAACGCCCGTGCCGCCTCGCGCGGCTCGGACCCACGTGTGCTCGGTGCCGTTGATGGGGCGAGTGATGAGTGCTTCGAGGGTGCGATCAGCGGCCATGCTTGACTTGCTTTTTGAGTATTACACCACACGCATTATATTGATATGTAGTAAGTGGTTTCGTGTAAGCAAACAGCGTTACCTTTATATAAGCCTCCAAACTACAATGTGATAAATGGGATTGATGACTAAGATGTCATTTGAAATATCTCCGGTAAAATGAATGGGACATCATGTCAAAAGGCAAAAGATTGAGGACATCCTACAAAAATTATTTTCATTAGTCATAATATTTGTCACATTGAATTTTTTTTTTGTTCCACAATATGTATCACATTAAAAAATCAAGGTTGTATTATAGTTTTTTTTTTTCGATTTATCTCTAATTTTAAGCTACATCATTAATGTCAATTAGGGGTTCCACACTAATTTTTAAAGTAAAAACTTGTGAAAATAGATTATTAATGAAGATTAATTTAGTCTCAATGCCTATATTTTTAAAACTTTCAATTATCACCTTAATTCATGTGCACAAACATAAATGTGATAGATAACATGAAACAAAGGGAGCATTGTGGAGAGGCTCATTATTTTTATTGCGATTTGTCCTTTTATACAAGAATTAAGAAAATTATTAATTCGTTGAAAATTTTTACAGTGAGATAGAATGAATCGTCGACTCTCTCTATGTAGATAGGAAGAAAAAATCATTAACGAAATTGACTAAGGTTGGAACTGGAAATGAAGTAACTAGACCTTGATTTTTTGTGTGAAAAAAAATCCCGAATAAATGTGACAGATATTATAAGACGTTCAATTTGAACAATAATTCGACATAGAATGCGTTTTAACATGTGATTCATGCATTGCACGATCACGAGTAAATGATTTGAGGTAGCATTTATATACAAGATTGATGGATAGGGAAAGGTTGTTGAGGGTCTCTATCTCTCTCTCTCTTTTCAATTTCCTCACAATAAATCTACTTGAACTCATAAGTCCGAACTCATATTGGGGTTTTTAAAATTTTTGTAAATATTTAAGGGGTATTAAATTTTTTTTACAAGTGATAGTGATTGCTTCATTAATTGCTCGATGAGGTATTTGAAATTAAAAAAAAAAAGTTTCGAGTCCGGACTCATGAATCCAAATAGCACTACCCATTTCTCAAGATATGTGGGTACGTGCTTTTTAAATCTCGAGATACGTGATATGTGATATTTAATTCTCAAGATATATGCCTACGTGCTCTTTAATTCTTGAGACCCATATTTACGTGATATTTAAATCTCGAGATTCGTGCGTATGTACTCTTTAATTCTCGAGATCTTTGCATATGTACTTTTTAATTCTCGAGACTTGTGTATACGTGGAGATGAGATTTAATTTGTCTCGAGATCTGTGCATCCTTGGAGATTAGATTGAATTAAGGGGGTTATGATTCTTGTGAAATAAGCTAGCACAAAATCAATAAAATATTAATCTTACACTTCAAACTTTAAGGCGTACGTGGTGAGGGCCCAAGGTGTGGCTAGGCCTCGCCATTGTTGTGTCGAAAGCTTTGTCAAAATCTGCCAAAGGCATACTTGGAGAGGACCCAAACGAGCTAGGGGCATGGTAGGTCGTGTAGAAGTACTATCGCCTCTTGAGGCTGCACCCTTGACTTCTCCAAGATATTTCTTGATGGGCGTGCTCTCCAAACTTGAAAAATAAACGATGACCAATATCACTTATGTTGATCTTCAAGGAGTGAATATAAGATGAACATCATAATTAATTATCGTGCGAGCACGAAGATGACCAAAGTGAAGTACTCATTTACGCTACTAGTATTTCCGCCTTCATTAATAATAATAATAATAATAATAATAATAATAATAATAATAATAATAATAATAATAATAATAATAATAATAATAATAATAACAACAACAACAACAACAACAACAACAACAACAACAACAACAATAACAAAACATAATAATAATAAAGTTAATAATAATAACAATAACAATAATAAAGCATAATGCACTGCAAAAAAATATATGAAAAAACAACAACAACAACAACAACAACAACAACATAGCCTTCGTCCAAAACAAAAAAAATATATGAAAATACACTACAAAAACATTCAATATAGCAACAAAAGTTTAGTTTTTTTTTAATTGATTGAACATCTTACAAAACTTGGAGATTGGAAATTAATATTGGATGCCAACCCCAAAAAAAGAAAGAAAGAGAAGAGTAGAATTAATTATTCTTTTTATTTTGAAAAAGCAAAAAGAAAGTATTTGCCAATGATTAATCAACCACAAGAATCAACGACGAAAAAGACTAATTATTCTTTTTATTGAATGAGCATTTTACAGAACTAGCTTGGAGGTTGGAAATTAACTTGGAGGTTGGAAATTAGTATTCGACAAGACATCTTATTTGATTGAGTTTTATTTGTGTTCTACTGTATCTAATAATAATAATAATAATAATAATAATAATAATAATAATAATAATAATAATAATAATAATAATAATAATAATAATAATAATAATAATAATTTTCTTATCAATTATTAATGGATTTAATTAGTTTTTTTTTCAATTTGCAGTGATATGTTTAGGATTCAATTAGGGGTAAGGTCATAGTCACACATATTTAATTATTGTTTTAAAGCCTTTCTTATCAATTATTAATGGATTTAATTAGTTTTTTTTTCAATTTGCAGTGATATGTTTAGGATTCAATTAGGGGTAAGGTCATAGTCACACATATTTAATTATTGTTTTAAAGCCTTATCAAGGTTTGCATAAGGCGTGGACCCAAACGAGTAGAAGCGTGATAGGTCGTGCAAAAGTCTCGCCTTTTGAGGCAACACCCTTGCCTTCTCCAAGACATTTCTTGGTGGGCGTGCTCAAGTATGTGCTGACCCGAACTCGAAAAATATGCGATCAATATCACTAACGTGGATATTCAAGAGGAGGTACTTATCTATACTACTAGTTTTTTGCCTTCATTCGGACCCCATATAATATTAATAATAATAATTATTATTACAATAATAATAATGATAATAATAATAATAATAATAATAATAATAATAATAATAATAATAATAATAATAATAATAATAATAATAATAATAATAATAATAATAATAATATCTATTGTAGTATCTCGATAAGCATCGTCAACTCAAAACTAAAACTTCAACTCACTTAACCCTAACATCACGTTGTCCTCTCCCGAGTCTCCCCCATCTTGTTCACGCACTGCCTCTAGCTCCAAGGCCGATCCTGACATTTTTAAGGCCTAGGGTAAAAAAAAATTAATTAAGGCTTCAATAATTGACTAGTTGAAATTAATTTTAATTAAGAAATATAAATAATAAAAAATAGGCTATAAATAAAAGGATAATCGTGTAATGGTCCGTTTTATTAACACCGTTATTTATCTCGTAATTTCAGACATTAATGCTAGCTCAAACCCACGTGGACGTCTCGGGTAGGCTAAGACACACGTCGACCTAGGTACACTAGTAAATTGTGTGTTATGATGTTTAAATTGCGATGCAATTTATGGATTTACTTGTAAATACATCACATGTGTGTATGTTGAATATCGATATTGTGCGAGATTGTGTGACGGGGTAGTTGCCTCGAAGTGCATGTCAACACGTGTATCGAGATGCGAAGTACGAGTACACTAGAGAAACTCGACAAATTCATGTAAACATGACTAGGAAACTAAATTGAAATGAGTAATGTAACCATATGCTAATTAAATTAAAACTCGAACAATAAGCTATTGCGCGCCTTGAAATGCGTGTTGGCACATCTAGGAATTATAATGAGTCTAAGCTAAGGTAATTAAATAAAATAAATCAAGGCCTATAGTTTGGTTAATTAAATGGAAATCATTAAATTTTTCTCCACATACGTGTTCACACATCTAGGAATTATGAGAGTAACAAATTAGTGTCACATGAATTTTAGTTGGTGGGAGTTAGTGGGCTAAGTTGCTAGAGGTGAACCGTTAGATGAATCTCGGGATACGTAAATACACGAAAATCAATGACCAAGAATCAAGCTCACCTTAATATATAACATTAGTTGATCAAACAACATGCAAACCAAATCATTCATACATTTTGCTGGAGAAGAATAAGGAATTGCTGGAGAGGAGTAAATCATCAAGGTTTGTTGAAGGAATCCATGGGAGTTGGTGAGAAATTCTTAAGCTAGGTGGTACATAAACTAAGTACACATCTATTTATGTCAAATTGAAATTAGTTCTGATTTTTGGATAATTTTATAGGATAGATGTTTGAATATTTGCAATTGATTTATATATTTGGATTCCTCGTTGAAGCTGATAATCCAGCTATATTGAAGTTTTTAATTTGGTTTTGAAATCAAATAGATATGAATTTTTGAAATTGCAAAACTAAAACTAGAATTCTTCATGTTGTATTAGTAATTAGCATATGTAATTTGATCATAACTTGCTCATTCTAGATCCAAATCGACCCAAACTAGTGGCATTTGAAAGATTATTCAATTGATTTCATGTCCAAAAGTACTCTACTAGTAGGTGCTCAAATTCAGAAGGAAAAATTTGAAACTAAATTTGTTAAAGGCATAACTACTTATCCAAATGTGATGATCTTTTAGTATGTTGTATTTGGGTATTTTAACTGCTTTGTCACCAAAAATCACATTTTTTGAAACTATAGATTAGGAGAAATAGATTTTCTAAATCCGCTAGTCGGATTAGGTTCTAATTAGAACTATGTTTAGTAAAATTATGATCTCTTTCGTTGTATATCGAGATTTTACAAACTAAACCTTTTCAGAAAGCTAAGATAGAGACTAACGATCTTTGTAGTGGTGGAAAATCTTGAGATTCATACCATTTCGTACCTAAACATGTGTTGTAACATAAGACTAAAATTAAGGCTTAATTTAGTCTTTAGGGCTAATTTAGGAAGATTGATTTAAAACATATTCAACCTGTGACGACTCCAATTTCCCGTAAACTGGGCCCGCCCGGCCTAAGCCCACGTGGACCCCCGAGTCAGTCTCGCAAGGTCAACGCAGACCTAGTCAGCCTTCCAATCCTTCATTATATGTAAATTCACAATTTTTAAGTTGAGTTATAATTATTTGTCAAGTTTTACAATTTAGCGGAAACAATTTCTACAAATTAAATAACTCAACAATAATGTAAAAAGTTAGGCATTCTAATTGTGGAACCCAGCATAAATGTATCATCAGAGGAGAGTAATACAAGATATACAAAAAATTCACCTAGCTATGGAGCTTTCCCTCTGCTACTCGTCTGCGGTTCTGCACTCAGTCAAACATAAGAATGACGAGCCCAGGTAAGTAAATCCAGTAGGACATATACACCATTTCAAAATAACCAGAACAGTCGAATTCATGCAATTAGAAAGAAAGGAAATAGGTAACGCATGAATATAAAAGACTCTAAATAAATCAATCGATGAGTGAGGCCAAATAACAAGGAGTCCTGACCAGAAGGTCATTGAGTCGCTGCAAAAACCCAGCAGACTCGGGTGTAGGACGAGACCCTAACCTCCCAGGCCTAACCCTTGCGACTATGAGACATTCACAGACCCAGATCTAGGACGAGACCCCTGCCTCCTAGCCCTAGCCCGTACGACTATGAAACATCTACGGACCCGGATAAAACGTACACTCAATTGGGAGATATCGACGGACGACCAGGAAAAACCTCGGGTTTAGGACGAGACCCCTGCCTCCTAGCCCTAACCTTCTCATATCGCAGATAACAGTAACCATGACTCACTTGCCAAACGGACCACTCAACCGATAACAATTTCAAAGATAGCTAACACAAAACAGTAATCAATAAGAGTGAAAGGAAGCTATCACAAACCAACGAACAATTTTCAATGTACGACTCCACGCAATAGCACTTTCAAAGATAATATCCAAGCAATGAATCACAATATCAAGGCAATGAAAATTTCTGTACAGTTCCTCACTGGTTTACTTACCTCGAGAAATTTGAACCTCAAAACGTCTCGCTTGCTTCTCGATTTACGCACCCGACACCCGACTCATAAGTCCCTGGTGTCCATTTAGACATTTTAGGGCTAATTTACTAAAATCATTCAAATCACACTGAAATTAGGCGAAGTACAACTCACCTCCATCGCGTCGTCGACATTCGTCGATTCGCACCCCTCGTCGAGGAGCGATCGGTCCAACAACGCCATCGCGTCGTTCACCGCGCCGAAGTCGAAACTGTGCCGCCGCCGCTGCCGGACCGCTGCCGGCTCCACCGTCGCGCCACCGCCGCCGCCAACATCGCCGAGCATTGCCGCTGGCGTCGCGCGTCCCGTGCCGTGCGCGCGCGCCTCGCTGCATCTCTCGCCGCCGTGCATCTTCTCACGTCGCAGCCGAGCCGCCGCCACCGCAAGCATGCCGCCGCCGCCATCCAGCTGCTGACGATCCCGCCGGCGTCCGCGTCGCCGCCACCTACCGACTCGTTGCTTTGCACCGTCGCGGATTCCGCGTAGCCACCGCCGTCGCTTCGCTGGTCCGCGAGCTGCTGCTGCTGGAGTCGAGCCGGTCCGCCGCTGCTGCTGCCGCGTTCCTCCGAGCCGCGACACAACCGACTCGTCGCCTCCGATCATTTGTCTTCTTCCCCGGCGGTTTCTCTCTCTCCGTCACTCACTCTCTCTCTCTCTCTCTCTCTCTCTCTCTCTCTCTCTCTCTCTCTCTCTCTCTCTTCACGATCTCTCTCTCTTCTTTCACTCTCTCCCTAATCCTATCCTTTTTTTCCTCTCTCTTATCACATTTATATATATATATATACATTTCTTTTTATTTCCTTTTTGATTTCAAATCAAATGTGTCCTTGGAAATCGAGCATCGCACATCTCGAGGCACAAACCTGCCTCATTTAAAAATCTTGATACTCGCGCTACACGCATCACGAGGCATATCCAATGCACACATTAAAACCACATAGAGCCACTATCTCAGTCCCACGTTGGCACACGACTCGATGCGCGTCCCTGTTCGTGTTTCGGCTTACCGAATTCCCCGCATATACCAATTCGTAAAATAGCTCAACAATTAGCATTATAATCTCAAATTAAACATTATCGACGTCTCCATTTAGGATTCGGATATACGTATTCGACGAGTAGGTCCTACATACGACCTTGACTTGGCACGTGGCACAAGTCAAATTTTTGGGCCATTACACAACCATTGTAAAATACATAATAAACATACTTAATTGAATTCCATAGACTTAAAAGACTGTAGCTTGGTACCGGGGAGCTTGTCGGGTTGGATACGAGAGTCTGGGGAGGTTGGAGAGCGGTTTGAGGTTTGTAATACCCAACTGAAAGACTCTGAGTATTTGATTTTGCTTTAAATTTCATTTCCATTATTTCTTGCTGTTTTGATTATTCCATTCCGTAACTTGGACGTAGGTTGAGGTTACTCCCCCAGATTTCCTGGTTGTGTGCTCATGATGCACTAGAGTGTAGCACGTGTGACCTAACCCTTAGTGAATGGCAACATGAGCTTACATTTGGTGCACATGTCGGGACTCAACGGGTTTTGCGAACGTCGCGAGGGACCAAGTGTCGGGCCAGTTGGGCATAACCATTGGTAGGAACCGGTAACCCGAAGTATAATCTAGTCCATCTAGAGTGAGCACACACATTTGTTAGCTTATTTGTTATCTATTCATGCAACTATCCATTTATAGTTGTTTGTCTTTACATTCCGCATGTTTATTTGACAACATTCCTTGCATTTCCTTTACTTTATTATGCAAATGCTCAAAGGGGTTTCTTAGGGTTTTACTCACTGGACTCGTCATTTGTCTTTTTGTGATGATTGAGTGCAGATCCTAGTACCAGTAGGGGCAAGGGGATCGTAGGCGACTACATCTGATTGCCAGCCGTCGAGGACCTACTAGTACGTGCTTATTTTGATATTTTATATATTTTGTGTACTGAGAGACTGAGATGACACTGTACATATATATATATATACCATGTTTATGGTATTGTCGCTGATATACGGAGTACTTTTTGGGGGTTTTTCATAGTAGGAAATGCTCTTATGAATCATGTTTATCATGCAAATTTACCTTATCTAATAATATTAAGTAAGACTTCTGCTGATTTAACTTGTAAGATACAACCTACTAGCATGATTATGCATTTTATTAAACTACATATTATTGAACTAAGTAATTTTACATACTTAAAGAGAATAAGTTAAGAAAATTACGGATAATACACTATCTAAGTTGATTAAACACACGTGGATACGATTAGCGAGACATGAAGTGGATGGGCAGGTGCTGGACATGTGTAGTTGGGCCCACTGGGCATGGACTACATAAAGACACGTCACCCCGGGGTGGCAGGGCCGCCGCAGTTGGTATCAGAGCTAAGCGTTCTAGGAACTTGGGAATGTAAAATGAAAGAGCATAAAATTTAATAAATAAACTTTAGTTGTGGAAACCCGATGTTATTGCTTTAGAACTTTAGTTGGGAAGTGATGTGAGGCGGGTAGAGATAAGGCTTATATGCATGTTATATTTTCATTATATATATAATATACGTATATACACCGAGGCTGATTCGAAGCACGCTTCTCGGTGCAAATTATAGACGGACAATCGACTATGCCTTTTAAGATTGGTCAGGTTAATGATGCAGCTAGAGATTCCCCGGTTACAACTAGTATGGAGGGATCGACTCTCTGATCAAGAGACTCAGATGGCCGAGGTACTACGCCCGTTACGGGATCGGACTGCTGCACTGACGACACTTGCTACTGCGGTTACCGCACCCAAAGAACTAGTAGCAGTTACCATACCTACGGGGACAATCGTCGCCCCAGTTATTCCCAGACACCCGTTGAGAGGGCAACATCGGAGACACAGATAGATAGAGCTACCATAGTTATCATTCCACTGGAGACGTCGACTCCTACGCCTCCACCCACGATTACGGATCAGATTACTGCTACCACTACTACCATACTGCATCGGGATTCGTCTTGGCTCTAAAGGCGAAGATGTTGAGAGAGTTTATGAAGTTCCAGCCAAGTTTCTTTTATGGAGGTGGTGACACCGAGGCTGCAGGGAGATGGATTACGTTTCATCAGCATTTCCGTAAGCTGATGAGGAATGATAAGAGTGTTCAAGCACGATTGTCAGGAGCATGCTTGAGAGGCCACGCAGCAGTATGGTGGACCACATATCAGGACACCCATCCAGAACCGACGACATGGGTGAGTTCAAGGACCTGTTCTATGATCAATATATACTTATAGAGGTGAGATTGAGACTAAGGGAGGAGTTCTTAAGGCAGGGTAACCGAACTTTGATGCAGTATATAGAGAGATTTCAGCACTTACTCTAGTTCTCGATATATGTCGCTGGGACGGAGCGTCTACATATATATTAATTCACTAGAGGAATTAAGGATATGATTACTTCAACAGTTGTATCTTTTGGGGCACCCACTCTGCAGGACATCTTTGATAGAGCGTTGGCACTTGAGACATTCCTAATGCAGAAAGATGACAGACATGCCACTGGGACTGTGGTGCAGACAGGGCAGAGTTCTCGACTGGACTAGAGGTCAAGAGACAAAGGGATCATCGGGATAGAGGTCAGAGGGATGACATATGGGGCATAGGACGCATGAATGATCACCAGGGCAGTCAGTTTCAGTATGAGGAGAGACAACTAGTGCATGCCATCGCACTAGCACCGATGGATCAATGCGGGCCACAGTCACATATGGACCATCAGGGTCGAGATCAGGGAAGACATGAAAAGGGTCAGAAAGACGGGGCCAGGGTTCAAGATCTGGAGACGGACAGGCTGGTAGGTATGATAGCCTCAAATGTCATAGGTGTGTTCAAAGGGGACACTTGAGGATAGACCGCAGGACACCATCGTCGTAACGTCGAGAGCCAAAGTAAGCCAGAGAGAGCTCATGTTGTAGCACAGCCGGATGGCAGGGCGACCAGACAGCTCGTTCAGGGTACGTTGCGTATTTTTGGTACACCTATGCATGCTATGTTTGATTATGGTAGTACTTTATTATTTATTGTTGGGTGTGTTGTTGGTAAGTTAGGGTTAGATACACAAACACTAGACATAAAGCTTTTCCTTAGTACGACTGCTGATGACAAGATATACCATAATCGGATATTGATAAGTCGATATTTATAGGTTTTTAGTAGTCTATTTTAGTATATTTAATTATTAAAAGTATTTAAAATATATGTTTAATTATATTTTTTGGTCATTCTTAGGTGAAACGGAGTGCGCGGTTGAATTCATAGCGGAAAAATACTCAAAATGGAGTATTTACTTGCAGTGATCGGATGTCGGACAATTTGCCATGAAATATGCGTTGCGCGGTACGTCGAATTGCCGAATATGTTTCAATCAATCAGAAGATGACACGTCAGAAGTTCACAACACTGTGGGTGCCAAGTGTCACGCGCCTATTAGTCCACAGCGTCAACACAAAGCCAGCGCCACCAATCACGCGTCACCACGTCACCAGAGAAGCCACGTCACCTGCAAGACATTTCTCCTCGTTTCAGATAGCGTCGATTTGCCTCAAGATCCGTGCCCGCACAAACTCCCAGATTTTTGCTAGAGTTGCGCGATTTTTCTCCTTGCCATGTCAAGACACGTGGCGCTCTCTTACTTGTCCAGCGCGTCATTAATACGTGGTTCGACCAATCAGAAGCGTCCACATGGCGCTGACTCAACCAAATACACAACGAAACGCATAGATTCTCGGCGAATCGCGCGGCGACAGGGCAGTCCAATCCCATTGAGACACGTGGCGCGACAACAGAAAAATAGCGAATCACGCTGTTACACGTAGCATACTCGAAGTTTCAAGCCAAAAACACCCCTACGATGCTCATCGACGCACGAGCCACCTACCTAACCCCTAAATTAGTATTCGAGTACAATTTGGACTACTTTTATATATTAGGAACTTAGGTATTATTTAGAAGAAATTAATTAGTATTTTTTTATAGATCAATTATTATTTTTAGTAGTGATTTTCGAAGATGATGTCCGGCTAATTAATTTCTTGCCTAAGTCGAAGGGGAAGCAAGTCAAAATTATGGATTCATAGCATATTATGTGAGGCATTTTATTTTATTAATTAATTAATTTAATTTCTCATTTTTCATTGTTGTTGATTTAATTATTATGATTTAGATCTAGGGTATGTATGCGGCCGATGCATGCTTTTAGATGGACAATCTATTGTTATTTGGAATATCAGTATCCGTGTAATTGTGCTTTTAGACCAATAAAGTAACAAACATTCACCCGTTTGCCGTAAAACCCTTTCGGTTTTTGAATGTACAACAATTGAATCTAGGTTAAATCGGTAGTGGTTGCGATCCGGTTATTTAGGATTAGTGTTCCCACAGATCTATATTATTGCGGTTAGTGTGTTAAACCTGATTGGTGGATGTCTAGGGTTATACATTAATTAGGGAAGTAGTTAGTGACGGACGTCCTGACTATCGGAATTAGGGGAATTAGGAATTTCTGGCGGATGTCGATTTTCCATGGCTAATCTAGGAGAACTAAATTAATAATTTATTTGGGAAAGATTGAGGACCATTGAATGCTATTGAATCTTGATTCTGATTTGTGGAACTGTAGATTTAGGTGATTTCTCATCATTGATATTATTTATGAGAATTTTTATTTTTGTTAGTTTAATTAATTATTTTATTGAATTTTCTTAAAACCCCCTGTTTTTAGTTAACTTGGAGTAAATTCAAGTCCTGTGGATTCAACCCCGTATTTACTACTACTACACCCTTGTGGTTGGTAACTCGATTACGGGTTATATTTGGCACGCACGACACGTGATCAGATATGTAGGGACGTGATGATAGAGGTTGAGGGACATCGGTTACCATCTGATTTTCGAGTATTAGAGTACTTGGGAGTTTGACACACTTCTCGGAATGGATTGGTTATCACCGTATCATACACTGATAGATTGTTATGGTAAGAGGATAAAGCTTCGTATTCTTGGGATGCCAGAGTTCTCGCAAGTTGGATCCGCAACTAACTTACCTATCACTAGAGGCCGACTAGCTACAATGTAGGAGATGGAGGCATTTGTTGCGATAATTGAGATGAAGGTTAGGACAGAGATCATGATTAATGATGTTTCGGTAGTTAAAGATTTTGTTGACGTATTTTTCGATGACCTACCAAGACTGCCACTGCCACGAGCTATTGAGTTTATCATTGAGTTGATACCAGAGACACAACCAATCGCCAGTAGACCATATAGGATGTCACCATCGAAGTAGAAGGAGGTTAAACGATAGTTGAATGAGTTATTAGAGAAAGGTTTCATTCACCATAGTATGTCACATTGGGGGTGCTCCAGTGTTGTTTTTGAAGAAGAAGGATGGTTCGATGAGGATGTGCATAGACTATAGGAAGTTGAATCAGGTGAAAGTTATGAACCGTTACCTATTTCCTAGGATAGATGATATGTTCGATCAGTTGGCGGGTGCCAGATTCTTCTCGAAGATTGACCTCCGGTCAGGTTATCATCAGTTGAGGATTCGAGATAAGGATATCTAGAAGACTACTTTTAGCACTAGGTACGGGCTATTCGAGTTCACAGTTATGTCATTTGGGCTGACTAACGTCCCAACATTATCATGGATTTGATGCACAGAGTATTGAGACTGTACTTGGACATATTTGTCATAGTCTTCATCGGCGACATCTTGATCTACAGCAGGACTTGTGAGGATCATGAAAGACATCTCATGGTAGTTTTGACGATATTGAGAGAACACATATTTTACGGCAATTTCAATAAATGTAACTTCAGACTAAGTGCGGTGAGATTTTTAGGACACATCGTCAGTGGCCAGTGTATCTCTGTGGATTCTGATAAGATTCGGCCTATCATTGACTAGAGGACGCCCGAGTTCGTTACTGATATACAGAGTTTTCTTGGACTGACAGGATACTACCGGTGATTTCTGCATGATTTTCTTCGATTGCAATGGCAATAACGAGACTGACCAAAAAAGATGTTAGGTTTGATTGGTCTGAGGAGTATGAGTAAGACTTCTGTGAACTGAAGATGAGGTTGACTTCCGCACTAATATTGACATTGCCGGAGCATGCATGGCAAGACTTTGACAATTTATATGGATGCGTTAGGCATTGGTTTTGGATGCGTGTTGATGCAGGGCGGTAGACCAGTTGCCTATCTTCCCAGATAGTTAAGACCCCATGAGGGAAATTATCCAATGCACGACCTGGGGCTTGCAGCGATCATTTTTACACTAAAGGCTTGGAGGCACTATCTCTATGGAGAGAGACTTATATTGTATATAGATCACCAGAGTTTATGCTACATATTCACTCAGATAGATCTGAATATGCGTCAGAGGAGATGGTTTGAGCTGCTGAAGGAATACGACTTCGCTATTGAGTATCACCCTGAGAAAGCGAACGTTGGAGCAAGATTGATAGTCAGACTATTATGCGACCTATAACATGCGAGCATGGCTTGTTATAGGCGGCATCAGTTATGTGAATGACAGAGGTATCTACAATGGCTGAGCAACACATTTGTGGTCAGATAAGAGTTTTGACCGTATCGATTGAGTGGGTTGCCGAGTATAAGAGGGCTGACGGCTTTACAAGCTGTTCAGTGGTGTGGCTCGGGATCTGGAGTGCATTAATTGGGCAGAGACCACGGATCGGTGTTTGAGACACCGCGGGAGATTGTGGATATCTGCGGATCAAAAGATACGGGACGGGGTTTTGGAGGATGCACACCGGTCATGCTACACAATTCATCCTGGTTGTACCAAGTTGTACCATGATTTGAGGAGACTATTTTGGTGGCCAGGGATGAATCCTGACTTAGGGGCGTACGTCAGGAGTTGTCATATCTGCTAGTAGGTGAAGGCTGAGCTCATGAGACCCAATGGACTGTTTTAGTCGTTACCCATTCCATAATGGAAATGGGAGCATATTTCGTTAGTGGACTACTTCAAACATCGAGGCGTCACAATGCAGTTTGGGTTGTGATTGATAGACTGACGAAATCGGCTCACTTCATTCTAATTTCTATGAGGTATACGTTCCTATAGCTGAACATATTGTATCGGACAAAAATCACAGGTTGACTTTGAGGCTCTATGCAGGAGTAGTTTGGCACCAGATTGCAGTTTAGTACGGTTTACCATCCTTGAACCCACTGACAGTCAGAGTGACTAATACAGATTTTGGAATATATGCTTAGAGCTTGTATATTGTAGTTTGGGGGTTCATGAGAGGAATATTTGCCTTTGTGTGAGTTTGCATACAATAATAGCTATCAGGCGAGCATTGGCATGCCACTGTTTGGGAGGCCCTATAAATCACATGCGTGTTGGGTGGAGCTAGAAGATACAATGACAATTGGGCTTGAGATAGTTGTTGATCACACAGAGAAGATCATACAGATTTGTCAGAGGTTACGAGTCACACAAGATAGATAGAATAAATACACAGATCGGTATCACGAGGGTTTGAGCTATGAGGATGACGACATGGTATACTTGAAGGTTTCCCCTTAGAATGGTCAGCATAAATTTGGTATTAAAGGGAAATTGGTCCTGAGATTAATGGGCCATACAGGGTTGTGCAATGAGTGGGCAGTATTGCATATCGCTTAAAGTTACCTGCTGAGTTAGCTGGGGTTCATCCAACATTTCATATTTTGATGTTGAGACTAGCTAGGTCTGGGCCGAGACTGATGATTGATCTGGGGCATATTGAGGTTTAGCCTGATGTGACTTACAAGGAGAGACCGATAGAGATCGTTGACCGCAGAGTTCAGATTCTCAGGAACAGGGAGCTCTCTAAGGCCTTAGTTCGTTGACAGTATCATGGGATGAAGAGACTCATCTGGGAGCTTAAGTTGACGATGAGAGGGCAATACCGTCAACTATTTTCTGGTATGATGTTTAAGTTACAGTTAAATCTTGGGATGAAACTTTATTTAGTTGGGAAAAATTGTAATGGCCCATTTTATTAATGCTGTTATTTATCTCATACATGGACGCCTACTCGGATCCACGTGGACGATGCGGGCAGGCTAGGACACACGTCGACCTAGGTACACAAGTTAATTGTGTGTTATGCTATTTAAATTGCGATGCACTTTATGGATTTACTAGTAAATACATCACATGTATATATGTTGAATAGCGATATCGCGTGAGGTTGTGTGACGGGTAGTTGCCTCGAAGTACGTGTCAATACGGGTATCGAGAGGCGAAGTATGGGTACACTAGAGAAACTCGAAAAACTCATGTAAAATTGACTAGGAAACTAAATTGAAATGGGTAATGTAACCATAGGCTAATTAAATTAAAATTCGAGCAATAAGTTATGACGCGCCTTGAAATGCATGCCGAGACGCGGGCATCGAATGTCGGGTAGTCGAAGGTTAGTGAGATCACAAAATTTGTCAATTTGGTAATTAAATGAAAATCATTAGATTTTTCTCGAGATATGTGTTGGCACATATATGAACTATGAAGTAACAAATTAGTGTCGCATGAATTTGAGTTGGTGGGAGTTAGTGGGCTAAGTGGCTAAAGGTGAACCATTAGATGAATCTCGCGATACGTGGAGATCAATAGCCAAGAATCAAGCTCACCTTAATATATAACATTAGTCGATCAAATAACATGCAAACCAAATCATTCATACATTTTGCTGGATAAGAAGGAATTGCTGGAGATGAGTAAATCATTAAGGTTTGTTGAAGGAATCCGTGGGAGTTGGTGAGAGATTCTCAAGCTAGGTAGTACATCAATTATGTACACATCTATTTATGTCAAATTGAAATCATTTATGGTTTTTGACTAATTTTAAAGGGTAGATATTTGAATATTTACAATTGGTTTATATATTCGGATTTGAAGTTGATAATCCAGCTATACTGAAGTTTTTAATTTGATTCTGAAATCAGATAGATATGAATTTCTAAAGTTGCAAGACTAAAACTAGAATTCTTTATATTGTATTAGTAATTAGCCTATGTAATTTGGTCATAAATTGCTCATTCTAGATTCAAATTGAAACTAGTGGCATTTGAAAGATTACTCAAAGGGAATAACTTTACTTAACTGGAGAGGTTGTAATTCAGTTGATTTCATGTCCAAAAGTGCTCTACAAGTAGGTGCTCAAATTCAGAAGAAAAATTTTAAAACTAAACTTGTTAAAGGCTTGACTCCTTAACTACTTATTCTAATGAGCTGATCTCTTAGTATGTTGTATTTGGGTATGTTAAATGCTTTGTCACCAAAAATCACACTTTTGGAACTATAGATTAAGAGAAATAGATTTTCTAAATCCGCTGGTCAGATTAGGTTCCAATTACTATGTTTGGTAAAATTATGATATCTCTTTCGTTGGATATTAGAATTTTACAAACTAATCCTTTTCAAAAAGCTAAGATAGAGACTAACGATCTTTGTAATAGTGGAAATTTAAGAGATTTGGACCATTTCATGCCTAAACATGCATTGTAACATAAGATTAAAATTGAGACTTAATTTAGTCTTTAAGGCTGATTTGGGAAGATTGATTTAAAACATATTCAACCAATGTAAATATATAATAAACATACTTAATTGAACTCTAGAGACTTAGGAGACCGTAAGTTGGTACTGGGGAGCTTGTCAGGTTGGATATGAGAATCCAATGATGTCGGAGAGCGGTTTGAGGTCTGTAAAACCCAATTGAAATACTCTGAGTATTTTATTCTGCTTTAAATTTCATTTCCATCATTTCTTGTTGTTTTGATTATTCCATTCCGTTACTTGGACATGAGTTAAGGTTAGTCCCTTGGATTTCCTGGTTGTATGCTCATGTACATTGGACTGTAGCACGTGTGACCCGGTCTTCAGAGAATGGCAACTTGAGCTTGCCCTTGGTGCATGTGTCGGTGACTCAACAGATTTGGCCAGCGCTGTGAGGGACCAAGTGTTGGGCCAGTTGGGCGCGACCACTAGTTGGAACTGGTGACTCGAAGTATAGTCTAGTCCATCTGGAGCAAACACATACATTTATTAGCTTATCTATTATCTATTCATGGGTTGAGCCATTTACAATTGTCTATTTTTACATTCCGCATGTTTATCTCACAGTATTCCTTGCATTTCCTTTACTTTATTATGTGAATTCTCAGAGGGTTTCCTTGGGATTTTACTCACTGGACTTGTCATATGTCTTTTTGTGATAATTGAGTGCAGATCTTAGTACTAGTAGGGGCAAGGGGATCTTAAACGACTACATTTAACTGCTCGCCGTCGAGGACCTATGAGTCCGTGCTTATTTTGATATTTTATATATTTTAGGTATTGGGAGACTGAGATGAGACTGTACATGTATCTAGACCCAGTTTATGGTACTATCGCTGATATACAAAGTACTTTCCCGAGTTTTTCATAGTAGGGTTTGCTCTTATGAATTATGTTTACCATGCAAATTTACCTTATCTAATAGCATTAAGTAAGACTTCCCCTGATTTATTTAACTTGTAAGATACAACCCACTAGCATGATTATGCATTATAAAAAACTACATATTATTGAACTAAGTGATTTTAAATACTTAAAGAGAATAAGTTAAGAAAATTATGGATAATACACTATTTAAGTTAATTAAACACGCGTGGATATGATTAGCGATACATGAAGTGGACGAGTAGGTACCGTACACGTGTAGTTGGGCCCACTGGGCAAGGAGTGCACAGAGACTCGTCATCCTGGGGCGGCGGGGCCGCCACAGTAGCCTATAATAGACGAGTATTGACAATATTTTTTTTGTTAGTGTGGCGGTCCCTCCACCCCGGGGTTTCGTCTCTCTGAGCGCTCCTCACTCGGCAACCCAACTACACGTGTCCGGCACCTGCCCATTCATTTTATGTCTCGATAATCGTATCCACGTATGTATTACTAACTTTGTTCATATGTTCAACTGTTTATAGCTTATGCAAGTCCTAGCCATGCTAGTGGTTTGTGTATTGCAGAGTTGCGATTATAAATTTAGTGTTTTACAGCTGACGTCTTAAAGTAACATTAACATGTATTTTCATTAACTCTGAAGTTTTGTAGAGCATAACTCATACTGTGGAAAATCTGGAATAGTACACTGTATATATAAGGCGACAAAAGTGAATATATACAAGTACACATGTTTTACCGGTCTCTCATAAACCCAAAAACATATATATATATATATATATATATATATATATATATATATATATAGAAATGACAAAATAAACACCTACGAGTAGTGTGTCGAACAGAGAGCGAGCTCAGATATAGTCGCCAAGGATCCCTTTGCCCTTACTCGTAGAAGGATCTGCACTCTGCCATCACAACAAAATATATGACAAGTCCAGTAAGTAAAATCCTAAGAAAATTCACTGAGTATTCATACGATAAAGCAAAAGAATTCCAAGAAATACAGTTAAATAAACATGCGAAATGTAAACTGGCAACTATAAACGGATCATCGAATGCGTAAACAACAATAAAGCGCAAACGTATGTGCCTGTTCCAGTCAGACTAGACCATATTTCGGATACCCTCCTCAAGACCCCACTAGTGGGCGCATAGCCCGTCACCTGTTCCCACTTGGTAGCCGGCATAGACCCACGACGCACCGACACATGTATCGACAAAGTAGCTCGGGTCGTTATCCACCGAGGACTCCAGATACACATGCTATGGTCTAGAATGCATAGACGCACAACAGAATATCTGTTGGGAGTAAACTCAACCAACCGTCCTAATAATAATGCAGATATAGATAATTGAGTAAATAAGGAATAGAACCAGAAAATTGAGTAAAACAGTTATGAAAGTACATAAATACTCGACTGATGTTCCAGTGGATTTTACAAACCTTAAAACACTATCGATCTCCTCGGATTCTTGTACTCGACCCGTCAAACTTTCAGACATCGAGCTACGGTCTTCTAGTCCCTGAAGAGTAATTTTATTAGTTTAGGTTGTTTCCTAGTGCTTAGACCTATATTAATTGGAAAATTACTAAAACAACCTTAATTTCCCTTTTTGATATGTTGTTAGCACGCTACGAGACATGGGTAGCACGCTATCTCATGGTAGTACGCTAAGGATATTATGTAGCGCACTACTATTCTTTGGGACGAAGAATAGTTAGCAACCCAGAACGATTAGCGCGCTAACCGTTCAAGGTAGCGTGATATCGGTCCTCTGTGACATAATTCTCAAGTCGAGAATTATGTCTTTCTTGTGACATAATTCTCAAGTCGAGAATTATGTATTTCTCCTCCCAATTGGCTACCCTATTTATTTCTGACATGTTTTCCATATATAATTAACTTCAAACAACCCTTAAAACACCCCAGAACCTCAATTTAACCTAAATTCATTAAAAATTCATGCATTCATGTCAACTCTCCAATTTCGTTAAAATCATCAAATCTAACTAAACCCATAATCAATTCTCTATAAAGGGGATCTACCAACATGTAATTCATCACATTTACACCACAAATCAAAGATCTCATCATTAAACTCGAAGTTCACTAAACATGTCAAAAATATGTTCATGAGGTAGATTAGAAGGTGGAGATGAAGATTGCCTAAGTTAGATCTCTTGAATTGGTCTTAAATGTCCAAGGTTTCCCAGTTTGAACTCCTTCTTCTTCCTCTGATTTCATAGATTTGCATGAGTTTCTTGAGTGGTTTGATCAAACAATCAACTATCTCCTAAATATATGTTTGGTCTTGATCAAGTGTGCGTATGTATCTCGAGGTTTATCTTGTGGTTCACAAGCATGCTGCCCTACACCTCCTGATGACTCCAATAGCACACTCCCTTCCTAGAGTAACTCAATATGATGATCTAGATGTCCATCTCAAGGTCACTTTTGTTCAATGCAACTATAGTCTTATCCTTTTTAAATGATGTCACATTACATTATGCCTTTTAATACCATATGGTTAGTGTTTCATTTATCAAATTTAACCAACTCATCATCCCACTAATCTTCGGCTACCTGGTATCTGGTGCCCTGCGTGTCGACACACATTTCGAGGCGCGCCATAGCTTATTGTTTGAATTTAATTTAATTAACATATGGTTACATTATTCATTTTAATTTAATAACTTAGCCATATTTATGTAAGTTTGTTCAATTTTCCTAGTGTACTCGTATTTCACTTATTCAATACCCGCGTTGACACGTCTTTCGAGGGGAACATCCGTCACACTAACTCGCCCGATAGCAACGTACACACATGTGGTGCGATACACAATAATAAATTTAAACACCACATATACACAACCATCATCCGTGAATAACATATTTATTCAGTTCTCCTGTCTGAGCCAACCGAGTTGTCCACGTAACGCCCGCATTACGACTATTAATCCTCGAGATTAACGCTAAATCCTAGTTTAAATAATTTGGGCCGTTACAGTTAGTATGTTAATGTTTCTTATTTTTTATATAATCATTGATATATATATATATAGTTGAATCTCTTTTTGAGATCAGATATGTATAAATGGATTTAAGTATAAGTTGGATAAAAAAAAGTTAAACATATAATTTTTGTGGGGTCACTCTATCATTATTATTATTTTTGGAAAGGAGTAATTCTATCATTATTAATTATACTAGTTAGAATAGTGTTTTTTTTACAAAATTATTGAGTTTAATATAACTGAAATATAAAAATAAATTTTGTGCTTAAAAAATACTCATATATATAAACAAATAAAAAATATACTTTGTTACTTCAATTTCTCGTATTGAGATGTTCGAGTGGTAAAAATGATGTTTATCTAAAGGCTTCCACAAATTTGTGGCAAATGTAAGTACGAAAATAGATTAGTAATTAACATCTCAAATTTATTTGGAGAGATAAAATTTCTGACACATTAGGATAGAGAGAAGGAAGTGGGATTGTTGATATTTTTGAACTCTACATAAATCTATGACGAAAAATCACTACTTGCTTTACACATTCACCGTAGTAACAAGGTAAAAAATGTAACCTTGTTTAGGGAGGGGGCCTAGGCTAGTTGCACATCCCACCCACTCCCAAAATCGAGGTTGTCCAGCTCCCTCCATCCCCCAGACGCATACGCTCCCCATCTCATATGCGACCTCCCCCGTCTCGTCCACGACTACCCACGACCTCCCCCATTTCATCCGCGACACGTCCATGACCTCTCCCATCGCGTCCATGACTTCCCCACATCCTCATCGTCCACGGCCCAGCAAAAACTCCTTTCATCTTCAAGAGCTCCGATTGAAGCCCCAATGTCTGCGCGGGGGTCCCAACATTAAGCGTCGATTGAAGCCTACTCTATCGGCCCCTCGTCATTAAGATAACCGACCGTTCTAGATTACCTTAATCCTCTGATAATCTAGTCAACCTAATTTATTCTTTCAACTTTGACCTCGAAATACTAATTATTTCAATCCTTTTTAAGGTTCCAAAACTATATTTATATCCTCAATAAAACTCAATTCATGATTTGTTAACTTTAAGCAAATTAAAATATCAAATCCATATTTAATAAAAATTTTCGGCAACCCCTAAAAGTGGATTTCCGAAAAATTCACCTAATAGACAACAAAATTAGGGAGAGGTCTAAAAGGACTCACAACTCCCCGCAGTTCATAATATGTATCAAATTCAAATTAATAAACTAACTTAGAGTCTTCGAAAACTTAATTAGAACCTAATAATCCTCAATAGATTAAAATTGAATCATAAACCTCTCAACGTATTTTAAACCAACTTAGGAGACTCTTATGACCACTCAATGAAACTTACGCCCTACGCTCACCCCAAAAATCCCAAAACAATATATATATATATATATATATATATATATATATATATATATATATATATATATATATATAACAATTTACAAGAAGTTTACTTTAATTTGAAAATAATCACCACGATCTTTAAATCTTGTCTATTCTTCCGTTGTCTTCATATAGAATATGACATCATCAAAAATAACTCGAAGATGTCAGGTAAGTAAATCACTATATTGATTTGTATTCCTGCAATTGTAAGTCTGATACATGGAGACATGTAATTGCATTTCCAAATAAACAATAAGTTATATGCGTCAACATGACTTGCAATCCACTCTGCCGCTGTCTCCTAACTATAATTAGACGTCGAATTCCAAAAATAGTATATAGACAATAGTAAGAGAACATGAATGCAGAGATAACTTGTCGGCGTTAGACTTCGTTAGTATCTCTAGACGGCGTAGAGGCAAGATTGAAACCAAGTTTCAAGCAAACCAGACTCCGAAACAAGCTTATCTCCCTTACTCACTCTATGTATGCATGACCAACAATGATAAAATACAATGCAGACTATGTTACAATTACATGTACATAAATATTCAATCAATAGTACAGATCACTGTAAGGTTTACTTACATCCAAACCAACTTTAAACTTAATTTTTGGGGTTCCCAAAGTGTCGAGTCACATTAAAGATGGTTATAATAGCTTCCCTGCATACCCAATTATACTATGTGTCATGTTTCAAATGAAACCAAATCAAGAAACCCAATGCAAACCGCGCCCAAAGTACGCTAGAGAATAGTTTTCAAAAATATTAATTTATATAACTGTTTGAACTGGCTTTCAATTAGCCAACTTGGGGTAACTTTTTAACCTTGAAAACCTCAATATTTGTCATGATAACCGATAAGTAACTTGTAGTTTTCATGTCCTACTTTTCATAGACTCTAAGAACATTCAAATTAGATCAATAACGGGAGAAGTTATGAATTTCCAATATGGCATGCCAATTAGGCAACTTTTATTTTATTTTGAACTAAAAAACTTCTCCAAATCAATATTTTCGCAATCAATCTTTAAAACTCGACAAAAAACACCACGAAACCACTTGATTCCAACATCAAAATATTTCCAGAGCCCATGTAGTTAATTTGAACAGAAACATATAATCCAATTCGTCTAGAATCCAAATATAAATCAATATTAACTATAAAAACATCTCTAAAATAGTTATCGATTCAATCACATTAGTTCAATTAATCAAAACCATAACCTACGTCGGTGAGATTTATACCAAATTGATCCAAATCAACTTAATACATCAATTAATGATGATTTCTACCAATTTCCATCAAAACCCCGCAAAAAAAAAAAATCAAGAAATCACGAGAATTCAAATTGATTGAGAAAATGCCCTGCATCGAGTATTTACCGAATTGCGGTTGAATACCTCATTTTCACAGCGAAAACTTAGCTTGAATTGATCGTCTCACGATGCTCTATGATTTTGCGGAAAGAAATCAAATGAAAATCGAACGTCGAGAGCTCGTGGAATGAAAGTAGGAGCGGAGAGGGTTTAAGAACGAAAGTTTCAATCATTCTAGTGAAATCAATTGAAACATTTGATTTTGATTTCATTTATATATAAATATATATTTATATTTATATATTAACCTTCAGATGCTTGTCGACAGTTTAATTTCTTTTCTATTAATTCTCGAAATCCCTATTTGATGTGTTTTGGTTTTCAACATTCGTTTTTGATCTGATTTGTCACTGAATTGAATCAAATTCTTGACAAAATAGCTCATCTTCATAAAATGTCCATAACACTAGTTTATGTCACACAAAAACCCCAAAAATCTGAACTTTTTCTACAACATGCTAAAATTTTATGGACCAGTTTTCTTGCCATATTTAGTCAAACGTGCCCTAATTTAGACTCAATCTCAACAACGACCTCCACCAACCGATACAAAACTCGAGGCAAAGTCTTGTATCACCTTTGTTCTTACATTACATTACCACCCATCCCAACTTGATGCAAATCGAGACAAAATCTTTATGTGAGGATTAACACTTGGTTACTTATTTTTTGAGCAACTAATAATTTATTTTCACTCGTGCCTTTCAGACGCGCACTTGCAACCCCGAGTATGAAAAAATAAGGATACACCTCAACATACCCTGAATTCGCGACAAAACACCATCTAATGCACACACTAAGCACACAACACACAAAAATAAAATATATCTTATGATCTTTGGTCCATAACACGTGGGCCTCACATCAGATACTTAAATCCCAAATAAGATTTAAAAATACTTAATTAGCCGCCTAATCATGTTTATAAAACTCTCGGATGTCATACAATCCCCCCTCTACGCCACCTATTTTTGGCTTCTGCCATTGTACTTAAAAGACTAAGGGAGGTGTTAGTTTTGCAATTTGATTTTGCAATCTAAGTTACCATTAATTTCTTCTCTCAAATTTGGCTGAGTTTCTGGAATTTTTTGGTATTTTTATGTAATGGGTCTTTGATTCATAACAATTTCTTTTGATATGGTTAGTCGTACACATAAAAAATAATGAGTTTCACTGGGTGAAGAAGCATACAATCAGCTCTTCTTCAATTCCATAGACAATTGTTTTCAATGTTACATTGAAGATCACTATGACGTTTAGAGGACGTGAAGCCCATTGAAAACTACTTTCCAGCCATTCTTTTTAAAACTTGTATATGGTGGGTGTAGTGAATGTGCATCTGCATTGTCTATAGATGATATTCAATGAATTTCAAAATTGAATGAACTTCTAGGCTTTCTAAAGAAAGAAGTAGTGGTAAAACTTTCAAATACACTAAAAACTCATATCAATAACTGATATTTAGTCTTTGTATCCATTAAGGCAAATAAGGCACCTATTAACTGTTTGTGGTTTAATTCAACTAATCTAACTTACAATCAATAATTACTGTTGAGTTTTCAAAGATATTGGTGATTGAACGTTGGAACCACTCTTCAAATTAATAATGGTTATGCTTTTGGCCTATCTAGTATCTCTAATCATTTATATTTATATATATATATATATATATAATCCCGTGTTTTCAGATCAAGATTAAACTTTGAAGGTAAGAAAATTGAAGTGTCTTTAGCTCTACTCAAACAAAACAAACTGGATTCATTTGATGAACTTACTAGGCCTTCTCTTTCCTTCTTTCGTTTGTCTTCTTATATTTTCTTCTTTAATTAATTAATTTGTATTAAACGTATACTTACAAGAAGAAGACATATCAAGAAAGTAAACTCTTTAAAATTAATTAATTTTTATTTGCATACTTGTTCTATCATTTGGACCTTTTTTATAGTGTATGATTTAATTATAGTTATGAGGTTGGTATTTGTCTAAGGGTAGTGCTATTTGGACTCTTGAGTCTAGATTCAAGAGTTTTTTTTTTCATACACATCCTCCAAAGTTCATGAAATTATTGAACCACCCTGGACAAATCGGGGGGAATAATACTCAATTCGCTATTTACATTCGCCCTTGTTTTCCCCATGCGCGCCATCTCCATTCACGAAACTCTTCGTCTTCTATATCCATTCAATGCTATGGAAATCTCTCTGATTCCCCATATAGACCAACCTGGAATGAATGAGTCGTTGCTCTTGTTGTTTGGTTATCGTTGTTGCAACGAAGGACCACCACCACTATCATTACAGACCATCACCATCTTCATCACCCTTACCTCGTCGATGGTACTTATAGAGCGACGAATGCTTCGGGCGTGAGGTAAGTTGACCAAAATTAAGGTTTTGTGTTATTTTGATGGGTTGTTATTTGGTCGAGCTTTTTTTATGAAATGAGGCAATACACAAAAATGGGTTGTTGTTAGGCTCATTTTCTCTGACAAATTGAATAATGTATTTTAATAGTTTTTGTGCTTTGTGGAGCTTATTTTACGTAATAGTCACATTTGTTTCAGGACTTTGTAGATTTGAATGAGCCAATCATAGAAAGTCAAAACAACAATGGACAGAGACTGAATCTTGATTGAGGTACTTTCGATTGTTTTCCACACTTTCTCAATTTATTATTACCTTGTGGAACTTATTTAATGTGTCAACTGTTAGTAGGTTTTCATTCATTTAACTCTTTGTTGAATAAGCAGATGTTAATGCAAATATAAGTTTCAAGCAAAGTGACTTATTCAATGAAACAAAGTACCTTAAAGTTTGTTTTTGAATTGTAATATAAGAATTTTCATCCTCATTTATGTATGTATAATTGATTAATGGGTTGCTTCAAATCCAAATATATTATTAATTGTAGGTACTTGTTTTTAAGCAACAAGCAAAAAGGTAGGTTGCTTTGAGTGAAATACTAATTGGTATAAAAGTTGGGGACTTTATTGGTAAGTTCACATGCTTTATAATATCAATTGTTTTCTTTTAAAAAAACATATGATCTTTGTTTCTTGGGATGCCTTTATCTATAGTTTATGTAAATCCATATTTTTCCAATTATATGAATGAAGGGCTCTTCTTTGGCAGCTTACAGGAAAAAGATTCACAATCACATTGAGGTAATCATACCATTGGGCCAGTTTTCTTTTTTTTTTTTTTTAACATGACCAACTCCTCTATTAAGCACCTTGCTATGAGGACGTTTTATAAGAAATCTTGTTTATGATGTATGTGTAGATTGCCTATGCAATTGCAAATACTGATCTCATGGGTTACATCTTCATCTATGGTGTCTCGTATTTTCAAGTTGTCTATGCAATCTTCAATCACAAGTAACTTTAGTGTAGGTGCCTACACAATTTGCAATTGCAAGTAACTTTGTTGTGAGGACGTTCTCTAAGAATCTTTAGTTCTCAAGTCTCTTTCCATGGACTCTAATAGCAATTTATGTTATTCATTGTATCATTTAAAACTTGAGACATGAATATTGACTTTTGTTCTCAATTGTAGGCCGCATTTGTATTGAGTCGTTTAGGTCATTTTTTATTATTTTCCATAGCCCCAATGAGGTGAATGTGGTTTGTTGGCTAATTAGGCCCCTGTTATACTTTTGTGCTAACTACACCAATTTATTTCCAATGAAGAATATGTTTTATCAGATTTTGCAAATTAAATAAATTTGGGATTTTTTTTTGGTGAGGCATCAAACATGATTTATTAATGTTTGCTTTGGCACCTTGATGATTTTTTTGTTAATTTATATGTATATGGGGTATGTAGATTGGTGGAGTGATCATATACTTGACTAGGATGCTTGTTTTGTTGTCGATATTTGGTGGTTATGTAGTCGATGCTTTATAGAAATGTAGTGGATATTTCAAGGGTTTCTGTACACTTTACGTGGAGATCGATCAGAAATCGGTCTATGATTTTGTTGATTCAGTTAATTTTTGTTGATCAATAGCAAATTAAGAGGCTTGAATTGGTGATTGGTTGATGGAAATTCTTGAAGTCATGTAGTTTAATTTTGTGGTTCAGGTATGGTCTTTAGTGAGGAGATTTGATCAACCTCAGAGGTACAAGCCCTTTCTTAGTAGATGTGTACTATAAGGAGGGTTAATATTAGGAGTGTTAGAGAAGTAAATGTTAATGAGGAAGAACATATTCTCGAAATTAGAATTGTTGGTGGGGATCACAGGTTAAGGGTATTTTCTTTTCACATTGCTCTCTTTAATTCATTTCGAATTCTTATACTTTATGCTTGTGGTTCATATAAATTTCATTGATGGGTTCGCTTATGTGTTTCTAGTTACATTTTGTTATGAGTTTTGGATTGCGATTACTTTAATCGATTTAAATGCTTCTTAAAATATTTTATTTCTGGTGGAGTTATGTTGTTTTGGATTCAATTGAAACTCAATTATGGTTAATTAGGTATTTTTGATGATTTTGTGTTGTGGTTTTGGGATTTTAGGTTAACATCGTGAGCGTGGTGTATTTCTAGCAAGTCAGAGTTGCTACAGAAAGAAGTTTTTTTAAGGCTTAGTATTCTCTGAGCACTAAGTATATGGAACCTCTAGCTTCATTGCTCGTGTGTTATGGATTTGCGTAAGCCTACTAGAAATATAGTGGGCTTAAGGCTTAAGGCTTAAGGCTTAAGGAAATAATGGCCAGAACATGGTTCGAATGATGTTTTTTTTGTAATCCTCTAGTATTGTGTGTGATACAAGCTTTGGTGCGAGAAATGGAGAAAACGTTCTAGTTGGTGTCTTCTATACCCATATATTTATTTGTGTGTAATTTTTTGTGTTAATTTGACATGTCCTTGTTTGGCTACATAAGAAGTGTGGCTATCTGAAACATATATTTATTTATGTTGCATAAGGAAGAGAAGTGCTAACAAAAAGTCATCCATTGAATCTGAATTAATGGCGCACAAAGGAACGAAGAATTCTCTACATAGCCTAACAACCATTAAATTTAGGTACTTCTAATGTGGTGCAAGAGCTTGTCTTCATAAGATTTGGGTTTGAGATTTATTGCATGATATGTCAAAACCTCACCTACATGTTTGGCATGCATTTGTTTCTTTTACTCAATTCCCCTTGCTAACAGGATGGTGTTGCATGTAACAACCCATTTTATTAACATCGTTACTTATATTGTAATTGCAGATATGGACACCATCTCAGATCCACGTGGATGCCACAGTTAGGCTGGGACATACATCGACCTAGGTACACTAGTTTAAATTGTGTTGGCTGGCTTATTTCGATGCAATTTATTAAATTATTTGTTAAATACATCACATGTGTGTATGTTGAATACTAAGAGCATGCGAGGTTGTGTAACGAGGTAGCTGCCTCGAAGTGTGTGTCAACGCGGGTATCGAGAGGCGTATCGTGACGCGGGGCACCGAGTATGAGTAGCTGAAGGTTAATGTGACCATAAGTTGGTTAAATTTGATAAATAGAACACTAACCATATGGTTGGATAAGGCTTAAGGAAATGTGAAATTAATTGAATAAATGAAAGCCTATAGTTTGCCTTGAATAAAAGTGACCTTGAGATGGACATCTAGATCATCATAGTGGTTAATACTAGGAGGTGAGTGGGTTATTGGAGTCATTAGGAGATGTAGGACACCAAGCTTGTGAACCACAAGATATGCCTCGGGACACATATGCACAATTGATTCCCACAAACATATAAATAGAGGACTTAATGGAGTTTTTGATCAACACTCGCACTCTTCCCATGCAATCTGAGAAAACCAGCGAGAAAGTGAGAGAGTTCAAGATGAGAATTCACATATTATAAACCACATCAAGAGCTCAATCCAGGGTAATCATCTTACTCATATTCTCTATTTTCCAATAAACCAATATTTGACATGTTTAGTGAATTTCAAAAATTGATGATTAGATCGCTAGATTTTGGGTGTAAATTGATGAACTATATGTTGTTAGACAATATCTATAGAAAATTGTTAACCGGTTTGACTAGATTTGATGGTTTGATGAAATTGGAAAATATGGTCTATCCATGAATTTGGAAGAAAATTATGTTAATTGAATGATCTGGAGTGTTCTAATTGATGTATTGAAGTAATTTTGATGAGGAGAAGATGTAAAACCAGTTAGAGTAGCTAATTGAAAGTGATAGGATAGAATTCTCGAATTTAGAATTCTATCCCAGAAGCCAATTAACGCGTTAATTGGTAAGATTAGCGGCTAATCTTCTTGAGTGTGCAACTATTCTTCGAAACGAAGAACAATAGTGCGCTAGTTAAATTCCCTAGCGCGCTTGGTACATCCCCTTAGCGCACTAACTCAATCTAACGCTCTAGGTAGACCATATTAGCGCACTAATGACCGAGGAATATGGATTATGAAGGGTTGTTTTGGGGATTTTCAAAAAATATATATCTAATACTTGTAAACAACGTAAACTTGTAAAAAAATGGACTACAGGGATTTAGTGGAGCGAGGCTTAGTGTCGAGGAGCTTGTCGGGTCGAATACGAGAGTCCGAGGAGGTCGGAGAGCGGAGTGAGGTTTGTAAAACCCAACTGAAAGATTCTGAGTATTTATTCCGCTTACATTTCATTTTTATTAGTCTTTGTTGCTCATTATTCTATTCAGTTACGTAGACGTAGGTTTAGGTTACTCCCCCGGACTTCCTGGTTGTGTGTTCATGACGTACTGGATTGTAGCACATTTGACCCGACCCTCAGTGAATGGCGACCTGAGCTTGCCCTTGGTGCACGTGTCGGTGACTCAACAGATTTGGCTAGCATCGTGAGGAACCAAGTGACGGGCTAATTGGACGCGACCACTGGTGGGAGCTTAGTGACCCGAAGTACAATCTAGTCCATCTGTAGCGAGCGCACACATTTGTTAGCTTGTCTATTATTTATTCATGCGATTAGCCTTTTATAATTGTATGTTTTATATTCTGCATGTTTACTTGATGACACTCCTTGTATTTCCTTTATTTTATTATATGAATGCTCAGAAGAGTTCCTTGGGATTTTACTTACTGTACTTGTCATCTGTCTTTTGTGATGATTAAGTGCAGATCCTAGTATTAATAGGGGCAAGGGGATCCTAGGCGACTACATCTGATTGCACGCTGTCAAGGACCTACTTATACGTGTTTATGTTTTTGATATTTTGTATATTATGGTATTGGGAGACTTAAGAGGACACCATGCATGTATATATACCATGTTTATGGTGATGTTGCTTATATACAGAGTACTTCCAGGGTTTTCCACAGTAGGGTTTGCCTTTAAAAAATGTTTATCATGCTAAATTACTTTGTTAAAATGGTATTCATTAAGACTTATGCCGACTATGTTAACTTATAAGATACGACCAACTAGTATGGTTAGGATCTCAATAAATTGCCAACTAAGTAACAATAAAAACAGTTAGATTCCTATAGAGAATCGATAAAGAATATAAGGATAATTTATTAATTTGTCGGATAATACGCACATGGACATGATTTATGAGACATAAATAGGACGGCAGGTGCCATACACGTATAGTCGGGCCAACTGGCGAGGAGTACACGGAGACACGTCACCCCAAAGCGGCAGGGGCCGCCACAGTTGGTATCAGAGACCGAGTTTGAGGAACTTGGAAAATTTAAAATTAAAGAGCATAATACGTAATAAATAGAACTTAGTTGTGAAAACCTTATGTTATTGCCTTAGAACTTTAGTTGGAAAGTGATGTGAGGGGAGTAGAGTTAGATTTTATATACGTGTTATATTTTCATAATATGATATACGTATATATACCGAGACTGATTCAGAGCACACTTCGCGATGCAGATCATGGATGAACAATCGACAATGCCTCAGGATTTTGATCAGCCTAGTAGTATAGCTAGAGGTTTCCCAATTGCACCTAGTTTGAAGGATCGACTCTCGGCTCAAGAGACGCATATGGCCGAGCAGTTACGGTTTCTTCGAGATCAGATCACTGCATTGATAACAATGGTTATAGCAATTGCTACACCTAGAGAGCCAGTAGTAGTTACTGTACCTGCGGGGACAACCGTCGTCCCAATTGCTTCCCAGACACCAGTTGAGAGAGTAGTAGAGGGGCACAGACAGAGAGAGCCACAACCGTTATTGTTCCCAAGTAGATGCCGACTCCTATGCCTCCACCTACGGCTACGGGTCAAACGACTACCCCCATTACTACTGCTACTACATCCGATTCATCTTAGCTCCAGAGGCGAAGATGTTGACGGAATTTCTGGAGTTTCAATCGGGCTTCTTTTACGGAGGTGGTGACCCGAGGTTGCGGGGAAGTGGATTGTATCTCATCGGTGTTTCCATAAATTGACGAGGAATGAGGAGAGTGTCCAGGCATGATTGTAGGGAGTATGCCTGATAGGCTATGCACCGATATAGTGGAACACATATCAGGATAGGCATCCAGGGTTGACGACATGGGCTAAGTTTAGAGGTTATTCTACAATCAGTACATACCTATGGAGGTTAGATTGAGACCGAGGGAGGAGTTCTCGACCCTGAGATAGGGTAACCGGACCTTGATGCAGTACATTGAGAGGTTCCGATGACTACTTCAGTTCTCGATGGATGTCGCTGGGACAGAGCGTCTGCAGATCTATTATTTTACCAAATGAGTTAATGACAGGATTGCTTCAACGCAGTGGTATCCTCTGGGGCACCCACTCTACAAGTTATCTTTAACAAAGCATTGGCACATGAGACATTTCTAATGTAGAGAGATGGCAGGCGGGTGACTAGTACGAAGATATAGATAGGGCAGAGTTCTCGGGTTGAATCAATGGCCGAAAAGACAGAGGGATCATCGGGATAGAGGCCTGAAGGATGATAGAATGGATATGGACTATAAGGATGTTCATCAAGGCAGTCAGTTCCAGTATAAGGAGAGACGACCAGTTCATGCCATCACATTAGGACCAATAGATCAGCATAAGCCACAGTTGTAGATGTACCATCAGGGTCGAAATCAGGGCGGACATGACAATGGTCAGAGAGACCGGGGTCAAGGTTCGAGATCTGGAGGCTGACAGATTGGGAGGCATGATAACCACTGATGCCACAGGTGTGGTCAAAGAGGATACTTGAGGGTCAACTGCAGGACACCACTGTCACCACGTCGAGAGCCGGACCAGGCCATAGAGAGAGCTCATGCGGTAACACGGCCAGTTGGCAAAACGACCAGATAGCTTGTTGAGGGTACGTTGCATATTTTTGGTCGACTTATGCATGCTATGTTTGATTCTGGTAGTATTTTATCATTTATTGTTGGACGTGTTGTTGGAGTGTAGGATTAGATACATAGACACTAGACACACACCTTGTCCAATACAGTCGTTGGGGATAAGATATAATTTAACCGGATATGTAAAGACGTGATGATAAAAGTTGAAGGACATCAGTTACAAGCTGGTTTTTTTAGTATTAGAGCACCTAAGATTTGAAGCGTTTCTCAATATAGATTGGCTGCTACCCTATTATGCACAAATAGATTGTTATGGTAAGAAGATATAGTTTCGTATTCCTGGGATACCAAAGTCTCCACTAGTTGGATCTGCAACTAACTTACCTATCACTAGAGGTCGACTAGCTATAGTGTAGGAGATGGAGGCATTTACAGCTATAGTTGAGCTGAAGATTAAGAAGGATGTCAGGATTGATGATGTACTGGTGGTTAGAGATTTTTTTGATGTATTTCTGGATGATCTACCGAGGTTTCCATCGCCACGAGCTGTTGAGTTTATCATTGAATTGATATCAGGGACACAGTCGATTGCCAGTAAACCGTATATGATGTCCCAATCGGAACAGGAGGAGGTTAGACGAAGCTGGATGAATTGCTGGAGAAGGGTTTTATTCACCCTAGTATGTCACATTAAGGAGCTCAATATTGTTTATGAAGAAGAAGGATGGTTCGATGAGGATGTGCATAGACTATAGGAAGTAGAATCGGGTGACAGTTTGGAACCATTACCCACTTCCTATGATAGATGATATGTTCAATCAATTGGCGGGTGCCAGATTCTTCTCGAAGATTGACCTTCGCCGAGGTTATCATCAGTTGAGGAATCAAGAAGAGGATATCCAAAAGACTGCTTTCAACACAAGGTACGGGCTATTCAAGTTCACAATCATGTTGTTTGGGCAGACTAACGCTTTATCGAATTTTCATGAATTTGATGCACAGGGTAATTTGTTATAGTGTTCATCGACGACATCTTGATCTACAACAGGACTCGTGAGAATCACGAGGGACATCTCAAGGCAGTTTTAACGATACTGAGAAAGCACATATTGTACGCCAAGTTCAGTAAGTGTGACTTCTGGCTAAGTGCAATGAGATTTTTAGGACATGTCATCAATGACCAGGGTATCTCGGTGGGCTCAAAGAAAATTCAGACTATCATTTACGGAGAACGCTTGAGTCTATTATCGACGATTTATGCATGATTTTTCTTCAATTACAGCGCCAATGACTAGACTAACCAAGAAAGATGTTAGGTTTGATTGGTCAGAGGAGTGCGAGCAAGCCTTTTGTGAGCTGAGGAGGAGGTTGACTTTCGCACCAGTATTGACATTGCCGAAGCCAAGTAAGACTTTGATAGTTTATACAAATGCATCGGGCATTGGCTTGGATGCGGGTTGATGCAGAATGGTAGACCAATTGCCTATCTCTCTATATGGTTGAGACCCTAGGAGGAAAATTATCCAATAGGCTTGGAGGCATTATCTATATGGAGAGAAGTTCATCTTGTATACAAATCACCAGAGTTTACGTTACATCTTCACTCAAAGGGACCTGAATATGCGCCAGAGGATATGGCTATTGAGTATTACCCTAGAAAAGCGAATGTCGTAGCAGACTGCATTGAGCCGAACGCTGGGTTGACAATCAGACTATCTTGCGACCTATAAAACACGAGCATAGTTTGTTACAGGCAGCATCAGTTATGTGCATGACAAAGGTATCCACTATGGCTGAGCAACACATTTGTGGTCAGATGAGGGTTCCGACCGTATTAATTGAGAGGGTTGGTGAGTGTCAGAGGGCTGAGACTAGCTAGGTGAAGGGCCAAGACTGACTATTGAGTTGGGATAGATTGTGGTTCAGCCTGACATGACTTACGAGGAAAGGACGATAAAAAATGTTGATCACAGAGTTTAGATTCTCAGGAACAAGGAACTCTCTAAGGTTTTGGTTCATTGGCAACATCATAGGACCTAAGGACTCACCTGAGATAGCGATAAACTACAGTTAAATTTCGAGACAAAATTTTATTTAGTTGGGGAGAACTATAACGGTCCGTTTTATTGATGTCGTTATTTATATCATAATTGCAGACATGGACGCCAACTCAGATCCACATTGACGTCGCGGTTAGGCTAGGACACACGTCAACCTAGGTACACTAGTTAAAATTGTGTGTTGGATGGCTTATTAGGATGCAATTTATTAAATTGTTTGTTAAATATATCGCATGTGTGTTATGTGACGGGTAGCTGCCTCGAAGTGCGTGTTAATGCGGGTATCGAGAGGCTTAGTATGGGTACACTAGATAAACTTGATAAATTCACAAAAAATGACTATGGAATCAAATTGAAATGGGTAATGTAACCATAGGCTAGCCAAAATTTAAATTCAAACCATAGACTATGACGCGCCTCGAAATGTGTATCGAGACGCGGGGCACAGAGTACGATTAGCCGAATGTTAGTGTGACCATGAGTTGGTTAAATGTGATAAATAAAACACCAACCTTATGGTTGGATAAAGCTTAAGGTAATGTGACATTAATTGAATAAATGAAAGCTTATAGTTTGCATTAAATAAAAGTGACCTTGAGATGGACATTTAGATCATCATGGTGGTAGTACTAGGAGGCGAGTGGGTTATTGGAGTCATCAAAGTGACATTGAGATGTACATTTTGATCATCATGGTGGTTAGTACTAGGAGGTGAGTGGGTTATTAGAGTCATCAGGAGGTGTAGGACAACATGCTTATGAACCACAAGATATGCCTTGGGATACGTACGCACAATGATTCCCACAAACATATAAATAGAGGACTTAGTGGAGTTTTTGATCAACCCACTCACGCTCTTCCCATGCAATATAAGAAAGCCAGGGAGGAAGTGATAGAATTCTAGCTGGGAATTCACACATTAGAGACCACATCAAGATCCTAAACCAAGGTAATCATCTTACTCATCTTTTTTACTTTCTAATAAACCAATTTTTGACATGTTTATTGAATTTCGAGAATTGATGATTAGATCGCTACATTTTGGGTGTAAATTGATGAATTATATGTTGTTAGACAATATCTATAGAAAATTGTTCACCGGTTTGACTAGATTTGGTGGTTTGATGAAATTGAAAAATGTGGTATATGCATGAATTTGGAGAAAAATTAAGTTAATCGAATGATTTGGAGTGTTCTAATTGATGTATTAAAGTGATTTTGATGAGAAGAGGGTATAAAGCCAGTTAGTGTAGCTAATTGAGAGGGTTAGGACATAATTCTCGAATTTAGAATTTTGTCCAGAAAGGCAATTAGCGCGCTAATCGTCCTGGATGTGTGACTGTTCTTTGAAATGAAGAACAATAGCGCGCTAGTTAAATTCCCTAGCGCGCTAAGTACACCCACTTAATGCGCTAACTCGAATCTAGCACACAAGGTACATCCCCTTAGACTGCTAACTTAATCTAGCGCGTTAGGTAGACCATATTAGCGCGCTAATGACTGAGGAATATGGACTATGAAGGGTTGTTTTAGGGATTTTGAATTAATATATATCTAAAACTTGTAAATAACCTAAGCTTGTAAAAAATGGACTTCAGGGATTTAGTGGACCGAGGCTCGGTGTCGTGGAGCTTATCGAGTCGGATACGCGAGTCTTGGGAGGTCGGAGAGCAGTGTGAGGTTTGTAAAACCCAACCGAAAGACTCTAAGTATTTATTCTGCTTACATTTCATTTATATCAGTCCTTATTGCTCATTATTCTATTCGGTTACTTGAAGGTGGGTTGAGGTTACTCCCCCGAATTTCTTGGTTGTGTGTTCGTGATGCACCGGACTATAGCACGTGTGACACGACCCTCAGTGAATGGCGACCTGACTTGTCCTTGGTGCACGCATTTATGACTCAGCAAATCTGGCAAGCACCGCGAGGGACCAAGTGTCGGGCCAGTTGGATGCGACCACTGGTGGGAACTTGGTGACCTGAAGTACAGTCTAGTCCATCTAGAGCGAGCACACACATTTGTTAGCTTGTCTATTGTTTATTCATGCAATGAGCCTTTTACAGTTGTCTGTGCTTTATATTTTGCATGTTTACTTGACAACATTCCTTGTGTTTCCTTTACTTTATTATATGAATGCTCAGATGTGTTCCTTGAGATTTTACTTATTGTACTCGTCATTTGTCTTTTGTGATGGTTGAGTATAGATTCTAGTACTAGTAGGGGCAAGGGGATCCTATGCGACTACATCTGATTACTCGTTGTCGAGGACCTACTTGTAAGTGTTTATTTTTTGATATTTTATGTATTTCGGTATTGGGAGACTTGAGAGGACACCGTACATGTATATATACCCTATTTGTGGTGATGTCGTTTATATACATAGTACTTCCAGGGTTTTCCACAGTATGATTTGCCTTTGAACAATGTTTATCATACTAAATTACTTTGCTAAAATGGTATTCATTAAGACTTTCGCTGAATATGTTAACTTGTAAGATACGACCCACTAGTATGGTTAGGATCTTAACAAATTGCTAACTAAATAACAGTTGAAACAGTTAGATTAGAATGGATAAAAAAATATAAAGATTATTTATTAATTTATCAGATAATACGTACATGTACACGATTTACGCTACATAAATAAGACGGCAAGTGTCGGATAGGTGTAGTTGGGCCAACTAGCGAGGAGTACATGGAGACACGTCACCCCGAGCCAGAGTTTGGTATTGGCCTGGTGTTCATTCTTGGCCTTCGCATTAGTTAAACGATATCGTTTGGCTTCAGTTGTGTTGTCTTGATTATTGTTTTTTCTATGGCTTTTGCTCAATATTTTGTTTCTAGTCGCGGACTAGATGAGGGAGGTCGAGGGTGGTTGGGGACAAGACGAGGGAGGGCGGGGATGAGATGGGTGGAGGTCGCGGCCGAGATGGGGGAGGGGCTTCTCTAGCAGATGAAAACGTGAACAAGATAGGGAGACTTGAGAAATGACAACAGATGTTAGGGTTAAAGTGAGTTAAAATTTTTGTTTTATATATATTGTCGCTGCTCCTCGAGATACTACATTAGATATTATTAATTCCTTGTTGATCAAACTTAAAGTTGTATGTATGAGGCTTATCTTATCCATTACTTCTCATCGATACTTTAGATTTCACCTCTGTCATTGAAGCCCATTAGCCGCTCCATTCAAACTCATGGACAAGTCAAGTTCTTTTTGTAAGAGGTTTGAGTTCTAGTCTAAATGGTCATAAGTCAATTCCTTTTTAAAAAAAAATTAGTTATTTATTTTAATATTACAAAAAACCAATATTTTTTTGTATTTCATCATTTAAGAAAAAATTATAGGTAACCAAAAGGCAAGGTTTTGAGATGTTATCGACTCCCACTCAAGTACAAAAAATTATGAGTTTAGAATTGTAGGGTATAAATGAGGTGCATGCCATTGTTGTTGTAGTTCTTGTTATTATTATTATTATTATTATTATTATTATTATTATTATTATTATTATTATTATTATTATTATTATTATTATTATTATTATTATTATTATTATTATTATTATTATTATTATTATTATTATTATTATTATTATTATTATTATTATTATTATTATTATTATTATTATTATTATTATTATTATTATTATTATTATTATTATTATTATTATTATTATTATTATTATTATTATTATTATTATTATTATTATTATTATTATTATTATTATTATTATTATTATTATTATTATTATTATTATTATTATTATTATTATTATTATTATTATTATTATTATTATTATTATTATTATTATTATTATTATTATTATTATTATTATTATTATTATTATTATTATTATTATTATTATTATTATATAAGGTTATAAGGGAGGCAGGGAGACTAGTAAGGATAGCCCTTTATGCCGTTAATTTGTCCTTGTGCATTAGTCAAGAACTTGACAAGGGCTAGCCGCACTTCATTATACATGTCACGGAGCTTGTATTACCCATATATATATTTGACTTAGATTCTTTTTTTTTTCAAAAATATTTAACCTTAGAAATTGATTGTTTTTAACGATATAAGTGTACCACCATTTTAATTAACATTAGCGGACTCAATATTATTATAATAATGAATTATTATTAGTATTATTATAATAAATTAATGTATATTACTATTATTATTATTTTAAAGGTTAGTGTTAGATGGACTCAAAGAGTCCGCACTCAAATAACTAAAATGACTTAAATACCCTTTGTATAAATATATTATTCTCTTCTACAATCCACCCCATATCGTTGCTTCCGACTCCGTGACAACCATTCCCTCCAACACCGTTGTGACCATCGGCCACCGATAGCACCTCCGTCATCATCCACCATCGTCGGCCAGCCTCCCCCTCTCTCCCACCAGATCTGGCGGAAAGAAAGAGAGTTTCTAATTACACTCTTTGTGTATGAAACTATTTTATCTTTTTCTTTTTGGTGAGTGTTTTTATTTCTCTACAAAGCTACAGAGCAGAGGAGGTGAGGTATATGTAGCCTTTCTTTATATACATTATGTGTTTGAGTTGTCTTTTTTCTAAACCCAAACACTCATCTCTCACAATTGCTCTGTTCTCTTTGTTTCTCCTTGGCTCATCTTCCATGAGACACTTTAGAAGACAACAATTTTGAGAAAAAAAAAAAGAGAAGAAACTTAGCAAAATGAATGAATATTCCTTGACGACGACAACAACAACAACAACATAAAATGTGTTGTGGGCTTTTGTATTTTTTAGTTTTAATCACATATACTCGGGAGATGACGACGATCGGCGGAGGCAGTCGATTGCGGTCCATGGATGCAGCCGGCGGCAGCTATGGTGGTGGAAGTGGCGGAGGAGAGTGGCGGTGGATTTGGTGGAACTGTGGAAGTGGTTGAATGATTTTAGGGGTAAGGGTAATTGGGTCTTTTTATTTAGATAGGTATCATAAATTAACAACAAAAACTATATGAGTTTAGACTCTTCGATATTTTTATATTTTAAATTATTGCTATTTCTATAACAAAAAACTTATTTGGACTCTTTGAGTCCGGACTCAAAGAGCTTTTACTAGTAATGAGATATATCTAATTAAATAAAAAGACCAAATTACCCTTATCTCTAACATCAATACGCATAGAAATATGCATCTCCTCCATCGCCACAGTCGCCATCGACCACCACTTACAGCCGCCGATCGCCCATCGACCGTCGCTAACCTACACCACCACAGTTGTCGCCGATCGCCGCTTACTGCCGCCGACCGCCATTATCTCCCTCAATTAGATAGAACACACATGTTGATTAAATATATTGGTACATAAAAACCATGCTTAGAAATGTAGTATACGCCGAGATCATTTTTCATTACTTGCAGTTTATCTTGTTTATGTTTCCAATTTTCCACCCTCTCTTTCCAAGCAACACTTCCATAACCATAAGTAGCTAGATGGATCCATGGATCATATGAGCTCTAGGAAATTCAGTCATTCAAAATCTAAAAGGAAAATTGAAAGATCAATCCACCATCCAAATGATATGGGATAAGAATTCTATAAAACTGAACACAACTCTCAATTAAAAAGAGAGAAAAAAATTAAGAATTCGTTGTCCGTGGAGTACCATTTGGCTATTGGTAAGCAAAGCGACTTGTGGCATTGTATGGACAACATGAGGCACTTCTCCATCACCTCCTCTATTGCTACACTCCAAAAACCACTTACCCAAACTCTCTCTCTCTCTTCCGGCCAGATCTAGCCATACTCTCTCCCAGCCAGATCTGAACAGGAGAGAGGGAGAGGCTGGCCGGAAGGGAGGAGGAGGGTGGCCATTATTGGTGGATGATGACGCGACGTTGTCGATGGTCGATACTCACAGCGCCATTAGCGTCGACGATGGCGGCGGTGAGTGGTGTAGGTTTGATTGAAGATAATAAATTTGCATAAAGAGTATTTAAGTCTTTTCGGTTCTTTGAGTCTAGACTCATCAAGCCCATTTAGCACTACCTTTTCTATAATTGTTATTATATAATTAATAGAAGTACGTAATTAATGTATGACGACACAATTAAAGGCTTTCTTGGGAAAACTCTTTTCCTAGCCTCTATTTTAGCCTGCATTTAATCATGATTTGAATTTTCTTTGTTTTTTTTAAAAATTGAATTTTCCCTCTAAAAATACATATAATTGTAAAATTTTTGTACTACCCTTTAATTTTTGTAAAACTTTTTATAAAATCCCTATGAATCCGGACTCTCGAGTCCAAGTAGACTTATTGTTTATCGAAAGCTACCAAAACTAAACCACTAAAGTAATTGCTTATTACATTCAAAAAATTGTAAAGATCATTACTCTTATAGTTCCTAACATTTTGTTATAAAAACTATATCTTTTTAAGCTATAAAGATAAAAATACTTTACAACTTGGCTATATAAGTATGTCCAACATTATTATTGGTAAAACCTACCATATATATATATGAATAGTACAAAACTTAATAAACAGGGTGGTGTTATTTTTTTAATTGTGCTTGGTGAGTAATTGTTGAGACTCTTATGGATATTTTTTTTTCAATTATTCTATTTCCATGATTAAAAAGGCATATAATTAATAATGGAACATTCTAGATAAAATTGTATTTTTCTTATTTTAAAAGAGAAACTCTACATGCATCATTGAGGAGGTTAACTTCACGGTGTCTAACTAAATCCTCATCATCTTGCAACTCTAGTTCAAATAATATTGGAGAAACATCTTCTTTAAATAAAGAACTCTGTCGCGGACTTCCACATGGCGCACTCATAGAAAATAAGTTCATAGTGACAAAGACGGAGATGACGTGTCATTGTTCAAGGCCATATGCAGTGAGAATTTTTTTGAATGCCTATCCATCCTGGTGGAAGGTAGGTAATGTTTTTTTTTTGAGGAATTTATTTTTTTTGTGGACTGAGTAATTAAGAATGTTAGCAATGCGATATTCAAATAAAGGTTGGATCCTCTTTAATTATTATTATTTATTTATTTATTTATTTATTTTTTTTTTTTTTTTTTTTTAGTTGAAGTCTGTGAGCAAAAGAATTAGATTCTGAAAGTTAGTTACTTATAATGTTGTACCTAAGTTCGAAAAACTTTTGGGTGTGATCATCAAATGTTGTATAGTTACAGTATTTACCTTTTCATGTTAAAGGTTGTCTAAACTGGTTTTCTTTGAACCAAAATCAAGGGATGAATCAATTGAAATTTCTGGGTTGTGAGGAACTGTGGTCCTTTGAGTGGGGACTAAATATGGTCAGTGGTCCCTTAAGAGGCTTCAACGCTGCCGTAGGTGGTTCAGGCTATTACATGGTCTTAATGTATTTGCAACTAAGCAGTAAAACTGAGGAAATCTACTGAAATTATGTGTCAGCAAACTAGGCACCTGTTATAGTTGGTTTTAATTGAACCAACTCCATTCACAGCCAACTATATCTATTTATGGTTGGCTTTTAATATGTAGGTCCCTTAAGTTTTATCATAGAATGCGAACCTTTATCCTATTCACTTAGCTGCTCAGGCAATTATTCTACCAGGCCACAACAACATACATTAAAAAAATGGTGCAACAATAAGCAATTTTTCATTCATCTATATGGTTAACATTTTTCACACAACCACAATACCATAATTCAAAATCTAGTCCAATGCTTCCATTTGCAAACAACAGCGCACACTTTTTTATCCCAAAAATCACTATATTGAAACTCAGTTCTATGCTTTTATGATAAATATCCATCAGGCCAGGATTTCACCGCATTGACCGGGTGACGGTACGTAACATATATTAACAATTGACATTCATATCAGATTTGAATTGAACAGTATTTCTCAAACATTGAACATAACAATTGATCGAACCAAATCTTATCTCCATGCCCATGTACATAAGTACGTAACATTAAAAAAAATTACTTAACAAATGGCTTTAAGAGTTTGAAGACAAAGCAAGTGACTCAAGGGAGACCTTTTGTTTACTGCGGAGCTATTACTTCTCTCAAATTAATTCTTTCTTGCTCACAAAATACTGGCCGGTTACATCCTTGAGTTGTAGATGTAATGCAACATAACAAGTTGTCAATGCTAGCTCCCTGCAATAGTAGTAGTGATACATAACGAAATGAAGTAGATACTCTTTCAAAATAATTTTCAAATATACTCGGCAGGCCTGCATCATCATGAAAGGAATACAATTGGCATCGAATCTCTGTCAAGCAGGCCGCAAATTACCAAAATACTACTTACCATCACGAAAACGACTATGCCTGAAAATATTGGCCTAGTCCGGTCCTGGAGTTAAAGAGTTAGCAGTTAGCGACGCTTCTTGTTCCTGTACGTGAATGAGTGAAATGAAGGATTTGTTAGACCAGAGGGTGTAGAGTTATACAGAGTTGTTTATGTAGCTGTTTATGTTAATTGATGTGTATGTATTGAATCATATACTTTGGTGTAATGTACTACAAGTTCATATTAGTTTGTTCTAGGCAGTTGTAATTAGGGGGTACAATGTACACCATGTGAGTTTGTATATAAGTAATACAATGTAATTTTGAGATATAGATTGAATAAGAAAGTTTGACAGCTTCTTGCTTTTCATTGTTTCATCGTGTTCAATGAGCACTTTGTTACATTGATCGCTTGATCTTTATTGATCACTGATCTGCATGTGATTCTGAGTTTGTTCATGGTATCGAGCAGTTCTACAGCTTCTTGATTTGTGTTGTTTTTTGGTTGAATTGATCGTCCCTCGAACATGGCATCTGCTCATGGTTCTATAAGTTCTTCAATTCGAAATGGAGCAGGGAGAGTTCCTGAAACAGGTGATCTTGGAGTTGAGAGTCCTTACCTTCTTCAAGGATCTGATCATCTTGGTATGGTACTTGTCTCTAATTCTCTTACCGGTTCAAATTACTTGTCTTGGAGTCGAGCTATGATGATTGCATTGGGTGCAAAAACAAAGATTGGTTTCATCGATGGTAGATGTTTAAAACCGAATCTATCGATCCTAATCTTGATCGATGGATCAAGGTGGATTATATGGTCACTTCTTGGATCTTGAATTCTATTTCAAAGGATATTGTTGAAGCTTTCCTTTATACAACCTCTTCTTTTGATCTATGGAATGAATTAAAAGAAAGGTTTGGGGAATGTAATGGTCCTCTCTTGTACCAATTGAAACGAGATATTGCTTCTATAAGTCAAGGAGATCTATCACTTTCACAATACTATACCAAACTTAAGAAACTTTGGGATGAACTGAGTTGTTTAGCTCCTTTACCTGTGTGTGAATGTGGAGCATCAGCAGCAATGGCTGTTCTGGAGTCTAATGATAGGCTGATGCAGTTTTTGATGGGATTGAATGATATGTATGATCATATTCGTAATCAAATATTGGTAATGGATCCATTACCAAGTATAAACAAAGCCTACTCTATGGTTCTTAGAGTTGAAAAACAAAAGGAGGTACATGTTAGCTATTCACCTGTGATAGATACAGCCATGATGATGAAAACTACCAAGATAAATTCAGGTTCATCTGGTTTAGCAAATGTTCATAGGTTTGCTGGAAAAGGAAATCAAAGGAAATTTGTCAATAAAGATGATCTGTTTTGTGATCATTGTAAGACAAAAAGGCACACAAAAGAAACTTGTTTCAAACTTCATGGATTTCCAGATTGGTACAAAAAAGACCTTGACAAGAAGCAGATGTCCAATAATTCAAAGTCTTTTGTGAATTTAATGGAATCACCTCTGGACATACAAGATGCAGGATCACCTCAGTTTGAAGATTTTCATCTAATATAGCAAAGAATGATACAAATAGGGGATTGAGAATTTCATGAAAGGAAAGTCTGTTTCAGAGGCAGGAGCTTCTACTCATGTGAATTCAGCTGTATTTGATTTTACAGGTAGCTCGTATAAAAGATTTTACAGTTCTTGTTCCTCTTTTAATTCAGATGCTTAGATTGTGGATAGTGGAGCAACGAATCATATGTGCACTAGCTATGATTTACTTGCTAATGTCACTGTTTAACTAAACCCGTTATGGTTTGTTTACCCGATGGACATACTAAAGAGGTGAATTGCATCGGAGATGTGAAGTTCGAGTTCGAATTAGTTCTTTCTTCCCGTTTACATATAAACTCATTCAAGTATAATATTTTGTCGCTTAGTAAGTTACTCTCATCTACTAAACCGACAATTGAGTTTTATCCATCGTTTTGTGCTATACGTAACATTGAGAGTTCTCAAGTTCTAGCCATGGGAAGGATGGTTGGAGGACTATACATACTTGGATTCAAGTTCTTTTCATAAGGATGTCATTGCTTCATTTGTATCACCTTCGAATTATCATTAGCCTACCGTCTTGTAATGCTACCGATAATTTTTCATGGCATTGTCGATTGGGGCATCCTTTTGTTCATGTAACAAGACAACTTGATATGTTACTTAACAAATCATTCAAGTGTAAAACATACTTAACCTTGTGATGTTTGTCGATGTCCAAACAATGCATTGGTTTTTCAAAGTGAGTTCTATTCAAACATCTAGTCCTTTTCAGTTGTTACATATGGATATCTGGGGACCATATAAGTAGTATTCTATTCAAGGAGCTCATTATTTTTTGACTATTGTGGATGATTTTAGTCGATTCACATGGACTTTTTCGATGAAACATAAGTCCTTGACAGGCAACATCCTCAAACAGTTTATAGTTTTCATTCAAACTCATTTCAAGGTTTCAGTTCAAACCATTAGGACTGATAATGGGACTGAGTTTTGTAATAAAGATTGTCATGCTTTGTTTTCTGGTTTGGGAATTGTTCATCAAAGATCAACACCATATACACCTCAGCAAAATGGTGTTGTTGAAAGAAAGCATAGACATTTACTGCAAGTTACAAGAGCCTTGATTTTTCAGTCTAATTTGTCCACAAAATTTTGGGGAGATGTTGTTCTTACTGCCACATACATCATTAACAGATTACCTACTCAGTTACTGAAGTGGAAGTCTCCTTATTGTCTTTTATTTGGAAGAATACCAAATTATTCTTCTTTAAAGACTTTTGGTTGTTCGTGCTTTGCTACAAATGTTTCACCAAGCAAATCTAAGTTGGATTCACGAGCTATTAAATGTATCTTCATTGGTTATTCTCCTGGACAAAAGGCTTATAGACTGTATAACATGGCCACACATACATGTTTTGTTTCAAGAGATGTGATTTTCTTTGAAAAACAGTTTCCTTTTCATAAAGATGTTGCAAGTTCAAGGTGTCCTGTGCCCATTCCTTATGGAGATAATTCTGATTATTTGAGAGACATTCCAGCTCCTAATGCTTCTACATCAGCTGCTGTACCTCCTTCTCAAGATTTACCTATTAATGAAACATGTTTTGATGTCCCTGAAGTTGTCTCTTCTGTACCTACTAATGATGCATTAGTACCTCATACTAATGATGATTTACATGAAGATGTCCTACCTCCTACTGCTGTTGTTACTAGGAAAAGTACTCGTGCAGTTCATAAGCCTCTTTGGCTGAATGATTTTGTTCTAAACAATATAGAGACATCTGTTTTGCCTTCTACACCAATTCCTCTATCTACTGGTAGCCCTCCTACATTTCCTTTTATACATTCTCCAAACATCACTGCTAGCTACAAATGCTTCCTAGCTGCTGTTTCAAATATAAAGGAGCCTACCAATTATATTCAAGCTCAGCATGATCCTGTTTGGATTGAAGCAATGAACAAAGAGTTACAGGCTTTGGAAACTAATGGAACTTGGAGTCTTACTACTCTACCACCTGGTAAAAAAGCCATTGGTTCTAAGTGGATCTACAAGGTTAAACTTCATCCTGATGGTTCCTTGGATAGGTGTAAGGCTCGTTTGGTTGCAAAAGGTTTTAACCAAATTGAAGGTGTTGATTATACTGATTCCTTCTCTCCAGTTGCCAAGAATGTCACTGTTATAATTGTATTGTCTTTAGCAACTGCTCGAGATTGGCCCTTACATCAATTGGATGTTAACAATGCCTTCTTACATGGCTATATAGATGAAGATGTTTACATGAAGCCACCTGATGGTTATAGTTTGGCTTCACCTAATCAAGTCTGCAAACTTCATAGATCTCTCTATGGTTTAAAGCAGGCCTCTCGACAATGGAATCATGAGCTTACAACTAAACTTCAATCTTTTGGTTTTAGTCAATCTGCTCATGATCTCTGCTTGTTTACTTACAACAATGATGGTCAACTTTTGGTGTTGTTGGTTTATGTTGATGTTCTTCTTACTGGTACTTCACTTGAGTTAATTGATCAAGTTAAGACATTTTTACATACATTGTTTACCATTAAGGATCTTGGTCAGGCTCGTTATTTCCTGGGTTTGGAATTGGTTCGATCTTCTTCAGGTCTTTATGTTCATCAACGCAAGTATGTTCTTGATCTACTTAATGATGCTGGTCTTCTCCTGGCTAAACCACCGCTACTCCACTCCTCGTGATCGCAAGTTTACTGATCCCGATTCACCTTTAATTGAAGTTGATAGATATAGAAGACTCATTGGTCGTCTTCTTTACCTGGGATTCACTCGACCTGATATTACTTATGCCACACAACAATTAAGTCAGTATGTTCAAGCCCCTACAGAGCAACATTGGTCTGGTGCTCTTCATGTTTTAAGATACCTTAAGGGTACTCCTTCTCGTGGTCTGTTCTTCCCTGTTCAGCAGATCTCTCTGTGGTTGCTTATTGTGATTCGATTGGGTCGCTTGTCCTCTTTCTCTCGAAATCTATCACCGGCTATTGTGTGTTCATGGGATCCTCTTTGGTTTCTTGGAAAACTAAGAAACAAGCTACTTGTGTCCAAGTCCTCTCATTGAAGTTCGAATATCGCAGCTTGTCTTCCACAGCCATGAGCTATTGTAGATTTCATATATCCTTAAGGACTTACATATTCCTACGCTTCTCTTCCAATACCTCTTTGGTGTGATAATCAAGCTGCAATACATCTATCTGCTAATCCTGTTTTTCATGAACGTACTAAGCATTCGGAAATTGATTGTCACTTGGTTAGACATCAGTTCAAGTGTGGATTTGTTCTTCCTCAAGACATTCCTACTCTTACATAGCTGGTCAACTCTGCTTACCAAATCTTTACCAGCTCCTTTGTTTTCTGATTTATTGTCCAATATGGGTCTACGCGATTGGCATAGACTTCCATCTTGAGGGGGGGATGTAGAGTTATACAGAGCTGTTTATGTAGCTGTTTATGTTAATTGATGTGTATGTATTGAATCATATACTTTGGTGTAATGTACTACAAGTTCATATTAGTTTGTTCTAGGCAGTTGTAACTAAGGGGTACAATGTACACCATGTGAGTTTGTATATAAGTGATACAATGTAATTTTGAGATATAGATTGAATAAGAAAGTTTGACAGTTCTTCTGTTTTTCATTGTTTCATCGTGTTCAATGAGCACTGTTACATTGATCAGTTTGATCTTTATTGATCACTGATCTGCTGTTGATTCTGAGTTTGTTCAAAGGGATTTGCAATGACTTCAAAGAGTGTAACACTGCCACTTTCCTAAATGAAGTTTTGCTCTCTATACTGCAAGAGTCAGCAAATATCTTAAAGGATACGATCACTAAAACGATTTCGGTATTTAATAGAGGTTTGTAAACTCCTATTAAAGGGGGGCATTATTAAATAACACCTAATTGATATGAGTTTTAAAAAACCTCTATGTAATACATGTATTAAATATTAAAACATAACACATTTTCACATGACATTTAATAACACTCTATTTAATATGGGTTTTAAAACCTCTATTAAAGGCAAAAAATGTTCTAGTGGATGCAAGCAAACTCAACTCTCACTTTGCAGTAGTGAAAGATGAAAACAAGAGCAAATGCTGGTTAATTTCGAGATGATTTCTTCATCCCCAAACCTCTTCTCTTATAGAACACTGGTCAAAACCAGGTTAGAGTAGAAAAGGGAGTAGTGGAGCAATTTCAACTGCTCCCACTCAGTCAAGTATTGAATGGGTTTATTAACTGCCCATTCAGTGCTTGAGTGGGTCAATCAAATAACTGCCCACATTGTAATTTTGAAAATAGTAAAACATAATGGTAAAAAGTTTTACCCATGGTTAGCTCGCACACATTTACACACACGCGCACGCGCCAAGTTCTAAGTGAGCCTATAAAAGCGCCTAAAATGTGTCATATGCGTCGCGCGCGTGTGGCTTACTTTGCCTAGCACTTGTATTTTTATGTTACATACACTGTAGTGCAAGAGTATATATATACTCTTTAAACTTGAAGTTTCTAACCAATGTGGGACTAAAATTTCTTTTGAAAATGTCCAACAATCCCCCGCGATTTTCAAAATAATCAGATCATTTAATCTACAAAATCTCAAACATTATATGCATAAATAATGGTATCTTGCGATTTGAACCACTAATTTGTGAAAAGTTCATTACATCATATCATAATTACGTGGTAGATAAACTTTGAACCAATGATTCTATTCGATATGTAGCATAAACTAGGGGTGGGCAAACCGCGGTTTGGTGGTGAAAACCACCAAACTGCGACCAAACCGAGGGTCTACGGTTTGGTGATTTTTTAAACCACCACCAAACCGCGAATCACCAAAACCGCACCAAACCGAACCGAACCGCGGTTTGCGCGGTTTGGTTTCGCGGTTTTCATGCACCCTATTTTCAAAAAAAAAAAAAAAAAAAAAAAACAGCAAGCCTGCCAAACCATATGTACATAGAAATTTATAACAACAAAAGTAGATTAAATTGCAAAAAAAGAAAAAAATAACAAGCCTCGCCAAGCCATATGTACATAGAAATTTATGACAATAAAAGAAGATTAAATTGCAAAAAAAAAACAACAAGCCTGTCAAGCCATATGTACATAGAAATTTATAACAACAAAAGAAGATTAAATTGCAAAAAAAAAAAAAAGCAAGCCTGCCAAGCCATATGTACATAGAGATTTATAACAACAAAAAGAAGATTAAATTGCAAAAAAAAAAAAAAAAAAAAAACAGGAAGCTCGCCAAGCCATATGTACATAGAATTATAGTTTGATAAAAAGGGTGTACCGCGGTGCGAGGCGGCGGTGGACGCGGCAACGGTTCGCGCGGTGGAAGGCGACGACGATGGCGATGGATTTGGCGGCGGCAGTGAGAAGGGCAGTGAGGAGGATGAAGGGCGGCGGTCCGCGACGGGCCGACGGAGAGTGCTCGAGAGGAGAGAGGAGACGACGGGAGTGAAAGGAGACGCGACGGCGGCGAGAGAGTGGAGCCGGCAGGAGTGAAAGGAGACACGGGGGCGGCGAGAGAGTGGAGACGACGGGAGTGAAAGGAGACACGACGACGGCGAGAGAGTGGAGACGGCAGGAGTGAAAGGAGAGACGGCGGCGACGAGAGAGTGGAGCCGTAGGAGTGAAAGGAGACACGGCGGCGGCGAGAGAGTGGAGACGACGGGAGTGAAAGGAGACACGGCGGCGACGAGAGAGTGGAAACGGCGGGAGTGAAAGGAGAGACGGCGTCGGCGAGAGAGTGGAGCCGAGGGAGTGACGGGGCCAGTGAGGAGCGGCGGGAGTGAGAGGAGGTGAGCGGCGGTAGTGAATGAGAGGAAGAGGGACATGAGAGGGAGATGAGCGGCGGGAGTGTTAGTGGAAGAGGGACGGAACGGGAATGTGAGAGGAAGAGGGGAGTGTGAGAGGAAGGGGACGGGAAGGGAGTGTGAAGTTGTGAATGCTTTTAGGCTTTTAGGGTTTTTTGTGGTTATTTACCAAAATGCCATCGGTTTGGTTAAACCACGATTTTCCCTAAATGAAAATCGCGACCAAACCGCGATTCTGCGGTTTTTATGTTTTTCAAACCGCGACCAAATCGTGAGTTTTAAAAACCAAACCAAACCATGCGGTTTGGACGGTTTGGGCGGTTTTTCGAAAACCGCTGCCTACCCCTAGCATAAACATATAACGCATATAACTTACACCAGCAAATAGCCATAAATATCCTGACACATTCAACATTGTCCTTGTGTCCTGTATCTTCTCGTGAATGTCTTTGGAGCCAAGCCCTTGAACTCCTTGAAGCGACCGCACTTCACATCCACATAGGTAGTCTCCATTCTAGTACCCTCGCAATTTAAGCACTTTTAGAAGACTATTAAGAGATCATCTCAACCTCCTCTCTTTATATGCAGGTACCGAGCACTAACAACCTTGGGATGGTTATTAAAATTTAGTGTTCACAGTCACACTTATAATGAATTTTGACTGCATTGAACTCAAGACTTAACGTAATGTTAGGCGTCGAGTCGAGTTTCCACTATTGGTGACTTGTAATTCATGGGCTTGAGACCCATCCCCCTTGATGTTTTATTCACCAAGTCTCTTGACAATCCTTTAATAAGGGGATCTGCCAAGTTTTGACTAGATCTCACATAGTCGATCGTGATAACTATAATTGTTATCAATTCTCTGACATAACTGTGTCTTAGTCCAATATGTCTGGATTTACCAATGTACACTTGGCTATAAGCCCTCGCCAATGTAGCCTCATTACCACAATGGATAGAGATTGGAGCTACTGGTTTAGGCCACAATGGTGTCTCGTTAATAATTTACGTAGCCATTCAACTTCTTTTTGAAAGCCGAGGCTAGCGCAATAAACTCTGATTCCATGGTAGAACCAGCCATTAAAGTTTCATTCTAAGACCGAGGAGAAAATCTAACTTGTATCTGAAAACTATAGTTAGTTTTTTCTTCAGATATTTCAAAACTCTTCGAATTGCAAACCAATGCAACTCGATTAGATTAATTATAAATCTGCTCAACTTGCCTATTGCCCAGGCAATATCCATTCTAGTGTATGTCATTGTATACATTAAGCATCCAATTAATCTAGAATACTCCAGTTGTGAAATTGGATTGCTTGTATTTTTCACTAGCTCAATACTTGAATCTAGCGGGGTGGAAACAGGGGCATAATTCAAATGATTGAATCTTTTGAGAACTTTCTCAATATAATGAGATTGAGTTAGAGTAATACTCCCCTCATCTCTTACAATCTGAATTCAGAGAATGACATCAGCTTGCCCCATATCTTTTATTTCAAACTTGCTTGAAATAAACCTTTTGGTCAACTGAACTTGTTCCAAGTCAGTTCCAAAAATCAACATGTCAACTACGTAAAGACGGATAATGACACCATTGCCTCTTTCATCAAACTTGCTATATACACATTTATCAGATTCATTTATTTTGAATCCATAAGCAAGTACAACCTGGTCAAATTTTTAGTGCCACTGTTTTGGTGCTTGCTTTAAACCATACAATGATTTTTGCAATCTACACACTTTATTTTCATGACCGGGCATTATGAACCCTTCAGGTTGTTCCATTTATATTTCCTCATCAAATTCTCCATGTAGGAACATTGTTTTGATGTCCATTTGGTGGATGACCAGCTTGTTTATAGCCGCAATTGCAATAAGCAATCTGATAGTAGAAATTCTAGCTACTGGTGAATAGGTATTGAAATAGTCTATTCCATGCTTTTATGGTGAAACCCTTAGCAACCAGTCTCACTTTGTATTTTTCAATAGATCCATCAACTTTTTTTTTCCTTTTGAAAAAGAAATTTGCATTTAATGGGTTTACACCCAGGAGGTAGATAAACAAGCTCCTAAGTGTTATTTCTCATTATTGAATCCATCTCATCATTTAATGCCTCTTTCCAATAAGTTGCATCTCTTTATTTCATCGCCTCCTCTACTGTTTGAGGATCAGCCTCCGTATTAAAACAATGCGGAATTTGTCTAGTTACTATTTCTCTACTTCTTTCAACTAGGAATGTATAGAAATCAGAACCAAATAACTTAATTTTTCGAGCTCATTTGCTCCTTCGAAGTTCAGGAACATCTACTATTTCTTTGTCATTTTCAATTTCTATGACTTCCTTCCCTTTTTGGTCTTCTTCAGGAATACTTTTAGGAACATATTTAAATCTTGTCTCATCAAAGATTGCATCCCTTGATTCAAATTACAGTGTTTGCTGAAATCAAATTATTAGGCTCAATTACAATGAACCTATATGACTTACTGTGTAGTGCATATCCAATAAATATGCACTCCACTCCCCTTTCACCCAATTTTCTCTTTTTGGGTTCAGGTACTTTTACTACTGCTCTACAGCCCCAAACTCTTAAATAATTAATATTTGGTTTTCGCTTATTCAAAAGCTCATTTGGGATCACTTTATTCCTCTTTTGTGGAATTATGTTCAAAATATGGCATGCAGTCAGCAATGCCTCTCCCCAAAATCCACTACTCAAACCAGAGTTTGATACCATAACATAAACCATTTCGGTTAGAACACGATTTTTACGCTCAGCCACACCATTTTGTCGTGGAGTATAAGGGGCAGTAGTCTCATGGACTATTTCAGTGGATCCAAAGAACTTTGGATCATAGTACTCTCCTCCCCTATCATACCTTAAACATTTTATAAAGGTCTCACATTGCAATTTAGTTTCTGCCTTATAGGCCTGAAACTTAACCATTGCCTCATCTTTGAAATGCAACAAATAAACATAATAGAACTTGTTATAATCATCAACAAATGTTATGTAATATTTATCGCCTCCTATTGATGGTGTACTATGTATGTCATATACATCAAAACGTATTAAATCAAGCAACTTTGAATTTTTTCAACATTAAGAAATGGATTTCTAGTTATTTTTGTTTTCATGCATGCATTGCAATTTTCTTCATATTTATCAAAATAAGGCAGTAATTCCGGATTTACCATATCATATAATTTTCTGAAATGAACATGTCCTCATCTATGGTGCCATAAAAATGAAAGAGACTCAACAAGATACGCAGAAACAATATTCCTTTTAGATAAAATGATTACATCGAGCTTAAACATGCCCTCATAAGCATAACCCTTCCCTACATATACCTCTCCCTTGGATAGTACAAATTTGTCAGCTTCAAATACAAGCCTAAAATCAAACTTATTCAAAAACTACCCGACACTAGATTCTTCCTCACTCCTGGTGCATAATACACGTTAGTGAGTATTACAATTTTGCCATAAGTAAACTTCAGATCAACACTACCTATGCCTTTAACAGGATAGTAGCATCATTTCCCACGTACAAGACAATATTTTCATCTACTGCCTTCATGGTCGTGAAGAACCCCTTGTTCTTGCAGACGTGTCGAGTAGCACCAGAATGAACCCACTAAGCCATGTCATTTTCAACGACGTTGATTTCAGAAATCATAGCAAATGAGATCATCATTGTCACTTCCTGCACATTTTGCTTCCTCTTCCAATGATAACATTCAGACTTGAAATGACCATCTTTCCCGCAGAACCAACAAGTGACTTTCTGCTTCATTTAATTCTGGTTTTGGTTGTTCGATTTTTTCGAACCAGCAGGCTTTTTGAAACTACCAGGCTTGTTCGGCCTATTCAGCAGGGGCTTTTTGAACTTTGCTGCCTCCATCACATGCACTTTTGAAATTTCTTGAGCATTCTGCTCTTTTTTATTTTCCTGCATGCGACAATCCTCTTCCATACGAAGATGGTTAGCTAGTTCATCAAAAGTTATGTCCTCTTTTTATGCTTAAGAGTTCATTTGAACTCCTTCCAAGATGGGGGCACTTTATCAATAATAGAAGACACAACAATTGTTTCATCCATGACAATAATGTGTTGAGAGAAATTATTTCTAATCCGCTCAATTTCACAAAATTGTTCCATAACAGACCTTTCATCAACCATTTTAAAATTAATAAACTTTGATATGATGAATTTCTTACTTGTCGCATCATCCTTATGATACTTTGCCTCCCGTTTCTCCCATAGCTCATTGGCATAGGGGATGTCATAGTAGAGGTCGAACATTGAGTCCTTCATGGCATTCAGAATGTGACCTCTGCAGGTGTGGTCATCCGTCTCCCATTTCTACCTTTTCCTAATTTGCTCGACATTTTCATCATCGGACTCCATGACTTGGGTGTATCTAGAACATACACCAGATAAACGCCACAAGCAGGAAATGCACTCGCTTCTGCCACTTGGGGAAATCGCTTCCATCGAAGCGATCCAGCTTCACAATGTTAGCCGACGGCTCTTTGATTGATAAAGCCATTACAACGGCACAAAACTTCCTTTAAATTGTTAGACCAGAGGGATTTGCAATGACTTCAAATCGTGTAACACTGTCACTTTCCTAAATGAAGTTTTGCTCTCTACACTACAAGAGTCGGAAATATCCTAAAGGATACGATGAAGCAAGCTCAGCTCTCACTTTGCAGTAGTGAAAGATGAAAACAAAAGCAAATGCTGGATTAATTTCAAGATGATTTCTTCCTCCCCAAACCTCTTTTCTTATAGAACACTGGTCAAAATCAGTTAGAGTAGAAAAGGGAATAGTGGAGCAGTTTCAACTGCTCCCACTCAGTCAAGTATTGAACGGGTTTATTAACTGCATTCAGTGCTTGAGTGGGTCAATCAAATAATTGCCCACATTATAATTTCGAAAATGGTAAAACATAATACTAAAAAGTTTTACTCATGGTTATCTCGCACACATTTACACACACTCGCGCGCAAGTGCTAAGTGCTAAGTGCACCTATAAAAGCGCCTAAAAGCACCTAAAATGAGTCATATGCGCGTCGCGCGTGTGGTTTACTTTGCATAGCACTTATATTTTTATTTTACATACACTGTAGTGCAAGAGTATATATATATACTCTTTAAACTTGAAGTTTCTAACCAATGTGGGACTAAACATTTCTTTTGAAAATGTCCAACATAATTTTATCATGTTAAATAGTTATGCTCATATCGCAACAATTCAAGGTATCTTTCCTTTTTATAATCACTGGAAAATTACATTATTGACGAATGATAAAGCCACCTAAGTTGAATACAATGGCTTGTTTAGGAGATAGTGAAGTCCAACAAACCCAATAGGCTGATATGATTTTTGCTTCTCGAAATAAATAAATAAATAAAATGGCATGAGCACTTCAAAAACAGCTTGTTTTTGTATGAGGGAAACGTGGCCTCCAAAAACCGTAAGTTATAAGTAAGGAAGAAAAAATCTAAAGAGAAATTAGTTATCGATATACCTCATCATTCAACATTTTATCCGTAAAGGCGTTTTTCATAGTTTGATAATTTTAGTTCCAATAGGAAAGAAATTTTCGTTTGCTTCCTTATAATCTTTCACTTGATAAATTGTTAAGTGTTTTGGATAAAGAGAAATAAGTTATCGATATTCATCACAACACAAATTTTTTACTTTTTACATTAAATTTAGTTAATTTCGTAGGTGTGATTAGTGGTGAACAGTTACCACTTTTAGTTTTATAAAGGTGTTTAATTAGTGGGATAATTGCTGGTTAATAAACCACACCACTAATGACCTCGTTTTGAATAGTTGTAACTGTTCAAAAGATACAGTTTTTGGTTTATAAAAATGATTTTTAACTTCATTGGTGAACTAAGGAAAATTTCGAAATTAAGATAGTTTTTCTGGTTTTAAGAGAGAGAATTTTGTTGTTGCAAAAGAAATGATCTTTTGGTTGGTATGTAATCAAAGATCAATCCAGTTGTATCCTGGATACGAACCTCTTGAAGCATTCATACACCGAATTGGAGGAAATTTCATCTTATGACATTACCATTAGTGCAAGCCTCTGGTATTATTTTATCTAGTTCTTTGTAATTAAATTCAAACATGATATAATATTGTTCAATTATATGCATTTTTTGTGCATTGTACTAACAAGCTCATTAGAGTGCAGTATATTAGCAAGTTTTGACTGCCCGTACGCTAGGTAGTATATGTACCTATAATTAAAAAGTCCAATGAACATATCAAGGAAAGGTGCAACTGATGGTTATAACAAAAGTAAAACTGCGGAAATTTTAGTTAGAACTGATGCTCAGAACAAAGAAAATAACTACATGAGTAAATGATTTAGTTTAAGCCACCACGTAAGACCAACATGGCTATAACAAAAGTCTTCTAATAGCTTGAGATGATGACTGCAAGCAAAGGTAAGAGATGACAATAAGCAAATAGGTCTCGTTCTTACAATTTCTCCTACTCAAAATTAGAGCTGCAGCAAAACTTAAAAATAGAGAACAGAGAAAACCACTACTTCCTCCAATAAGACCTCATTAAAGTCATGCATAGAAGTGCTGCAGGAAAAAATGTAAGGATGACAAAAAGTTACAACCTTGTTAATCATCAGCATTTCCAACTCAAATGTGCCAGCATGATGCTCAAATAAGAAGTCCCATTATAAGGTTGAACCAACATCGCAAGTGGAGGGGAAATTAAACCAATATAGGTCCTTTCCCCTTACATGAGAGAGCTAAGTTCACTAAATTCATTGTGAATTGTGCTCAAAATGGGAGGGAAAAAAACAATGAATATGTTCACATGCACACATTTGCATCTCTATAGCATGTTCAATAAATTCAATCCCAAATAAAGGAAAACAAGTACCAGCAAAACAAGATACACACACACACATATATATATATACTAGTTCGATTCTTGCCGCTTTCGCTTTCATGCGGGAATTAATTTCTAAGAATTTATTAACAAAATTTAAAATTGTAATTAAAATTTAAAAATTAGAAATAAAAGTACATTTTTTAGCTTATCAATATTTTCTAATGTGATTGAGATAAGATGTGAATGAAAAAATAAGCTAGTCATGTTAGGACATTACTTCCTCAAAGGAAAACATGGATTGAATGATTTGAAGAGGAAGGAGAGTCGTTGATCAGTGAGTTGTTGATCGATTTGAAGAGGTAGTATTTAAGACGTTGAAGAGGTAGCGTTCTCTTAAGTCGTTGAGTTGTTGATCTTTAATTTAAGTCGGACTCCTCTATCATCAGCCAATTTGGATTAGGTTGAATTAATTTAATAATTTTTAGGGAAGGCACGAGAAGTATGGGCAAAGAGGTAAATTTTATTAGCACTCAAATAAAGTATGGGCAAAAAGGTAAATTTCATTACCACTCAAAAACTTGTGATTCGTGTTTTTATATATATGATATATATAATCCAAAATTCAAAATTGTAATTAAATTTTAAAAGTTAGAAAATATAAGTGTTTTTTTAGCTCATCAATATTCTATAATGTGATTGAGATAAGATGTGAATGAAAAAATAAGCTAATCATGCTAGGACATTACTTCTTTAAAAAAAATGTATTGGATTTATGAGAATGAGTTTATGATTGTTTTGGAGATAAAGAAAAAAAAAACGTGTAGCGGATTGATAAAGAGTTAGAGTTTGATTTGGATACAAAAGAAAAGGTTGATTTGAAGATGAAAAAAAAAATATATGGGCAAATAGGTAAATTTCATTACCACTCAAAAATTTGTGATTCGTGCTTTTATATAATTAATTTCTAAGAATTTATTAACAAAATTTAAAATTGTAATTAAAATCTAAAAATTAGAAATACAAGTACATTTTAACTTATCAATATTCTCTAATGTGATTGAGATAAGATGTGAATGAAAAAATAAGTTAGTCATGTTAGGACATTACTTCTTCAAAAAAAGTGTATTGGATTGATGGGAATGAATTCATGATTGATTTGGAGATAAAGAAAAAAAAAACGTATAGTGGATTAATAAGGAGTTAGAGTTTGATTTGGATACAAAAAAAGGTTGATTTGGAGATGAAAAAAAAGAAGTATGGGTAAATAGGTAAATTTCATTACCACTCAAAAATTTGTGATTCGTGCTTTTATATATATGATAGATATATATATATATATATATATATATATATATATATATATATATATACTGAAAAAGTGTGAAAACCAATCGAATTACCTCAAGAGAGACTTAGCCTCTCCGCATTGTTGTTTTGACTTTCCACAACCAACTCATTCAGGTGTGTGAAAAATGCATAAAATAAGGCCCCACGAAACCATAAAAAAAAAAAAAAAACAATGAATATGTTCACATGCACACATTTGCATCTCTATAGCATGTTCAATAAATTCAATCCCAAATAAAGGAAAACAAGTACCAGCAAGAAAAGACACACACACACACACACATATATATATATATATACTGAAAAAGTGTGAAAATCCAATCGAATTACCTCAAGAGAGACTTAGCCTCTCCGCATTGTTGTTTTGACTTTCCACAACTGACTCATTCAGGTATTTGTGTGAAAAATGCATAAAATAAGGCCCATGAAACCATAAAAAAAAACTATGTACAACATTCAACTTGTTACAAAAAATTGTCGTAACGAACATCCCCACTGTTATGATCTATGACAAAATTCATTGGCCTTCACCCACCGCGCCTTGCTTGTCCCCCACCTTAGGCCAGCTGATTGATCTTGACCTTGTCCTTGGCCTTAACCTTGACTAATATTTCTTCTAGTTTCTCCTCTTTCCCGGATTGATCTGAAACGGTTCGACCTCAGCCTCCCTCGACAACGAACATAGTTAGGATCTCAAATAGAGACATGATTAGAATCTTGACACAAGTATCACTTCCAAAGTGCTTAATCCCGGTACATGAGAATGTACATTTTGGGAACAAGAATCTAAGTAGAACTAATAACTAGTTAGGAATAATGTGAATTCCACCAAGAAAGTTTATTCAATAAATGTTAGATCAACTCAAGCAAATTAATGTGTTTAACACTAATGAAGAAGTCAGATGGAAAGTCAGAATGATTCTCATAATAGATAAATTATAGAGTATGACTTCATTATGGTAAGTCCTCAACAACAAACAATCATAAAACTAACAAAAGCACATCACAAAAAAGTCCGATCTTTAAAAAGCCTACTCATCAATCAAATGGGAATTGCCAAGATGATCAAATTCAAAACATAGCACCCTTCGCTGCCGCATTACCATAAACCCTCAACAACAAGCAATCATAAATATAATCTTACATTACAACATCGTTATACATCAGTAGCAATGGTTTGCTTCACTGACAAGCATTCAAGCCTTACAAACACAGGGGATTTGGATTTACAAAAAATTTTACGAATGAAGAAGTAGAACAATGTATTGTAGTCTTAATTAGAAACACAGAGGATTTGGGTTTGCTCCCAATGTATTAGTTCCTAAAATGCCATTAAAAAACTACAAAACTCTTTACGATATGTATATAAACAGCTCATTTCTGATTTTTTGTAAAAAAAGTGGAACCAAATAACTACAAAACTAACGTAATTTCTTAGAAGGGAGTTAGCAGGGCCGTGGGCTTAAGGTTTGCACCAACGATCCAAACAACATAAACCAACAAAAATCCTAATTTCTTGTAAGGGAGTTGTCGCTGAAGTTTTTCTGTTGTCCAACTCAAATGTAGGACATTGCTATCAAGCTCTGATACAATGGGCACAACCACTGGTGCAAGAAAAATCTTCACACCCTGTAAATTACTCGGCATCCTACATATCTTGTAAGAAGCATTAGGAAATCTTAAAAATACAACAGTCGAGGTGTTTGATTAATTAAAAAAACTTTGGTTAATATGCGACTGAAACAATTAAACCTTTCTTTAATGGAAAGGAAATTTTATTTCACCCACAAAAAGTGAGGTGAATCAACTAATTAAACCTAGATAGTTGAATTATATGTGCATGAAATAAACCGTGCATATCATCATCACATGTACCCTTCAATCACCTATATATAGTGGTGTGCGTCTTGATCGAGCAACATCATCCCATCCTTCAATATAAATTCTCTGAAGCTCTACATAGTATTTGGACTTTTTTCAATGACAAAATTAAACTTTTCACCCAAAAAGAGCAAACTACAGCAACGCAAAGGCTAAGGCAGCCACTGGAATGATAGATATATGAAAATAGAAATGAAGAAAAATGTCTCACATAATGAAAAATTAAAATATTTGGTTTACTTCCTTTGTAATATGATGTAGCAAAACTCATGATCTTGGTTCAGCCAAAAAAATACATAATGTTGCCCCATATAAGAGAACAATGTAATTTATTTGTTGAGAATCAAACAAACAGTATAATTTTGCAAAATAAAAGTTAACAGTTTAAGTGAGTATAATTCTCGAAAAGAGCAAACGGACAGATTGAAGGGATAATACCTTGATATTGAACAACCTCTTGAAACTCAAGAAACAAAAAACAGCTCACTTTATTGATTCAAAAATTCTAATTACATAACACACATGATTCACCTTGTATAGTGGTGTGTGTGTGTGTGTGTGACGCTGCGCCGAACACGTCAATAAAGTAAAGTTTCATAAACCAACTATTTTGTAGAATAATGACAAATGGTCGATCCCATAGAGACTGGTTATCTTTCTTAGGTTAAAACAACAAAAAGGAAAATCGGAGGTTTTAAAATAAATATTAATTTAACTAACTAATCTATCTACAGTAAATAAATAAAATAACTAAACTAATTTCTAAAACAATTAATTAATAATTAATTAACACCTAAATCTCCAGTTTCACAAATCAGAATCAAGATTCAATAGTAATCATGGTCTTCGATCTTTCCCCAAAAGTTATTAATTTAAATTCTCCTAGATTAGCTATAGAAAATCGACATCCGCCAGAAATTCCTAGTTCCCCAAATTTCGATAGTCAGGACGTCCGCCACTAACTATTTTCCTAATTAATGTATAACCCTAGACATCCGCTAATCAGGTTTAACACACTAACCGCAGTAATATGGATCTATGGGAACACTAATCCTAAATAACTTAATCGCATCCGCTACCGATTTAACCTAGATTCAATTGTTGTACATTCAAGAACCGAAAGGATTTAATGGCAAACGAGTGAATGTTTGTTACTTTATTGGTCTAAAAGCACAATTACACGGATACTAATATTTCAAATAACATTAGATTGTCCATCTAAAAGCATGCACAGCCCTCATACATACCATAGATCTAAATCATAATAATTAAAATCAACAACAATGAAATAGGAGAAATTAAATTAATTAAATAATAAAATAAAAGATCTCACATAATATGCTATGAATCCATAATTCTGACTTGCTTCCCCTTCGACTTAGGCAAAAATTGATTAGCCGGACATCATCTTCAAAAATCTATACTAAAAACTAATAATAGATCTCTAAAAATATTAATTGATTCTTCTTCTAATAATACCTAGGTTCCTAATATATAAAAGTACTCCAAATTGGACTCAGATACTAATTTTAGGGGTTAGGGAGGTGACTCGTGCGTCGAGGAGCATCGTAGGGGTGTTTTTAGATCAAAATTCGGACTTTGCCACGTGTAAATAGCCGATTGGCTACAAATCTGCGTCGCGCCACTTGTCAGCACATGATTCGCCAACCGCTGTCAATGCCGCTGAAGTGTCGCCGCCGAATTCACCGAACTCTGTGAGCTTGCATTGTGTGAGGGTGACTTAACGCCACGTGTCCGCACGTGGTTGGCTTGAAACGCTTTTTGGTTACGTGTATGGCCAATCAGAGATCGCCACGTGGACACGCGCTGGCGGAAGAAAAAAGCGCGCAACTCGCGCAAATTACTGGGAGTCTGTGCGGGAACGCATTTCGATGCAAATCGACGGAGTCTGAAACGCGATGAATGTTGCTTGTGGGTGACGTGTCTTCCTAGCTGACGTGGCAACGCGTGGCGCGTTTTAATTGGTGGCGCTGGCTTTCTGACGCTACATGGCAGTTTCTGATTGGTTTAGAGATATTTTCTCAATGATGTGGCATGCTTTGATTGGCTGGAACACCCTGTCCGCTATTCGACCCACCGCGCAACGCGTATTTCGAGGCAAATTGTACGGCATCCAATCACTGCAAGTAAATACTCCATTTTGAGTTTTTTTCCGCTACGAATTCAACCGCGCATTTCGTTTCACCTAAAAATGACCAAAAAAATATAATTAAATATATATTTTAAATAATTTCAATAATTAAATATACTAAAATAGATTACTAAATAACTATAAATACCGACTTATCAAATACTCCCAAACTTAAGACTTTGCACGTCCCGAGCAAAGGTGTAAATGACAACACAAACTAAACTAGACTCCTAATATAATAATGCTCTGACTGAATTAATCATATACCCGACCTAAATTCATGGAGTTCCTTTGGTTTACATAGTCACCAAATTAACAAGTAACTCAGAAAATTTCTGAGTTATGATATGTCAAGTCTCGCAAGTCAAACACAACTAAGATCCCACTTTAAAAACATAGACTCGGTCAAAACAAATGCCATCAACTAATCACAAGTTTTATTGGTTTATACATTCAAGCACATAAGTTCAAATTTCACTTAATATAGTGAAAGCACTCAAACTAAATCTTTTATTTGAGGAGTTTCACAACTTTCGCCTTTATTCATTTTTTTCATTTTTATTTTATTTTAATTTTCTTCTCCAAATCTTTTTTTTTCTTTTTTTCAATTAATACGGTCCCTGCTCCATTTCCTATGGACCGATTTTCTCACTTTTTTTCACCACAAGTTTCCCTGCTCCATTTCCTATGAAAACTTGTGGGACGCTCTACACTAAGAATACTCCTGTTAGTACTTCTCACTTTCACTATAATCAAGCAAATCCCCAAATGTGGGTTAAAATAATATAACTTGCATAAATTTGATCGTTTACTCATTTTCGTTATCTAGCACTAAATTTAACCATCATCTAAGTCTCTAATCATGAAATCATAAAAATGCTAAACTACGAACTTGATTGAGTGTTTCTCCTAATTTTCTTTAAGTTTCAAGTAAAAAAGGCAACTATAATTTACTCATCCACAACCAAAGGCATGAACAAAGTTTCGGGTGACTCTAAATAAATAATAAAATAAAAATATACTAAACATATATGTATACATGAATAGTATATCATAATATATACATAATGAAAATCCTAATGAAATGAGAAAGGAATATGAATGGACAAGAAATGAAAGAAATGATATAAAACACCACCATTACCATCCGATATCCGCATATAACAGTATAAAAAAATTAAACGATCTCACTTGCGGTCTTTCGCAAAAGAATCCATCCAAATCAATCCACAATCCCTAAAACACCCCCAAACTTATTACGAACCTTGTCCTCAAGGTTTAAAACAAGTCAAGAAGTCCAAACATATAAAACAAACAAGATGGTGAAAGAATATGATAAAAATAAGATGAAAGAATTGATACAAAGTCATGCATAATATAAAGTTTCTAAAAACTAGTGAATGCACTAAATCTATCATGTGTGGGTGACTAAGGAAACTATAAAAGAACAATCATAAGAAGAGCAAGAACTAGTAAACATAGGAGTTAACTGAAAAAGATTCCAATCAAGTCTTGCGAGCACGAAGTCTGTCAACTAAGGGTAAAATCAACAAGATGATGGAATGAAATTTAAGGTTTTGGGTTTACTCAAAAACCTGCCACTAATGCAGCGACTTAAGTTAGGTATGTCCCAACCAAGTCTTAAAACACCTAAAATCTTATAAACATGTTAATTCCTTTAAAAAAATAATGCTCAAATTATGTTAAAAATGTAATCAAAAGTCAAACCTACAAAACTTAGCGCTCCAACCATCCATCACCTGTAAAAATAAAGAAACCAAATTAGAGTGTTATTAAAAATAATAAATAAAAAACTATAACTAAACTAAAACTAAAATAAATGCAAGAAATAAATAAAATAAAATAAAATAAAACAAAAATAAAGATGGGCTGCCTCCCAACGAGCCGCCTTTCTTTTAAGTCTTTGGCTAGACTTAACTCGATTGGTCACGTGATGCCCTCTCCTTTAGAGATGTCAAAAATGAATGGCGCATCTACGTATTTCGGCAATGAAGCATGCACGCCCTTTTTCAGATTTAGGAGCTCATTCGGGTTTTCCAACACAAAAGAATCTATCGTATCAGGCTTGTCCATCACAAAGGTGTCGGCATTGTAGAAGATTTGCAAACGATCCCTTACTTTCACCCCCTTATAAGGTTTACCAAATGTGCATAGGAGGGTGGGTGGTTGCACCAACAACATAAGTTGGTCTTCCTCGCTCTCTATTTGCGGCTTCTCCGGCTTGTCTGAATTGACATCAATGTTCATCCCATCTTCTCCCTCATTTAGTGCAATGACAATCTCTAGCTCAATTTGAAAGACTTCACATTCTTCGGATGTTTCTATCAAATAGTCTTTCATCTGTGTATCATCTTTCACCTCAAGATTCGTCAATGTATCAACGCTCACATCCTCCTTTGAGTTAAAAGTTGGTTGTGTACTACACAACTCTACTTCATTAATTTTTTGACGACTGACAATATATTGATCTAAGTCAGTTACCAAGTCCTTCGAGCCTTGACAACTAAAATCAAGTTTTCGTATGTTATGACAAACTCGTCGACATTCTTGCACACTTTCTATCATTTGCATCAATATATCTTCCAAGGAGAGGCTTTGATGAAACTGTTGATTTCCTTCATGTTGAGGAACCTGTGAGTGTGACATGAATCCAGAGAAGTCGGGTTGTGGCGATGCATAATTAGAATAGTGATAATTCTCATACCGTGGATGATATGGACAATTATGTACGGAATGAGAATAGTCTCCACAAATTTCGCAAACCTCGACCGTTGCACAAAAGAATTCATGTTAAAATATAGATATCTATTATATTGCATACCTACCCCATTCACATTATAATAATGTGAGTCTTCGTATCGACCATAATTATGGGGGTAGGAGGAGTCCATCGCGGGGTTGACTTGCACTTCACCAGAAGAGAGGAGATGTTCCATCATAGAGATTAGTTGGTCAAGTTTCTGGTCAGTGGAACTCGAGATATTGCATGGATATATGTTAAGAGCAAGGAACTAGATAGGCAAAATAAAAAAATAAAAATAAATAAAATAAAAATAAAAATAACAATAAACCAAAGAAAGAAATATATCAGTCCCCGGCAACGGCGCCAAAAATTGACGCGCGCCGAACACGTCAATAAAGTAAAGTTTCTTAAACCAACTATTTTGTAGAATACCGGCAAAGGGTCGATCCCACATAGATTGATTGTCTTTCTTAGGTTAAAACAACAAAAAGGAAAATCGAGGGTTTTAAAATAAATATTAATTTAACTAACTAATCTATCTAAAGTAAATAAATAAAATAACTAAACTAATTTCTAAAACAATTAATTAATAATTAATTAACACCTAAATAACACCTAAATCTCCAGCCCAAAATCAGAATCAAGATTCAATAGCAATCATGGTATTCAATCTTTCCAAAAAGTTATTAATTTAAATTCTCCTAGATTAGCTATAAAAATCGACATCCGCCAGAAATCCCTAGTTCCCATAATTTCGATAGTCAGGATGTCTGCCACTAACTATTTCCCTAATTAATGTATAACCCTAGACATCCGCCAATCAGGTTTAACACACTAACCGCAGTAATATGGATTTATGAGAATAATAATCCTAAATAACCGGATCGCATCCGCTACCGATTTAACCTAGATTCAATTGTTGTACATTCAAGAATCCAAAAGGGTTTTACGACAAACGGGTGAATGTTTGTTACTTTATTGGTCTAAAAGCACAATTACACGGATACTAATATTCCAAATAACATTAGATTGTCAATCTAAAAGCATGCACAGCGCCTCATACATACCATAGATCTAAATCATAATAATTAAATCAACAACAATGAAATAGGAGAAATTCAATTAATTAAAGAATAAAATAAAAGATCTCACATAATATGATATGAATCCATAATTCTGACTTGCTTCCCCTTCGACTTAGGCAAGAAATTGATTAGCCGGACATCATCTTCAAAAATCTATACTAAAAACTAATAATATGTGACGGCCCCAATTTCTCACAAACTGGGCACCGCCTGATCCTAAGCCCACGCGGACCCCCGAGCCGGTCTCGCAAGGTCAACGCAGACTTAGTCAGCCTTCCAATCCCTCATTATAGGCAATTTCACAATTTTAAGTTGAGTTATTGATATTTTTCAAGATTTACAATTTAGCGGAAGCAATTTCTACAAATTAAATAACTCAACAATAATGTAAAAAGTCGAGCAACCTAATTGTGGAACCCAGTAAAAATGTTATCATCAGAGAAAGTAAATAAAAGATATACAAAAACTTCCACCTAGCTATGGAGCTTTCCCTCTGCTACTCGTCTGCGACTCTACACTCATTCAAACATGAGATTGACGAGCCCAGGTAAGTAAAATCCAGTAGAATCTAAACAGTAATTTAAGATACAATGAAACGGTCTAAAAGTTATGCAGATAAAAAGAAAACTGTACGGAATGCATGATAATGAGACTGTAAAACAATGAAAGTACAACGAGAATGAGTGTCAAAGGAAACAATATAGAGAGGTGCCCAAATAGTCTAAGATCACCGAATGCGGTGCCAAAGGGTCGGGGTCGCAGAGTCGCGGCAACGCCAAGCAGACTCGGGTCATTGGATGTGGCATCGTCGTACCTAAAATGTCGCGAATGAGGGATATCAACGGCGCCCCGGATAAAACACATCTCATTCGACCAAATACTATGACTCGAGGTCATGGCCCCGGTTGCGAGCCGGCGACCACTCCAATCAGAGACACGAGTACGACACACTTAGCCCTCGGACACTCATAAGTGAGTGGGAATTCCAAGAAAGGGACATGGTTCAACATCAAACAAAAATGCAAATTGAATGAACTATTGTACATTTTCTAACTGGTTTACTTACCTCGAAATCTGTAATTCGTCCCCAAGACGTCCCGCTCACGCCTCGATTTGCACACCCGACACTCGATTATTGCCTCTTAAGTCCCTGGTGTCCATTCGTACCATTTAGATTGCTTAAATCATGCAAGTCGCACTACAATTAGGTGAAGTACACCTCACCTCCATCGCGTCATTGAAATTTGTCAAAGTCACGAATTCGATCGGTCCGATAATGCCATCGCACCGCGCCGACGTCGAAGTCGCGCCACTGTCGTCACCGCACCACTGTCGGCGTAGCTGCCGCGCCACTGCCGCCGCACCGCCGCGCGCGCGCTGCTGGGGCCCCACCGCTGGCCGCCGATTTCGTCGCCGCCGCGCTGCGTGTGGAGCGCACCACCTCCTGAACTCGCCGTCCGCGACCTCCGCGTCTCCCGAGCCGCCGTCGCTGCTCCCTTGCGTCGATCCAACCGTCGCCTCCTAGGCTCCTCGGAGCCGCCGCCCTTCACCGGCTTGATGCCCATTTGTCCGCGCATCTGCAGGCCGTCCTGCCATTTGCTGCCGGTCGACGCTCAACTGTGCCTACCGCGGTAGTCGCCGATGGTCTGCGTCGTCTCCGATCTTGCCTTCGCTGGAGCTCCGCCACTCTTTCTCTACCGCCGTCTCTCTCTCTCTCTCTCTCTCTCTCTCTCTCTCTTTCTCTCTCTCTCTCTCTCTCTCCTCTCCTTTCTCTCTTATCCAAATCTCTCACTTTCTTTTTAGTTTTCAAATCAAATGTGTCCTCGAGATTCACGCGGAGCGAAACTCGAGGCACATCAAATGCATATTTATTCTATATTTTCCTAAACAATTGTGCAGCGACGCATCTCGATGCATCATGAATATTCACATCAATACCACCTCATTTCATATTCTTCGACACTCGCGCCATACGCATCCCGAGGCGCATCCAATATACATTTTCACTTTTATTCTTAATGTGACCACATAGCCACATTAAGCTGCTACCTCATTCCCACGTCAATACGCGACTCGTGGCGCATCCCCGTTCGTGTTTCGACTCACCAAATTCCTCGCGTATGCCAACTTGTAAAACAACTCAACAATTAGTATTAAATCTTAAATTGGATATTCTAGGTGGCTCAACTCGAGATTCAGACACACATGTTTCGACGAGTGGATCCCCAATTCGACCATGACTTGACACGTGGCACAAGTCAAATTTTTGAGCCGTTACAGTTTTCCCAACGAATTAGAATTTCGTCCTCGAAATTCATGCCTTTGATAGTGTGTTGACTAAAGACCAAAGGCCATACCCGCCCAAGGCCATACTCGCCCTAAGTCCATACCCCCATCTTACTCTGTAGGGCTGGGTTCCTCCGCGACAAGCTGGGCTCCTCCGCGACGAGCTGGACTCCTCCGCGTGTAGGGGTGGGCTCCTCCATGACAAGCTGGGCTCCTCTGTGACCTCCAAGAAATGAACACACCATCTGCCTCCTCCTATCAATATATGTCAGGGCAACATCCTCGCAACATATATTGGAATATAAATGAACATATTAGTCCAATGATCCACCGTCACTAACATACTCATATCCGCAATATGTCCGCGAGAATGTAAATCAATTTCTCTACATGTCCATCCATCTCTCTATCCGGTTACGATGGGTAGTAGTCGAACCTTGCGCGACAACAACATGAATCCGCTCGTAGCTCAGTTGTGCCTGCTCGCTCGCTGTTGTGAACACGTACTGGTGAAGTGACATGGTTGTCCACACTCCCAAACAAGTACGTTGAAATCTTGATTCGTATGGAACATGTTGTCCTTGTCCTTGTACTCGAGCCTGACTAGACCTCTGACTTTATCTCTGCATTTGACTAGAATTCTGACACTGTCTCCGGCCATCACATCTGCCATCAACCTCTAATGGTATTGATGCTGAGGATTTGACAGTGCTGGCTACTATAGTGCACTAGCGTAACTCTACGCTGGACCATTTAACACTAGCCTCATATACGCCGCATATGGTGGAAACGCAATACGTGCTGAGGTTGATCTATATGCCACGACCGTCTAACCCTCGTGTTCCTCGATCATCTCCAGACCCTCGCACTAAATGTGACAATGCCAAGAATACGACTGGTACTCCGATGCGTGCGCTCCCACACTCTCGCTAGCCATAGCCCTCGCTTAAGCCTCATGTACTGTGCTCGAAGCTGTCGTCACCCAACATAACCAACAAATTCTAGGAAACCGTGTATGACGTAGTAAGCTTGGTTAGTGTCCGTATCGGTTGCACCCCGAGCATACTTCATCACGCGTATATACCGATCCATGTACTACAACTGACTCACCGGTCCTCTATCGAATGGTCTGAAACTCGGTCCTCTGCGGGTTACGGACTGTTCCCCATCGACACCTCCGTAGTACGCCACCAGACATCGACCTCGTCGACCAGTGGAGTTGATGATATACTCGGCTGCATTTGTGCTGGTATGGCCAGTACATCATGTATCTTCACGTAACCATATATATCGCCTCAACGTACCCTCATGCAACTTCTCCGGGAAAAATGCATATGAAACGTGCGAGTCTGCCTCGCCTCAAGCCCTAACACCCATATCAGTCGGCATGCTCAACATATCCTCAAGTAGTGTCTCAAATGTACGAAGTACGAGCTCAACCTGCACCTGTGCCTCTTCGGCCACTATAGGCCCTGCCTAAACACCTACTGTAAAAACACACCCAGCCTAATTAACTAGAGTTGTTGTTGTAAACGACGACGGTGTAGCTTGTGCCCTTAACAGTCGAAGAATCTCCTGCAGTCTTGCGATACAATTCTATCTGACAGAGTATGCAGCTCCTCCGCTCTCGCAAAACGCGCACCTGCAGCCCCACGATTATTCCTGACCCGGTCTGAAACGTAATCGTATTTTTCATAGCCACGAATCTTGATATCGTATATATATTACAACACAACAAATATACCATATAGGATAAAATGTTACTTTTTTCTTAGCAACTTTAAACACACCTTTTTTTTTTTTTAGGTGAATTGCTAATCTTAGCAATTTTACAAAGTCCCATTACTTTTCCACTCTATTTAAAGGTGCTCGTTCTTTTCAACATGCACTACTTGCATGAGAATTCCCTTAAGTACGCTTACTGGAATATCTCCATCAATTCTAAATACGTGAGAATCTTAAGATTTATAATCTCGTATGATTTATACTTAGGTTGCCTTTAACTTCGAGAATGATTTATAGACTTTACCTCTGCCGGTAACACTTAATCCATTTACAAATCCCTAAAGGTGGCGGTCGACTTCACCAGCCCTGAGACTATAAATGCATAGTGTCACTAAAGTGGAGTTACTTGGGTTTCTGATTCAACACTACTACTCCAAAGCTTTCTTCAAAGCTAAGGAGTTCGTACATGATGTAATCGTTAGCTCTCAAGTCATCTCAACACTCCGCTCCCTTAGAGTCTGCTTGTCTCACAAATCTTCGTCCCTCTTATTCATTTATTTTTTTATTTTTTTCTTATTAAGTCAATATAATTCAACTCTTAATATTTGAACTCCAATTCAATATTCAAAATCAGTTTTGCATACTTTACAAATCCACTTTGGCATTTACATTCCAACTAAGACCCTCAAATTTCTCGAGTTCTTAAAAAATATTAAACTACACAACCAAATCCTAAAAACCTTTTAAATACAATAACAAAGTTATTTCAAAATTTGCTTTTTCATTTCCAATCCCATTCTCACAAATCCAATTGGTGGTCTAGCATTTTAAAACTCCAAAAGCTCTCTAAGTTCCTAAACATTGATTTCAAGTCCCGAGTAGACTCAAAGTTATTCAATTGTCTCCATATTACCAATTTAAAATCATTTAGAGACTCAAACTTTCATTTCAAGTCTCAATACTATAAGAAATCCTCAATTTATCAATTAAACGAACGAAATTCTAGTTTTACATTTTGTTGCCATTTTTTTTTTCTCGCACTTTGGTATCTACTCGCTCTAATTATATCCAAAAATTAGTCATTACTATTAATATTCTTTATTATCTATTTCCCCAATCCGATAAATTTATCGTCAATCTTTTTTAATTTTACTCATCGCGTCTCACGCGATACACAAGAGTGAATATCGTATATCTATCGATAATAATATAATACAACACATCAAATATCTCATATAGTTCCCATTTTAATTTCCCCAACTCTCCTCACTTCCCAACGAAGACTTAAGTCGAGATCATAGAGTTCTACTCTAAGTTCAAGGTTCCTAACTTTCGCTGGTTTACGTCTACATGGCTTGTGATTTAAATCAAGAGTAAAGTATTTAAAACTTCGGCTCTGATACCAACTGTGACGTTGGTATCACAAACTTTCCCCTAGGTTTGCCAGAACCTAAAGCTCTGATACCAACTGTGTCCCCCCCAATTCCCACAAATTGGGCACCGCCCGGCCTAAGCCCACGTGGGCCCTCAAGCCAGTCTCGCAAGGTCAACGCAGACTTAGTCAGCCTTTCGATCCCTCATTATACGCAATTTCACAATTTTAAGTTGAGTTATTAATATTTTTCAAGATTTACAATTTAGCGGAAGCAATTTCTACAAATTAAATAACTCAACAACAATGTAAAAAGTTAGGCAACCTAATTGTGGAACCCAGTAAAAATGTTATCATCGGAGGAGAGTAAATACAAGATATACAAAAATTTCACCTAGCTAAGAAGCTTTCCCTCTGCTACTCGTATGCGGCTCTGCACTCAGTCAAACACGAGATTGACGAGCCCAGGTAAGTAAAATCCAGTAGAATCTAAATAGTGATTCAAGATAAAATGAAACAGTGTAAAAGTCATGCAGATAAAAAAAAATTGTACGGAATGCATGATAATGAGACTGTAAAACAATGAAAGTACAACGAGAATGAGTGTCAAAGGAAACAATATAGAGAGGTGCCCAAGTAGTCTAAGACCACCGAATGCGGGTGCCAAAGGGTCGGGGTCGCAGAGTCGCGGCAACGCCAAGCAGACTCGGGTCATTGGATGCGGCATCGCCGTACCTAAAATGTCGCGAATGAGGGATATCAACGGCGCCCCGGATAAAACACATTTCATTCCGACCAAATACTGTGACTCGAGGTCATGGCCTCGGTTGCGAGCCGGCGATCACTCCAATCAGAGACATGAGTACGACTCACTTGGCCCTCGGACACTCATAAGTTAGTGGGAATTCCAAGAAAGGGACATGGTTCAACATCAAACAAAAATGCAAGTTGAATGAACTACTGTACATTTTCTAACTGGTTTACTTACCTCGAAATCTGTAATTCGTCCTCAAGACGTCTCGCTCACGCCTCAATTTGCACCCAACACCCGAACATTGCCTCATAAGTCCCTGGTGTCCATTTGTACCATTTAGATTGCTTAAATCATGCAAATCGCACTAAAATTAGGTGAAGTAGCTCTCACCTCCATCGCGTCATCGAAATTCGTCGAAGTCACGCCTCCAATCGGTCCGACAATGCCATCGCGTCGTTCACCGCGCCGACGCTGAAGCCGCGCCACTGTCGTCATCATCGCGCCGCGCGCGAAAATCGCTGCGCCACCGCCACCGGCGTTGCTGCCGGAGCCGCCGCGTCACTGCCCTGCTTCTGCTGGCCGCCGCCGTCGCTGATGTGGTCGTCGCCGCTGCCGCTATGGAACTGCGCCACCTCCTGGCGCTGGACTCGCCGACCGCGACCTCCGCGTATCCCGCGAGTCACCGTCGCTGCTCCATTGCATCAATCCAACCGCCGCCTCGCAGGCTCCTCAGAGTCGCCGCCCTTCGCCAGCTTGATGCCCGATTCGTCCGCGCATCTGCTGGCCGTCCCGCCATCTCGCACGGCCGACGCGCCACCATGCTCGCCGCGGGAGTCGCCGATTGTGCGCGTCGTCTCCGATCTGCCTTCGCTGGAGCTCCGCCATATCTCTCTCACTCATCTATCTCTCTCTCTCTCTCTCTCTCTCTCTCTCTCTCTCTCTCTCTCTCTCTCTCTCTCTCGACGTCCCTCTCTCTCTCTTTTTCTCTCTCTCTCTCATCTCCTTTCTCTCTTATCCGAACCTCTCACTCTCTTTTTAGTTTTCAAATCAAATGTGTCCTCGAGATTCGCGCGGAGCGAACTTGAGGCACATCAAATACATATTTATTCTATATTTTCCTAAAAAGTTGTGCAGTGCATATCTCGAGGCATCATGAATATTCACATCACTACCACCTCATTTCACATTCTCGACACTCGCGCCACATGCATCCCGAGGTGCATCCAATGTACATCTTCCCTTTTATTCTTAATGTGACCACATAGCCACATTAAGCTGCTACCTCGTTCCCACGTCAACACGCGACTCGAGGTGTGTCCCCGTTCGTGTTTCGACTCACCAAATTCCTCGGGTATACCAACTCGTAAAATAGCTCAACAATTAGTATTAAATCTTAAATTGGATATTCTCGCGACTCAACTCGAGATTCAGACACACGTGTTTCGACGAGCGGATCCCCAATTCCACCATGACTTGACACGTAGCACAAGTCAAATTTTCAGGCTGTTACATAATAGATCTCTAAAAATATTAATTGATTCTTCTTCTAATAATACTTAGGTTCCTAATATATAAAATTACTCCAAATTGGACTCGGATACTAATTTTAGGGGTTAGGGAGGTGGCTCGTGCTCGAGGAGCATGTAGGGACTCTGCCACGTGTAAATAGCTGATTGACTGTAAATTTGCGTCGCGCCACGTGTCAGCACATGATTCGCCAACCGTTGTCATTGTCGCTGAAGTGTCGCCGCCTGCTTCATCGAACTCTGTGCGCTTACATTGTATGAGGGTGACTCAACGCCACGTGTCCACACGTGGTTGGCTTGAAACACTTATTGGTTACGTGTATGGCCAATGGGAGCTCGCCACGTGGACACGCGCTGGCGGAAATAAAAGCGCGCAACTCGTGCGAATTACTGGGAGTCTGTGCGGGGACGCATCTCGAGGCTAATCGATAGAGTCTGAAATGCGATGAATGTTGCTTGTGTGTGACGTGTCTTCTTGGCGGACGTGGCGACGCGTGGCGCGTTTTAATTGGTGGCGTTGGCTTTTTGACGCTACGTGGCGGTTTCTGATTGGTCCAGAGATATTTTCTCGCTGAAGTGGCATGCTTTGATTGGATGGAACACCCTATCCGCTATTCGACCCACCGCGCAACGCGTATTTCGAGGCAAATTGTCCGGCATCCGATCACTACAAGTAAATACTCCATTTTGAGTATTTTTCCGCCACGAATTCAACCGTTGACTCCATTTCACCTAAAAATGACCAAAATAATATAATTAAATATATATTTTAAATAATTTCAATAATTAAATATACTAAAATAGATAACTAAATACCTATAAATACCAACTTATCAGTCAATCACACTCAAGTGACCAGATCACACATAACTCGTAAACTTGGTCCTAACTAAAACAACAAATAATCCTTATTATAAGTACAAAGACCTTCCTACCCCTGAATACACTACAAAATACATTACCAGATACTATAACATCCCCTTCAAGATGAACAATCCCTGTGCCAATCACTGAGGTTAAGCTTGGACAATAAGAAGGGTAAACTGAGGAGCAGCGAGACCTTTAATAAACAAATCAACTAACTAATCTTTGGAAGGACCATATTGAGGAACAACAAAACCCTTCTTGAACTGATCTCGGACAAGATGACAATCAATGTCAAGATGTTTGGTACGTTCATGAAAAGCAGGGTTAGTTGTGATATGTATAACAACCTGATTGTCACACCAAAGAGGAACAAACATGGGTCATGAGAAGATTGCAGAAAACCAAGCTGATGAAGCTTATAAGTAAAGATAATATTCCACCGATGAGAGGCTTGCCCATATAAAGAACGTTTAAGTTTGCACACTTGGCTTGGAAGTGCCTTAGAATAACCTTCAGGAGGGAGAAGATATAAATCTTCATCAATGAAACCATGAAGAAAAGCATTGTTAACATCAAATTGTTGAATAGGCCAAGCCTTTGCAGCGGCAATAGTTAAGAAAACCCTGACAGTGACAGTCTTAGCCATATGAGAGAAACTATCAACATAATCTACCTCAATTTGATGATAACCCTTAACTACCAAACGAGCTTTATATTTGTTTAAAGTGTCATCATGATGATATTTCACCTTGTACACCCACTTATACCCAATAGCCTTCTTATCAGAAGGTAAATTAGTAAGAATCCAAGTATCATTAAGCTCTAAAGCTTGCAACTCCTTATTCATGACATCCACCCAAAGAAGGTCCTTTTGTGCTTGCTGAAAAGATGATGGTTATTTAACCATAGAAACAGCAGCCAAAAATTATTTGTAATGATCACTCATGTGTGGAGAAACAATATAGGGAAAAGTAGGAGGATCAAAAAAAGAAGAAGAATGAGAAAAAGGAAGAAATATTAGTAGGACTTATAAAATTGGTAACAAAATCATTCAGCCAACCAGGAGGATTTTTAATTATAGTGCTTCATTTAGTAACAACAGGAGAAAGAGAAGTGGGAGAAATAGAAGAAATAGAAGGAATAGAAACATGGAGAACTGGATAGGGAACTGACAAAGAAGGAGAATCAGAATCATCAGCAAAAGGAAGAGGAATCATAGGAGAATCAGAAGAATAATAAGAGAAAAATTGAAAAGGAAAAACATTTACATAAAAGACAACATCACTATCACGTCCCAAATCTCTAACCCCCGTTTTAATTCATTAATCAGGATCACCGACCCTTGACGTGGGACCTACACTGTGATATGTGCACCAACCGAGGTACGTGGCCGAGGTATATGGTGTTTTGTATTGATGTATGCCTAGTGTTATGTATTGTATAGACTTACTAAGTCGGTTTATACAGTTGTAGGCGTCGAGACAAGAGCGGGGACACGCCTCGAGTAGCGTGCAAGTCGGGGAATCGAGTAGTTAGCATTTTGGTAATTCTTATTTAATACTAATATGAAATATGGAATTACTTATAAGCCTATGGTTGTGTTTGTTAATGTAAATCAAATTAAAGACATATAGTTGAGTAAATTAAATGGAAAGAATATGATTGGTCTAGAGATACACATTGACACATCTAGGAACTAGGTGAGTAATAAAATGGTGTCACTTGAGGTTGAGTTAGTGGGAGTTAGTGGGATATATGACAAGAGGTCGACCATTAGATATTCATTGGGATACATAAATCCATGGAGATAGAGGGCTAGGAAGGAACATCACCTTAATATATAACATTAGTGACAAAACAACATGCAAACCAAATCACTCATTCATTTTTGCTGGAGAAGAAGAAGGAATTTCTAGAGAGGAGTGAATCATCAAGGTGTTGAAGAAATCCATGGGAGTTGGTGAGAAATTCTCAAGCTAGGTGCTACATCAACTAGGTACACATCTTTTTAGTTGAAACTTAGAACTAGTTCTAATTTTAGGCTAATCTCAGATAGTAGATGATTGATTATTTGCAATTGATTTATATATTTGGATTCCTCATTTCAATCTAATAATCCAGCTATATTGAAGTTCTTGATTTGGTTTTGAAATCATAAAGATATGAATTTTTGAAGTTGCAACACCAAAACTAGAATTATGCATGTTGTATTAGGAATCAACCTGGGTGATTTGGTCATAGTCTGCCCGTTTTATATCTAAATTGATCCAAACTAGTGGCATTCGAAAGCTTATTTATATTGGAATAACTTTGCTTAACTGAAGGTATTTTGACTCAAATGTTTTTATGTCCAAACATGCTCTACAAATAGGTACTGGAATTAAAAAGGAAAGTTTTGAAACTAAACTAGTTAAGGGCATAACTCCCTGACTACTTATCCAAATGAGCTGATCTTTTAGTATGTTGTATTTGGGTAAATTTTCTGCCTTGTGACCAAAACTTACTTTTTTAAAACTATATGTATGGAGAAATAGATTTTCTAAGACAGCTGGTCGGATTAAATCTCAATTAGACTTATGTTTAGTAAAATCATGATATATCTTTCATTTTAAATCAGAATTTTGTAAACTAAACCTTTACGGAAAGCTAAGAGAGAGACCAACAATAATTGTACTGATGGAGGATTTTGATATTTCGACCATTTCATGCCTAAAAGTGCGTTAAGATGTAGGACCGAAATTGAAACTTAATTTAGTCTTAAAGGGCTGATTTAGGAAGATTGATTTGAAGTCTATTGAACCAATTTGAATACACAATAAACACCACCAAATTAAGATTAAACCTAATATATTTGAACTAATGAGACACCAAACTCAGGAACCTAGAAAAGGGTACGGGAGAGTGAATACAAGATTTGAGTATCGAGAGGCCAGTAAAGCTCGAACTTTACGTTGTTACTGTGAGTATACCCAATGGCAACTTTACTTGGCATTTCATTTCTATTAATTATTGTCCTTGCATAGTCCTTTTGACTATTTTGCCTTTGTGTTCTTATATCATGTGTTCTTTGTGTCTATGCTCACTTTATGAGTATAGTTTGCATGATATCTATTCATTTGATTTGATTCATTGATTTTATCTTATGCTATGTCTATTCATGTTATTTTAAATGTGAATTGAATGCTAAATAGCATGCTATTAGGCTAGTTAATATCTTATCAATGTTTAAGAGGATTTGTATTCCTTATTTGTTTAGGTGTGTAGATGTGTCTATGCCTTGACAATCCATATGTAACGGCCCGTTTTAATCGATCCCGATTAACTGGCTAATTACAAATTAAGAACATAAGCTCAGACCCAAGTGGACGTTGTGAAAAAAGTCTACGACACGCCTAATGGGTGAAATATGTTATTTTTATATGGCGAGCGTTTAATTATTGTTAGTATAAACCATTGAGTATAAGTTAGATCAAATGTATAGGTGATCAGTATGCATGTATGTAAGATAAGTGTAGCTGAGTTGTTGAGTTTGCTAGAAGGTTGTCCAATGAAATGCAGAACGTGTATTAGTTACTATACTATCACGATCATCTATAAATATTTCACTATCTTCCTCTATAAGTTTTAGAGAAGAAGAGATGAGTTTGTTCAATTGAGTTCTTGATGTCAACATGGTATTAGAGCTTTTGAAGGCTCATCACCATTGTTAGTGGCATGTGGTTCTTGAAGAATCATCATCGACATTGAAGGAGGTCATCACCATTACTGATAATCTGTGGATATTAAATATTCATACATCAACATGGCAGATCAAGTCAATTTTCAAGTCTTTCTTCTCCAAATGCTTCATATTCTTCTACAAACAATCAATCCATGATTACACCATTCAGTAACTCTCTCAACCAAATTGTGTTGATCAAGTTGAATGATAGTAGTTTTTTGTTATGGAAATCCATCATTATACTTGCAATCAAAGGATATAGGTTAGATGGAATCTTGTTTGGAACAATCAAAGTTCCTTCATTGCTTAATGAACAAGGGGAACCAAATCTTGAATATCAAGTTTGGCATTCTCGTGATAGAATGTTGTATGCCTGGTTGTTATGCACATTGGAACCACATATTGCAACATCAGTAGTTGCAAAAGAGGGAAAAACCTACTCAAATAATGAAATGTGGCAATCTATTGAAGAATGTTGTGGTGCACACAATAGAGGACAGATTTAGTTCAATATAACTGCAATCAGAACTACCATAAAAGGATCTACAAAGATGATTGAGTACCTTCGAAATATGAACGAATTTGATGATAATATAGCTACTTCTGTAGAGCAAATTTCAGTTGTAGAACTCATTTCTTGCACACTTTCTGGTTTAGATGGAGAGTATCTTCCAATTACAACTGTATTAGAACATCAAGGAGATCTGAAATAGACTGAATTACAGTCTTGTTTGCTGAGTTTTGAAGCCAAACTTAGTCAATTACAAATTTTATCTGGAATAAACTCTATGAACCTTCAAGGTTCAAATCAAGTGAATGCTACTGAAGTAAAACAAGGTGGATCACACAATGGTTGGAATAACGATTTTCAGAAACAAGGAGGAAATGGTGGCAAGAATTCCAAAAACAACAATAGAGGTCGAGGTGGTAGATTTCGAGGAAGAGGAGGCTTTTGATTTCCCAACAACAATAGACTAACATGTCAAATATGCAATAAGGTCGAACACTCTGTTGCCTTCTGCTACTACAGGGCAGATATGAATTACATGGGCACACAAGTTATTCAATCAGTTGGAAATCAGTTCTTTAATGGTTTTCAGGGCAATCAAAACTTCAAAGGAGGAGGCCAGTTTCAGGGAGCACAACCAAGTGCACATTTTCTTGGTACACAGAATTTTGTTGGGGGTTCTTCTGGTCCTGGTTTTAATTCATCATATTCTACAAATGATACATCTTGGTATGTAGATAGTGGTGCTACAACACATGTTACTCCAGATACTTCTCAAATGAATCATATTTCACCTTATCAAGGTAATGATTCTTTATTCTTGGCAATGGTAATTCTATTCCTATTAAGTATATAGGCACTGCAAATGTTACATCTAATGATCCTATACTACATTTCTCAAATACTTTATGTGTGCCAAACGTAAGAAAGAATCTTATTAGTATATCTCAACTGGTTAGGACAACAATGTTGTTATTGAGTTTACTAATAAGAATTGTTTGGTGAAGGGTTCTTCAACTAAGGGATCCTACTTAAGGGAGTACTTCGAGATGGACTGTATCAATTTTCCAGTTCTCCACTATTCTTACAACAGAAGTCTTCAAATTCTACACAAGCTTACTGGGCATCCAGAAGATCAATAATATCTCTATGGCATTATCGTCTAGGACATCCTGCGGTTCAAACTTTACAACAAGTTTTGAGATGTCATCTTCATCTACCATGCACCTCTTCTGAATTTTGTCATATATGTCCAATAGGTAAGGACCATGCTTTACCATTTTCACAATCAAGTTCAAGATGTAATCATTTAATAGACTTCATTCACTCAGATGTTTGGGGCCCTTCTCCAGTTACTTCTCATGATGGTTTCAATTACTATATTGTATTTGTTGATGACTGGTCAAGGTTTACATGGGTTTTTCCTTTAAAGCATAAATCCGATGCACTTCCTGCATTCAAAGTGTTCAAATCTAGAGTTGAAAATCAGTTTAATGCCAAGATTAAATGCTTACAATCTGATTGGGGTGGTGAGTTTAGAATTTTCAAATTGTTTTTGGATGAACAAGGTATTTTCTTTCAACATCCATGTTCATATACACATGAACAAAATGGTAGAGTTGAAAGAAAGCATAGACATATAGTTCAAACAAGTCTTACTCTTCTTGTTCAAGTGGGATTACCTTACAAATTCTGGTATGATGCTTGTGAAGCTGCTACTTTTCTGGTGAATAGATTACCTACAAGAGTGTTACTGGGATCTTCTCTATATCAGTTGTTTTATAACGTTCCTCTTGATTACAATGATTTTGAAGGTGTTTGAGTGTACATGTTATCCATATACAAGACCATACAATGCTCACAAATATCAATATCGATATGAGATATGCTTATTTTTGGGATATAGCTCTATTCATAAGGGATATAAATGTATGAATTTTGCTGGCAGAATATATGTTTCCGGACATGTTTTATTTAATGAAGATGAGTTTCCTTATCATATGATGTTTTCTTCCAAGCCATTACCTCCAGTTGATTGCTCTACTGGTCCATTGATCTCTCTACCTGTTTGTTCTCCATCATCAGAAGATTTGTCCATTAGTCCTACAACACAATCTATACCTGTTGTATCCCAATCCTCTCCTACAAGTTTAATCTCATCAGTAGTTGATTTTACTCCCTCTACTCCAACTAATGCTATAACTAATGTTCCAATTAATACACATCCAATGGTCACAAGAGATAAAGTTGGCATTATTAAGAAGAAAGTGTTTCCCTCTATTACTTCTTCTACTATAGATGAAGAAGTTCCTAAATCAGCTAAACAAGCAATTCTTATTCCTCATTGGAAAGAAGCAATGGACAAGGAGTATCAAGCTTTGGTCAAAATGGGACTTGGTCACTTATTCCACCTACTAATCATCAAAGTATAGTAGGTAACAAGTGGGTATTTACAATTAAGAAGAATTCAGATGGTTCAATGAATCGATATAAATCAAGATTGGTAGCAAAAGGATTCAAGCAGGTACCTGGTATTGATTTTTCAGAAACTTATAGTCTAGTTGTTAAAGCTTCTACTATTCGAGTCATTTTTTCCATTTTTGTTACTCTTGGATGGAATCTAAGACAAATAGATATAAATAATGCCTTCTTAAATGGACAACTCAATGAAGAAGTATACACCAATTAACCTGAAGGTTTTGTGCATCCAAATTATCCTAATATGGTATGTCATCTTCATAAGGCATTGTATGGTTTGAGACAGGCACCAAGAGCTTGGTTTGAAAAGTTAAAGAATCAGTTACTATCTTCGGGTTTCCACAATGCAGTATCCGACACTTCATTGTTCATTTTGCATCATCAAAGCACTCTACTATATGTTCTAGTGTATGTGGATGATATAATCATCACTGGAAATAACACTGAACTGATTCAATCCTTCATTAATCAATTGAATCAAAAATTTGCTTTGAAGGACATTGGAAATCTCAATATGTTTATGGGATTTGAGGTTCATAGAGATCACTCTTGTCTCTATCTTACCCAGTCTAGCTATGTTTCTGAGTTATTGAAGAAGGATGGTATGCTCAACACCAAACCAGTAGACACTCCTGCTATTGAGACATGCACCAAGGCTTTATCTACTTCAGATTTTGCTATTCGAGAGACAAACTTGGAGTCGTGTTCCTTCCCCTTCGTTTGAGGGGGGATGTTAGTATAAACCATTGAGTATATGTTAGATCAAATGTATAGTTGATTAGTATGTATGTATGTGAGATAAGTGTAGCTGAGGTTGTTGAGTTTGTTAGAAGGTTGTCCAATGAAATGTAGACACGTGTATTAGTTACTGTACTATCATAATCATTTATAAATATCTCACTCACTTCCTATAGAAGTTTCAGAGAATAAGATATGAGTTTGTTCAATTGAGTTCTTGATGTCAATAATTATTTTCTATTATTAAATAGTTCGCGCCGCGTTAATAAAGAATTACGCTTGGTCGCGTTGTGCATGTGCAGTGACGAAAGTGTACGACGTCGCGGTGTGTGCGTAACGCAGGTGTACGAGGTAGTATGGGATTTAACTGTCACATCACATCACACATCACATCACTATCATTACTCCCTCTCCATCACTCATCATTACTCCCTCTCCTCTCCAAATTAAAAAAAAAAAAAATAAAAATTTTTTTTCTCTTTTTTAAACGGGTATAGAGAGAAAGAGGAAAAGAGAGAGAGGAGAGGACGAATGAGAGAGAGAGGGGGGGAGAGAGAGGTGGTGGTGGGGAGGGTGGCACCGGCAGCGAGGAACGGCGTCATTTGAGCTGAGGAAGGCAGCAAAGAGGCCACGGACGATGGCTCCAACAGCGACGCAGGTGGACTCCAACATCAGCGACGCAGACGGCGGGGCTCACCAGCGACGGACGACGAGCGCGGCGACGACCTCCATTGATCAAGGTTGGTGGTGTTATTGAAATTGTTGTTGTTGTGTTAAAAAAAAAAAAAAAAAAAAAAAAAACCTCTATGAACGATCGGGAAGGAGGGAGGAAGGAGAAGAATGCCGGATGGGCCTGGCTACCTAGGCCCGGGTCGGGCCGAGCCGGCCCAACTCGAGTGGCCCTTGTTGGGCCGAACCGGTCCGGTTCAGGCCCAACCCACCCTAAATTAAATTAATTAATTAAAAATTTAAATAAAATGTATTTTTAAATCAAATAAATATAAAAAATAGGAAAATAGCTAGAAGATTATGAAGAAATTCAGAAAAATCAAGAAAATATAATAAAATGGAAAAAATATAAAAAAGTAGTTTTTTATGACATTTAGGGCGTCGGCACCCCGGTATGACTCGAGAAGTGTGCTGAAATTTAACATTTTGAAACAAAAATCTCAAATTTTTGGTTTCACATTGTAAATTCATTTAACGAGACTCTAAAATAATAAAAATTGTATAATTTGACACCAGGGACTTAGGCTACCATAGTCGGGTGTCGAGTACGTATCTCGAGGCGAGTGCGAGACGTTTTGAATGCATTTCGTGATTTTTTTAGGTAAGTAAACCCACGAGAAAATTAGTTAAAACTCTTTTATGGCACTTACTTTATTTCGCATTTCAATTATTCCATTGTGTTATTTATTGTTGTTCAATTACTGTTCACCCACTCTCACGTGTATATGTGTGTTTGTCGACGGGGCCGGCATGGCACGGACTCACACCCCGAGGCTAGCTACCCCGCGTTATTCGAGTAATTGGCCATGTTAAGGCTACGCGATGATTATTCTCCGAGAAACCCGTAGGTTGAGAGATGTTTAACGAAGACCTAAGTCTACGTCAACGGTTCCTCTCGAGAGATGTTTGGATGGGGTTTCTTCCATTCAATGGTTCCTCTCATTCGACCGTGAGATGTTTGGCGAGGTGGTCGTCAATGGCTCCTCTCGGTTTAGCTAAGACGATTCCTAGATGTTGACCAGGGTTCTCTGTCACGCTACACGCATGCCCAAATTTGACATCTCAACGACTTATTTTCATGCGAATTTCCTTATTCTTGTCATTTAATTAAATTGCATGAATTGTAGTCATTTTAATGGAATTTGTGAATATTAGCTAAAGTTCTCTGGGATTTACTCACCCATGATTTGTCATTATTTTTTGTGACAAATCGCAGATCTTGCGACGAGCCGAGGCAAGGGCGTCTCAGGCGACTACGTTTGAGTTAGGAGAGCTCGTCCTTTTTGCGTAGGTGTTGTATGTATTTATTTACTATTTTTATGAGATTTTTCGGAGGACTTGTATACCTGATACATGTATATGTCCACATTTTGTACTTTTGTCGCTCATTAATATACATGGTATCTACTGTCGGGTTTCCATACTATAGGGTTATTTATACAAATGCAAACTTTTCTTTCATTCGGTGTTTGCATATTTTAAAAGGATTTCGATTGATATTTAATCATTTAATAAATCGTGAATAACTTAACTTAGTCAATTTAATGTGAATATCCATAAAATATCTATAAATATTAAGTTAAGGCGAATAAGATACGTGCAATGGTTTAAGTCGGAAATAGTAAAAAGTAACTATGCGGTGACATGGCATGGTTGGTGACGTGTTTGGCAACGTGGTGGTACACGGTTTGCCTCGAGTTTGGGGTCGTCACACCATACTTGGTATTTCTTGAAATTTAAAATGTAGTTTTTGCATTTAGGTCCCGTACTCGATCGAGGTGTGCGAATCACGGGGTTAAAGTCCCTAGGGATGTCGGCACATGTTACTTGACATTGTATGACACTCGAGGTTAGAGTCCCTAAGGTGGTTTACACACCGAAGTTAGAGTCCCTTATAACACTTGGGTTAAAGTCCATTGTGCTATATGATTATTGAGTCGGAGTGACATGTTTCACTGCCGATCGGATCTAAATCACCACTAATTTGCCTAGTGTCAGCATCACTTGTTTAACTCTGGTATTTACTCGCATATGGTTTATTTTCCAGTTTTCCCATTTATATGCTTTTAAATACCATTTGAATATTTGGAAATGCAAATTAAACTTGTCATCGGGGATTACTGTTTTATTCTTGTACTCACCGTCCTTTTTATGATGGTGGATGCAGAGCCGTCTACCAGCAGGCCGGACAATGAGAAGATCAACGATTATTCATGAGCCCGCAGTGCGTCACAACATCGATTGTAGGTCTTTTTTTGGTATTTTGATTGTATATGTTATATGCTTTCAGATACTATTTGGGGTTGTATATTGGGTTGAGCGTTAGTTTCCCCGACTTGACTTAGACTATTTTATTGTTTCAATGCATTTTGAGGACTTTATATATGTGATTTCATTTCTTGGTTTTCCACACTTAAGATTTTATAAATGGCTTCCACATAAGTTACTAATTGCTTCCGCATAATCAATAAGACTTCCACTAATTAATTAATTTAATAAAAAGTTTTAATTAACTCTAAATTTTATAAACTGGTAGGACTAGTGTATTACTTATCCTGAACACGAGAAAAGAGGCATCTAAGTTGTAAAGGCTGACTAATACGTAGTTAAGGCATGTATGGATATGATTAGAGCTTAATTACGGGATTAGGTCAGGCGATGCCCTAGATTATGAGAGGGGTTGTCACAATCACGGACACAAAAATAGAATTAGTAGAAAGATTATATAACCTATAAGCTTTTTGAGCAAGAGCATATCCAAGGAAGATAGACTTAAAGATCGAGTGTCAAATTTATCTTTAGAGGGTAGAATATTGGCTGCAAAACAAAGACAACCAAAAGTTTTAAGAAAATTGTAGTCAGGAGAATGACCAAATAAAACTTGAAATGGAGATTTCCAATCAAGTAGAGAAGTAGGTAAATGATTGATAAGAAATGTAGAAGTAAGAATGGAGTCTCCCAAAATTTCTTAGGAAGATTGGACTGAAACATAAGTGCTCTAGCAACTTGAAGAAGGTGATTATGCTTCCTTTCCATAACTCCATTTTGTTGAGGAGAATAAGGAACTGACTTCTGATGGATAATGCCTAATTTTGAAAACAAAGTAGTACATTTTCGATTAATGAATTTAGTAACATTATCAGTTCTAATGGTTTGGACGGTTTGTGAAAAATGAGTCTGACAAATAGTAAAAAACTTTCAATAGTACGATAATGGTGAATTTACATTGGAGAAGATAAGTCCAAGTAAATATACTAAAATCATCTACAATAGTAAGAAAATAATGTGCTCCCTGTATTGAAGTATGCTTGTAAGGGCCCCACAAATCCATGTGCAAAACTAAAAAGGAGAAACAATTTTTATTGAACTCAAATAAAAGGAAATCTACACTGTTTGGACATATGACAGACATCACAAGGCTCATTTGGTGAATACAGTGCTGACTTAGAAGATAACAGAGGTAAATGCTTAGTAATAATTGAATAGGGATGGCTAAACGATGATGTCATGAAAAAACATTATTTACATGTGAAGAAACTACATTATTTTCCACAACAGTAGATGAAGAACAAGTAAAAGAATTAATAACCTCCTGGTTGAATGAGGTTTGATCAAGAATGTATAACCTTCCTAATATTTTTGCAACTCCAAGGATTTGAGAGGACTCACCATCCTATAGTAAACAAATAGTAGGATGAAATACAAATTTAAAGTGAGCAGAAGCAAAAAGTTTACTAACAAATAAAAGGTTGTATTTGAATGAGGAAACGTGAAGAAAGAATGCAAAGTAAGTTTGGATGTGAGAATAATGTTACCAATGGCATCAACAAGCTTAACAGTACCATCTGGTAAGTAAACTGGTGTAGAATGTATACATGGCTTAGAAAAATGAAATAAATAGTTATCAGAACATATGTGATTAGAGGCTCCAGTGTCTATAATCCAATCATCATGTCTCAAAAAAGCATGAGCACAAAAAGTTGAATGAAAGAGACTGCCTATAAAGTCTCCAAAGTGAGTTGTGTTCACATGGTTGTTTCCTTCAGATCCAGCGCTATACTTTCCCTTCATGATTTTCTCAATGCCCCGTTGAGTCATGATTGCCATATTGGTATGAAAATCCTCATACTTCTGTGAATTTTCCACATCAAAATCCAGAGGAGTTTCAAGTATATTTGCCACATTGTGATGTTGTTCCATAACTGGTTTCTTCTCCACTGCAGTCTTTTGTTTGGTAAACCACTCAGGATAGCCATGTAACTTGAAACAATTCTCTTTAGTGTGTCTCTTCATCTTACAATGATCACAATAAAGATCATCCTTGATGATGAACTTTTTGCCATGAGATTTGGTACCCGAACCATTCATGTTATGTCCAGAGAAAATAACTTTTGGTGCTGCAATAACTTGAAAATTGTTACTCTTTTGGTTAGCATTTTTAACCATCATAATCGAATCCATTTCTGGAGCAAAGTTCATATGAACTTGTCGTTGTTTTTCAACTCTTAGAATCATCGAGTATGCCCTATTTATATTAGTCAACGGATCTATAACTATAATTTTATTACGTACATGATCGTATCCATCATTCAATCCCATCAGAAATTGAATTAAACGGTCATTTGACTCCGGCTCCATTAACTTTGTATGGTCGCCACAATCACAGTGTGGGATTGATGCCAAACAAGCTAATTCATCCCACAATTTCTTCAGTTTGGTAAAGTACTTCGAAACTGAGAGTTCTCCTTGTGTAATGGAACAAATTTCTCTCTTCAATTGATAAAGTAGAGGTCCATTACACTCACCATATCTCTCTTTCAAATCTAACCATAAATCATGTGCATAATTTGCATAAAGAAAAGCTTCAACTATTTCTTTTGAAATGGAATTGAGAATCCATGAGATTACCATGAAGTCCACCTAGCACCAGCTGATCATAATCATTGTAAGATTTTTCTGGTTGAACATAACTCTCATTAATGAATCCTAGTTTTTCTTTGCACCAATAGCTATACGCATAGCTCTACTTCATGAGAGCTAATTCAAATCAGTGAGTAGATTTGATACAAGCACCAGTCCTGGATGATCAGATGTCGAAAGATACAAAGGTCCTTCAACAATGTAGACATTTGTATCAGACACACTTGAAGCTTTATTTGTGATGTCTCGGTTGCTTGACTAGTCACCATGATTGAATCACAGATCTAGATCACAGATTTCTTCGGAAATTCAAATTTGAAGCTCCAATTCTTCAAATAATCCAAAAAACAATAGCTCAAATAGCTCAAACCAGGGGCAACTCCAGATCTGCAACATAGACCTTTCACAAGCTCAAATATGATACTCAGATCTTCATCAACAGATGCTAAGTAAGATCAAAAACAGAGAAAACTTGCTCTGATACCATGAACAACCTCTTGAAACTCAAGAAACCAAAAAATAGCTCATTTTATTGATTCAAAAACTCTAATTACATAACACATATGATTCACCTTATATAGTGGTGTGTGTGTGTGTCAACTACACTCAAGTGACCAGATCACACATAACTCGTGAACTTGGTCCTAATTGAAACAACAACTAATCTTCACAAGTGCAAAGACCTTCCTACCCCTGAATACACTACAAAATACATTACCATATACTATAACAGATATAAACAACAACAAAGAACGGTTGGTGAATCAACTTACCCTAACCCACTAGCAACAACAGCAAGAAGCAACAACCGACCATAACTAGCCGCCAACGAGCGGTGATGAAAATGGCGGCATGGGCAAACTCATGATTTTTTTGCCCTGAGCTAACCATATACATGAAATATTATTCAATCGTGATCCATTATTACTATTACACACATGTTAGCCACTTGAGCAAGGTGCAATCAATGTAAAATAGAGACTTGAGTGAAGTTATGTCTTAAACTTCACTCTTTTGATTGAGTAAACAACTATAAAATAAGTTTCCTTCATTTTATTTGTCAAAACTTCTTTATATTCGGATTAACTCACCATAGATTCACCCCGAATCATGCACCATTCGAAGGGGACCTCCCAACATTATTGTTTCTATACACACAACCAATTTCAAACTCTAGACGTGTGCTTAATTAAAGAGATTCAGGTTGCTTCCACTCGCGCCAACCACATGTTGGTATTTTCCTTAATTACTTTATTTTTAAATAATAATCCAAAAAATTCTTTAAAAAAACCCAAAAAACTTAAGACAAAAATAAGTAAATATTGATATAATTTGTTTTGTAAAGTATTTTTATAGAAAGAAAATTAAAAATGAAATTACCGGAGAAAAAAGTAATCGACTTTAGAATTCCATTTAATCTATTAAAGTTTTTTAAAAAAAAAATCAAATCTCTAGCTAATGAAGAAACAAAAAGAGCTTGTAACACTTTTTTTAACCATCGATGATTAGATGCATAGATTTTTTTTATTTTCAAATTACTTTGATTATTTTAAAAAAGAATATCAAGTGACATACTTGTAATACATCCATTTGCTACATAATATAATTGTATTGTTCTCAAAAAAAAATATTGTACTCACTTCAATTGTGCATTCAAATTATCTTGTCTGCACATACTTCAATATGCGTGTAAAGAAATCTAGTATCTGTACAAAAAAAAAAAAAAAAAAAAAGTATGTTTGTATCAAATGTATATACACATAAGTAACATTCAATATACTTACCTTTCAACTATAAAGATAGATGGATTGGACATAGATTTCTCTCTCAAGTTGATGGGTAACGTTTCAACTAGTATTTTATTGTTGTTGTTTTGGGCTAGAGTAATAATGCACTTAGTAGTTTTTTAAGACTTAGCCCCGTGCTATATTAAATATTTTATTTTTTTTGTTGGGTAAAATACATAAATATATAGGAACTATGTGGAGCTTGCCCTGGGTTGTAGCCTAGGGCAAGCTCCTACTTGGGTCCACCAATGGATGGTGGTCGTTTGTGATGAGGGTGAGGTTCGGAAACGCAACCAACCGCTAATGAGGTGAGGTGAGATGAGGGAAAGCCAACAAAACAACAACAACAACAACAACAACAACAACAACAACAACAACCAATTCTTTGTTCCAGCAGGTTGTCTCCATGGGAATCGTTGGAAGACGAGGAGTTTGCCGAAGATAAAGAGTTTGATCTGTTTTCTAGATGAAAGTGAACTCCTAATATGACTTTATGTAAAGACGATGAGTTTGTTGGAATAATGGCACACAATTAGTGACCATATATTTAATATATGAATGATAAATTAAGTAGAAGTAATGTGTCAATATATTTGTGGTCAATATACATGTGTAATGTGTATTCTTATATCTACTACTATATTAAAAGAGCCAATATCTACCGTGAGGAAAGGGCGATTTTGTCCTTCCTATATTTCGAGTCCAAATTGAAATCGAAATCTTTGTCCAATTAAATCGAAATTGAATAATATTTATTAATTAAAATCGTTTTTTTAGAAAAAATAGAATATGTCATAATTGAATGCGTAATGCGTGTACATATTTGAGTTGTAATAGAACTATGTACTTAAACTTATATAAATTAGATGAGTTATATCATAACTATGTAATTGAACCTATATTAATTAATTAGAATTGCACCGGTCGTAAGCCTTAAAAATTTACTAATTAGATTATATATATTGTTTATTTATATATTATAAAGGAATTGTTTTTGGGATGAGTTCTCATAATGCAACACATGGCATAAGAGTAGCTCTCACAATTTGACATGCATGTGGCATCATGATGTCACATTTTCTATTTTTTTTTTAGATTTTTTAGCCGTTTTTTATTTTGGATTTGTTTTCCTATTAATGAAGAACTCTAATTGCAACACAACAACGGTTTATTAATTCCTTCCTATTAATTAGGAATAGGAAACCTAATTGCAACACAATTAGAAAAAAAAATTACAATTTTAATTCTATGATATATTAGGCTACCCAAATAGACATCACCGATTCTAATTGATGAGTTATTTTAAATATTTTATCATGCACAAAAGAAAAACCAACGCAATTAACAAAACCCAAGACAAATTGTTGTGTGCTTAATCACATAGCATATGATTAGTGGTTATTTCATATTCTAATTAATCCATACAACTTTTATAAAAAAAAAAAAAAAAAAAACACATAACCAATTAGGTTGGGATTAGAATATCAATTATACCACAAAAAATTGATTAAAAGTTTTTAATGTAATAAAAGTTGTGGGATCATATGCAAAATGCTTGATAATTTTTTTAGGCCCGTTTGATTGGAAGTAAAATGACAAATTCCATGAGAAAATAATATTTTCATGTGTTTGATAGTCAAAATTTTCTCGCATGACATTTTCTCACGATTGTCAATTTTCCATATTAAGACCCATATATTTTTCTACTTATTATGGTTGGTAAATTTAATTTTCTATTGAGAAAATGTGAGTTTCCATATAAGACACATTAAATTTATATTTTAAATATGAAAAATGAAAATATTTAATATATATATAGTAAGTTTTTATATTTATTTCAAAACTTATTGTTAGTGATTTTTTAGAGAAAAAATTTTTATATATGCAATCAAACATATATAAGAAAAAATTTCTTTTGAACATTTATCGAGGAAAATTTTCTTAAAAAATATTATTTTACTATGAAGCATTTTCTTTGTAATTAAACAAGGCCTTAATTGTATATTTCCTTTTCCTAAAGAAAATTGGACAATATTGTTCAAGATCTCTTTGACCATGTATTACATTTTCTATGTGCTTTTATTCTAATAGCGTGAATTGTGAGTCATTAATTAGATGTTATTTTTGTGTTTTTTTCAAGTTTTAGGGTGTGTTTGATAGTAAAGAGAATTTTCAATGAGAAAAAAGTATTTACTTTGGCAAATTTTCTGTAAAAATATTTTTTTAAAGAATTTTCTCATTGCTGTTTGATTGCACGTGAGAATTTTTTTTTTTCAATTTTCTGCTGTTTGATAACTAATTTAATTTTTTTTTCATTTTTTGCAGTACCACGAATTGACCACTATATTCGACCTAGTTTCGATATTCAAAATAATAACCCCATTCAAATCCGACCATACACCACAACAAACACATACCAACCACTATATCTACCAATAAAAAATACAAATTTGAACGAAAACTAAACTAAATCTTTCTTACAAACTCGACTTAAATGAAGATGAAGCTGGCTGTGACGAACTTCAACAACACAAATATAACGGCCCATTTTATAAATGTCTCTTCAATTTACAGACGTGACGCCAGCTCAGATCTAAGTGGACGTCGCGATAGGCTAGGACGCACGAGGACTTAGGTATGCTAGGTATTTGTGTGTTGGATGCTTATTTGCGGTGAAATTTATTGAAATACATCGCATGTGTGTATGTCGCATCAAAATACATGCGTGATTTTAAGAACTATATTCTCCTCGATATGCGTGTCGACGCGGGTACTGGGTAGTTGACGGGACCGAATATAGGTCGAGGAGACTAAAACACACAAATTATATAATAAAAAATTGACAAAGTAACTAATATTGGATCGAAATCGGGCGTCGAAACGCCCGAAAAATGAGCGAGTGTCCCTGCTGTAAACTTTGGTGTCAAGCCAAAAAGTCAACATTTCAATCCTTATCCATATCTCACTATCACATTTTCTCTCACCTCACCTACACCTATCTCTCACACTCTCACACATACACCCGATCAAAATTGGGAGGCCGAGAGGGAAGGAGCGCGGAGAGGAGAAGAGAAGGAGAAACCGGGAAGAAGGAGAGGAGGAGGAGCAGCAGGGACGCGAGATTGAGGTGAGTTTGGGTAGTGATTGTTTTTGTTTCGGGTGGGTGACGGTGGGGTGGAGAGTGGGGTTAAGCCATGGAGGCCGGACCCCATGGCCACGGTGGGATGGCAGGGGTGCCTCCCCTGCCATCGGCTCCACCGGGGTTGGGGTGGAGAGCCACCCAACCCATCACCGGAGAAGAAGAGATAGAAGAAGAAAAAAAATTTGATCGAACAAGTGAAAACTGGTTCGATCAGAGGATGAAGATGCACAGGCGCGCGAGCGTGCGTGCGTGTGCATCCCCCTCACGGGCCGAGCCTGGACCATTCTGGTCCAGCGCTGGGTCGGGTCCGACCCGTTTGGATCGACCCGACCCAAATCAAACCCGAGCCGGGGCCAGTCGGGTCCGACCCGTCTGGGTCGACCCGACCCAAAGCCAAACAATAAAAAAAAGAGGAAAAAATATGGGAAAATTGTTTAAAAGTCCGAAAAAATTGGGAAAATTCTGAAAAAAATATATTTCCATAAAATAAATAGAAATTTGTGAATTTCTATGAAAACTAAAATATTTGGATATTGCGGACGCAACTTTTTGACCGGGGTTTTGCCTCGAAAAGCGCGAAATAGGCAATTTGGCCTAAAATTTTTAGAAATTGTTGAAAATTGTCATTTGTAAATTAAATTATTGATAAATGGACATAGGTTGACACGGGTGATCAATTGGCGACCAAGGACCCAGTGGACTTGGACCCGTGGATTGATTACGGGATAGGAGAGCGCGTTGTGAGGTTTGTAAAACCCAATGGAAAAACTCTTGAGTATTTATTTTGCTTTCGTATTTCCATTCCTTTCCATTATTCTTTGTGATTTTTCCTATATCTTATCTCATCGTTGTTTGCACGGTTGGTTAGTTACTCCCACCGGACTTTCTATTGTGTGTCAATGCATGTCTATGCATTCTAGACCATAGCATATGTATCAGGAGTGCTCGGTGGATAACACCCGAGGGAACTGCTACATGTGTCGGTGCGTCGTAGGTCCACGCCGACCACCGAGAGGGATCAGGTGATAGCTAGTTGGGTGCGCCCACTAGTGGGATCCTGGAAGGAAATCCCAAAGTATGGTTTAGTCTGATTGGAACAGACACACACATTTGAACTTTATTGTTATTTATGCATGCGATGCCCTACTTACAGTTGTCTGTTTACATTCTGCATGTTTATTTAACATTATTTATTGAATTCCATTTATTTTTCTTAAATGCTCAGAGGAGTTCCTTGGGATTTTACTGACTGGACTCGTCATCCAATTTCTTCTGTGATGATTGAGTGCATATCCTAGTACAAGTAAGGGCAAGGGGATCTTACGTGACCACCTCTGACTACCTACAGTTGAGAATTACTTGTACGTGTGTTTTTATTTTTGATATTTTGATTCTTTTGGGAACTGGTGAGTGATATGACATTGTACATAGTTACGTTACATAGTATAGCATAGTACTTTTCAGGGTTTTTCCACAGTAGGATTTGATGAATTAATTAATATTTCTGCATTTACGTACAACTTCCGCTGCATATGTCATTTATACACTGTACACACACAAGTGGATACATTTCGAGACAGAGAAAGGACGGGCAGGTGTCGTACACGTGTAGTTGGGCCAGCTGGCAAGGAGTACACGGAGACACGTCACCCCGGGGCGGCGAGGGCCGCCACAACAAATACCTCCAACCACCGCCTAGAAGGAAAATTTAGGGGGAGAGGAGAAGAATAAAGATTGACCGAGTGGATGTGAAGATGACGACCAACAACGACTGCCTTGAGCGAAGATCGAACTAGGTATTCCTCCGCCATTAACAGCTTATTTCCTAACCTTAAAAGCGATCATCAGCGCAATAGGAGCTCCAAATCATGCAATTTCGACACAATTATAGCACGTGTATCAACAGCCAATTGGAATGACATCGAGATTTGAAGTGACGCATCCGGAGTGCATGTTTTGTCACTGGTGAAGAATCGGTCAGAAATTGTCATTAGGTTATCGTAATCATAAAACGAAACCAAAGAAGAGTTCATGATCTAGGTCTGATTCGTTGGTTCATCTTCATCATTCATCAATGGAGGAGAACTAAGCCGAAGACGAAGACGATGAGCTTTTCGGAGATTTCAAGTTCGTCTCATCTTCAAATCACTCTAATCAACAACAACACAACGAATATGAAGACGATTGGGGAGATTTCGTCGACAATTTCTCGAACTCTAACAATAATCACGATTTTTTTCCCTCTCACAGCTCTGACGGATTCAACAATTTATCGGTTAATGGATTCTTCGATGGTCAAAACCCTAGCGGAGGAGCCTATGATGCCACCGAGATATCTCGATCCCTTCGATATCTCTTGTGTCGAGTCGGATGTGAATTTGAATTTTGGTTCTGCTTGTTGAGAAGCGGTGGGAGAAAGCTTAGAGGAGCTATACGCTTTCGATTTTCGGAGACGAGGAGGCGGAGGAGTGGTGGCGGAGATGGAGAAGCCTTGTTTCGGTGTTGGTGGTGATGATCAGAGGAACTTGGAGTCCGAGTTTGGGTATTGCGTGAGAAAATCTCCAATTTCCATGTTGAAATAAGAGAAAATAAATTAGAAAAATTAGGGGGGTGGATTTTTTTTCTTTGTGCGGTTACAAATGTATCAAACACCCAAAAAAACGGTTATACTAAAAAATAAAATAAATTTCATGATTTTTTTCATTTTCCATGCTATCAAACACACTCTTAAAGGTGATTGTTAGGGAGGAAATTGAATTTCCCCAAACACTGATTAAGTAGCAGATACGTAAATATATATATATATATATTGAGTAGTACATTAATTCTCTTTTTTTTTCGCATGGAAATTAAATGATGTTATTTTTGGCTTCGAGTATATCGAAGATTGCATAAGTCACTTTTCTTTTCACCATCAAAGACATAATTTTATCTAATATATCGATACTTAATTGGTCTTGCCTGTGCGCGAAGCGTAGAACGCCGACCAAAAATCAGTTTTTTTATGAGCTCTCATACGTGGAATCTTTTATTATAATCGTTAACCAATGGACAACAATTCACTATATGTAATTATTCTTGACAAGTAGGATTCAAGTTTTATTTATTTATTTACACAAAAAAGTTGTTTATAATTATGTGGGTAATAAATATATATTTTCTCACAAACAATTAAATTTAACTCATGAATATTCATGGATAGTGACACAACTCCTTTCTCCCTTAATCAAATTAGGTTTCAGTTTCAAACATTACTTTTAGAGAAGATAAACTCTTGAATTTGTTAATTTGGAATTTTAATATATAAGTTGATTCATTTTAAATTATTATATTGATACTCGATCTTTCCTTTCCTTGAATCATTCTCCATTGAAAATTTAGTAATTTTAAAATTATCAAGTTAATTAGTCACTCAATATATAAGAAAACTGAATGGATTAGAATCGAAATACTACAAGTTAAGTTACGAATGAAACAAACATATACATTGTGAGTTTATGAATATAATATATTTCTATCTAATATATATACTGATATTTGGTTTTGCTCGCGCGAAAGCACGGGATACTGACTAGTTTGTATTAAATTCAATTTTTTTATTAAATCCTTGTGTATTTTTTATGATTGTATCGTGATGTGTTACATATATATGATTATTTTTAATTTGATCGAAATAATAAATATTATCCATATACTTTATAAACGACATCAGCTTTTTTGTTTTTTTTTTGATAAATTATTAATCATTTCGTATCATGTAACAAAGTTAATTTTTTTTTTTAGTTTCTTTTATTGGGTAAAGCTTTCCTTTGATAAATGTGCAATCATATATAACTATCAAACTTTCTAAAAAATTTGAAAAAAAATATATATATTTCTAAAAAAAGTTCCCTAGTCCGACAAAAACGAAGATCTCTGCCCTCTGGCTGTTATACACTTGTCAAACAAAAATACGAAGTTATATTGGACCGTGCTTTACAACATATAACAACTTATATTGTCCTAGTTGAACAAGAAATATAAGTTCCGCCACATTTGTATTACCAGCAGCGGAGCTACATACAAGGTTGCCTAGGCTATAGTCGAGGGAACCTTGTTGTCAACCCCAATTAGTGAAAAAAAAAAAATGAAAATATATAATCTAGCCCACTCGTCGAACACTACATTAAAAAATATTTTTATAACATCTAAATATATTCTTATATTCTACATTTTTAAAACTTATTTAATATGTAATCAATGTCCAACAAGACTATCTATAACGAAGAAATTAATGTGTAATGATTTATAATTTATTGAATTTTTTGTTTTATAATATTTAGTCCATTGTTAATAACTATTTTTTTCATTAATAATATTAAGTTATATATTAATTTAAAATATTTTTATAACATCTAAATATATTCTTATATTCTACGTTTTTAAAACTTATTTAATATATAATCAATGTCCAACATGACTATCTATAACTAAGAAATTAATGCGTAATGATTTATAATTTATTGAAGTTTTTTGTTTTATAATATTTTGTCAATTGTTAATAACTATTTTTTTCATTAATAATATTAAGTTACATATTAATTTAAAATTTAATAAGTTTTAATAACGTATTATATAACACCAAGATCTATAATTTTTTTTTTTTTTTTTTTTTTTTTTGTAATGAAAGTAATGCTTAAACTACCATTGTTATAGCTTAGGGTAGCTTGAAATGCTAGCTCCGCCCCTATGTATTACAAATACAAATCCAAATAAAAAATAGCAAGTAGGCTATCTTTAAATAGGACTCGCTCTTAAATTGTTGTTCATGATAATCGAAAATCTGAGTTTAATTAATAATTCCGTTGTTCTGCTCTCTTTTATTTTGTAGTTTTGTGTGTTTTCTAGCTAAGATCCCTTAATTAATTAGGATCATCATGTCAACCAAGAAGATCACTTTGTTAAGCAGTGAAAAAAAACAATTCATAGTGGATGAAGATGTGGCTATTCAATCACAAACCATCAAGAACTTAATTGAAGAGACCGTTCCTATGAGGATGGCATTCCCTTGTCCGTAGTTCACTTGCCCGTAGTTCACTCCAGAATCTTAGCTGAGGTCACGGAGTACTTGAACAAGCATGCTAATTACAAACCCGACAATGACGCTGGCACGCTGCCAAAGAGGAACTCAAGAACTGGGATGTCAAGTTCCTCGGGAAACTTGATAACAAGACTCTCTTTGACCTTATTTTGGTAATTCGATCGATGTTTTCTTTCATTCTCAAATTAACAATTCAATTCAATATATGGTGCATATATGCATGCATGCATTGTCGTTGATGTGTTTAATTAATTAATTAATTTAATTCTTTGTTAATGTTTGTAATGTCGTAGGCTGCAAATTATTTGGACATCAATGGGTTGTTGGATCTGACCTGTCAAGCTGTTGCGGACTTGCTGAAGGGGATGTCAGTGGAGGAAGTTCGCAAGCTTTTCAACATTGAGAATGACTTTACTCCGGAGGAAGAAGAGGCTGTGAGGAAGGAGAACCAATGGGCCTTCGAGTGATCAACCAAATCAATCTACATAACAATTACGACACAATTAATTGCTAGTTTTGTTGTGAAGGATATGCTATTAATTACTAATAATAGTTGTACGTACTATGGTGTTTTTTTTTTTTTTTTTAAAAAAAATTTAGTAACAAAACTTATTTATTAAATATAGCCAACTTATAGCCAACAAATATATAGTTGGCAACTATGTACAACAAATTGCACGTGATATTTACAATAGCCAACAAATTGACGAAACTCTCCCTCCAGTGGTGCTACATTTTCACTTAATCAACTGAGTTGAACTCATGATCTAGTCGCCGAAAATTAAAAAAGCGAGACCAAAAATCACATTATAGTACCCCGAACTATGTTCGATATCTCCTCATTCAAATTTGGTCATGTACAATAACAACAGATAGTTTCAGCCCCAAATTAATTGAGGTCAATGCATGGATCAAAATCACCATGTAGACAACTTTTAAACTCCATCACCCCTGACAAAGCTAATCCGGTTGCTCTCTTGGCTGCTTTCCTCGCTAATGTCTAGTCGCGGTCTCTGCCTTCAAAGAGCCTTCTATTTCTTTCCTCCGCGCTTTGCATATAATGCATTAATTGGTGTAGTGACACTGTCAAATTAATCCGTACGTACGTGACCTTCTATATACTTTGTAAAACTTGTGCAACATTCACCTTCCCGTTCCATATCAAGATATCAACCATGTCAACCATGTTAGGAATTTTTATTTCCGAGGAGCGTGCCTTAATTTCCATTAAGACTATGCAATTTTCGATTATTCATGGATTGCCGACATTAATTACTTGATGTAGAATGAGTTTTATATTTGTTGATTTTAATTGTTACTATATATGTTTTAGGTATATGTTATTCTGCTATAAATTAATATAATATGTACTTTATGATAAAAACGTGAGAAAATTGATTAAATTTGGTTATCTTGGACAATTTTACAATGAAACTCAAATATATATCAATTTCATGAAAACTATGAGTTTTCACGATTAGATTACCATTGAAATTTAATTCAATGGTGAGTGATGTAGGACATGTGCATTTAATGTGTTTTCTGTTAAATTCGCAATATATGCAACATATTTGGGCTCCATTGTAGAAACAACATTGTGTTAGAAATTAATAAACCATACATCACACACAACGGAAACACATATTCAAACACTCATTAATCTATTCCACATCAATAATAATATATTTAACAATCGATCTGCACAACATGGTGCACAAAGGCACCACGGGCCCACACTCAAAGCACACATAAAACTAACTTATTATGTCCTTTATATAGGACATAAACTCATAATCCCTCTCAAACTCTAACTCACAAGTCGCAATTCCACTCAAACATAAATATTTCTAAAACAATCAAATCCTACTAAAACTCAAACCTACTAATTAAACACAAACTAAAAAATATTAAATCCTAATTAAATTAAGACATGGATTTGAGCAAAAAACCCAACACTTTGTACTAATTATATGGGAATCTAGATTTTTGATGGCGCTCACATATATAATGAATTAGTTAAAGTCGGCTACATGGAGTAACACTTTATCTTCACTCAATTTAGTTTAAACCAGAAAATCAAAAACCGTAAGATCAAAAAAGAAAAATGGTTTCCAAAGCATCTATGGTGATGAGATGGTAGGCATATATATATTGGGTCTTGGGGTTCATACGCAACAAAAAGTTCAAAATAATTTTTGAAAAACCCTAACATGATCGAAAATAAGTTCCATTAAAAAAGAACTACAAAAGTAAATCATACCTTAATCCGTGATTTCATTCTCTAATTGTTCGATTTCTAAGACGTTCAAGCGCTCGTCATTTATCAAAAATCCACACATGAACGATGACCATAATTTGGAGTGTTAGCCCCAAGAGAGATACAAAACGTTTTTCTTTCTCTCCCAAAATTCAAATAAGTCAAATTACTATGCTCATAATATTGAAGTTTATGGCAATCTCAAGTCGAAGAACTAAATGATATACCTATCATGAATAACACATGTGACTTAATCTATGTGGTGTTCTCATAGTGGGTCAGTATAGTACCTTGTTCCCTAACAAGTGCTCATGATCTCGATTCGCATCCCTATATGCATGATCATCATATGACCATCAATCAAGATTTACACTATTAGTCTTAATTCATTGTAGTTCATAGTATAATGACTGACTATGGACATTTAGGATATCTCAACAAGTAAACATCGATGTTATTATAAGGTAAACATGAAATCACTTATAATAAAACAACAAACAAAACCTCTATTTTATTAGCTAAAATTATAAGATAAATAATGTTTCCGTTTTGAGATCGTGACTTGTGACGGCCCCAATTTTTCACAAACCGGGTACTTGCCCACGTGGACCCCCGATAATATATAGACCTATATATATATATCAAATATATAAAAAAAATTTAGAGCCACATTAAATAACTCAACAATATTATTAGAAGTTTTGATGAGTCGTATTACTTCATGTATACTTGTTTATAAACAAGCAAAAATGATATACCGGTCGTGTGTATAAAAGAAAGTCGTATGGAATGCATGATAATAAGACTCGTAAAAAAAAGAATGAAAGTACTACGAGAAATGAGTGTCAAATGAAACAATATAGAGAGGTACCCAAGTAGCTCAAGACCACCGAATGCGGGTGCCAAAGGGTCGGAGTCACAGAGTCGCGGCAACGCCAAGCAGACTCGATCATAGGATGCGGCATCGTCGTACCATAAAATGTCGCGAATGAGGGATATCAACGGTGCCCCGGATAAAACACATCTCATTCCGACCACTCAAGTGACTCGAGGTCATGGCCCCGGTTGCAAGCCGGCAACCACTCCAATCAGAGACACGAGTATCGCTCGCTTGGCCCTCGAACACTCATAAGTGGGTAGGGATTCCAATGAAAGGACACAGTACAACATCAATAAAATATAAGCTCAAATGAAAATACTGTGTATTTCCTAACTGGTTTACTTACCTCAAGAAATCGCAAATCGTCCTCAAAACGCCTCGCTCACGCCTCGATACGCGCACCCGACACCCGACTATAACCTCCTAAGTCCCTGGTGTCCATTTATATCATTTTAACTATTTTAAAGTCACATTACACCATGGGATCATAGATTTGTAACTTTATTTTCAAAAAAAATTGATTTTTCCTTTTTGAATTATACCGGGGGTGTCGAATGCCCGAAAAGGCCTCGAACTTATCTTTTTAGCTTCTTAAATTTTTTCATATTTTTCGAGAATTTTCCGCATTTTTCCATAATTTTTTATCTATTTAAATCTATTTTCTGTAATTTATTTTGATATAAATCAGTTTAATTCAATTTAATTTTAATTATTATTTTATTAATAGGGGTGGGTCCGGGTCGACCCGACCCGGTCCAGCCGGACCCGGGTCGGTCCGACCCAGTTCGACCCAGTCCAACCCGGTCAACCCGACCCGGTTCACCTATTCATCATCTTCTTCGTTGAACGAACAGAGAGCTCTCTCGTTCGTTCAACCCAAATTTTTTTTTTTTTTTTTTTTTTTTTTACAACAACAGAGCAATACAACATCAACAACAACATCAACATCAACATTAACCCAACAACCACATCAAAACTCCAACTTCTTAAAGAATCGAAAACATAAATCACCTACTCACCTACATCACCAAGTAGATCGCCGACGAAGGAGTACCACTGCCAAACTGGACGCGCGACGCCGGGATCTTAAGGCCGTGGAAGAGAGGTGAGTGAGAGTGAGGTGAGAATGAAGAACGTGAGAGGGAGGAGAAATGGTGATCGGGTAAGATAAGAATGGAGGGTGTTTTTTATTTGGAGGTGAAAAACGTATATGAGAGAGCAAAGAAGGTAGGAGTGGTTGATTGGTGATGTCACAAGACATGTGATGTGACAAGATATGTGATGTGACGACTAAATCTCAACTACCCCATACACCCGTGTTATGCGTATATTACAACGTCGCACTCTCTCTCGTCACTACGCGCGCATATTACGACTACCAACAATATTAATTGGTGCGATGTAAATTAACAATAATACAACTAATTTAACACACGTCACATAAAAAAAATAAATGTTTTTACCTCGTTAGGTGTGCCCTAGACTTATCGGTGGTGTCCCCGTAAGTTCGAGCTACTGTCATAATCTCGATGTTGACTCTCGAGGGTTAACCGAGTGTGTGGCATCACAACGAGTTCGGGTCACGATCCTGAGATGCCACGTGGCACGTATTAAATTTTGAGGGTCGTTACAGTCTTCCCAACTAATAAGAATTTCGTCCTCGAAATTAAAATAGCTTGGGTTAAGACTCACCAGATTCAAATAGATGTGGAAAGTGTTCGCGCATATAAGACTCTAATTCCCAAGTCAGCTCCTCGTCCCCGTGATGTTGCCATTTAACGAGGACCGACGGAATGTTCTTGTTCCTCAGTCTCTTCACCTGACGGTCCAAAATCTGATAGGCTGCTCCTCGTACGTGATGTCTCCCCTCAAATCTATCAGACTCAAATCCACCATTGGCCTTACACCCCCTCTCGACTTATCCAATCGAAGCATCGAAATATGAAATACGGGGTGGATCCCGATCAACTGAGGTGGTAATTCTAACTCATATGCAACTTTGCCAACTCTCCTCTTGACTTTGAACGGACCAATGAATCTCAAATAAAGTTTTCCTCTGATTCCAAATCTCTTGTGACCCTTTAAAGGTGAGACTTTCAAGTACACGTAAGCTCCCTCGTCATACTCTAACTCACCATGGTACTTGTCGTAATATTTCTTTTGTCTCTCTTGCGCACTCCTCAGACGTAATCTGATCTGTCGTATCTTCTCTGTGTGATCTACCACAATCTCTGGTCCAAGAATTGCCACATCCTCGGGCTCTGCCCAACACGATGGAGATCTGCATGGTCTACCATAAATTGCCTCAAATGGTGCCATCCCAATACTAGCCTGGTAACTGTTATTATAAGCAAACTCGCACAGATGAAGATACTTTTCCCAAGAACCACCATACTCCAGCACACACATACGAAGCATATCCTCTAACACCTGAATTAACCGCTCCGACTGTCCGTCCGTCTGTGGGTGATAGGCCGTACTCAAATCTAATCTAGTGCCAGCATGCTCTGCCAAATCTGCGATGTAAACTGTGATCCTCTATCTCACACGATAGATAATGGAACTCCGTGTAACCTGACAATTTCATATATCGCCGCTAATTTATCCACCTTGTGTGTCGTCGATACTGGTAAGAAATGCGCAGACTTAGTCAGTCCATCCACAATCACCCAGATGCTATCATGGCCGCGCTGAGATCGAGGTAATCCACTGACGAAATCCATGGCAATATGCTCCCACTTCCACCGAGGAATGGGAAGTGGCTGTAATAATCATCCGGGTCTCCGATGCTCAGCCTTAACTCGCTGGCATATCTCACATGCTCGAACATAATCACTAACATCGGTCTTCGTCCCCGGCCACCAGAATAGACGACGCATATCTGCATACATCTTGGTCCGACCCGGATGAACCGTAAAACGCGAGCGGTGAGCCTCTTGAAGTATCTCATCACGTAACTTTGCCACTGATGGAATCCATAGTCGACCTCTAAATCTCAGGCGTGAGTCTATCGAGTGACTCAAATCTGGATGATCCGGACTCTGAGCAAACTCCAAAATCTCTCGAGTGCTATCGCTTTCGTCACTCGCTGGCCCTCAAGTACACTCTGAATTGACACCGTCTGAGTCCTCATCTGCCCACAAATCAACACTCTGGTACTGGTCGTTATATCGACTGAATTCATCAACTCTGCTGCTTCGAGTAGCCCATGTTCGTGTGTCATATGGCACGTCAATATCTCTGGATCTGCTCCTCTCCGACTCAATGCATCCGCTACGACATTGGCCTTCCCTGGGTGATACTCCAAAGAGAAATCATAATCTTTAAGGAACTCTAGCCACCGCCTCTGTCTCATATTCAACTGCTTCTTAGTAAATAGGTACTTCAAACTCTTGTGGTCAGTAAATAACACAAACTTTTCTCCATAAAGATAATGACGCCAAATCTTCAATGCAAAGACTACTGCAGCTAACTCCAAATCATGGATAGGGTAGTTCTTCTCGTGAATCTTCAGCTGTCGAGACGCGTAGGCAATCACTCTACCGCCCTGCATTAAAACACAACCCAAACCGATCATAGAAGCATCGGTGTTCACCTCAAAACCCTTCCCTGATTCAGGTAGCACCAAAACTGGCGCAGTCGTTAATCGTTCCTTCAAAGCTTAAAAAACCTGCTCGCAACTGTGATTCCACTAAAATTTGACTTCCTTCTTCGTTAATTGTGTCATTGGCGCTGCAATTTCGGAAAATCCCTGAACAAATCGTCTGTAGTAGCCTGCCAATCCTAGAAAACTGCGAATGTCTGTCACTGATGTCGGTGTAGGCCAATCAATCACTGCTCTAATCTTAGCGGGGTCCACTGACACTCCACTGGCTCCGACAATATGTCCAAGAAATCCAACTTCAGTGAGCCAAAACTCACACTTACTGAACTTAGCGTACAGTCTATGCTCCCTCAAAGTCTGTAAGACTGTTTGGAGGTGTCCCTTGTGATCCTCACGAGTCTTGGAATATATTAGAATGTCGTCGATGAATACTATCACAAATCTATCCAAGTACTCTCTCAATACTCGATGCATTAGATCCATGAACATCGCTGGAGCATTCGTCAGCCCAAATGGCATAACGATAAATTGGTAGTGCCCATATCTCGTGCGAATGTCGTCTTCTCCCTATCCTCATCTCGAATCCTCAATTGGTGATATCCCGATCTCAAATCAATCTTAGAGAACCAATGTGCCCCTGTCAGCTGATCTAACAAATCATCAATACGTGGGAGTGGGTACTTGTTCTTCACTGTGACTCTGTTGAGCGGTCGGTAGTCAATGCAAAGTCTCAAACTACCGTCTTTCTTTTTGACAAACAATACTGGTGCACCCCAAGGTGACATGCTCGGATGTATGAATCCCAACTCTAACAACTCGTCTAGCTGGGTTCTCAGCTCCTCTAATTCCTTAGGAGCCATCCTATACGGTGGAATCGAAATAGGTTTGGTCCCTGGGACCAAATCTATAATGAAGTCAATCTCTCTAGATGGTGGTAATCCTGGAAGCTCTGCGGGAAAAACATCCAAAAATTCGCATATAACGGGCACCTCATCTATCTTCGTCTCAACTCTATCTACTTTGTACTCAAAACACTCGGCAAATGTCTCAAGGTCCGAACTCGTGGCCATTCGCACGGTAATCGTTAACGTGGTCGAGGTCCCCGAAAGCTAAACTCGCTCTGGTCCGAAGCCGAAACGTAACCACCTTGCTTTGAAACACTCAAGTTGTGCGTGGTACGCGGCTAACCAATCCATGCCTAATAAGGCATCAAACTCTAAGAACTCCAATACCCTTAAGTCTGCGGGCATTTCCTGGTTCTCTATCTTAACTGAACAGTCTACACATAATAAGTTCGGGTATATCTTGTCCCCAGCAGCCGTGCTGAGGATCAAGGGTCGTTCTAACCTAATAGGTCTCAATCCTAACTCATCAACCATACGACCCGAAATAAAAGATACAGTAGAACCCGAATCAATCATAGCATGCATAAATTGACTGCAAATGTAAATCATACCCTCGATAAGGTTACGAGTGGCAGTTGGATCCGGTGCAGCGATGGCATGAACTTGCTCTCTGTGCTGCAGTGGTTGAGCCATGCCTAGTCGTGGACATGCGCTGACAAGGTGCCCTGCCTGTCCACACTCAAAACATGCTCGATGTGGTCCTGACCATGGTGGAATCCGCTGCCCCTGTCCCCGCACTCGATCGAACCTCTCGTCCTCGTCCCTCGCACTTTGATCGAACCTCTGTCCTCGTCCCGAGTCATATCTCTCGTCCGACCATGTCCGTGCCTCTCGCCCGACCGCCTCCTCTACCTCCACTCTCGCCGTTGATACTATTGTGGCGGCCACGACGGTCTTGTCTTGCGGTGTACTTGGCATAACTCGGTCGAAACCGATGATATCGACGCCGTGCTCGCTGGATGGACGGGTGGCGCCACGGATCCTGTACTCTGTGCTCTGTCATTTCTCGCCCTGGACAGTCGGTGTCTCTTCCTCCCTCTGTCACCACCTACCCTATGATCCAACTGTGCTAATGCTGGTGCTCGGATGATCTCACCGGGGTGTGTGCGCAGGTATGCCTCTCTGGCCAGGCTCCTCTCATACGCCGCTTGTAAACTCTCTGGCTCTGTAGTCACCACAGTACCTCCGATATCCCTCAACAGACCCTCCATGACGTAGTGTGCCTGATCGGCGTCTGTGTCAGCTACCCCTCCAGCATAATCCAATAATTGCAAATATATGCCCATATACTGCATCACCGACTCCTCAGTATACTGTCGGATGCTCAAAAACGCAGCTCTCTTCTGCTTCAGGACCGAAGGCGGGAAGTGCTTCTGATTAAATCGCCTCTTGAATTATGCCCAATCTTTGGGCTTACCCTTAGTAGCCACCATAGTACGCCACCACGCATCGGCCTCTCCAAACATCAGCCCTGACGATATGCTCGGTCTCATATACTCTGGTGTGGCTAAAATGTCATGTATCTTCTCGTGGCTCTTCGTAAATTTCTCTGCCGCCTCGAGATTCGTGCCCCCGTAGAACTCAGCTGGTCTATGTCTCTAGAACTCTCGCGACTGTCTCGCCTCAACTGTCGCCCCAGTACTCATCTCTATGGGCGTAGTTGGCGTAGTTTCTGTCGGCGCAGATGGTGCGGGCAATACCGTCTCGGTCTAAACTGGTACTATCTCAGCTATAATGGATGGTGTCGGTACGACGAGAGCCGCTGGAGTGGCATGTACGGTAGGTGCCCTCCTCTCCTGCACGGTGGGTACCGTCGACGAAGATGGTGCCGGTGTAGCTGTGATCTGTGCCCTGAGTATCCTAAGGATCTCATCCAATCTCTGATCCTGAGATGCGACTCTCTGAGTCAATGACTGTACCTCCTCAATACTTGCAAATCGAGGACCTGCTGCCCCACTATCATCACTCGAACCAGGCTGATCTGCCATTGCGATCTGCAATAGCCGGCGAGTATCTAATCAACGTATAGTTACCGGTATAGTATAGTACAATACAACAAATAATAAATATATGTTCCAATTCTATTTTATTTTTGTTAATTTACCCCAGCTCGCCTCACTTCCCAACTAAGACTCTAGGTCAGGATCATAGGGTTCCACTCTAAATTCCAACCGTATCCTAACTCTATTTTTAATTTGTGTCTTATATTGGTTGTGCATTAGTCAAGAGCTATAAGTGAAAACTTAGGCTCCGATACCAACTGTGACGGCCCCAATTTTTCACAAACTGGGCCCCGCCCGGCCTAAGCTCACTTGGACCCCCGAGCAAGCCTCGTAAGGTCAACGTAGACCTAGTCAGCCTTCAAATCCCTTATTATAAGTAAATTCAAAATTCTAAGTTAAGTTATCAATATTTTACAAGTTTTAAAAATTTAGCGGAAGCAATTTCTACATTAAATAACTCAACAATATTATTAGAAGTGTTGGACAACCTAGTTGTGGAACCCTGTAAGTATGTATCTTCATGTATACCTAGTGTCAAGCGTTATAAACAAGCAAAAATGATATACCAGTCGTGTGTTTCTCTCAACCCAAATAAGTATCCCAAAATGTGATAACAATATATATATAATACAAAAATTCAAAAACCTACAAAAGTGTGCGAGAGGAGGGTGCTCCGATATCCTCGTAGTAGATCGCCAAGTGTCGGCGTCTTGCCTTGCTCGTTGCAAGGATCCGCACTCTGGCCAAACACAAGAATGCCGAGTCCAGGTAAGTAAAAGCCAAGTAGGATCTAAACAAGTAATTCAAGATAAAATAAAGCGATCTAAAAGTCATGCGGATAAAAGAAAGTCAGTATGGAATGCATGATAATAAGACTGTAAAAAAAAAGAATGAAAGTACTATGAAATGAGTGTCAAATGAAACAATATAGAGAGGTACCCAAGTAGCTCAAGACCACCGAATACGGGTGCCAAAGAGTCGGGGTCACAGAGTCGCGGCAACGCCAAGCAGACTCGATCATAGGATGCGGCATCACCGTACCATAAAATGTCGCGAATGAGGGATATCAACGGTGCCCCGGATAAAACACATCTCATTCCGACCACTCAAGTGACTCGAGGTCATGGCCCCGGTTGCAAGCCGGCAACCACTCCAATCAGAGACACGAGTATCGCTCACTTGGCCCTCGAACACTCATAAGTGGGTAGGGATTCCAATGAAAGGACACAGTACAACATCAATAAAATATAAGCTCAAATGAAAATACTGTGTATTTCCTAACTCGTTTACTTACCTCGAGAAATCGCAAATCGTCCTCAAAACGCCTCGCTCACGCCTCGATACGCTCACTCGACACCCGACTATAACCTCATAAGTCCCTGGTGTCCATTTATATCATTTTAACTATTTTAGAGTCACATTACACCATGGGATCATAGATTTGTAACTTTATTTTCAAAAAAAATTGATTTTTAGCACCCTTTTTGAATTATACCGGGGGTGTCGAATGCCCGAAAAGGCCTCGAACTCATCTTTTTAGCTTCTTAAATTTTTTCATATTTTTCGAGAATTTTCTGCATTTTTCCATAATTTTTTATCTATTTAAATCTATTTTCTGTAATTTATTTTGATATAAATCAGTTTAATTCAATTTAATTTTAATTATTATTTTATTAATAGGGGTGGGTCCGGTCGACCCGACCCGTCCAGCCGGACCCGGCCGGTCCGACCCGTTCGCCGGGTCGACCCGACCGGTCCAATCGGACCGGGTCGGTTCGACCTAGTCCAACCGGTCAACCCGACCCGGTTCACCTATTCATCATCTTCTTCGTTGAACGAACGAGAGCTCTCTGTTCGTTCAACCCAATTATTTTTTTATTTTTTTTTTTTACAACAACATAGCAATACAACATCAACATCAACATTAACCCAACAACCACATCAAAACTCCAACTTCTTAAAGAATCGAAAACATAAATCACCTACTCACCTACATCACCAAGTAGATCGTCGACGAAGGAGTACCACTGCCGAATTGGACGCGCGACGTCGGGATCTTAAGGCCGTGGAAGAGAGGTGAGTGAGAGTGAGGTGAGAATGAAGAACGTGAGAGGGAGGAGAAATGGTGATCGGGTAAGATAAGAATGGAGGGTGTTTTTTATTTGGAGGTGAAAAACGTATATGAGAGAGCAAAGAAGGTAGGAGTGGTTGATTGGTGATGTCACAAGACATGTGATGTGACAAGATATGTGATGTGACGACTAAATCCCAACTACCCCATACACCCGTGTTATGCGTATATTACAACGTCGCACTCTCTCTCGTCACTACGCGCGCATATTACGACTATCAACAATATTAATTGGTGCGATGTAAATTAACAATAATACAACTAATTTAACACATTATTTTTGCGTTTCCATTTTCGGTCTTCAATAGTTCAAACCTATCATCATCTCCAACTATTGCTACTCTTAATTTTTTTCCTTATTCGTATGCAACTTTGATTCCTCTATTTCACTCTACGATTGATATTCCGCAACTCCACTTTTCACTTCCGACACTGGTTTTTTAGTATTCATGGATTCTTACAAGAATATGAGTTTCTAAGGTTTCTTCTCTGTGTTCTCTCGTCTTCATCGATTGCCCTTATGATCTTGCTAGGAGGAGAAACAACATTGATCGATTGGAGTAGTGTGACATTTGAATATCTGAACGCTCTTCACCAAGTTGATTGGTCATCACTTCCTCAACCTCTCACTTAGTTCTTCGATGTTGCCCTTGAAGTAATGTAACATGTTCTAGACTTCAGAGCATTTCAATCTGCAGGGTGGAAGACTATCAATGGTAATATTTGTCCCATATTTCATGTCATAACTATATTGGGTCTGACTACCGCGTGAAGGTGAAGGTGTTGCAGCCTGTGTGCTTGAAAACCTTGGTGTTGATCCCAGTAATATTGTTTTAATGTGTATAATTTTTGTAAAAATATATAATACTAATTCTTATAGTAAATATTTAACATGTTCATTTTCACCTATAATTTATTTAGTATAAATGTCGATATTAAGTTTTAAATTTATATAGCTTGTTTAGTTTAATAAATATTATTTTTAGCTTGTTTAGTTGTATAAATATTATTTAAAAAATGAATGGGTGTCTGTGACGTTTCCTACAAGAGCACTGCGTAGCTTAAGCCACGCGATGGAAACTAGTATATATATATAGATGAGAAGACATGTTTATCTATCTAAAAAATGAATGGGTGTCCGAGCTTTCCTCTGCTACTCGTCTGCGACTCTACACTCGAATCGAACACGAGATTGACGAGATTTACCAGGTAAGTAAAATCCCAATAGAATCTAAACCCAAAGTAATTCAAGATAAAAATGAAACAAAAAAACTCACCTAGCTAAAAGTCATGCAGATAAAAAGAAAACTATACGGAATGCATGATCATGAAATTGTAAAACAATGAAAGTACAACGAGAATGAATGTCAAAGGAAACAATATAGAGAGGTGCCCAAGTAGTCTAAAACCACCGAATGTGGGTACCACAGGGTCGGGGTCATAGAGTCGCGGCAACGCCAAGCAGACTTGATCATAGGATGTGGCATCGTCGTACCTAGAATGTCGCGAATGAGGGATATCAACGGCGCCCCGGATAAAACACATCTCATTCCGACCAAATACTGTGACTCGAGGTCATGACCCCGGTTGCGAGCCGGCAACCACTCCAATAAGAGACACGAGTACGACTCACTTGGCCCTCGAACACTCATAAGTGAGTGAGAATTCCAAGAAAAGAGACATGGTTCAACATCAAACAAAAATGCAAGCTCAATGAACTTCTGTACATTTTCTAACTGGTTTACTTACCTCGAAGTTCATAATTCGTCCTCAAGACGTCCCGCTCACTCCTCGATTTGCGCATCCGACACCCGACTCTCACGTCCCTGGTGTCCATTTATACCAATTAAAATTTTAGGGTCGCATTACGTGCAAGTATAGTATGTGATTATAGATTTGCCATTTTTATTTTCATAAAAATTAAGTTTTTAGTGTTTTGAATTGAATTGAGACTTGCTAAGAACTAGAGAATGAAATAGAAGACTAAGAACTTCTACTACTACAAACTACTACTACAAAGGAGAAGAGAAGAAATGAGATAGTTGGAATGAGAAGTTTTCATTCAACTTGGTGTGTTTTTACAATGAGGTTGACACCCTTTATATAGGCCATTTGGTGATGATGATAAATGTACTTCATACAATGTGTACAAGCAACACATACACCCCATGTCATACAACACATCACAAGCAACATAGACAATACATGAAAGAGTTGGTGTACATTGGAGAGGATTACAAGTTACATGACAATACATAGACAAGTGGAGGTACTATTAAGTGATACATACAAGTTACATGACTACACAATATGTTGGTGTACATGCATGGTCATCCATATTCCATAATACTCCCCCTTGGATGACATTTGCTTAGAGATTGTGCCTCGTTAAAACTTTTACTAAGAAAAACCCAGTGGGAAAAAATATAGTAAAAGAAAAAGAGTACACTATTCTCATAAATATTAAGACGGGCATAATATTGTTAAGATTGCCTCATTAAAAACCTTGCTAGGAAAATCCAATGGGATAAAACCATAGCTAAGTGAAAAAGAGTGCAATACATTAATCAATAACTCCCCCTCATGTGAACATGGGTGAAACTTGTTCAGTTTCTTTACTTGCAATGTCTTTAAGTTTACGCAAGCCAATACCATATGAAAGTCTTTTAAATGTCGTAGTTGGTAAGGCTTTTGTGAATAGATCAGCAAGATTATCACTCGATCGGATTTGCTTAACATCAATTTCACCATTCTTCTGAAGCTCTTGCGCATAAAAGAATTTTGGTGAAATATGTTTTGTTCTGTCCCCTTTTATGTATCCTTCACTTAATTGTGCAATACATGCTGTGTTATCTTCATATAATATGGTTGGAGAATCTTTTATTGAAGGCAATCCACATGATTCTTGAATATGTTCAATCATATTTCTCAACCATACACATTCACGACTTGCTTCATGAATTGCAAGTACTTCAGAATGGTTGGAAGAAGTAGCAACCATTGTTTGATTTACCGACTTCCATGATACAAAGTATATTACCACATGTGAATACATATCCCGTTTGAGAACGGGCCTCATGGGATCGAGATAAAAATCCAAAGATCGCATAACCTTGGAGATTCAATTTTACCCTCTCGAGTAGAATAAACTCATGTCACTTGTTCCTCGAAGATATCGAAAAATATGTTTAACACCATTCCAATGTCTTCGAGTTGGTGATGAGCTGTATCTTGCAAGTAGGTTGACAGCAAAAGCAATGTCAGATCTTGTACAATTTGCAAGATACATAAGTGCACCGATTGCGCTTAAATATAGTACCTCCGGACCAAGTAGCTCTTCATCACTTTCATGAGGTCGAAATGGATCCTTATCCACTTCAAGTGATCTGACAACCATTGGAGAGCTCAATGGATGCGCCTTGTCCATATAAGATCTTTTTAATATTTTTTCAATATAATTTGATTGATGGACAAATACTCCACTTGAAAAATGTTCAATTTGCAAACCAAGACAAAGTCTTGTTTTTCCAAGTTCTTTCATCTCGAATTCCTTTTTCAAGTATTCGGATGTTCTAACGATGTCGTCGTGGTTTCCCACTATATTTAAATCATCAACATATACAGCAATAATCACAAATCCTGTTGATGATCTTTTAATGAAGACACATGGACAAAGCGGATTATTTACATATCCTTCTTTCAGTAAATAATCACTGAGGTGTTTGTACCACATTCGTCCGGATTGTTTCAATCCATACAAAGACCTTTGTAATTTTATAGAATGCATGTTATGAGGTTTTGATTTTATTTCATCGGATGTTGCAAATCCATCAGGGATTTTCATATATATCTCACTGTCTAGGGATCCGTACAGATATGTTGTAACGACATCCATTAAATGCATATCAAGCCCTTGAGAGACTGTAAGGCTTATCAAAAACCGAAATGTGATTGCATCTATAATAGGAGAATATGTTTCCTCATAATCGATGTCAGGTCTTTGTGAGAAACCTTGAGTTACAAGTCTTGCTTTGTACCTTGTAACTTCATTTTTTTCGTTTCTCTTTCGTACAAATACCATTTATATCCAACATGTTTTACGTCATCTGGCGTTTGGAAAATTGGTCCAAAAACCTCTCGTTTCTTTAACGAGTTTAGCTCTGCTTGGATAGCCTCTTGCCATTTTTGCCAATCAGGTCTTTTTCGACATTCGTCCACTGATCGTGGTTCTGGATCATCATCATTTTCACATATTTCAAAGGACACATCGAAAGCAAATATATCATCAGGAACAATTTCATTTCGATCCCAAATCTTACCAGAGTTTAAATAATTTATTGAGATCTCATTATTTTCATTTTTTTCCTCTTTTTCTAGAGGAAGTTGTTCCTCATCAGAATCAACTTGTTCTGACAAACCCTTATCAAAGGATTCTTGTGCTTTCTCAGGAGTATTTTGATTTGTATTTATTTTTACTCCCGTTTTCCTCTTTCGAGGAATTGTATCCTTTGAACCAACTAGTCTTCCACGCTTTAAGCGTTTCGTTGGTTCTTGTGCATTTTGTTGCACAGAGACATCAATTCTTGCAGTAGCATTTACAGCTGGAATATGTGATTTTGTCACTTGTTTTGCATCATTAAATGCTTCAGGTAATTGATTTGCAATTTGTTGCAAATGAATGATCTTTTGAACTTCAAGTTCACACTGATTTGTGCGTGGATCATAATGTGATAAAGTTGATGCATTCCAAGCAATTTCGCGCCATTCCTTTTGAATCGGCTTCTTATCTCCCCTAATGGTGGGAAAATTGCTTCATCAAAGTGACAATCAAGCAAAATGTGCAAGAAATAAATCCCCTGTTAAGGGCTCAAGGTATCTTATAATGGACGATGAGTTAAATCCAACATAAATCCCAAGTTTTCGTTGTGGACCCATCTTAGTTCTATTGGGAGGTGGTATAGGAACATACACTGCACAACCAAAAATTCTCAAGTGTGAGATATTTGGTTGTTGACCTAAAATGAGTTGCATGGGGGAATGTTCATGGTATCCAGTAGGCCTATAGCGAATGATAGATGCTGCATGAAGGACTGCATGTCCCCAAACTGAAGTTGATAACTTAGTTCTCATGATTAAAGGTCTGGCAATTAATTGAATGCGTTTAATAAGAGATTCTGCCAAACCATTCTGGGTATGCACATGTGGAACAGAATGTTCAATGGTAATTCCTATAGACATGCAATAATTTTTAAATGTTTGAGATTGAAATTCTCCGGCATTATCAAGACGGATGGTCTTGATTGGGTTGTCAGGAAATTGTGCTCTTAACTTAATGATTTGTGCTAAAAGTCTAGCAAATGCAACGTTGCGGGTTGAAAGCAAACAAACATGTGACCACCTAGTTGATGCATCTATCAAAACCATGAAATATCTGAATGGTCCATAGTGAGGATGAATAGGACCACATATGTCTCCCTGAATGCGTTCTAAGAAAACTGGGGATTCCACAACAATTTTACTTGGGGATGGTTTAACTATCAATTTACCTTGAGAACAACTAGCACAATTATAATCACCAGCTGAAAATATTTCGTGACTCCTTAAAGGATGTCCATGCGAATTATTAATTATTCTTCGCATCATTGATGATCCTGGATGACCAAGCCGGTCATGCCATAAAATGAATGTCTTTGGATCATTAATTTTCTTATTCAAGACGACATTCGTTTCGATATGCCTTATTTGAGTAAAATATAATCCAGATGATAAAGCTGGGAATTTTTCTAACACTTCTTTTTTCCCATTTGAAACCAATGTGACATAGAGAAATTCTCTATTATTTTCATTCATGGTTTCAATGCGATATCCATTTTGTCGAATATCTTTAAAGCTCAGTAAATTTCTTCTGGATTTTTCAGAGTATAAGGCATTGTCAACATGAATTGTTGTTCCCTCAGGCAACATAATATTTGCTCTTCCAGAGCCATTAATCAAATTGGAGATGCCAGATATTGTTTGAACATTAGCCTCAGCTAAGTTCAAATAGGAGAAATATTCTATGTTTTTAAGGATTGTATGCGTTGTAGCACAATCAGCAAGGCATATATCGCTCTTATTTGATTCATGACTTGAACACATGATTTGTTGATCCATCCGGACAAATAATGTTTGGCAAATCAGAAAAAGAGTCATATTTCAATGATAAAATTCATAATATTTTGCCTTTGATTTTGAAGGCATGGTAAATGTCACAAAAATATTCGGGCATATATATGACAATATTTAGGCAAAATAGCCTTTCTTATATGACTAAAAAAATGTCACAATTATGAGCGCTCATTGTCAATAATTATTTGCCCTTTGTAGTGGTGCACCACTTTTATTCCGATTTTTGGTGGAATTGTCAATACGACCTTTACCTTATATTTTCACCTTTTCCACGTCCATAAATTTATTATTGCGATCATGATCATTATATGCAACATATGCTTCTTAATTTAAAGCTGAACTAATTGGACGGGAGCGATATTATATTTATAATATCTCATTATTTTACTCAGCTACCATGAGACAAGAAATCAATCCTTAATATTTATTGGATTGACGTGCGCACTCGATATTTGTTGCAGCAATTAATCGAGGCGGGCCACGTGACCTCTTTATTGTCTCATCAGTCATATTTCCACATAGCCTCAACATAGAGGTAATTAAAATTGTGGAATTATAATTAATATTTGACTGATTAATTTTTGTAGCATGAGACCCAGCCGCTCATTTTGAGCTTTTTGGAGCATTACCCTTTTGGTATGTATATATATAACTCCATAAGGTGAAAATATATATAAAGTGAAATATTCACTTTTCAAATCTCTAAAGAGATATTGGTGAATGATTGTGTACAACATACAACCTTGCATGGATACAAGCTTTATTCATAATTTGTAATATCTAATTATCATGACAAGAATTATAATAAAGTAACAAATTCAACTATGGTTGATTAATATTTTGAAAGTAAATATAATATAAAATAATTTTCTCTTTTCTTTTTATGTAAATAAAAAAAACATAACATATGATTAAGTATATGTTCACAACTTGATTTATTAATAATCAAATGTACTATTCGTATGAGTTGGTGGGACAACCTCCAGGTTGGGTGGCGAGGCAAAGTCTGCTTAATGTCATGCCTCCTCGAACGGGATAACCCGTCTCCCTTTCAATGTTTAGCTTTACCGGGGACAAGGCTTACCCACTATCAACTCAAACTTATAGCATGATTTGTATTATAAAATCAAGAATAGAACAATAACTAATCGTTTGTAGTTTTAAGAGAAAACTAGTTATGTCACATATTGACTTTTGATTTCTGATATAGAAGATCGTACAAGACGCAACTACAGAGCATACTTTCGCAATCGGTGACATTATAATGTATAGTATATGAATAAAGTATGCATATAGAAGTGATGCATGTAATAAAAGGAAGCAACCATGATAATATATAAATAAATTGAACTTAAATAACAAAAGTTATATCTTCCTAGCTTTGTCTCCTTAACAAACCTTCTTGAACTTCAAGATCTCCTTAATGCTAGAGCAAGCTCGTGCTGATAACGTGTTGTGAATTGAATTGAGACTTGCTAAGAACTAGAGAATGAAATAGAAGACTAAGAACTTCTACTACTACAAACTACTACTACAAAGGAGAAGAGAATAAATGAGATAGTTGGAATGAGAAGTTTTCATTCAACTTGGTGTGTTTTTACAATGAGGTTGGCACCCTTTATATAGGCCATTTGGTGATGATGATAAATGTACTTCATACAATGTGTACAAGCAACACATACACCCCATGTCATACAACACATCACAAGCAACATAGACAATACATGAAAGAGTTGGTGTACATTGGAGAGGATTACAAGTTACATAACAATACATAGACAAGTGGAGGTACTATTAAGTGATACATACAAGTTACATGACTACACAATATGTTGGTGTACATGCATGGTCATCCATATTCCATAACATTTAGCACCCTTTTTCGAATTATACCGGGGTGCCAAACGCCCGAAAAGCCTCGAACTCATTTTTTTTCTAGCTTTCCCTATTTTTCATATTTTTTTAGGAATTTTCAAAATTTTTATCTATTTTTATCTATTTTCTGTAATTTACAGTTTATAAAAAATCAGTTTAATTTAATTTAATAATTAAATATATTATTTTATTAGGGTGGGTTCGGATCAACCCGACCCGGTCCAGCCGGATTCGGGTCGGTATGACCCGTTCCAGCCGGGTCAGGGTCCGGCCCGGGTCGGCCCGACCCGGGTCCTTCTTCTTCCTCGCGAAGAAACAGAGTTGATGCTCTGTTTCTGCATTTTTTTCTTCTTTGCTGGGGTTGGGTTTCCATCCCCAACCTAAGGTGGAGTTCGCATGCAGGGGAGACTACTCCCCTGCCTTCCTCGAGCTCGGACGAACTGCCATGGCAGTTCGTCCGAGTTCGCCACCCAAACACCAACCACCACCGACGCAACAACAACAAACGACACAATCAACTAGGGAACTTCACTCACCTTGCTCGAGCTCGATCTCTTTCCTTCTTCCTCCTCTCTTTTTCTTCTTCTTTCTCTCCTTCCTCTCGTCACCGAACGGATAAGGTAGGAGTTAAGTATTTGGTGTATAACACGAATCTCGAGGCAAAACAAAAAAATATCTACTTTTTCTTTCCACCGCCTTACTGTTGACCACATTTTATTTTATTTTATTTTCGAGTCTCGCGAAATACGTATCTCGAGGCGAATCCAACGGCTATGGTTTTATTTTGCAAACTATAGGCCATTACATATTGATTTAATGTGACCTCTTTGAAACCACTATAGCCACTTATTAAACAAATCATTAAATTACTTATAATGTAAATTAATTAATCTTACCCCATGAGCTAATACCTCGGGCCCACTTCGACACGCGACTCGAGGCGCGTCCCCGTAGTGTTTCGGCTCACTGTATTCCCCGCATATATTTTTCTCAACAATTAACATTAAATCTTAAATTAAACATTTTCAGTGTCTCCACTCAAGATTCGGACATACGTATTCGACAAGTGGGTCCCACATATGACCTTAACCTGACACGTGACACAAGTCAAATTTTCGGGTCGTTACAATCTTCCCAATGAATTAGAATTTCGTCCTCGAAATTTACACACTTCGATAGTGTGTTATGACTGAAGACCTAAGGCCATACTCGCCCAAGGCCATACCCGCCCAAGGCCATACTCGCCCAAGGTCATACCCCCATATTACTCTGTAGGGTTGGGCTCCTCCGCGACAAGCTGGGCTCCTCCGTGACTAGCTGGGCTCCTCCGTGACCTCCAAGCAATGAACACACCATCTGCCTCCTCCCATCAATATATGCCAGGGCAACATCCTCGCAACATATATTGGAATACAAATGAACATATTAATTTTATGACCCACCGTCACTAATATACTCATATCCACAGTATGTTCGCGAGAATGTAAATCAAGCTCTCTGACTGTCCGTCCGTTCCTTTGATTGAGTGGTTCTCAACCCAACTCATACCCTATATCAAGGTACGATAGTTAGTAATCGGACCTGGCGTGGCAATAACATGAATCCGTTCCTGGCTGTCCACACGCCCATACAGATACGTTGAAATCCCGATCCAAATGAAGCATGTCCATGTCCTTGTCCCTGTGCATGACTAGATCATTGTCCATGTCTGTGCACTCGACTGGATCTCTAACCTTGTCACTGGCCACTGCCTCTACCATCAACCCTCTGATGGTACTTATGCTAAGGGTCTGATGTGCTGGCTACTGTAATGCACTAGCATAACTCTACGCTCGACCAACTAACAGTGGCGCAGTATACACTACGTATGACGGCACACAATAGATCCTACGCTCTAAGCTCGATCTCTTAGCCACGACCGTCTCACTCTCTATTCCCTTCGATCATCTCCAAACCCTCGCACTTACTATAATAATGTCAATAATGCGACCGGTACTCCCGTGCGTGTGCTTCCAAAGCTCTCGCCAGCCATAGCCCTCGCTTAAGCCTCATGTACTGTACTCGGAGCCGTTGTCACTCAACAGAACCAATAAATTCCATGAAACCGTGTATGACGTAGAAAGCTTGGTCAGTGTCCGTGTTAGCCGCACCCCCATCATACTTCATCATGCGTATATACCGATCCATGTACTGCAATCGACTCATTGGTCCTCTGTCAAATGGTCTGAAACTCAGTATTATTTAGGTACGGACTGTTCCTCATCGACACCTCGGTAGTACGCCACCAAACGTCGACCTAGCCAACCAGTGGAGTTGATGATATACTCGGCTGCATTTGCGCTGGTATGGCCAGTACATCATGTATCTTCATGTGGTCTCCTGCGGTTGTTGGTCTTGCGATACAATTCTACCTGACAGAGTATGCAGCTCCTCCGCACTCGCAAAATGCGAACCTGCAGCCCCACGATCATTCCTAGACCCGGTCTAAAACGTAAGCGCATTTTTCATAGCCACGAATCCTTGAATCAAGGTATAGTTACTGATATCGTATATAGTATATTACAACACCACAAATATACCGTATAAGATCAAGTGTTACTCTTCTCTTAGCAACTTTAAACGCATTTTTTATTACAACATGCACTGCTTTGCACGAAAATTCCTTTCAGTACGTTAACTAACGTATCCGAACAAATTGTAGAATGCGAGAAGTCTTGAGATGTACAATCTCATAGGATTTATTTTTAGGTGGCATCTAACTTTTAGAATGATTTGCAGACTCTACCTCAACTCGTAACACTTAATTCATTTATAAGTCCCTAAAGGTGGTGGTCGACTTTACCAACCCTGAGACTATAATTGCATAGTGTCACTAAAGTGGAGTTACTTGGGCTTTTGATCCAACACTACTACTCCAAAGCTTTCGTCAAAGCTAGGGAGTCCGTACATGATGTAATCGTTAGCTCTCAAGTCATCTCAACACTCTGCTCCCTTAGAGTCTGCTTGTCTCACAAATCTTCATCCCTTTTATTTATTTATTGATTAAGTAACTTTATGTCCTCGAGATTCGTGCGAAGCGGAACTCGAGGCACATCAAAAACTTTTTCATTTCAAATCCCATTCTCACAAATCCAATCGGTGTTCCAATGGTTTGGTTTGGATAAATACAACAGTTTGGATCAATACAACTCTATGCATGCATGAAACGATACATGCTTGGGTACGTTGGTTAGAAGAATTCATTCAAACTCCAATACATGCATGGGTTGTGGTTTGAAGAATCCATTCCAACTCCAATTCATTGCGAATCACGTCACATGCATGCATGCTTTTGGATATGCATGAAACGTTAATCTTGATATATATGAGAAATAGTTGGAAACGTTTAACACAAACATTGTGTTCATGCATACGTAAAATTCATGTATATTGATACATAAATGCTTGTATTTATGACGGCCCCAACTACAAATAAGAGCATCGCTTGGCCTAATCCTTAATTAAGCCCTAATCTCCCTTATAGGACCTAACAAGGAACTAGTCAGCCTTAGTTAAACACCTATCATTTATGATACCACCTATAGTTAACTTAATTGTTCTAGTGACTAACCTATGGTTGTCTATAAATCAGAGTTTCTTAAAAAAAAGTTTCTAACAAATTATTCAGCGAAAGTCTTATTAAGTTATTAGTGGAAATGAGATCCTAAGGCCTAACCTATTGTGAAAAAATAGGAAATAGTGATCACATACATATATAAACAAAAATGGTGATATATATCACATGTGTCTAGTCCTATATTCCTATCACTCAACCCAAAAGGCAAAATAGCATGTACATAAAAATGTAATACAAAATAATACAAAACGTACAAAGGTATGTTGTAGCAGTCCTCCACCGGCTCAGAGGTACTCACCAATCTTCTCTTTACATGGTATGATACTCTGTTGATCTGCACCTACAGTCACAAACTAGACGGTGAGTACGTGAAATTATTTAAGTAATATTGAGAGACATCGATCCACATTCCCAAATAGGCAACAAGTATCAAATGAAATAATTTAAATAGCAACTATGCTGAAAGAAACATCATGCAAAGAGATACTTGAGTTAACCAAATATGAAACTGACTCAAGGATAAGTAGTAATGGATTAGGGTCGGTCGGCCGTGATCTTCACACATCAGCCTATCCACTACAATTTGAGCTCTGCTCTATAGCATTTCAATACAAGTTTGAGCTTTATATCATAATGTCAAAAGGTCATATTTACGATTACGCATTTTCTATTCCAAGTGAATTAGTCGTCACCGGAATGTATACTTGCTAACATACCTGAGTTTTAAAACTCATCATGTTCACCCAAGTTATTCTTGCGCCAACAAACCCAAAGGTCCGATTATCCCGTTTGAGGCATGTTACCCCGTGTGTCATGCAAAGTAGTGGAGAAATTCCCTAACATCCCGAAAAGTCTAGTGACCCCGTATGAAAGCTGAATTTCTATCATCAAATGACCCTAACCACAAGAACCACTTTCACTTTCAATAATGACTCTGTAATAGAATCTAAGAGATGTAATTGCATACTAATGCACAACGATTAGAGTCCAAATAAACAAACTAACTTAATAGCATGTTATATCACTGACTTCCAAACACAACAATCAACATGACAAAATATAGAATTGGAATCGATGATAGTATATAAACAACAGAGTATGCTATGAGCAACGTCAAAAAATGAGAAATAAACAAGTCATAACATATAGATTTCAAAGGCAATTTAGTTCGAATAACTAAGCATAAATAAATAAATGGAATGAAATGTAAATAAATGTCTCAATCAATTTACTTACATACACACCTCAATGCCTAAGCTATCCGGCTTCTCGTTGCATCGATGTACGCACCTAAAACCCCGTAATAGCTCTTTTACGGTCCTAGCATTTGAAAATTTATCAATTTAGTGTCATTATTACTTATTCACAATTTATAAGTTGGTTGAAATTGGTCGAAATCGGTCGAAATCGAATTAGAGACCAATTTGTCAATTTCACGTTTTTCGAGGTAAAAACCTCATAAAAGTCGCGTCCAACAGTTCGAATATTTTATTTTTCATAGAAATTTATCAATTTCTATTTATTTTGTCGAAATATAATTTTTTGGAATCTTTCCTAATTTTCCTGAATTTTTCTGAATTTCTCCATATTTTTATCTATTTTTTGGAAATTTATTTTATTAATATATATTTATTATTTTTTTTTTTTTCAACCCGACCCACCCATTTTTTAGGGTGGTTCGTCCCTTGGTTAGGTCAACCCCAACCCTAGTGGAATTGATGGCGGGGAGACGCCCGCCATAATCGAACTACTCATCAGTCGTCACTATCAATCGAACCCATGACTTTTCAACAAAACAAATACTATCCCCAAGTTTGAATCCACCAACCCATACGAAGTGATAAGAATGCCATTGTTCTTCTCTTTTTTAATGGCAAAAGTGAGAGGGTGAAGGAGAGCTTCGTGAAAGAGAGGAAAAAAAAAAACAAAGCAAAGCAACCACCAAGAGTGTAAAGATTCACGATGAAAGAGAAAGATAGAATCGAGAGTTAGTGTTGTGAGCTTGGAGGATCAATGGAGATGATTTATGGTAATTGGTTTGATGGAAATGGGGTTCGACTCACTTAAATTAAAAGGGTATTGGTTTAACAAAGTACCATTTTGCCCTTTATATTTTATCCTTCTCTTAACAAAATGCACTACCATTTTGGTCATTTCACCTTTTTCGGTTAAATTTCATGTTTATCTCTTTATTTAAGTCTAATTTAAACCCCGATAAATACCCCAATTACATTAAAATTTTAAAAAACCCCTGACGCGCTCCGAAACTTGTGGACATTGCATTTACACATAATATTTAGACATATGATCTCTGATCTGCAATGTATGGGTCCCACTTCGAATGTCCAAATTGGAATTATAATCCGAAAATCCATATTAGAATGGTAATCAAGTTTATGAAATTATCGAATTTCACAATTCTTACCAACTAATTAAAAAACTAGTCCTCGAAATTCAAACTTACAGGTTATTGAACCAAAAGAGATATAAGAATATGATCCTTTGTATACAACTCTTTTAATCCAAACCTATAAAAATACTTCGAAGGTGAAACTATTAACTGGACCCAATCACCATCGTCGTATACAATAACTCAGTGGTAGAGATCATAACACTTCAACTTTTCATTTTCAAATCCTTTGTTTAATAAAAAAATTAACTCTGTAACTTTGTCAATCCAGAAAATTTGTGAATTTCTGACGAGTTAAACAATCAACTTTATGAATGGGATGACCCCGAACTCTGAGACAAATCGGGTACCACCACGTCGCCAGACACATCACCAAACATGTCACATCATCGCACACTTATCGTTGGTGACCTGCGACCTAAACCTCTGTACATATCTTATTCGCATTAACTTAGTATTTATGATGTATTTATGATTATTTACATTAAGTTAACTAAGTTAAGTCATTCGAGATTTATTAAATTAATGTTAATTGAATATTTCTAAGCGGAAGTCTTTAAAGCATGCAAATATTATAATAAAAAAGTTTGCATTCATAACAACCCTAAAGTGTGGAAACCCAGCATAAAATACCATGTATATCAAAAGCGACGAAAGTACAAAACTGATCATATACATATGTTAGGTAAACAACTCCACCCAAAGATCCCATAAAAACAGTAAATAATATATATAAGCACCTACGCAAAAAGCTGAGCAATAGGGCTCTCCTAGCTCAAAGGTAATCGCCTAATACCACATTGCCCCGGCTAGTCGTAGAATCTACAATTTGTCACCAAGAAAATGACAAATCTCAGTGAGCAAATCCCATAGAACATTAGCTAATATTCGAGAAATCCAATAAAACGGCTACAATTCATGCAATTTAAATAAGGAGCAGAAGACAAATTAATCACATGAAAATAAGTCTAGGAGAAGTCGAAATTGGACACGAGTGTAGCGTGACAGAGAACCCTGGTCGACATCCGAGAATCGTCTTAGCTAAATTGAGAGGAACCCATGACGATCTCCTCACCAAACATCTCACGGTCGAATGAAAGGAACCCATGAACAATAGAACTCCGTCCAAACATCTCTCGAGAGGAACTCATGACGGAGACTTAAGTCTTTGTCAAACATCTCTCAACATAACGGGTATCGAGGGAAATAGTCACCGTGTAGCCCCAACATGGTCAATTACTCAAACAGAACGGGGTAGCTAGCCCCGGGGTGTGAGTCAGTTCAATAATTTTAGAGTCAAATTAAGTGAGTTTATAATATGTGACCAAAATCTTGTAATTTTATTCCCATAAAGTTTGATTTTAGCACATTTTTCGAATTATACCGTGGTACCAAACGCCCGAAAAAACCTTCATTTTTCTAGCTTTTTCTAATTTTTCATATTTTTCTGGAATTTTCTAGAATTTTCCATAATTTTTATCTATTTTATGTAATTTATTTTATTTAAAAAACATTTTTATTTATTTTAAATTACTTTTAAATTTTAATAAATGGGTTGGGCCCAATCCGGCCCGGTTTCCCAACTGCCTAGACTCGGGTCAGCCCAACCCGATCCATTCGAGCCAGGGTCGATCTGACTCAAGCCCGACCCGCCTGGCTACCCCTCCCACCAATTTGTCTCTTGTGAAAACCAAAGGCGAATTGCGAAAATTTTAGTTTTTTCATTTTTTTTTCTATTCTTTTAAAACAACAACTAACATCAACAAATCAACAACTAGCACTACTCTCTACCATTTCAACCTCACCATTAAAACTCCTAATTTCTTCAATAATGTAACCACCACTCACCTTGGTTTAAGGAGGTCGTCGCGGAGGTCGCCAAAAGGGAGAGCTCGCGAGAGGGATGACCGACTTCTTGAGACTGTGGAGTGTGAGGAGGGCTTGGCGATGGAGAAAATGAGGGGAAATGGTGTGAGGAAGAAGAAGATAAAAATCGGTGGGGAGGGAGAGTGAAGTGTGGGTTTGATTTGGAGAAGAGAGAGAAAGTATGAGAGATAAAAGTGAGGTATGGTATGATGTGATGGTTAGGTGTGACGTGACAAGTGATGTGACTTATAAACCCCTGACTACCTCATACACCCGCGTTACTCGCACCCCACGACGTTGTACACTCTCGTCACTACATAGGTACAATGCGACCAAATAAGACTTTAACAAGTGTGTCGTGAATTAATTAATAATATAACAAATTCACAAGCATCATACAAAAATGATTATTTATACCTTGATTAGCGTGCACTAGACTTATCGGCGGTGTCCGCGTGGGTCCGAGCTACGAGTCATAATCTGTAATTAATAATTTAATTAAGATTAAATAATGTGGGCCATTACAATCTTCCCAACTAAAAGGAATTTCGTCCCGAAACCCAAACTTAATTAAAAAATTTACCTCGAAACAATTGGAGGTATCACTCTCGCATTGTAGATTCTTGCTCCCAAGTAATTCATTTGTTCTTGCGATACTGCCATCGAACGAGTACTAGTGGTATTTCCTTCTTCTTGAAAGTATGTACCTTGCGATTCACTATCTCGATGTGGTGTTCTTCGTACGTCACATCTGATCGAACCTCGATCTTAGTCATATCAACCATCAGTATCGGTCCTAATCTAGCCAACCGTAACATCAAAATATGAAAAACATTATGAACCCTGCCAATTGACTCGGCAATCTCAACTGATAAGCGACATTTCCAACTCGTTTCTCAATCTGAAACGGGCCAATAAATCTTGGTGCTAGTTTCCCCTTGATCCCAAATCTCTGATGACTTTTCAACGGAGAAACTTTCAAATAGACTAAACCATCTACCTCTTAGCTCGGCCCATCATGATACTTATCTGCGTATTTCTTCTGTATGTGTTGGGCAGCTTGTAACCGTTAACGAATCAGTCTTACCCACTCTGTAAGTTCCACAACAACCTCAAGCCCCACGGCTGTTGTATCCTTGGGCTCTGCCTAACAAGTCAGTGATCTACACGGTCTACCGTACAACGCCTCAAATTGTGGCATCCCAATATTGGTCTGATAGCTGTTGTTGTAAGCAAACTCACAAATCGACAAGTACTCCTCCCAAAACCTACCAAACTGCAACACACAAGCCCTAAGCATGTCCTTGAGTATCGGTATCAATCTCTTTGACTATCCGCCTGTCTGAGGATGGAATGTAGTGCTAAACTGTAATTTAGTGCCAAACTTCTCCTGCATAGCCTAATACAATGATGATTAAGACGATTGTCCCAATCAGAAACAATCGAAATCGGTACTTCGTGCAGCTGTACAATCTCTCTCTTGACGTGCTCAATTGTATGAAGTTATATTTCATAGAAAATGGTAGGAAATGAGTTGATTTCGTCAACCCGTCCACAATCATCCATATGGCATCGTGTTTCTGAGAAGTCTGTGATAACCCACAAACGAAATCCATCGTAATGTGTTCCCATTTCCACTGAGGGATAAGCAGCGGTTGCAATAACCCTCCAAGCCTCTTGTGCTCAGCCTTAACTTGCTAGCACACCTCACAACCCCTAACATAGGCATCGACGTCCGCCTTCATCCACGACCACCAAAATAACCGTCGCATATTATGATACATCTTGGCCTTGCCGGAATGCATTGTATATTAGGATCTGTGAGCCTCATGGAGTATCTCATCGTGTATTTCTGCCACTGTTGCAATCCATAACCTCCCTCGGTGCCTCAAACACTGATCCACATACTCGTTTTAATCTGAATAATCGGGACTACATGTCATCTCACCGAACCTCAAGTACATCTCGTCAGCCATTTGACACTCTAACACTCGAGGAATAAAAACAAACGGTACCCCAATCAGTCCACAAATATGTGTGTCCGCTGTAACAGGAACCTCTGTCAGACTCAATGTTGTCGTCGCCTCAAGTAAACTGTACTCGTGCATCATATGGCAGACAATTGTCTCAGAATTCGGTCCACTCCTGCTCAATGCATCTGCTACGACATTTGCCTTCCCAGTCTGATATTCAATGGAGAAGTCGTAGTCCTTCAGCAACTATAGCCAATGTCGTTGTCTCATGTTCAGATATTTTCGAGTGAATAAATATTTCAAACTCTTATGGTCCGTAAATAATGTGAACCTCTCACCGTAGAGGTAATGTCTCCATACCTTCAGTGTAAATACAACTGCTGCAAGCTCCAAGTTGTACATTGGATAATTCTTCTCATGGGTCCTCAATTGCCGGGATAGGTACGCGATAACATTGTCTCCCTGCATTAGTACACAACCCAGTCATGTGCCAAAAGAATCAATATGAACTGTCAATCCTTTGCATGGCTCCGACAATACCAGTAATGGTGCGGTAGTCATCCTCATTTTCAACTGTGCAAAGGAATCTTCTTACTCTCTAGACCAATTAAAATGTATGTCCTTTTTGGTCAATTTGGTCATCAGTGTGGCGATCTTTGAGAAGTCCAAATCATCGGTAGTATCCTGCCAACCCAAGAAAACTCTTGATACCTGTGATTGTCTCTGGTGTCGACCAATCGATGACTGCATGAATCTTACTCGGGTTCACTAATATACCTTGTCATTGATCGCGTTTTCCAAGAACTCGACCTCTGACAGCCAAAACTCGCACTTACTGAACTTAACATACAATCTATACTCTTTCAACGCCATCAATATCTGCTGGAGATGTTCCTCGTGATCTTTGCAAGTCTTGTTGTAGATCAATATATCATCAATGAAGACGATGATGAAATATGTCCAAGTACGGCTTCAATATTCTGTGCATCAAGTCCGTGAACATGACCTGCGCGTTCGTCAGTCTGAACGGCATCATTGAAAACTCAAGCAAACCATATTTAGTGTTGAATGTAGTCTTAGGTATGTCTCCATCTCGAATCTTAAGCCGATGATAACACGATCTCAAGTCAATCTTAGAGAAGAAACGGGTTTCGACCAACTGGTTAAACAAATTGTTGCTCCTGAGCAAAGGGTAACGATTTTGTATTATCACCTGGTTCAATTTTTCGTAGTCAATGGACATCCTCAAGCTCCTATCCTTATTATTAATGAACAAGATAGGTGTTTCCTATGGCAATGTGCTTGGGTGTATAAACCCATTATTCTCCAAGTCTTCTAATTGAGTCTTCAACTCATCCTGCTCCTTCCGTACCATCCGGTACGGTCTGCTAGCTATCGGTTATGTGTCGGGCACTAACTCGATAACGAACTCAATCTCTCTATGCGGGGACAAACCTGGTAAATCCTCTAGAAAGACAACGAGAAACTCAATGACAATTGGGACATCTTCAAGTCTAACTTCAAATGTCTTGGTTGACTCTACTATCCCCACAAACAACTCCATCTCTAGGGTTATAGCTGATCTACCCCCAGTGTTCGGTAATACACTGACGTCACTAGTGAAACTAAACTCTGGTATGTCGAGTATATGAAACGTCACTGTCTATAGGAAACAGTCTACCAGGGGTGATACGTCGCTAGCCAATATATGCCTAAAAGCGCATCGAACTCTAAAAACTCTAGAGCGCGCAGGTCAATAAGGAGCTAGTGTCCGCATATCTCTATCATCCAACCCTCACAAATCATGTTAGAGTATGCCTTTTCCCCAACTGCCTTACTGAGAATCAGAAGTGTACTAACTGTAATTGGTGTTAACCATAACTCATCAACCATACGTCCAGAAACGAATGATACTACGGAACCATAATCAATAAGTGTATGCATAAAATGACCACAAATCAAAATCATACCTTCAAAAGCTGTCAGGTGGCCTCGCGGTCTGCCTATGCTACCGGGTGTACCTACTCCCCGGCCTGAACTGGCGGTTCCGCAATCGGTGCTACTGAAGCCATAAGACACTTTTTCTTAACGTGTGCAGATTGTCTGCATTAAAAAAAGTAACATTTTTGTGTCATAACCCCTGTCCCTGACCACTGTCCGACCTCATACTCTAACCCTGACCATACTGTCCTCGCTCTCTACCTCCCTAGTCCTAAGTTGATATGTATCCCTGCTGTCATGTATATATAACCCACCTCCTGACGTATGCGCTGGCTATATGGGTACTATAGCATGAGACATGACTGTCTAGTGGTCATCATATCTGGGCCTTTGTCCTCGTCTATCTCTGTGATCGATGATCCTCTTCCCTTTCTTGTAAGACTTGGTGTCGCGCTGATACTAGTTGTGGTATGGCCATCGTGGCGCGATAGAGAATATATGCCTCAAGGGCTAAGGCCCTCTCATAAATCTCCTACAGTGTACGAGCTTCGTTTTATATTACCGCATCTATTATCGTATCTCTGAGTCCTACTCTAAAGTAGTGAACCTGATCGCGATCTATAGAAGCCAAAATCCCTAGCAAACTGTAATAAGTAGCGGAACCTCTTAATATACTAAACTACCGTGCGAGTACCCTATCTAAAACATAAAAATCTTGTCGTAGACGCAACTACATCTCCCTCGGTATGTACGATCTTAGAAGACCTGTCTGAAACTGGCCCAGGTAGTCGGCTCTCCGTGAGTCTCTGTAAGAGCGGTCCATGAAGCTCCAACCTCTCTTTGGAGCATATATATGCAGATATCCTGGCGTTAATGTTTTCGTGGGTCCTTATAAGGTTATGTAACTTCTTATGTACAAGAACCTATCTCGCGACTACCTCGGGATCTCCGCCTCTTGTGAAATATCACTGCCGAAATCTCAAAAACTCTTTTGTCTGCTTAGCCTTAACTGACAAGGAGGTCTCGAATGTGATCTCATGCGGGGTCTGTGTCAGTGTCGCTGCAAGCATAGGCACTGGTGTGTTAACCACGGTACGGGTCTCTAAAATTGTAGTCGGCGTGGTAATCCATGCTAAAACAACGGTAATTGTCGTACTTTGTACAATCGGAGCGACTATCGTCCCAATGGCGCTCAATGTAATGGCAGTGGTAAGTGTCGCGATGGCCGCAGTTTGGGCACAAAGCAAGGCCATCATCTGCTCGACCTACCGATCGCGTGTCGCGATCCGATCGAGTACACTATGATCAATCGCATCTGGTGTGGTACCACTCGTCTGTCCGCCATCCTCTGCAGGTGGAGTCAGTTGTCCGTCCATATCGTATTTGTAATAGTGAAAGTCCATATCAACTTCATATATGCGTATATACTATTACAAATCAGAATATATATCATACAAGCATTGGTACTACCTGCCCCACATTCGCTTCCCAACTAAAGTTCTAAGTCAGGATCTTCGGGTTTTCATTTCTAAGTTCTTTTCTTTATGTCTTAATGAGTTTCATTAAAATTTTCCCCACTCTGATACCAACTATGATGGCCCCAAACTTATAGACAAATCGGATACCACCACATTACCAGACACGTCACCAAGCATGTCAAGTAACCGCACACTTATCTTTGACGGCCCGCGACCTAAACCTCCGTACATATCTTATTCGAATTAACTTAATATTTATAATGTATTTATGATTATTTACATTAAGTTAAATAAGTTAAGTCGATCGTGATTTATTAAATTAATGTGAATTAAATATTTCTAAGCGGAAATCTTTAAAGCATGCAAATATTGTAATAAAAAGTTTGCATTCATAAAAACCCTGAAGTGTGGAAACTTGGCATAAGATACGATGTATATCAAAAGCGAAAAAAGTACAAAAATGGTCATATACATGTATCAGGTAAACAAGTACACCCAAAGATCCCATAAAAGAAGTAAATAATATATACAAGCACCTACGCAAAAAGCTGAGCTGATTGGGCTATCCTAGCTCGGAGGTAATCACCTAAGACTCCCTTAGCCCGGCTCATCGTAGAATATGCAATTTGCTACCAAAAAATGACAAATCTCAATGAGCAAATCCCAGAGAATGTTAGCTAATATTCACAAAATCCAATAAAATGGCTACAATTCATGCAATTAAAATAAGGAACAGAAAATAAAGTAATCGCATGAAAATAAGTCGCGGAGAAGTCAAAATTGGACACGAGTGTAGCATAACAGAGAACCCTGGTAAACATCCGGGAATCATCTTAGCTAAACCGAGAGGGACCCATGACGATCGCCTCGCCAAACTTCTCACGGTCGAATGAAAGGAACCCAATAGTAGAACCCGTCCAAACATCTCTCAAGAGGAACCTATGACGGAGACTTAAGTCTTCGTCAAACATCTATCAACCTAAAGGGTATCGCGAGAAATAATAACCGCGTAGCCCTAACATGACCAATTACTCGAACAGCGTGGGGTACCTAGCCCCGGGGTGTGAGTCTGTTTCATGCCCGACCACGTCGACAAACACACTTACACACATGGAAGTGGATGAACAGCAAATGGACAATAATCAATAGCACGATGGAATAATTGAAATGTGAAATAAAACAAGTGCTATAAATGAGTTTTAACTATTTTCTCGTGAGTTTACTTACCTCAAGCAAATTGCAAATCGCTCTCAAAACGTCCCGCTCACTCTTCGAGATGTGCACTGAAACCAGACTATGGTTTTCTAAGTCCATGATGTCCAATTATATCACTTTAATTATTTTATAGTCACATTAAGTGAGTTTAAAGAGTTTGACCAAAAATTTGTAATTTTATTCCTAAAAATTTTGATTTTAGCACACGTTTCGAGTTATACCGAGGTGTCGAACGCCCAAAAAAACCTCGAAACTCATTTTTCTAGTTTTTTTCTAATTTTTCATGTTTTTTTCAGGAGTTTTCTAGAGTTTTACATATTTTTATTTATTTATTTTTATCTATTTTTGTAATTTATTTTATTTAAAAATTATTTTTATTTAATTTTAAATTAATTTTTAAATTTAATTAATGGGTTGGGCCCGAACCGAGCTCAGTTCAGCCCAACCGCTTGGACCTGGGTCGGTTTAACCTGGTCCGTTCGGGCCAGGGTCGGTTCGATTTGGCTCACTAGGGCCTGGGTCAGCCCGACCCGGTTAACATGGGGTAGCCAGGCCGACCCGCCTGGCTACTTCTCCCACCAATTCGTCTCAAGTGAAAATCATATATGAATTGCAAATTTTTTTTATTTTTTATTTTTTTTCATTTTTTTATATTCTTTAAAACAACAACTAACATCAACGAATCAACAACTAATACTACTCTCTACCATTTCAACCTTACCATTAAAACTCCAAATTTCTTAAAGAATGTAACCACCACTCACCTTGGTTTAAAGAGGTCGTCGTAGAGGCCGCCAAGAGGGAGAACTCGCGAGATGGATGACCGACTTCTTGAGACCGTGGAGTGTGAGAAGAGCTTGGTGGTGGAGAAAATGAGGGGAAAGGGTGTGAGGAAGAAGAAGAACAAAATCAGTAAGAAGGGAGAGTAAAGTGTGAGTTTGGTTTGGAGAAGAGAGAAAGTATGAGAAAGAAAAGTGAGGTATGGGATGATGTGATAGGTAGATGTGATGTGACAAGTGATGTGACTTATAAACCCTTGACTACCCTATACACCCGCGTTACATGCACCCTGTGATGTCGTATACTCTCGTCACTACACGCGTACAATGTGATCAAATAAAACTTTAACTAGTGCGACGCGAATTAACTAATAATACAACAAATTAACACACATCATACAAAAATAACTATTTATACCTTAATTAGTGTTGTTGGGACATGCGCCCTAGGTCAATCCATTAACTGTCTTTATGAATACTTTTAGTTAATAAATAGAGGATTTCATTTGCTATTTATTATAATTAATTTTCATGTTTACATTATAATAAGATCCATGGGTATTTACAGAAATATCTTAAATGTCCCTAGTCGATCATTATAATGGGAACTATAACGAATTAAGACTAGTGTGAGTCTTGATTGGATGACCATATGATAATTATACGTATAGGGATACGAATGAAGATCAGGAGTACTTGTTAGGGAACAAAGTACTGAATCGACCCACTATGAGAACATCACATGGATTAAGTCATAGTTGTTTCTCATGATAGGTATATTTTTCAGTCCTCTGACTTGAAATTACCAGAGACTTCAACATTAGGAACACAGTGATTTGACACAATCAAACGTTGTCTTTAACCGAACGATTATAAAGGTTGTGATTGGTTATTGTGTGAGCAATGTGATAAAGTTGTGTAATCGAGATAGAATTTGTCCCTCTCATATAAAGAAATATATTCAGTGGATCCCTCGATGTGTTAGACTTTTAAAATGCCTAGTCTAAGTGAATTGATATTGATCAATGTCACTTAGATGTTTTCAGTCTACCTAGAGATTGAGGCTAGTACGATTGAACATGTTGGATGACAATTTCATGTCTTATATTTGATCAAAAGGATATCGTGTGACAAAATGATGTTATATACATTATTGATTAGGTTGTATCGATTTGATATTTGTACAACTTGGGTACTCATAATGTCTTGCTAGAGGCCGCTTATGACTTGTATACTAGAATGTGTTTTAGTACACTACCGACATTGTATGAGCCTATTGGGTCGCACACTAAGAATGATTTTACGAGATTTTAAGATGGTTCAGAAAAATGAATTTTATATGATAAAATTCATGATAGAAACGTCCTTGTGTATTACACTTATACTTCTTTAAGTAGGGGTATATGTGTAATTTATTTAACCGTCTATATACAAGGGTTGTATAAATAGACGCTTTAAGTTAGAACACATGTAAAAAAGATTATGGGCCGAAACTCTATTTTCGTTTTAAAAATGACTTAGGGTTTTCTGGTACGCACTGGATCGTTTTGGAGAGACTTGAAGCCATCACTTCGAATCTCGACCGCCGTTCATGTGTGAACTGCTGGTAGAGGGCGTTCATCATTGGCAGTGCCTTAGAGATCGATCAACCTTCAAAAAGGTATTTTGCGACCGAGGTATGATTAAGTTTTCTTGATTTAAACTTTTTTAATGGAATTAAATTCGGATCCTGTTGGGGTTTTTGTCAAAATTGTTTTGTAATCTCTACTGCATATGAACCCCAAAACCCAACGGCGGTATCAGAGCCTTCGAGTTTGATTCCATTAAAAACATTGCATGTTTTCTTCTGATATATACATGATATATGATTGAAAACATGTTAATAGTTGATGTATATGTGATATACATAAGTTTTCTATGATATTTATTATCATGTTTTGTGTATATGATACATATATATTCGTGATTTAATTGAAATCAGTTTCGTACATCCTAGTAACCATGTTAGGTTCATTCAAATATTTTTAATGAATAGATTTTCGTGTTCTGTGATCCATGACACCATTAGGTATAATCTTTATTTTTCGTGTATTGATGCATGGATGAAATCTCTGTAATTCAGTTTGCATATTTAGGTTGCATTGTTTTACGTTTCTTAAATTGTATAAGTCTGAATATTAATTTGAAATTAATATGATTAAGTTCGATTAGGATATTAGTTCATGATTCAGTGACATGTTTGTGATTATTTGGATGAGGACCGAAATTGTAAATAATTAATCTTCAAAATTGTTTATTTATTTCTTTATATCTATTTTGTAAAGAAATTTCTATTTGATAAGAGATAGATAACAAATTAGATTAATAGATATTAGCAAAATTAGTTTCGTTATCCCTATTGGATAGAAGATAAATATGGAGAATTTTGTTATTGGTGATATGCTAGGATTCAAATATCTTAAGTCATAATTGGATTAGGATAAGATGATTAGTTAGATGTGGGCCCGAGTTAATTAAAAAAAATTTTAATTGACTTAATTTTAGATAAATTAAGAGGTAAATTTAGGATAATAAAATCAGCGAAAAATATGATATTCTATAGCGAATTTCGATTTTCGGAATTGAAATTCGTCTTCTAATAAAATATATGATATTTCATTATTTACATAAAATCACTAAAACTGAATAAAATCCCGCTATTAAATTTTAAGTCTCATGCCATCCGTTTTAAACACTTGTCAAGGCTTCGATCACACTAATACAGTTTCAGCCATAGCTGGGTGTATTGTGTTATCTTGGTTAGACAAGTTGGATTAGAGTTACCTAAATGTTTAAAATGGTCCGACTTAATAAAGCTATCAAAATAGTTTTAAGCTTTAGGCACATGATGAGATAAAAACATGATAAGACATAAGATGTCCCGTATCTCATAAAAGTATCTAAAATTACATAAGATGTAATTGGTAACTATTACTTGCCTAAATAATCTAGTTCTATGTTTCATGCCATAGGTGTCATAGAATTAGGTGAAATATGGATTTTAGTCCTCTAAATAAACAGTATGTTTTAGGAGGGTTGTTAATTTAGCGGGAGTCTATTCCTCTATGCTAAAATAAACTTTGCATAATCTTTATTGTAGATCAATGGCCTCTTCAAGTAACAATAATCCTCTGTCACTGTGATCCATCCTTGAGAAGGATAAGCTATCTGGGACTAACTTTCTTTACTGGTTCAGAAACTTGAGAATTGTTCTTAAGCATGAACACAAGTTGTATGTCCTGGATGCTCAAATCCCTGAGGACCTACCAGCCAATGCTACGAAAGCTGTGAAAGATGCGCATAATAAGCATGTCAACGATTCTACTGATATTGCATGTATTATGCTGGCAACCGTGGTTCCAGAACTTCATAAGGACATGGAACTATTGGAAGCCTACGATATGGTTATAACGCTGAAGGAAATGTTCCAACAGCAAGCTAGGCAAGAAAGGTTCGAGACAGTCAAAAACCTACATTCTGGCAAGATGACTGAGGGTGCATCAGTTAGTCCTCATGTTCTAAAGATGAAGGGTTATGTTAACCAGCTTGATAGACTCGGATTTCCCATAACCCAAGAGTTGGCTACGGATTTGATCCTAAATTCATTACCAGAAAGTTACTCACAATTTGTGATAAACTACAATATGAATAATATGGAGAAATCAATTTCAGAGTTGCATTTGATGCTAAAAACTGTTGAACAAAATATCAAGAAACCCTCTAGTAATGTGTTGATGGTCCAAAAGAGAAAGGGAATGAAGAAGAAAGGCACAGGCAAGGCTAAAGTTGTCAAGGCTGCTTCTGCAGCTATCGCAAGGCCTGTGGAACAAGTCAAGCCCCAGCCTGTTCCTGCTTCAAAACACCCAAAAGAAAAGGAAGGAAATTTTCATTTCTGTCATGCACCTGGACATTGGTTCAGAAATTGCAAACTCTATCTGAAAGATCTAAAGAAGAAAAAGGGAAGTGCGACTACTACTACAGGTATTTATGTTATTGAAATTAATTTATCTACTGTTGATTCCTGGGTATTAGATACCGGATGTGGATCTCACATTTGTATAAATGTGCAGGGACACACCAGAAGTAGAAAGTTGAAGAAAGGTGAAGTCATCCTCCGCGTAGGGAATGGAGTAAGAGTTGCTACCCTGGCTGTTGGATCATATGACTTAGTCTTACCTAGTGGACTTATTTTAATTTTAAATAATTGATATTTTGTGTATGCCTTGAGCAAAAACATCATTTCTGTTTCATGCTTGGATATGGATGGTTTTGATTTTATTATTGTGAATAATAGATGTTTTATTTCTCGTAAAGGTATATTGTATACAAATATTGATTTGTGTGATGGTCTTTACATTCTAAGCATGAAAAGGTCAACTGATACTCCAGTCCTTAACATAAATACAAAGAGATTCAAGTCAAACGATTTGAATCAAACCTATCTTTGACGTTGTCGTCTCGAGCACATAAACGAGAAACGCATAACGAAGCTCCATAAAGATTGACTTCTAGATTCATTTGATTTAGAAACATATGAAACGTGCGTATCTTGTTTACTAGGCAAGAAAAATAAAAGTCCTTTTACTGGACACAGTGAAAGAACAAGTGATTTATTTATAATACATATTGATGTATGCGGCCCTATAAACACAATGGCTAGAGGAAGTTATCAGTACTTCATTACATTTATTGATGATTTCAGCAGATATGGTTATGTATATCTAATGAAACATAAAGCTGAATCATTTGAGATGTTTCGAACGTTTCAAAATGAAGTGCATAATCAACTTGGTAAAACTATCAAAACACTTCGGTCAGATCGAGGTGGTGAATATTTGAGTCGAGAATTTGATGATCATCTTAGAAATTGTGGGATTGTCTCCCAATTGACTCCACCAAAGAACTCATGCAGTGGAATGGAGTTTCTGAAAGGAGAAATCGAACCTTATTAGATATGGTTCGATCTATGATGATTCATGCAGATCTTCCATTATCCTTTTGGGGTTATGCATTACAAATTGCAGCTTTCACTCTAAATCAAATTCCTTCTAAAGCGGTTGATAAAACACCATATAAGATATGGTACGGGAAGATACCTAGTTTATCATTCCTTAAGATTTGGATTGTGAGGCTTACGTAAAGCGACAAGTCTCAGAAAAATTAGCACCTAAATCTGACAAGTGTTTATTTGTGGGGTATCCTAAGGAAACAAAAGGATATTACTTTTATAATCTCGCTGAGAACAAAGTGTTTGTTGCTCGGTATGGTGCCTTTATGGAAAAACAGTTTATTTCAAAAGACACTATTGGGAGAGAAATAAATCTTGAAGAAGTTCAAGAATTACAGATAAACCCTGAACCGCTACTGGAAGTTCAACAACGTTCTGAACCAGTTGAACCTCCACAAGCGACACAAGGCCCACGTAAATCTGGTAGGGTAAGATATGAGCCAGAGAGATTCGGGTTTCTCATTACTGATAGCCGTGATGTGTTGCTTATGGATTAAAATAAGCCTACCACTTATCATGAGGCTATGTCTGGACCAGACTCAGATAAATGGCTAAGTGCCATGAACTCTAATATGTAATCCATGTATGATAACCAAGTTTGGAACTTGGTTGATTTACCTGAAGGTGGTAAGACCATTGGATGTAAATGGGTTTTCAAGAAGAAAACTGACATGGATGGCAAAGTGCATACTTTTAAAGCAAGACTTGTAGCAAAAGGTTTAAGCAGACTCAAGGTGTCGATTATGATGAAACTTTTTCGCCGGTAGCCATGCTTAAATCCATAAGAATTTTACTTGCCATTGTTGCATATTATGACTATGACATGTGGCAAATGGATGTAAAAAACAACATTTCTTAACAGAAAGCTGCTTGAAGATGTGTATATGACACAACCTGAAGATTTTGTACATCCTGGGAATTCTAAGAAGGTATGCAAGCTTCAAAGATCCATTTATGGTTTAAAGCAAGGTTCTCGGAGTTGGAATATTCGTTTTGATGAAGCAATCAAGGATTTTGATTTTATTAAGAACGAAGTTGAGCCTTGTGTATACAAGAAGGTCAGTGGGAGTGTAGCTATTTTTCTGGTTCTGTATGTTGATGATATATTACTCATTGGAAATGACATCCCAACATTGCAGAATGTCAAGTCTTGGTTAGGGAAGTGTTTCTCAATGAAAGACTTAGGAGACGCAGCCTATATCCTAGGGATAAGGATTTAAAGGGATAGATCTGATAGGCTAATCGGTCTAAGTCAGAGTGCTTACATAGACAATTTGCTGAATAGGTTCAGTTTGCAAGACTCTAAAAGAGGATTGTTGCCAATGTCTCATGGCATAAGTCTCAGCAAGAATCAATGTCCTAAGACAAATGATGAGTGAGACCCTATGAATAAGATTCCATATGCATTAGTTATTGGATCTATCATGTATGCCATGCTATATATATGCACTCGACATGATGTATCATATGCTTTGAGCACTACAAGCAGATATCAGTCAGATCCTGGTGAGCGTCACTGGATAGCAGTAAAGAACATTCTTAAATACTTAAGAAGGAATAAGGAAGTGTTCTTAGTCTATGGAGGTTTTGAAAATGATCTAGTTATAAATGGTAACACAGATGCAAGTTTTCAAACTGATATAGATGATTTTAGATCACAGTCTGGATATGTGTTTACTTTGAATGGGGGTGCGGTAAGTTGAAAAAGTTCGAAGCAAAAGACCGTGGCAGATTCTACAACAGAAGCTGAGTATATTGCAGCGTCCGATGCAGCAAAGGATGCGGTTTGGATAAAAAATTCATTTATGAACTAGGTGTGGTTCCAAGTATTGCTAACCATGTTTGTTTGTATTGTGACAATAACGGGGCAATAGCACAGGCCAAGGAACTGAGATCACACCACTGATCCAAACATATACTCATGCGTTTTCATCTCATCAGAGGAATTATTAAGAGGGGAGACGTGAAGATTTGCAGAGTACCTACTAAAGACAACATTGCGAATCCATTGACAAAAACTCTTCCACTAGCAAAACATGATGGTCATGTTAGATCATTAGGCATTAGATGCATGTATGATTGGCCCTAGTGCAAGTGGGAGATGTTGGGGCATGTGCCCTAGGTCAATCCATTAACTGTCTTTATGAATACTTTTAGTTAATAAAATAGAGGATTTCATTTGTTGTTTATTATAATTAATTTTCATGTTTACATTATAATAAGATTCATGGGTTTTTACAGAAATATCCTAAATGTCCCTAGTCGATCATTATACTGGGAACTATAATGAATTAAGACTAGTGTGAGTCTTGATTGATGATCATATGATGATTATAGTATAGGGATACGAATGAAGATCACGAGTACTTGTTAGGGAACAAAGTACTAGATCGACCCGCTATGAGAACATCACATGGATTAAGTCATATTTGTTTCTCATGATAGGTATATTTTTCAGTCCTCTGACTTGAGATTACCAGAGACTTCAACATTAGGAACACAGTGATTTGACACAATCAGACGTTGTCTTTAACCGGACGATTATAAAGGTTGTGATTAGTTACTGTGTGAGCAATGTGATGAAGTTATGTAATCGAGATAGAATTTGTCCCTCTCATATAAAAAGAGATATCCAGTGGATCCCTCGATGTTTTAGACTGTTAAAATGCCTAGTCTAAGTGAATTGATATTGATTAATGTCACTTTGATGTTTTCAGTCTACCTAGAGATCGAGACTAGTACGATTGAACATGTTGGATGACAATTCCATGCCTTATGTTTGATCAAAAGGATATCGTGTAACAAAAAGATGTTATATACACTATTGATTAGGTTGTATCGATTTGATATTCGTACAACTTAGGTAGTCATAATGTCTTGCTAGAGGCCACTTATGACTTGTATACCAAAATGTGTTTTGGTACACTATCAACGTTGTATGAGTCTATTGGGTCACACGCTAAGAATTGTTTTGCGAGATTTTAAGATGGCTCAGCAAAATGAAAGTGTATTACACTTATACTTATTTAAGTAGGGGTATATGTGTAATTTATTTAACCGTCTATATACAAGGGTTGTATAAATATACGCTTTAAGTTAGAACACATGTACGAAAGATTATGGGCCGAAACTCTATTTTCATTTTAGAAATGACTTAAGGTTTTCTGGTACGCTCTGGATCGTTTTGGAGAGAAACAAAAAAGTTTGGCATTCTCTTGAAGCTAGCACTTCGAATCTCAATCGTCGTTCGTGTGTGGACTGCTGGTAGAGGGCGTTCGTCATTGGCAGCGCCTTAGAGATCGATCAACCTTCAGAAGAGTATTTTGCGACTGAGGTTTGATTAAGTTTTCTTGATTTAAATGTTTTTAATGGAATTTGATTCGGATCCTGTTAGGGATTTTGCCAAAATTGTTTTGTAATCTCCGCTGCGTATGAACCCCAAAACCCAACAAGTATACCCTGGACTTATCGGCGATGTCCACGTGGGTCTGAGCTACAAGTCATAATCTGTAATTAATAATTTAATTAAGGTTAAATAATTTGGACCGTTACAGTGGAATATCTAATAACCTTACTTTTTACTAATCATTTCATGTCTTGAATCTCATTCGAGCATAAGTATTTAGCAAGAACTAAACTATCTTGCTTTTCAATTAAACCAATTTCATTTTAATCGAATATTATTCTATAAACCATTGATAACTCTTTCCTTATCCACCAAACTCGAGTATACCTCTCAGTTTGGTTTTCATCACTAATCATCTTTTTATTTGAATTGTTGGCTGACCAATTTTTAGACTATCATCAGTCTAAAATGACATACTGATGTTAATACTATTTGAGCACAGCATTAGATACTAAGTAGAATTGCATGTCCATTTGATCCATCACCTTTCCAGCATTTCTCAACAGAAACCTGGAATTACACAAGTCATTCTATGAGCGTAGATTTCTAATTACATCTTTTATCCCATGACAAGAGATCTTAAATTACAATTTGATCAGAAAATGAAACCTGACACACCGTGCAACTTTCACTCATTCTCTAAATGTCTACTCAAAATATTATTTAGGATGTGGACTAGAAAGAAATTGCCTATTTCAACTTGTCTGCTAATTCACTTAACTTTTTTTTAATTGGTTAGAAAATTAACGACTTTTCTAACTTAGTCAATTTATTTTCTATCCATGAACTCACAATAAACCTCATTCTTTCACATTAACTACGTACTCACATTGGTTTTTATCATTTCTTAAATTTATGAGATTTTTCTTCATCTAGATCTAAATCACTAATTATTCGCTAGACTTCTTTCCTTACTTGAAAAGAGACAGTCATCTTGTACTTGAGTAAATGTATTCATTTAAGCAGAGATATCGACATATTTCGTGATTATACTTTCATATGATAACTTTTAACTTATATCTCATACAAGTTATAAATATGATCACTTATTCATCTATACTCAATTACAATGGAAGAATATTCAATTCTTCAAACATACCCAGTCATTCAATATTTCCAACCAATATAGATAATACTTACTAACTGACCTATAAGTTGTACGTATCTCTTTTCGTTTCATTTGTGTCTACACCATCGTACATGTATCTTTTATCAATTTCAATTTAAAATAATGTAGTGCTTCAAATTTCACCACTGACTAATCACGTGGTGTAACACAACATTTGAACCAATATACAACATATTCACTAATGTCAGTTGTATATTACTTTGGTTCAACACTTTCAACTTTTGAAATTTGATTCCTAGTTAGATACTTGTTAAGATACAGTAGGTTTTATCAAACTCATTGTTTGATATTGTAAGTCTTATCGGGACTTGTTCGCCTGAAACTACCATTTTTCATACTCATGTGAGAATTTATTAACCATTTGTTGACCTATACTGAAGCTTCCAATTGACTCCGACGAAACCTTATAGAGTTTTTATACTGAACCTCACAATTCATTCGTTTATTCAAAGATGGGTGGGGCATTCAAAATAGTCTTCTATCTTGTGAATGAATCGTAATTACGATACAGAGTCTACTGTAACGGCCCATTGTTTTTATCTACAGACGTGGATGCCAGCTCAAACCCACGTGGACGCCGCGGTAGGCTAAGACACACGAGAACTTAGGTGTGGATGGTTATGGTGTGTTAGTTGCTTATTTGTGGTGTAATTTATTTAAATACATCACATGTGTGTATGTTGCAAAATAATACGTGTGAGGGTGTGTGAACGGTATTCGCCTCGATATGCGTGGCGACGCTGGTAACGGGTAGTTGACAGGACCAAATATTAGGTCGGGGAAGCTAAAACACACAAATTATATAAAAATTTGCAAAGAAACTAATATGGAATGGGTATTAGGTGGCAAGTGACGCGGCGGTACGCGTATATCGCGGTTCGGACGCGAAATCGGGCATCGAAACGCCCGAAAAATGGGCGAGTGTCCCAGTTGTGTCACAATTAGGTGTCAACACACCTAACAACATGACACTTGTCAAAACCACAACAACATTTGTCCCATTTACCCACACCACGTGTCCACACCCCACCTACCCACTTACATCGCACACACACACACACACGCACACACTGCTAACACACACACACACGGACGATCGGGAGGCCGAGAGAGGGAAGAAGGAACCAGAGGAGGAGAGGGAGGAACGCGTCGGGAAGGAGAATAGGAGGTGGAGACATCAAAATTGCGGTGAGTCCACGTTGTGGTTGTTGTTGTTTGGGCGGTTGGCAGTGGAGAGAGTGGGGTGTTTAGCGACAGTGGAGAGAGTGGGGGTATGGCTGAGGTGGTATTCCACCGGGGTTGGGGTGGCTCCATCACCGGAGGAAAGAAGAAAGAAGACAAAAAAAACAACTGGTTCGAAAACTAGTTGGAAGAGCACGCGTGTGCATCCCCTACTGGACCTGGGTCGGGCCCAAAATAGGCCAGGCTCAGCCCGTGGGTCGAGCATGGATCATTCTGGTCCAGGGCCGGGTCGGGTCCGACCCGACCCAAACAAAGAAAAAAAAAAAAAAAAAAAAAAAAAAAAAAAAAAAGGAAAAAAATTGGAAAAAAAAATTCAAAAAAATTGGAAAAATTTTGAAAAGGATATATTTTGATCAAATAAATAGAAAATGATAAAATTCTATGAAAAGAAAATACATGAGAATGTCGGACATGACTTTTTGCGGGGTTTGCCTCGAAAAGCGTAAAATAGGCAATTTGATCTAAAAATGTTAGAAAATTATTGTAAATTATCATGCTAATTTAAATTATTGATAAATGGGCATAGGTTGACACGGTGATCAATTGGCGACCAAGGGCTCAGTGGACTTAGACCCAAGGATTGATTACAGGGTAGGAGAGCGCATTATGAGGTTTGTAAAATCCAAAGGGAAGACTCTCGAGTATTTATTTTACTTTCATATTTCCATTCATTTCCATTATTCCTTGTGCTTTTTATTACATTCATATATTGTCATATTTTGGACGGTTGGTTGAGTTACTCCAACCGGATGTTATGTTGTGTGTCTATGCATTCTAGACCATAGCATGTGTATCAGAAGTTCTCGGTGGATAACGACCCGAGCTATGGAACTGATACATGTGTCAGTGCGTCGTAGGTCTACGCCGGCCACCGAGAAGGATTAGGTGATAGCTAGTAGGGTGCGCCCACTAGTGGGATCCTGGAAGAGAATCTCGAAGTATGGTTTAGTCTAACTGGAACAGGCACACATATTTGCGCTTTATTGTTATTTATGCATGTGATGCCCTACTTACAGTTGCATGTTTACATTCTGCATGTTTATTTAACAATATCTATTGACTTCCACTTGTTTATATGAATGCTCGGAGGAGTTCCTTGGGATTTTACAGACTGGACTCGTCATCCATTTTCTTCTGTGATGATTGAGTGCATATCCGAGTACCAGTAAAGGCAATGGAATCTTAAGCGACTATTTCTGATTTCCTATTGTCATAGACTATTGTACGTTTGTTTGTTTTGATATTTTGATTCTTTTGGGAACTGGGGAGTGACCTGTACATGCTTAGTTTTATATGGTAAAATTGGTTTCTTCGAAATTTTCAGGGTTCTTCCACACTAGGTTTTGTTTAATTGATTTATAATAATGCATGTATTGAAACACGACTTCCACTGAATATATTAGCATACTCAAGTATATACAAAATTCGAGATAGAGTAGGACGGGTAGGTGTCGTACACTTGTAGTTGGGCCAGCTGGCGAGGAGTACACGGAGACACGTCACCCCAGGGCAGAGAGGGTCGCCGCACTATTAAGTTCCATTTTTGTCAATCTTAGCTATTCTCACATTTATCTCGTCCTTAGTCCATTTACAAACTTACCACGACTTACAATCAACACTTAAACCACTTACAACTCCTTAATTTTGACTTATAAGGCAATTTATATCTCTTCTCTTTTCAAAGTTTTAGTTAAGGACTACATGACTTTTTATGATCATTCAATCAACTGAAGTATTCCTTAATTAATCTTTGTTCGAAACCTAGAAACTTTTTTTGTCACTCAAACAATTAAATTGTTTGTTATTACCTTAATTTATTTCCATTCGTCTCAGATTTCTCGACTTTTCTTTTTCTCAAAAAGAAATTCAGTACTCTTCAAGAGACTATGTAAGAGAAATTTGTATCTTACTGTTCATCAAATTACTTTTGATGAATTCACCCTTCCATTATTATTCAACAAAAAAGATAGAATAATTTGAATTTTTAATGCCTTGATTAACTTAACAACTAATCAAACTCTTAAAGGATATTGTTTCGATCCTTTAATTCATATAAATGGAAATTCTCATAATATAGAAACTTATTCTAATGTCATATATATCACTTGTTGATTCTCAATCGATACGTCTATCTCTTCATTTATTATATTTTAAGTTGTAGTGATAAACGTCATAACTCAATGTCATTAGAAGTAATTATTGGGTAATTTGAATTTCAAAACAAAATATTTGTGTTGATGTTTAATAGCTAATCCAAGCTATTATTAGACCACTTCCCAACACCTTAACTTCTAACACGTAGATCTTATCACTATGTCTATTATTCTCAAGTTAAAAATCTCATTGATCTTTGTTTCATAACAACACCTAATCTGGTGTTAACAAAGACTACTTCTAACTTGTATACTTCTACTTCCCTTCATTTTAGTTCTTTATTCGATTCATAGAACCACTATACTCAATGCCACTAAATATTGAGCAACTTGAGTAATAAACAATAGAAAGCAATCAACTAATTGATTGGTTTAACTCGTGGTTTCATTCCGCTTTTCACTTTGTGGTTTGTTTCGGAAATGAGACAATGCCTTATTTCAAAGTATTTTATTTTTAGTAGAAATCGACTTAGATAACTTAACCGGTCGTATCACAATCCCATTGTGATTTTTCAGTCACAATTCAGTTTGTCTAATTAATTTCTAATTTCAAAACCATGTGTCTCCTTTTTCTTTTTATTGAGACTGCTTATGAAGCAACTCTCTATTGGTTATGAATTTAACCAATACTTCATAGAATAGGTCTTACGAGTTACCAACTCAACCGGTACTAACCACATTCTATAATCCAAGATTTTCATATATTGTGCTTCCTAAAAGTCCCAATTTTCTTTGTTTACAAATGATTCTCAATCGTTTAAGACTTATTTTAAGTCTATTTTGGTTCTTTCCTGAGCGTTTTATAATGGTAATAGTTCGATACTTTTGATTTCCAAGAAGTTCATGTTCAGACTTATGTTAATGAATCATATAGACTTCTTATTCAACCAATCACCTATTAGTTTTATAAGTGACTATTTCCTTCGGTTATATTAATATCAAAATACTTACACACCCTTGTAAATTTAGACTTCCCGAGTCTATTTCCCATCTCATCACGTTCAGTTTTCGTTTAACAAGTCTATTCTCTTTTTATTGTCTGTTCCTAATCTCACTCGTCTTATCTCACGAGTTAAGTATCGAACAGACATATAGAATAAACTTTCTATCGCATATCTAACGATAATATAATAATACGCAACAAACATATTACATAACATTGTATTACGTGCTCGCAGTCACTTCCCAACTAATCGCGACCTCATTACTGAACCTTATTTCTCAAGACCATCATTTAAGTTCATGCGACTTAATACAATCCAATAGTCTTAACTCAAACTTTCCAATCGACTCAATCCTAAACTCAACATCATTTTCATTTTTAGCATTTCTTTGATTGAGCTTAATCAAAGCTCTGATACTCACTTTATGTATGCATGACTAAGAATGATAAAATGCAATGCGGACTATGTTACAATTATAGGTACAAAAATATTCAATCAATAGTAAAGATCATTATAGGGTTTACTTACAACCAACCAATTTAAGCTTATTTTTTAGGGTTTCCAAAGCGTCAGATCACCTTGAAGATGATTTCAATAGCTTCCTTGCATACCCAATTATATTATGAGTCAAGCTTCAAGTGAAACGAAATCACTAAATCTAATAAAAACTGCGGCCAAAATACACTTAAGAACAGTTTCCAAAAATAATAATTTATATAATTGTTTCAAATAGCTTTCAACTAGCCATTAGGGTAACTTTTTAACTTTAAGAACCTCAATATTTGTCATGATGATCTAAAAGGAACTTGCAGTACGCAAGTCATACTTTCTACAGACTCTGAGAACACTCAAATCAGATCACTGGCAGAGAAGTTATGAATTTTCTAATATGGCATACCAACTAGGCAAACTTTATTTATTTTGAACTGAAAAATGTCTCCAAATCAATATTTTCGCAACTAAATCCTCGAGACTCGACAAACACTACGAAACCACTCGATACCAACATCAAAATATTTTTACAGCTCGTTGAGTCAAATTTGATTAAAACCAATAATCGATTCATCTAGAAACCCAATGTAAATTAATATCAACAATAAAAACATCTCTAAATAGTTATTAACTGAATCACATCAGTTCAATTCAGCAAAATTCTAACCCACGTTGATGGGATTTATTTCAAATCGGTGCGCCTCAACCTAATACATCAATTTTCAACAATTCCTACTAATTTTTATTAAAATCCCATAAAAAAATTTGAAAATCGCGAGAATTCAAATTGAATTAAGGAAAATACCCAACATTGAGTATTTACTAAATTGCAGGCCGAATATCTCGTTTCCATCGCAGAAACTTAGCTCAAACTGACCATCTTGCTATGCTCTACAATTTTGCGGAAAGAAACCGAGCGAAAATCAAACGTCGGGAGCTCGCGGAGCAAAAGTAGGAATGGAGAGGTTTAAAGAACGTTCGTTTTTGTGAAATCAAAACGTATTGTTTTGATTTTGATTTTATTTATATATATATAAACCATCAGCTGCTTATCAGCAACTTAATTTCCTTTTATTTATAAATTCTTGAAATTCCTATTTTGACGTGTTTGGGATTTCCGAGCTCGTTTTTTATCCGGTTTTTCTCCAAATTGAACCAAACTCTTGACAAAATAGTTTATCTTCATAAAATGTTCATAACGCTAATTCTGGTCACGCCAAAATCCTAAAAGTCTTAACTTTGTTCGCCACATACTAAAATCTTTTTTGACCAATTCTCACTCTCGACCATCGCCAACCGACACGAAATTCGAAACAAAGTCTTATACCAACTTCGTTTTCGCATTACATTATCACCAATCCCGACTTGCACACAAGCCGAGACGAAATCTTCACACGAGGATTAACACTTGGTTAATTAATTTTCGAGTAACTAATGATTTATTTTCACTCGTGCCCTTTAGACACGTACTTGTAACCTCAAGTATAAAAACTAAGGATACACCTTAACACAACCCGACTTCGCGACGAAATACCATATAATACACACAATAAGCACACAACACACAAAAATATAATATATCTTATGATCTTTGATTCATAACACATGGGTCCCGCTTTGGATTTTTAAATCTCAAATTAAATTCAAAAATAATTAATTAGCATCTTATCAGGTTTATGAAATTCTCGGATGTCATAGTATTTGTGTACTGCCATGTGTCTAAAATGTTTATAAAGAACAATCCCTAATTCGCATTGTTTCAATATTACAATCTCATTCACAACCAAATTAATAAGTGACAGTCGAATATTCTTTTGAACAAATAAGATTAACGAATCAATACACTTTTATTAAGATAATTTATTCTACGTCCGACCCTATATTAATTGAGCAATAGATGATTAATGAGAATTTTATTTTAATTACTTGAAAAAAAAAAAAAAAACCTGGCGAAAACTTCTATACATTGTAGTAAAAGGTTTATACGTATGTAACATTTTATTTTCTTCTTATATGTCCTTTATACAAACTAAAAAACTTCTCAATGAAAATAATATTTTAAATTATAGTCTATATAACTATTGCCACATAGAAATCTACCTTTCTCAAAAAAACAAGTGTACGTATCTCAAAGGCATCAAACTCACAAAAGTTTGGGAGGTTTCAATTAACGTATATATAAATGAAAGATGATAATATAGACATACATTTGTTACCGTGCAAATTTGATTGAAATATGTAGACCTCATAAATTTTATGAAATCGACGTCATTACGTGACAAATTTTGTAATTAAAGAAATGTCAAAAAATTATTTTCCTTTATAAATACCTTGTCGGCCACTTTCCCTCCTAAAATTCGCTCGCGTTTTAAAAATTCAATCTTTTCTAGGGTTGCCGATCTTCACGATTCTTTGATTGATCGCGATTCCAGTGTCTCTTGCGAATTCGCCCGTGTTCTTCGCACGATTTGTATGCCCAAAGATATCAAAGCTTCTTCAGGTTCGATTTTGATTAATTTCTTTCTTTGTCTTGTTCTAGTTTGATTTTGCGATCATTCGCTGTCTCCAACAGTCTTTGAAATTCGGAGCTGTTTAATACAAAGATTGCTTCTTTTCTTGATGTCTTAGGCGTGACTAATTCTCTGATTTCATGGAGGAGGAGTTAATCACTTAATTTGGAGATTAGGGTTTCATTTTCGCTGTGACGCCTTTCGTTGAATGCATTACGTATTGTTACTTAATGATTGAAATTGGGATTCCTGATTAGTTATTCATGAATTAGAATTTGAGTTGTATAGATTTTACCCAAATATCTTCGCAGATAGTCCGAATGGCCACTAGGATTGAGAAATCGAAATAAAGAGATCGGAGTGTTGGAAGTTTGTGATTTCTAAGTAGAGGGTGGTATTTGTGTTTGCCCGCATTAAGAGTGGAGAGTATCTGTCGGATGTGGCCGCGTTTTGATCTTTAACACTTAATGTGTTGTGCCCAACAAGATATGCTTCGACGGTTCCTTGTCGTTCGGATTTGTGAGAATTTAGATTCAAAAAATGTGTTTATTCTTAAAAAAAGATGCTTCAATTCTTTTTCCAATATAAAACATTTGAAGCGAATCCATGCTAAGTATATAAGAAATGGTTCCATTGAAGAAGATATTCTAGCAATTGGCAAACTCGTGGCTGATATTTCAATCTCTAGTCCTTCCAATCTCAATTATGCTCGCTCAATTGTTGCGCATCTCCCATACCGTCCCAATGTATTCATGTGGAATTCGTTGATTAGAGGGTATGCACAGAGTGCCATGCCTGAAGAGGCAATCCCCTTGTATTGTGAGATGATAAAACAAGGGCTTTTGCCTAATAATTACACGTTCCCATTTGTTCTCAAGGCTTGCGCTCAATTGTCGCCGACTTATGTGGGGTTAGTGTTCCATGGGACCATAATCAAACGTGGATTTGAAGATTGTGATCCGTTCATTCAAACCTCACTAGTTTATTTCTATGCGTCTTGTGGGTTTATAGATAGTGCTCGTCATTTGTTTGATAGGTGTTCTGTGAGAGATACTACTTCTTGGAATGCACTTATTAAGGGTTATGTGAAAGTTGGTCGATACATTGATGCCATTCGAGTGTTTAGAATAATGCAAGACAGAAGAGATGCCAAAGTGGATGAAATTACTTTACTAGGTGTAGTTTTGGCTTGCTCACAATTGGGGGCACTGGATATGGGTAGATGGGTTCATACTTATATTGACAAGAATCATATTAACTTGAATAGGAACCTTGGGACTGCACTTATTGATATGTATGCAAGGTGCGGGTGCATTGACATAGCACTCGATTTGTTTAGAAGACAGAGCGAAAAGGATGTGAGAACTTGGAGTGTGATGATTGGTGGTCTAGCTGCTCACGGATTGGCAAAGGAGGCCCTTAATCTATTCTTTGAGATGCAGCAGTTTAGGCTAAGTCCTGATTCAGTAATTTTGACGCATGTTCTCAGTGCTTGTAGTCATGCTGGAATGGTCACAGTGGGGCTAAAAATCCTTAAGGAGATGAGTGAAGTCCATAATGTGGAACCCAAAATTGAGCATTATGGTTGCATTGTAGATCTTTTGGGCCGTGCTGGACATCTTGAGGAAGCATTGGACATCATAAGGAGAATGCCATTGAAGCCAGATGTAGTTCTATGGGGCGCTCTCCTTGTTGCTTGGAGGGCTTATAAAAATGTCGAAATGGGAGAAACGGTTGCAAGGGAGATGCTCAAGCTGGACCCACACCATTGTGGTGCTCATGTTTTCTTGTCTAATGTTTATGCTTCCACTGGTAGGTGGGATGCAGTTGACCAGGTGAGACACTCCATGAAAGAACAAGGAATTAAAAAGGCACCAGGGTCTAGTTTGATTGAGTTGGACGGAGATGTTTATGAATTTATAGCCGGTGATGAGAGGCACCCTCAGTCAACTCAAATAAATCTCATGTTGGATGAGATTGCTAGACTTATGAAGCTGGAAGGACATGTTTCGGCTACGAGGGAGGTTGCCTTAGATATAGATGAGGAAGAAAAAGAGCGAGCATTGTATAGGCATAGTGAGAAGCTGGCTGTTGCTTTTGGGTTGATTAACACGAGACAAGGGGCTCCCATTCGTATTGTGAAGAACCTAAGAGTGTGTGAAGATTGCCACTCTGTGATGAAGTTGATATCAAAAGCTTTTAACCGTCTTATAGTTATTAGAGACCGAAGCCGTTTTCATCACTTCAAGGATGGTTTATGCTCTTGTAGGGACTACTGGTGAATGCAAATGGTAACCCTTCTAGCTCCTTTAGATGGTTTACTTTCACTTTTGTCCCAGTTAATGGTTACATATATTTTATGTTTAGTTCAGTTTTAAAGTAATGGTTGTAACCTGATTTGGGTCAGAAGCTTTATTTTTTTTATTTGTTTTCTAAGAGAATTCTGGGTATGTTATGCACGCTTTCTCCCGTAACGTAAGGCCTTGCCACCCTTGTTTGAAATTTCATTGGCAAATCTTGCATCCTTTTGAAAAACAAACTTTGGAAAAATGAATGGTTCGTAAATTTCTTTCTGCACATTCGATCAGCTACAAATGATTGGGAATGATATGAACTTCAGAAACTCATTGTTCAACAAATCTTTGTAGTTTATAATGATTTGGTTCAGTAGGATTCTCCTAACTTTGTTTGTGATATTCCTCTTTCTTTATGACATTTTTTGTCATTGTTTCTTTTTGACGTTTAGAAGCATGGTAAATGTTATGAAGTGGTTCTGTTTAAATGTTAAACATACTAAAAATTCATCATCCATAGAATATGATCTATTTTCTGTAGATTATATATTTTTAAGCTACCTATTGAAATGGTTTAATCTTCAATGAGTCTTCATGCTTTCTTGTATCTGCTTTTGTTGTTGTCAACTTTTGGATTTTGTCAATTTTGTCTGGTATTTGGAAGAGTACATTTTAAATTGAAGTTTGATTGGGAGTAATTGGTATTTTAGATTTTCATTAAACTCGTTGCTGGGCCCCAAGGACAACTTTGCATATCCACCAATGTCGAGGGTACGAGCACCAGGACTGATTCTTCAAACTGAAAATATTGACCTTCCTCCTAAAGGTAATAATGGCTTCATTATTCAACATTGGTTTCTACCTGTTATAGATTCATATATATGCATCGAATTGACAGCATTTTCTTGCAGGAGCCACTGCAAAGAACATAACTACCAGCATCTCCAAAACTGTTAAAGGAGGCAAGGCCCTTGGAAATCGGAAACCTCTCCAAGATATTTCCAACTCATCGGCAATTACTAACAATACATCTAAAAGGAAGAAGAATCAGGAAAAGAATGAAAAAAGCTTTCTCCAAGAAGGGTTTTTGCATGATCATAAGAAGTGCGTGGAGGCACAAAGGGCAGGGATGAACAAGCGACTTTTCGATGTCTTTCTTTCCGAACATGGTAATTAGACTTTTCCATTGTGTTTATTCACTTAAGAGTCCTCTCTCTTAATAGTCTCTCTAACGCATACACTTGACTAGAAACACCTTTTTCTTATCTTTGCAGGTTTGTTATCTCCTGGTCCGTCATCCCCAAAGTCAAAAGAGCCAGAGGTATTGTAGCCTTCCCTGATGTGTCTTCCCATTCTCTGCATATTCATTGTTGGTTATTAATTACAAAACCTAAAAATAGTATTTTTCATATTTCTTATAGGTTTACATTGCAAGCTCTCCCAGATTTCTTGAACTTGAACTGGTAGCTGAACTGCCTACTATGGATGATGTCGTCTTTAGGTGCTCTTCTCCTATTTTCTGTGATTCTCCTCCCAGTTCCCCGTCTCAATATGAGCTACCTGAACTTGTTCTGAGACCTTAGATTTGCAGACATTGTCTTACACTCAGTTGGTCACATTGTATCAGATATTTGAATGTACTAAATGTATGCCTTTAACTGAAACTGGCACTACTTCGCCCAAGTTTATTACTGTCAATACTAACAAGTAACACTTGAGATTGTGCAAGCTCTTTTTGTGCTTTCAAATTCTCCTAGTGAGTGAGGAATATAATTAATATAATTTTTTCCCGTATCTTTTGCATAATAATTTTTCATCATCAAACATTTTCTATGTAGACTATTTTCAATCGTCTTAAGGTTTACGAATTCATCTTTGTAACTGAAGGAAATTGCTTCATGCGTTAATGAAAAGTCAAAAAACCTCATTTTATGTAATTGCGACTTCTGGTTTACTATTTTTGTTGCCATTTAGGTCAATGTCACTTTACAGTTGAGAATGTAATTTGTCCATCAATAAAATTGCGTTCTTCACATATCACCTTCACACATAGAGAAGATTTGAATTCATGACCATTTTTTTTTGTTGTGTGCTCCATTAAGCTGCATAAGCTTTCTTGATGGGTGCATCCCATGTTTTCTTCTAACTACACATAGTCTCGACCTCAAATTAATTGGGGTCGACTACATGAATCAATTACTTTTATTATGTTCGATTTAGTGCAATTGATGTTGAGTTTTCTTCCAACTGCAATTTTATTTTTATTTTTGGGTGCAAACTGCATTTTTTTTTATTTAAAACCTCACATTTGCAAGTTGGGGACCATGTATGGAAATTTTATTGCTATTTCTTTTTTGAGAGAAAACTTATTGTTGTTTACTCATAATAGTACATGGTTATATACCCATATAACATTCATGGGCAAGCAAGCTAGTTGATCACATGGCACTATCCATCAAGAGTTGCAACTCTCCTGAATGAGAATTGTCTTCATGTTCAGAATCAGCTCTTCCATCTGCTCCCTCGAATGCAATGGCGTGGGATACACACAAGCGCAGTCCAGGGCGCCATCCCTTATGGTGTCAAAGACAGCAATGGAGGGACCAACGCCATGAACCGATGAGCACCCAATGAAGTCGAGTAGTCCAACTTCTTGACTCACTGCAGACTCACTAAAGTTGTTGATAACGGAGTCTTCAAATACAGCCATGAAGGAGGTTCTGAGGGAGGAAGACGGGGTGAGGCCGGGGTTGTCGATGGCCTTGCACATGAGCAAGTTCAAGTCGTCCATGTCTGTGAAGTGCTTGTTGGAGTTCATAGCGTTGTTGAACGAAGTGTAGCATCTGTTGGCCAAGTCCCAAAACTCAGCGCTCCCTCCGCACACATCGTGTGTGTTTAAGATGGCAGAGTGATAAAAACCTGACAAGACATCAACCGTTTATTACTAGAGAAGTGCTATGATGACAATGGAAGCCACATTGTGCCTTTGAACTGTCTGTGTACACATCGAGATATAGACGCACACAAATCCTAACGCATAACAAGTAAGTTGAGGTCACGTGAATGATTTTTGTGACTTAATGTGTCTTTAAGTGTGGCTTACTCATTGTCATTCTAGTATTTTGGAGCCGGAGAAGTGTTATAATGATGACAGAGATGTCACATCGAAAGTCACATTTGGCCTTTAAGCCATCTAGATGCATATCCATTTTTTCCTCTCCAGCTGGTATGTGTGATGGAGAGGTTACGACTTACAAACATGTTTTTAGTACTCTAACAAAGGACGACATTTGGATCAATGGTAGAGGCACCGCCTCTTAGGCCCATGAATTAGTCATGCTTTAATCGAGATTAAAAGGGCGGAGGCGGTTCAAATACTCACGACCATTTAAAAAAAAAAAGAGCAGGTCGGAGTGCGTCAACCCTCGAGCCCTTAAGTATAGGTCTCAATTTTTTTTGGACCGACCAGACTCGAGCCCAGATTAGTCCGGACTCGATAGGACTCTATGGTGTATGTTGTACCATAAAAAGGTTTGTGCGTCTATGTACCGAAGTTGTATGGGTGGAGAGGGGGATCGAGACTAGCACGGCAGTCAACGAGAGTGACTATGGCGTACTTCTCCCACTGGTGCTCCGGGAGTTGCTTCGATGTATGAGCGGCCATCATCCCCGCTGCACCCATGGCCCCACACAGCTTTATTCCCCTCTCCTTGCATCCCTGCATTAATTCCCAGTATATACATTCATGATTTATATCCACTTCCAATAGCTTCAATTAATCAAAATAAACCTTCAATTAATTAAGACATAAGTATAATAGAGTGTATAAATCCTAGATCTGTTGAACAATTTAAGATTTTTCTTTTTGACGGTAAATTCCATTCATTACCACTAGCGCTAGCGGCTAGTACATTGATTACAACATTGCTTTAATTTCTAACGGAGCTAGATTTCAAATCTTCTCGATCTCATGACATTGCAAAAGTTTGTCCTATTATTAAGTTTTTCATTTGAAACCTCATAATTAAGATTTAATAGTAAAGTTTTAGAACTTAATTAATTAGTTAAGTAGCTTAGACGTTTATGTGGCTACCAAGTAAGGGACTCATCAATTAAACATTTTCAAATCATGTATATTGAAATTAGTTTTTTTAAAATTATTAATAAAATAAACAAATTGAGGTCCTTAGTAAAACCCCTTGCCTATAGTTATATTTGTACCCTGTTAATATTTGGTTCATTAATTTTATCAAAAAAGAAGAAGTAATCTTTAGACCATTAACGGCTCAGTTCACATCTTATGAATGAAACATATTTTTTCTTGTATGAATGGAGGCAACACTCTTTTATGAATGATATGCATTGAGTTGAAGGTCACCATATCTAAAATTTGACATGACTCGAAAATGAATTAGTCGGTGCATTATTTTAGAATTGAGAGTAGGACTTAATTAGCCGAATGGAACAAATTCAAAAGGTGTGGCAGGCCCTACATGTACTCCTGACAACAATGACAAAAAAAAAAAACAATGAATTCCAAGCCGTTGATCAAGATAAAAAAAACATGCCACGCATCACGTCAATGTTGATCACTAATCCAAAAGTCGACCAAACATAAACCCGGATAGGATTAGTTCATCCTTACCGATAACAACCGCAGCGTCTCCTCCGGAGCCAACCGCAGCCTCACCACCGCAGACGACCGCCCCGACTCACTATCCTGGAACGGCAAATTACAAAACCGGAACGAGTTAAGCGAGTACCCAACCAGATCAAACCCTCGCGCCCACAACGCCTTACTCCCCCTCCCACTCGGCACCAACTTTTCAATTCCCAAATTGACCCCGTCCTTCGCTCCAAATTCCTCCTCCCCACCACACAGCTCCCTCAGCAGCGCCACCGCCGTGGTCCGGTCGCAGACCATGGTGTGCAGCCGCAGCGCCACCGCCCACTTCGCGCCCGGCAGCGCGTATATCGTCGCGAAGGCGGTGGGGGTCTCGGCGTCGGCGTCGGCGTCGGCGGCGGCGGTCCAGGGGTTCTGGTTGAGCTCGTGCTCGGCGATGAGGTGGAGGGAAGGGAGGGAATATGGGGAATTGTGGAGGGTAAGATGGGGAGTGGGGTGGATAGAGATATTAGTGGGGGGGATTGAGAGGGTGGAGCGGAGGATAGGGTGGGAATTTTGGATTTTGTGGAGGGCCGTTTGGAGAGAGTGGGGGTTTGGGGGTTGGAGAGGAGGAGGACGCACACGGTAATGCCGGTGCCGCCCTGTACGGCTCGGACCCAGGAGTGCTCGGTGCCTTCGATGGGTCGGGACCACGGCTCGGTGGGTGAGTCCATGAGGGGAGTGAGCTAGGGAGTGAATTGTAGTGGACTTATAAAGAAAAGATAATCAATGATTGATCATTATTGAAATGGTGGGGTCGTAAAGGTAATGAAATGTGTTTGAGGACTACTAGGTCAGAAGGGATCGAATCTTATCATCAAAATTGAAATATTTTGATTTCTCTAAAGTTATGAGATTGAGGCGTCGTTCTCATGGTAATAGTGTTGTCTATTCTGATCTATATAACACTTTTAATTCAATCATAAATCATAAAATATAAACATACTTCTTTCCATTGCCAATAAACTTAAGAATATTTTTCCTCTATCTGCTTTCTTCCGTAATACCGTTGTCCTTGATGGCGAGATCTCAATGCGGTTTTAAATAAATCATATCCCAATAACTGTTTTAAAGTTATTGAGGTCCGTTTAATTAGAAGAGAGAGGGGAGGAAATTAAAACCCTCGTACTTAAAACAATTATGCCCAAACTACCATCAAGTTGTGGGCCCAAAACATGAAGTACGTAATAACATAATATGGGTCACATATAATAGAGATTAATTAGGAAAAGATAATCTAACAATCTCCCACTTGACCCGTGTTATAACTTGATGATTCAAAATAAAATATAATTGCGCACTTTTATTGAATCTATCAAATCACTTTTCCGCTTAATTAAAATGATTAGATCATGGCAGTCACAAGTCATTTAATCAACATGATTCCTTCCATGTATCACAACCAACTCAACCAGTATAACTGTAATAAGGACAATTCAACCCTCTAACTATAATGCTATCTCTCTGAAATATAATGAAGATAACAAGTACATAAGCAAAAACAAAGCTTTAATAGAATTCACAAGTGTCATGACAATAATATGAGCAATACAATTATAAATGTATGTATACATACCACAATATTATGTTAACAAGGACTTGTCTATAATGCCCATACGTTCAACATGGCCAAGAAACGTTTTGGGCGGTAATCCCTTAGTTAACAGATCCGTTATCATCAGATCAGTACCAATATGCTCAATCGACACTCTTTGTTTTTGTACTTCTATTCTTTGACAGACAAGTACTTCAAATCCATGTGTTTTGCACCTTTTGAATACTTGTCATTCTTCGAAAAGAAAACTGCTGCAGAATTATCACAATATAGCCTTATAGGTCTAGCTATACTATCAATAATAGCAAGTCCTGACACAAAATTCCGCAACCATAATGCATGAATAGTGGCCTCATAGCATGCCACAAATTCAGCCTCCATAGTGGAAGTAGCAATTACAGTCTGCTTCGCACTCTTCCATGAAACTGCTCCTCCAGCCAATAGGAACGAGTAACCGAATGTAGATTTCCTCGAGTCCACACATCCAGCATAGTCTGAATCAGAATACCCAATCACTTCGAGATGACTCGACCGTTTGTAGATCAACATGTAATCTTCGGTGCCTTGTAAGTACCTAAGTACTTTCTTTGCGGCTTTCCAATGATCCATTCCATGATTACTTTGATATCGACCCAACATTCCAACAGCAAAACTGATATCCGATCGAGTACAAGTCTGGGCATACATTAAGCTTCCAACTAATGACGCATAAGGAATACATTTCATTTGTTGACGTTCCAAATCATTTTGAGGACATTGCATTAAACTGAACTTGTCCTCTTTCTGAATTGGAACTATTCCTGCAGAGCACTTGTCCATTTGAAATCTCTCTAATACTTTATTGATATATTCTTTCTGAGATAAACCTAACAATCCTTGCGATCTATTACGGAATATCTCTATTCCTATCACATATGATGCCTCACCCATATCTTTCATTTCAAAGTTTATAGAGAGAAATCTTTTTACATCATGTAACATAGTAACATCATTCACAGCAAGAAGAATATCATCAACATGTAGGGCCAATATAATAAACTTGTTCCCACTGATCTTGATATATATACACCGATCAACAGTGTTTTCTATAAAACCATAAGACGTAATGGTATTATTGAACTTAATATACCATTGTCCGGAAGCTTGTTTCAATCCATATATTGACTTCTTCAACTTACACACCAAGTTTTCTTTTCATGTGGTTAAGAAACCTTCGGGTTGGTCCATGTAAACTTCCTCTTCTAAGTCTCCATTCAGAAAGGCGGTTTTCACATCCATTTGGTGAAGCTCGAGATCATAACGAGCTACTAAAGCCATTATAATTCTTAAAGAGTCATTCTTTGAAACTGGAGAGAAGGTCTCCTTATAGTCAATGTCATCCTTTTGATTGTAACCTTTGGCGACAAATCTGGCTTTATGTCTTTCAATATTGCCATGTGAGTCTCGTTTTGTTTTGAAGACCCATTTGCAACCAACTTGCTTTGCACCTTCAGGCAACTTGACTAATTCCCAGACTTTGTTGTCATCCATTGATTTCTACTCGTCTATCATGTCACTAAACCATTTTTCAGAATCATCACATTTCATGGCTTGTTTGAACGAGACTGGATCTTTGTCAATGCTCAAATCACATTCATGTTCAAGTGAATAAACCACATAGTCATTTGAAACTGCTGGTCTTCTTGTCCTTACAAACCTTCGTAATGTTATTTCTTGTGGCTCTACTTGATCATTTACAACTTGTGCATCATTAACTAGTTCATTAATAATAAGTTCATTTTCCTCATTTGGAACAATGATTTGTTGTCCGGGTTTATTGCGTAACCGTGATACAACAAGAGGAACAACAATTTGAGGAGAAATGCTAGATGTAGGAGTTTTGAATTGAATTTCATGAATATCCACATTTCGTGATTCTTCACTCTCACTGTTTTGGCCATTCTCAATGAACCGAGCAGTACCAGACTCAACTATTCTCGTACTATGGTTAGGACAATAAAATATGTACCCTTTAGACTTTTCAGGGTAACCAATGAAGTAACCACTAATAGTCCTTGCATCAAGTTTCTTTTCATGTGGATTATATATCCGTACTTCTGCTTGACATCCCCAAACATGAAGATGTCTCAAACTAGGTTTCCTACCAGTCCAAAGTTCATAAGGAGTCTTAGGAACCGATTTACTAGGAACCCTATTTAGCAGATATGCAACAGTTTTTAAGGCATGCATCCACAATGATGAAGGTATAGTGTTACAACTTAACATACTCCTAACCATATCCATAAGAGTACGGTTCCGCATTTCAGCTACACCATTTTGTTGAGGTGTACCAGACATTGTGTATTGTGCACAAATACCTCGATCTTTAAGGAAATTTGCAAATGGACCTGGACATTGTCCACTTTCATCATACTTTCCAAAGTATTCGCCACCTCTATCAGATCTCACCACTTTTACCTTTCTATCTAGCTGCCTTTCTACCCCATTAATGAACATTTCTAAAATGTCCACTGACTGAGACTTTTCATGCAACAAGTATAGATAACAATATCGTGAGTAATCATCAATAAAGGTGATAAAATACTTTTGACCACTCCAAGATGGAGCATCAAAAGGACCACAAATATCGGTGTGTATCAATTCAAGAGGCTCACTGCTTCTTGTGGCAGGATGTTTTGATATATGTTTGGTTTGCTTTCCCTTAATGCAATCCACGCATACATCCCAGTCAACAAAATCCAATTGAGGTAAGATATTACTTTTCACTAACCTCTTTACTCTTTCTTTGGATATATGACCTAATCTTTGATGCTAAAGAAAAGCAGAGCACTCATCATGTGCACTACGTTTATTTCCAATAACATGCTCAACATTAAACAAGGATTCAACAAACATACTATCAAGATTGAAACGATATAAGTTGTCAATTAAAATACCATAACCATAATAGTATTTTTGTTTAAATAAACTAAAACAATCACTTTCTAATCTTTAAATTAAAGCCTACACAATCCAATCTTGATACGAAACAAGGTTCCTTGAACATTCGGGAACATAAAGACACTTTTTTAAATCCAAAAAGTATCCCAGATCCAGGATTAATCTATAAGTCCCGATCCCTTCTATGCGTGCCTTCATTCTCGTTCCCCATAAATAAGAACTTTTCGGTTAAAACTTGGGATGGATTGAAAGGAATCCCCGCATAATATGTGAAACATGAGTAGTTGCACCAGTATCAAGCCACCAGGTATTATTAGGCACTTCAATTAAGTTTGATTCAAAACATACATAAATGTAATGTATACCTTTCTTCTCAAACCATGCCTTTCGTTTCGGACAGTCTTTCTTGAAGTGTCCACTCTTCCGAGAGAAGTGACACCTCAGCTCCTTATGGATTCGACCCTCATGGACTTTTATTGGGGCTTTGTCATTCTTTCTGTCCTTCCTTCCTGGGATAGCTTTGTTGCTGCTAGCTCCATCATGCATAGTGAGATGAACTGAGACCTTCAGTTTCCTTAATCTCCCTTCCTCCCGTACGAGCACGGCCTTGATTTCTTGCAAGTTCCATTTTTCTTTTATGGTGTTGTAATTCACCTGGAACTGACCAAACTCAGGGGGAAGGGAATTAATAATGAACTGAACCAGAAATGATTCACTCACGTCCATACCCATTGCTTTGAGCTTCGCTGCCAAATTAGACATACTAGTCACATGATCATGGATGGGTTGTGACCACTCAAATTTCTTAGTGGTCAACTCACTCATCAAGCTTCCCACAATGGACTTGTCAGCAATGTCCGATTGTGAGTACTCTTTTAGTTGGAAACATGAATTCCTTTGCATCGCTTGTCTTGGGCATAAATGGTTTGACATTTTCTCGCAATCGTCATTCGCATCAAATTCAAACTTAGCCTATTAGACCGCTCCCTAGCCTCATATAAAGACTTTTCCTCTTGGAGTGGCCTCATTAATGGCCGCAGAGCTTTTCGTCTACAATGATTGCCGTGTCAAGGTCCATTACACCAGTTGGAACCGGATCTGCTTGAGACCAATCATTGTAGTTAAGCCCATTGAACTTAACCATCATATTACCCAAGGCAAACATATTAGAGGACGCAGCAAATATAACGAAATTATTCACATTAATGCTTTGAGAAATCCAATAGATTCAGACATACAATACTTTTATTATGTATTTAAGTTCACCTTTGGGTGATACTTTAATACATAATTCATGCTATATCAAATTCTCAATAAGCATACTTTCATAGACAATCAATCATACTTAGGAAAATAAGTAAGATATCTTTGGATAAAACATACCTATTTTAATTAAGTATGAAGATAAATCTTTTGAGTTTCATTAATTATAAGCAATAGTCCACCTTTGGGTGACCTCCTAGCGCTATAATTAATTGGTCTTACTTAAATATTTAACATCTATTCAAGCTATGCCACTTTGGTGACTAACAAGCTTTTCATTAAATAAATATTTAATTAAGCATACTTTAATTTTATTATTATTATTTTAATCAAGATATACATGCCAATCATATGCATACATGCATGACAATAAATTAATCAATTAATAATGTGACATACATTAATATGCATATATTAAATAATATATACATATATCACAAATTGCAATTGATATCATGATATATGTATACGTACTGTGCATATCCACAGACTCTAATCATATGCAATATGTATACGTACTCTGCATATCATGTAATTTGTATACGTACTGTACAATATGATAAGTGACATCTACATGAATTCCAAATTTGTGTTTATCTCCAGACTCTAAATTTGTAGACTTTACAAACACTTGTGTTGATATACAGAAAATAAAATATTTTCTAACCTAAAAAATAGGCCAAGTAAGCCATTCAACGAAAATAATAATAATATTAATATTAACGAAAATTGGGAAGTTTGCCGAAATCCAAAACTAACAATTTCGGCGCCGGAATAGGTAAAACTTAAAATATATAAATTACCTTTTATACCCTTTTATACCCAAATTGAACAATCGACTTCAAGAATTATTTTCAATAATGTCGATCAAAATTAAAACAATAATGCGGAAACTATTATCAAGAATAAAAATGTTCAACCATGCTCTGATACCAATGTTGTCTATTCTGATCTATATAACACTTTTAATTCAATCATAAATCATAAAATATAAACATACCTCCTTCCATTGCCAATAAACTTAAGAATGTTTTTCCCCTCTCTGCCTTCTTCCGTAATACCGTTGTCCTTGATGGCGAGATCTCAATGCGGTTTTAAATAAATCGTATCCCAATAATTGTTTTACAGTTATTGGGGTCCGTTTAATTTGAAGAGAGAGGGGAGGAAATTAAAACCTCCGTACTCAAAACAATTATGCCCAAACTATCATCAAGTTGTGGGCCCAAAACATGAAGTACGTAATAACATAATATGGGTCACATATAATAGAGATTAATTAGGAAAAAATAATCTAACAAATAGTTGTTGCTCGGACGCTATAGTTATAAAATAAAATAAAAATAAAAATAGGATGTCATTATAGTGTGCAATTTCGAAGTTTTGTTTGTCTGTTTATAAGAAGGGAAACTTACACCTACATCACTGAACTCATGTTTTGAAATCACATCAGTATTGGGAGCGATCTGTGCACACTTTGAAATGATGCGCACACAATTCCTAGTGCAACACGTGGAGTGTTTATCACGAAGCATACACATGGCTCCTAAGGCCAATGTTACTTAGAAGTGTAAGTTAGGTGGTGTCAAAAAATTAAAACCCTAAGTAGGGCAGCAGATGTGACATGTATACACGGTCGGACCTTACTTTTTTGGGCAACATATAAAAAATATAGGCCATTTATATTTAACTTGCTTTAAAAAAAAAATATTTGACACATTCTAGCTATTCATGATATGTTTATGCTATTATTAGATTTATATAATTTTATGACCTATATATATTTGTTTATATATAAATTGTGTGCTATATTAGACTTAATTAATTTTTTAAGAAAATATTAACATATAAAAAGTACTACATGTTTTTTAAGATAATATGATGAATACAAACAATATAAAATTTCAACACAAAGTTAATTATTTTTTTGCAATAGAGATGTATATCAATTAAATTATTTATGTATAATGCTAATCTTTTTATGAATAACTATTAATTAATTATTTTCTTAATGAAAACAACAATTAATTCCTAGAAAGAAAATAATAGTTTTATTAATTTATTACTATTGCCTAAATAAATTGAGATTTTGAGTTTTAGGTATGTTGCTAATACATTTTTAAGCAAAACAACAGTAATTTTAAGAGAAAAAATAATTTTATTAATTTATTACAATTATAAACATAGAGAGAAAGTCATTTAGGTGGGGCCTCTCCACAAGCGCAACGTCACATAGTGGGTGGATGAAGCATAACCACAACCACAATTGATGTTCATGAATTACCTATCTAGTGCCTATATAAAACATATATTTTTTGGGTTTTCTAAAAATCAAAATACATTAGAATTATTTTGGGACCTATCCGAGGGTGGGACCTAGGGCGACTGCTCGCCTCACACACCTCCAAAACCGGCCCTGCATGTATAGGTTTTATGTTCTTTTAATTTGGTGGGGTTCATTAATCAAATAATCAAAGTTTTTTGTTAACTTGAGCAGTGAGTTTTAGTAATTAATTTTTTTTTTCTTTTTGGTAAATTTAGTTATTAAAGTTTATGGATTTTTTATCATAAAACAAAGAAAAAAGAAAAAAGAAAATGTGAAATATGCCTCTAAGGCTTGTAAAGAATGGAGCATCAAAACTCCAAATCTTTTAGAAGCTATATGTTATATTCCCTCAGCTTTTTTTATGGTTATGAAATTGAGACGTCTAACTAACTCTCTAAAATTAGTCAAACCTACATTATAAGGAGCGATAAAGATTAATTTCGACACCCATTATTATAACAAACAAAAACAAAAAAATTACAAAAAATAATGAATTAAGTGTGGCGATAGCCTTAAGTCCCTATAAAAGCCCTCAAAGCAATCAAAAAGGGAAAAAAAAGACCCATCATAAGTCCATCAAACAATATATCAAGTCCTTGGGAAAACAGTATTGCCTTCGATTACAAATTACAATAATACAACTTTTTTTTTAAGAAAATAGAAGTTTCATTGATTATTAATGGCATGGTACATGATCAGACATAAAAAAAAATGCATTGATTTGCTACTCTTATTTGTTCAAAAGAATTGCCTTTAGTTTGGTTTTGAATGCAATTATGCATTAAATATTTTTGCCAATATATTTATCAATGAGATTTTTTTTTATATTGTAAAATACCTTTTTCTTATGGCGTTCTCTCTTATTGCATCGATTTACATATCCAAGCAATAAAATGAAGATTAGTTAAGCAATGATGTCAAATGATTACAATAGTTAGGGAAAAAACAACAAAGCTTAAATTTCAAATTTATTGAAGTTGGTTACATAAATCAAACCCCATTTTGATTAATTGAGATTTAGGAAGGCAAGAGGGATAAAGTGAAATGAAAAGTTGCATTTTATCTCACTAACTAATATATCACTCTTGCTTCTAATGACAAAATTCAAAGTTCTCTTGATAAATTAGTCCCGCACAAGATAAATTAGACTTCACAATGAAGTGTGCAAAAATGGATTTTTCTTTATTAGTACCAATATTTTTTTTGGAGTAACACCCACTCACTTGTTTTCTTGGAGAAATTCTTTTTAAGGGAATTTCCATTTTCGCTCAGGGGCTTGCTATTTACACACACGTTTTTGCCATTACACACACCATTCAAACCACACACACACATTTTTACCATTTTTACTTAATTACCCCTCACCCCCACACACACCACTTCCTAACCCCCAACACAAACACCACCGCCCTCCATCACTATCACTTCCGCCACTGCCTTGTCATCATCCTCGTCGCCTCCATGTCGTCGTCGACCGCGCCATCGTCCTCCCCACAACCTTGGCACTGTCGTCTCCCCCCTCTCTAGTCCTCAAATATGATATTTACTCTCTCTAACCACTACCCTCAACACCTCCACACCCGCTGTTGCAACTGCTGCTCGCCCTGTTCCATCACCACCTCTGGCGTCACGTTCGGCCACTCAAGTCCGAACACGATGGCCATGTTCGACTAGAGTGACCGAACATCTAAGACAGGTTCAACCTAAGCGACCGAACAAAGCTGTTGTGTTCGGCCCTGAGCGGCCGAACATGACTAAAGAGCCATATGAGTAGCACTTCACCTCTCAAACACCAAAGTGTCGTTCTCCTCTGCTATTTGAAAAAAGAGTTATGTGTATTTGGAGTAAGGGTAATTGGGTCATTAGTTTAAAAAAAATAATAAATCTATTTGGACTTATGAGTCCGGACTTATAAATAAATTTTTAAATTTTTTGTAAATACTTAAAAGGGTATAATAAGAATTTTACAAGTGATTATGATTGTTTTATTAATTGCTTGATGATGTATTTAAAATTAAAAAAAAATTTGAATCCAGACTTACGAGTCCAAATGACACTACTTAAAAAAAAAAAAAAAAAAAAAGGTGAGTGGTGCGTGGAAGTAGGGCTGGCAAAAATCCGGGAACGGACATAAACGGGACTGGACACCCATTTTTCAAATTATTAAATTTGGTGCCCAGACTTCTGTCCCGTTTTTAAAACGGGCAATTTTTTTTTGTCCCGGTCCCGTATGTTTGTAAAACATACGGGATCGGTCTCGTCCGTTTTTTATTATTAAAAATCTACACCGAGATCTCACACAAACCCCTAATCAACCAAACAAACCACAAATTGCAGACTATAACAGAGAAATCGACCTTAATCCGCCGAGAGATTTGTATAGATTTGTATAGATTTGTATCGATCAGTAGTTCGAACCACACCGAAACCCCAAACAAGCCTAAATCGCTCTCTTCGCTCCTCATTTTCGCCTCTGTCTCCCCTCCTCTCGTCCCTCGATTCTGCTCTCCCTCTCGGTCTCTCTCGCTCCCCCTCTCGGCGTCCTTCCCTCTCCGTCTCCCTTCCCCCTCTCGTCTCTCGGCCTCGCCTTAAACCCTAACCCCTCTCGCCTCTCTTGTCGACCACGCCCCCGCCTTCTCGGCCTCTCTCTCTCTGCCACCTTCGATCCTCTCGTTCTCGCCCGCCCGCCGCCACCCGCGTACGCCGGCCCCTCTTAGATCGTGAGACGGTGAGATGTGAGTGTGAGAGGGAGAGAGACCGTTAGATGTGAGTGTGAGAGGGAGAGAGACGGTGAGGTGAGTGTGAGAGGGAGAGAGACGGTGAGGTGAGTGTGAAAGAGAGAAAGTGAGAGTGAGAGGCCGAGAGGGCGAGGTGTAATTAGGTTAGGTTATAGAGTGTGAAATTACATATATACCCTTCAAATTAATCAATAAACGGCACCGTTTTTAAAAATTTTTGTCAAGTCCCGGTCCCGTATGTTTAAACGGACAAAAAATTTTGTCCAGTCCCGTATGTTTTTCATAAAAATACTGTCCAGTCCCGTTTAAAATGGGACCGGACAAAACGGGCAAAACGGGACCGGGTCCGTTTTGCCAGCCCTACGTGGAAGGGCATATCGTGTTTGCATTTAGCGGCCCCTTTTCCTTATTATTACGTTTTTTTTTGTCAAGACAAGTGCTTCATTCGTCGCGTGTTCAGATGACACGTTCCGTATATCATTCACAAACGCGGGCCAAACCAGTAATTCCACAAGTCCAAAAGGGGCTACTTTCGTAAATATTCCAATCACCCCAACGCCAACCGTCAGATCCCAGATCCCCAAATCCAACCGCCCAGATTCCTCCCCAAACCCAAAGCGGGGCTGCGAAATTTCAAAATCACACCCATCCCGCTCCCCCAAACACAAACGACACTTTCACTGAGAGAGAGAGAGAGAGAGTGTGTGTGTGGAACAAACGCTCCTCTCAAGAGATCTGTTGATTCGAACCCTAATTTCCTAACTATCGAGTCTCAATTTCTTGATCGACGATGTCAAATCGCCACGACAGAGAGAAGGGCGTGAATGTCCAGGTCCTTCTGCGTTGCAGGTATGTCGCGGAATCTCATTTCGTCTCTCCATGTGGTTTCTGTTTGATTTGGGTTTTGTTTTGGTGTTTGTGTTGTTGAATCAGGTTTGCGGGTCTGATTTGGCTAATTTGGTGCAGTTTTTGTGTTTATGTTTGGTTTTGGGTTTGATTTCTGTGGTTTTGATGGTTGTGATGTGGTTGGATTCAGGCCATTTAGCGAGGAGGAGTTGCGGAGCAATGCGCCGCAAGTGGTGACTTGTAATGATTTCCAGAGAGAGGTTGCGGTGTCGCAGAACATTGCGGGGAAGCAGATTGATAGGGTTTTTACTTTCGATAAGGTATTGTTGTATGTGGTTTTGGGTGTTTCGGTTGCCCTAGTTTCAATTTGAGCGTTGTTTAGGGGTTATAATGTAGAAAAGTGGGTTCTTTTGCACTGTGGATGAGTTTCGACATTGAATCTGCAGTGGCACTGTCGTTTTAGTTGATGTAGTGAATTGGGGAAGTGGAAGGGTGCAAAGAGAGGAATTTCAGTTTTGTACGTTTATCGTCATTTAGCACGATATATTGGTTGCGGAGCAAGAACTCCCTTGTTATCAATTCAGAAAGTGAAGGGACTCATTTAGCACGATATATTTGTTGCGGAGCAAGAACTCCCTTGTACGTTTAATCGTGTTAGATGCCTTTTCGAATTTGGGACTGAGAAAAAAAAAAAACAAAAATTTGGGACTGAGGCTATGTTGTTGTTGTTGTGTTAGATGCCTTTTCGATGCGACGCTTAGCAAAATTGCACAAGTTCTTTTCAGGTTCTAAGAGAAAACATCGCTTAATAGGCTCAAAATTTACCTGTCCGGACATTTTGCATTTCACCCTTTGTTAGTAGGACTAAAGGGCTGCAAGTTGCCTTTTCCAACATGCATTTCTAGACTTAGTCTAGGTAGATAAACTGATGAAGTTTTCAGATGCCATTTTCTTCCTTTTTGCTTCCTATAGTGTTCATTTAGTTGGACCTAGTAGTTATGGCTATAGGTCATCTGATCAAGACATCAACTCATCTTGATCAAGTAATCGATGAATTTTAGCTGCAATTATGGTTGTCGGGGCAGTGTACTTAAACGTCACGATGCTCTACTTTACTTCTATTCACAACTTAATATTGTGTTATGCAGGTTTTTGGTCCCTCAGCTAAACAAAGAGACCTCTATGATCAAGCTGTTATTCCTATTGTCAATGAGGTGTTAGAAGGATTTAATTGCACCATATTTGCATATGGTCAAACTGGGACAGGGAAAACATATACGATGGAGGGTGAATGTAGAAAAGCTAAGGTGAAAATTTTATCTATTGGGTATCTGCTTATTTTGAGTGGTTGGCTGTATACCAAATTTTTATTCGTTATGGGACTTAAATGAGTTTGTTATGTGAATCTACAGAGTGGGACTAAGGGACAGTTGCCACCGGAAGCTGGAGTTATTCCTAGAGCTGTGAAACAAATTTTTGACACATTAGAAAGTCAGAATGCTGAATACAGCGTTAAAGTAACTTTTTTGGAGTTGTATAACGAGGAGATAACAGATCTGCTTGCCCCAGAGGAAATCTCAAAGGCTGCTTTGGAGGATAAGCAAAAGAAACAACTGCTTCTTATGGAAGATGGCAAAGGTGGCGTGCTTGTGAGAGGGTTAGAGGAGGAAATTGTTACAAGTGCCAGTGAAATTTTTACTCTGCTTGAAAGGGGTTCTGCTAAACGTCGCACTGCAGAGACTCTTTTGAACAAACAATCCAGGTTTTTCATCAGTTTTCCTTGTATGCATTTTTGGCCGGATGGAAGTTTGATGTCAATCTAAATATGTTTGTATCTCCATTTTCCAGTCGTTCACATTCCCTATTTTCAATAACAATTCACATTAAAGAAGCAACTCCAGAAGGTGAAGAGCTCATAAAATGCGGGAAGCTAAATTTGGTTGATTTGGCAGGATCCGAGAACATTTCCCGTTCTGGTGCTAGGGAGGTATATCTTTGTTACAGTTCTTTAATTTCTCCAAGACTTGATCATTCTTATTCTACTGAGTTGCTTTATCTTATGAACGGCATATCATCCTTAATTGTTATGTGGCTTAATGGAGGATTGTAAAATATGTGAGTCATATTTGGAACATAGATATCTGTTACAACTAGGAGTCTACCTTGATAAAATTATAAAATCGCAGGAGTTACTTAAAATTTATGTTTTATGAACTATTCATTTGGTTACATAGTAATTGAACAAGAAGCAATAGCAAGTACTTATCTTTGTAGAATAAATTAGTATTGAAACCAGTTTATAATTCCCTTGTTTTCTATCGTTGAATAGCCAAAACAAGCCGATCGAAGCATGGGGTTGTTAAGTGCATAAAACAATCTCGCCTGTCATGCATCAATAAGTTAAGCGCTCATTCTCTTGGAAAGCTTTTGGCTATAGTTTGTAGGACAAATATTATATTGCATGGAAATGCAAGTGAAGATGTCCATTATTTTATTTTTTGCTTATTGATCTAGTTTTGTTTTTGGTATTTTATGGATGATGAGTTGCATGGCTTATTTTCCTTCTAGAGGTTGATGATAGGAATAAAAGACGACCTCAAATAATATTTGTCTGCTATAAATGACATAACACTACATGAGATTGTCTGAGACTTGCACCACCAAAGCTAAGAACTTCTGATATCGAAAGTAATTTAGATCTGATTCTATGAATGCTTATGTATTGTACCATTTCTTATGTCTTGAGGGTACAGACACAAAAGTATAGCATCATCATGCTAATCGGATGTCAATAAACATGCCTGTAACCACCAAAAGTCGTTGAATCTCAAAAAGGTTATCAAGGTCGGAAATTGTTTAGATGATCTAGTGGTAAATAAATTGTAATTACCTATGGGTTTGACTAATATTTTCTCCAATCTTGTGGAAAAACGGTTTGCAAGCAGTTTTGTATTATGTGTTTTTCCTGATAAAAGATGCACTCTAGTTGCCATAGAAAATTTTTAAACTGTTAAAAGGCTGCGGATAAAACATTTTAATTGATTGCATAAATATGCTATTGATCATTTCAATTATTTTCTTAATAAACATTGGATAATTGTATTGCCCTTGTAAATTAGCGTCGTGCATTTTTGTGATTGATTTTTAAATTCTCTCTCTCTCTCTCTCCCTCTCTCTCTGTTAGGGTCGGGCAAGAGAAGCTGGAGAGATCAATAAGAGTTTGCTCACTTTGGGTCGTGTTATAAGTGCTCTAGTGGAACATCTCGGGCACATTCCTTACAGGTCTCATGTTCTGACTAAAATCTTTAACCTTTTCATTAAAATGCATTTTTTTTCTTAATACAAAACTATTTAAGTATAAAATTATTGCATTCAGGGATAGCAAGCTAACAAGATTACTTCGTGATTCGTTGGGTGGAAGGACAAAAACATGCATTATAGCTACAGTTTCACCTGCTGTTCACTGTCTTGAGGAGACATTGAGTACTTTGGATTATGCTCACAGAGCCAAGAATATTAAGAATAAGCCCGAGGTTTTTATGCTCACTCTAAAAGCTTCAGTTAATTTTACTTCGTAACAAGGTTTTTTCTTTTGGTTGTATCACTAACATTATCACACTTCTCTCTACTGGACCTTGTGCCTGTTCAATCAATTTTGCTGTGGATTGGCGTTTTCTTTTTCATGTATTTTGTTGCTAATGCCTATTTTATCAATCTCCTGCCAACTCAAGTAAGCTGACGTTCATTTTTAATCCTAAACCGGCATTTTGTATCTATGATTTTGCTAAGTTAAGCAAAATTTCTTCAGCAAATTCGTAGACAGTTTTTGCAAGAACATAACGTTAATGAAGCAGTAGGATTTGGAGATATTTTGTGTGGAAACGTTGTGGAGTTACTTATTTGAGTTGATATTTTGGTATAAGTATGCTCACTGATATTAAGAACTAAGATGTTTTCATTTGTTTAATGTGTTGATAGTTTGTCAACTGCATCATCAAAAATTAATAGTTTGCCTAATGCATTTTAAAATTGCAGCTCTTAGGATACGCAAAGCATGAAAGCATTATATATTTTTGAATTTGGAGTCATTTTATTCTGTTAAGCTACTGCAAGTACGGTCCAGTTGACACCTAAAGTGGTTGGTTAGGCTGATATTGTTTGACTGTTACCCTTTGATTATATTAGGTAAACCAAAAGATGATGAAATCTACTCTTATCAAGGACCTTTATGGAGAAATTGATCGTCTTAAAGCAGGTAATATACTTTGAGTACTTATTGGCTTGTGACTTCAGTGATTTGTCTTGAGTACCTCGTTGACAATAAATTACTAATGATGTTTGCTTTAGAGGTATATGCTGCACGAGAAAAAGTTGGAGTTTACATTCCGAAAGAGCGATACTATCAGGAAGAAAGTGAGAGAAAGGTACTTTTTTCCAGTCATTTGCGTTTTCTCTCCCATGATCCGGATGTTGCAACGCATAAGCTTTTTTGCTTCTTGAATTTTAAAAATGTTGTTTCCCACTCTTCCTGCATCAAAAGGGTACATTTTTGTTATGTTGATTGCTTCATCATCAAGATACCTGACAAAAAATGACTTTTGGTGCATACTAAATTGCAACTAGTTCAAGTTGTCTCTTAAACTAAGTTTACAAGGGTATATTTTGATTGTTACCCTTATGAAAACGTTTTACTTGGGACTGATGCAGTGCGTGTGTATCTTTTCTTAAAACTGTTTGTTCTTGAAGAACTAATCCATCGGAAATAAAAGCATTTTACTGCATTTTTTTGTACGGACACATTGATTAAAATTATTCTTCAAATGTTTAAAGCAATAACGATTCTGTATACTAGTATATATTACAAGAATTGTTTGACTTGAACAGTTCAGTCATGGTATTCATTGTTTGATGCAATTATGGTCATTGAATTATTTGTATTTTTTTTTCTATTGCTCCTGATGCGTTTTCAATCTATGTGATTGTGCTATAGTATTTCCTGCACTGATTCATTCTCATTCTATTGGTTAAGGCAATGACAGAACAGATTGAGCAAATGGGTACCATGCTGGAAACAAATCAAAAGGTGAGCTGAACTGTTTTCTTTGCTTTCGAACCTTTCCTGCATGATAGTGTTAGATTGATTGAGTAGGAAAGATACCATGTTCTTTTTCAGTAGTACTAATATGTGGCCTTGCTTTCGGTGTTGCGTGACAGCAAATTGAGGAATTGCAAGATAAATATGACGCTCAGATGCAAGAATCCACTTCCTTAAGTAGCAAACTTGATTCTACCGAGGTGAGGTTGACTACACATGCATCTATGCTTACATATGTTTTTATATTTCTGTTCCGGAAATGTCTGCTAGAATTTTAGTCTACTGATCAAATTTGTGCTGCACAGAAACGATTGGAGCAAACATGCAGATTACTTGCAAAAACAGAGGAAGAATTGAGGAAATCTCAATATTATTTGAAAGAGAGAGATTTTATTATTTCTGAGCAAAGGAAAGCAGGTCTGTCTTTTCTTTATCTGGCAAGTGGTTTATAGTTTATTTGTTTCGAGTTGTCTTTTCAAGGAATGTTGTGTTCTGGTACAGAAAATGCTCTGGCTCATCAGGCATGCGTTCTGCGGTCTGATTTGGAAAAGTCTCTTCATGATAATACGTTGCTACAGTCAAAAATAGGTATTGTTATATCTTTATTATCTGAAATTGTTTAGTATCTTCTACTTGAACCTAAAACATAGTAAACAAGTAGAGTTTAAAGAAAAACTACTAAAGGAAAATGTTTGGAATCTTGACTTAGATGCTAATACAATGTGGCTAGAAATGAGTAGTTGCATAAGGAGGGTGGGATCAAACATATTAGGTATATCTAAGGGCTTGGGACCTACAAAGAAGGAAACATGGTGGTGGAACGAGGATGTCCAACGAGCAATTAAGACTAAAAGAGATATGTATAGGAAAATACCTAAGTGTCAAGATGAAGATGCGTACAATCAATATAGAGAAGCTAGAAAACAAGCTAAAAAAGTAGTTAGTCAAGCTAAAACAAATTTCATGGAAGATTTATATACAAAGTTAGGTAATAGAGATGGCGAAAAACATATATATAGGCTAGCCAAATTAAGAGATAAAAAGAAACAAGACCTAAGTCATGTAAGATGTATTAAGGACGAAAATCAAAATGTTTTAACGCGCGAGGAGGATATTAAGGAGAGATGGAGAAGTTACTTCGATAGTTTATTTAATGATGGCCAAGTTGATGCTATAATAGATGAAAACCCACACCAAGAAAGAAATGTAAACTATACACGCAATATTAGAATTGTAGAAGTTAAAGAGGCATTGAAAAGAATGAAAATAGGGAAAGCATGTGGCCCGATGAAATACCCATAGAGGTTTGGAAATGCTTAGGAGAAATCGGATTGACTTGGTTGACAAAGCTTTTCAATAAAATTTTAAAATCAAAACGGATGCCAATGGATTGGAGAAGAAGCACGCTTGTGCCAATCTTCAAAAACAAAGGAGACATTCAAAGTTGCTCAAACTACCGGGAATTAAACTCATGAGTCACACTATGAAACTGTGGGAGAGGATAATTGACAATAGGCTAAGGAGAGAAACAACAATATCGAGAGAACCAATTTGGTTTCATGCACTGGAGGTCAACTATGGAAGCGATTTTCCTTGTAAGACGATTGTTAGAAAAATATAGAGAAAAGAAAAAGATCTTCATATGGTATTCGTAGATTTAGAAAAAGCATATGATAGGGTCCCTAGAGATGTTCTTTGGTGGGTTCTAGAAAGAAAAAGAGTGCACGCTAGATACATAGACACTATTAAAGATATGTACGATGGAGTAGTAACGAGTGTAAAGACATTTGGAGGAGATACAAAAGAATTTCCCATTACGATAGGACTACATCAAGGATCACTTTAAGCCCATATCTATTTACTTTAGTTATGGATGAATTAACTAGACATATTCAAGAGGATATACCATGGTGTATGCTATTTGCAGATGATATTGTCTTAGTGGATGAAACTAAAGATGGAGTGAATAGGAAATTAGAACTCGGAGAAATACATTAGAATCTAAAGGCTTTAAGTTGAGTAGGACGAAAACTCGAATACATGCACTTGTGAGTTTGGAAACACTAGACATCGAGATGACGGAGTGGTAAAATTAGGGGAAGTAGAAGTGCCTAGGGTAAACCACTTTAGATACCTAGGTTCAATCATACAAAATGATGGTAACATTGAAAATGATGTCACACATAGAATCCAAGTGGATGGAAGAAATGGCGGAGTGCAACGGGTGATTTGTGATCGACATGTTCCCACTAAGTTAAAAGGAAAATTTTATAGGACCGCAATTAGGCCAGCTATGCTCTATGGAAGTGAATGTTGGGCGAAAAGCAACAACAATTACATAAAGTGAATGTAGCGAGAAATGAGGATGCTTAGGTGGATGTGTGGTAAAACCCGTAAAGATAGAATAAGAAATATAGAAATTCAAAGACAAGTAGGAGTAGCACCAATTGATACAAAGATTAGGGAAGGGCGGTTGCGATGGTTTGGTCACCTGCAAAGACGGCCTACAAATGCCCCAACTAGAAAACTTGACTCAATAGAAACTGTAGAAATTCGACGAGGTAGGGGTAGACCAAAGTTAACATGGGATGCATTAATTAAGAGAGATTTGAATGGTTTGCAAAGCTCACCATCAATTGCACTGAATCGAGCACAATGGAAAAGTTTGATCCATGTAGCCGACCCCAGTTAATTTGGGACTGAGGCTATGTTGTTGTTGTTGTTGTTGTTGTTTAGTATCTTCTACTTGACTTGCATAAGTCTTCATCTCTTTTCTGATTTATTTGCAGCTAGAGAAGATAAATTGAATGTCGAAAATAGGTCCATGGTGGATAATTTTCAGGCATATCTCATAGGAAAGATTGGCACTCTTTGTAACACTATCGATAGGTCAATGTCTCAACAGAATGAACACCTTGGAAGTGTCGAGAAGCTTTGCAATTCTTTCCTTGTTACTCATGAACAGGTTTTTTTATTAATTTTCATACTTGGAGTATTGCTGCTTAGTTTATTGGGGACAATGGCTGTTGTTTGGGTCAATATCTTAGCAGAATGAGTGCCTTACTCCATGGTATTTTTCCAACAGTTGGTGTCAGAAATGAAGAAAAAAATGTCTGCTTCCAAATCTTTATATACTTCCCACATGGAAGCCATGCAAAATGTTGTGCGTTTGCATAGAGCATGCAATAATGCAGGTCTAGAAGAGATATCTTCTCTAACGTCTGCCAATTCCTCTTCAATTAAAGAAGTAAGGAGCATTTTATTGATAAATTATGTAGTTTTTGGACTGCAGCACTCTTTTAATGACTTTTTTAATTCTTGCTTATGCCAAACTTCCTTCTCCTTTCTCTCTCTGCATCAGTTTCTAGAAGAAATGGACAAGGAATCTAGTTCAATTTTTGGAGATCTTCAAGGCACGCTATCAGGTTACCAAGGGGAGATGGCCCTCTTTGCTAAAGAATTGCGTGAGGTTTGTTTTTGGAATGCGTTTCTTATCTTTGTCATTATTGCTACTTCTTATATTTTTTGTGGCAGTAAGAAGTTCTTGTCTATTAGGCCACTTAACTGTATGGTCATTACGAATTAATGGATTGTTCTTCCCATTTAATTCAAAATTTTACTGTTAGGATGTAGTAGTTCTATAAATTAATGAAATGAGTTAAGATTTGTAAAAATGTTAATCGGAAAGCATATTGGAAAAATGCATTAATGAATGACAATTCATTTCTTTCTCTTTCCTAATTTTGCACCTTCTGTTTCTACAACAAATTTTGAGATAGGAAAGAAAGTTATAACTATGCTATTTCATATCTTTAAATTCAACAATGTTGACTATTTAGCTTGGAACCAAGTATTTCAGTGGTGAAGAAGTGAAGATAATGTACGCTCTCATTATTGATGTTTTTGATTTTGCTGTTCAGAGATTCCAAGAAAGTATTGTTCACACAAAAGAAACATCAAAATTTATTAATGGCATTCTTGAAAAGCTATTGGAAGAATCGAATAAGCTTGAAAGTGACACTATTATCGCACATGAGGCTCAACTGCAAAGCATTGCTGATTTCAGAAAGGCATATGAGGTATAATTCTGAAAACTTCTCTCTGCTGCAATGAAGTCCTCTATCGATTCATCTGATTATTCAGTGTTAATAAATTCAGGAGCAAGCACATTTGGAATCAGAGAAGCTTTTGGCTGATATGACAAATTTGGTTACAGATCACATACGCCGTCAAAAAGAGTTGGTATGCTGCGGGTTTCTGTTTCTTTCTTAGTTATCAGAGATGGCGACTAGTTTACCTTTTGTTTTGGTATTTTTGCTGATTATCGAGCTTAATCGAAGAGTTTGATTCATGTAGTCGACTCCAACTAATTCGGGATTGAGGCTTGTATATTTGCTGATTATGAACTTGGCAGGTGGAGGTGAGACTCGACGGTTTGAGAGACGATGCAGCTAAAAACAAGTCATGTTTGGCCAAGCACACTTCATCGATGGGGAGTATCACAACTGATGCGAAAAGAAAGTGGCAGGAGTTTTCCATGCAAGCTGAAGATGGTACCAAGGATGCTGCAGATTTTTCTGCTGCCAAACACTGCCGGATGGAGGTGCTTCTCAAGAAATGGTAAGGTTTTGCTTTTGGTGCTGAAATATTGATTTTTGTGTTGACATTAGATGTAGATTTAAATTTATCTGTACAATATTCATTATTCATTATGACACAGATGCTGGCCCGTGTATCTGTTTCCTGGCAGTAAATAGATGTATTTTCCTGCCATTTCGAGGCCTTCTCTTGTTGCATTGCATTAGCTGCTTTATAACGATATAAGTTTGAAGTTTTACTGTTAATCAAATTTTGTCTGCATTTCCTGCAGCGTTACTACAGTCGACACTGCTTCAATGCATTGGAAGAGAGCACAACAATCTGTGAATGAAATGAGCAGTCAACATGTTTCAGCTCTTGAGCAGCTTGTTAGGTTGGTCATATACATAATAGATTGCTGATCTCAGTTCTTTTTTTTTCCCTCATTTTGTTGACAACTATCGAACTACCTGAATTGCAGAGTATGCTGTAGTTTGATCTCTAAATTTCTGACAATGCTGAAACCAATAGTGATCAACATAAACATTTCCATTGATAGGCCGATTGATATTGAAAGCATATTTTGGATGATATATTTGGAAGTTGATAACATAAATTAGCTGGGAATTTTATTCTTGTCATCTTGCGCTGTCAATCTATTTAAACATTGAAGTTTGAGATCCCTGACTGCATTCTCTTTGACAAATAACAAAAGATATTCCTGATAAGAGCTATGATTGTGTTTATGTAGACAAAAACTGTACTGTGCTCAGTTATCAACTGTTTCAACTTTTCTTTTGGTTTTGCAGAAATGTCTCGGATGGTAATGAACAACATGATGCGGATATAGCTTCTGCACGCACTGTGGCAGAGGAGGATGTTGCAAGAAATAGTGACGAGTTCCTTCATAACTTTGAGAGTGAGTCCACTACAACATTTTTAAGATGAAATATTTACTTATTTATTTTTTGTTAGTGAATAGAGACCTAATTTCTTGGCACTATTTTCCACCATTTCTTGTTAATAGCCTGTAGGAATCTTACATGTGTATTCATGGTGTTCTACAAACGTGTTTGAAAATTCCACTAATTTTATATGGAGATTGTAAACATACAAACAAATTAGTGCACTGCCCCTTAATCTTTGCGCATGTATTATGGATGTATATAACTGTCGTTCTCTGTCTCCTACATGCTGCTGCATGTGGACATCTATTTGAACTATTTCCTTTATCTTAACTACAGGCATCTCAGAAAAGGAGCGGGAATCAGTATCAGGCATCATGGGTGTCGTTGAAGCCCACTCCAGTAGCATTCAAAACTTGAGGGAAGATTATTCAGGCCAAGCAACGGATATGAAGGTGCAGATACAGAGTACTTTCGAGCAAAAATACATGGTACGCTCATTTTGTACATCATTTTTTTTTTCTAATTTTATCAACTCTATCTTTTTACATATCATAATTGTGTGGAATGCTTTGTTGTCATTGTTGTGAAGTTAGTTTGTTTGTTCAAGAGAGATGCTGCTGGAATGAAGTTTTTGAGTTTATGCCTTTAATATACTTGAAAGCATAGTCTTGTTTTACCAAATAAAAGCGTAGTCTTGCATGTTAAACGGAGTAACTCGCATTGACCTGTCTGTTAAATCATAAATTGTGAACGCCCTGGTTTTCAAGCCCTCGTTAATATATGTCAATAAGCTGCAATTTCAAAATGCACGCCACTGCATTGGTAACCTTTGAATAATTGAATTTCCCCCTTTTGTTTTGGTAGAAAATCCTTGCAGCGTACCCTTACGAGCTGCCTATGTTTTTAGAGTCTGCAAGAAACCATACTTGCACCAATTTAGTTTTTCTGTCATCTATATAATATGCACAAACTGTATTGACCTTGCATTATCTAAACAAGGCTTTCCTTTCGCGTTCGTAAAGTAGTCTAGTTCATGGCTTTCTTGATCAAAATGTGCAGGACTATGAACCGAGTGGCTTAACACCAGTAAGGTGTGAGCTAGATGTCCCAAGCAAAGGCACCATAGAATCACTACGGGCGTTGCCCATGGAAAGCCTTCTCGAGGAATTCAGAGAAAACCACCCATACGAGCCGCCATCAAATACGAAGGAGCTAAAACCATCGCTCATACCACGCTCTCCTCTTATTCAAATCAACTGATGCAGCAAAACGATTGTATGGGAAAACAACTGTTACATGAGGCTTGTAAGAGTATTTTGTTTCTACTTCAAGTGTGATGTTATTATTCTTTGTTGCAAAGTAAACAGACTCACGCAGAAAATGCGTATGTGAATCATTTTCCTATAGTATTGAAATGTACCTGTGAATCATTTTCCCATAGTATTGAATAAATCCCATCTTGGGATTTATCTAAGCGTTGGATAGGTGGGCAGGTGTTGTACAATTAATATGAAGCATCATATGTCACCCTTTTTTTATTCTATCTTAAAATGATTTTTTTTTTAATGTTCAAGAGCATTTTGTTGTGTCAATGTATAAATTCTACGAGTCCATATTTTCCTTTAAACTTGTATATTGTTATTTCCTTTGTTTTTGCAGATATTTTTTTTAACAAAAATGCTTTTGTGACTCCAATTTTGAATGCCTGTTTCGCGCTCATTTGATTGATGGTTGATGTTTGCATTGATGTACATGTACATGAAAAATTGATATGCATCCAAAGGACTCCCAATGAGTGTTTGTGACAAATGACGGGTTAATTTCACCGATGGTCACTTAAGTTTGCAGTTTGTAACACTTTGGTCACTAAACTTTTATTTGTCCCAAATATATCACTAAACTTTACAAAACGTTTCAACAAAGTCACTCCGACCACTCTCCGATCAAAAACCTACGGCGCTGCTGACGTGGCGCCACGTGAGATTTCATGGGAGGTCACTTAACTTGTTAAGTGATGACATGGCATGCCACATACACGCCACCCACCCACCCACCCCACCCCACCCTTAGTGCACCCCGCCGGTTTCCCGGCGTCTCGCCCCACCCCCACCCCCGCCGGTTCCCCCGCGCCTCCCCCCCCCCCAGGCGTCTCCTCGCCCCACCCCCACTCCCCCCCCTTCCCTCCCCGCGTCTCTGCCCCCCCACCCCCACTCCCCCCCCCCCCGTAGTCTCTCCCCCCCCCCGCCGGGTTCCCCTCATCTTCTTATACATCCCGATCGCCTCCGTCGACCACCCGTTCTGCGAATAACAAGCGATCATGGCCACCCAAAGACGACTCATCCGCCCGGGCACTTCACCAAACACCTTCTCCGCACCGCCCACATCCCCAACCTTCCCATACCCGGCAATCATGGCCGTCCAAGTAACCGCATTTCTCTCGGAATTTCATCAAACAAAGGCCTTCGCAGCCTCCCACATCCCCCAAACTCGCGTGCCGGCCACCATCGCCGTCCACGAAACCACATTCCTCTCCCCCATCGCGTCAAACACCTCCCTCGCCGCGCCCACCATCCAAACCTTGGCGTGCCGGCCACCATCGCCGTCCACGCCACCACGTCTCTCGCGAGGCATTTCATCGAACACCTCCCGCGCCTCATCCACGCACCCCATTTCGCATACATGTCGAGCGCGCCGTTTGCAAGACTTGGTTGGTGAGAAATCCCGAATGGGCGATCCGGCGTGCACTCGCTGCCTTGTCGGGAGGCTAGGGCTCGCGCGCGTGCGTTGAGGACGAAGCGAAGGTGAAGGCGTTTGGGGGGACGGATTGGCGGTGCATTCGGGCGTAGAGGGAGATGGAGTTGGGGAAGTGGGCGTGGGGGAACCAGCTGGGGGGGGAGACTACCGGCGGCGGGGGGGAGCGGGGGTGGGGCGAGACGCCGGGGGAAGGGGGGGAGTGGGGCGAGACGCCGGGGAGGGGGGGAGGCGCGGGGAACCAAAGAGGGGGCGGGGGGGCGCGAGACGCCGGAAACCACGGGGGTGCACTAAGGGTGGGGTGGGGTGGGTGGGTGGTGTGTATGTGGCATGCCATGTCATCACTTAACAAGTTAAGTGACCTCCCATGAAATCCCACGTGGCGCCACGTCAGCAGCGCCGGTGGATTTTTGATCAGAGAGTGGTCGGAGTGACTTTGTTGAAACGTTTTGTAAAGTTTAGTTATATATTTGGGACAAATGAAAGTTTAGTGACCAAAGTGTTACAAACTACAAACTTGAGTGACCATCGGTGAAATTAACCCGACAAATGACATAAGAAATTAATGTTAGATAAACATGACTCAAAAGGTCAGTTGTGAGTGTAATGTCTTTTGGGCAAAATTACATAAATATCCCAATTTTAAGGCCTTGTTTGGTTCTTTTTTACCAACTTATGGTGCGAGCGGAGATAATTCTTGAAGTTAACTGACAGTGCAAGTTTATATTTCATGATTGATTAAATTTTGAACTTGCAGAAAAGTCATGAATTTTAAAAACTGTAAAATATGAGAATTGAAATAAATACACTTCAAATATTTTTTAAAATAAAAAACAAAGCATTATTATTTTCACCACATTAACTACTATTTATTTCTTCAAAATAACAAAAAAACTTGAATCAAATAAAAAACATAAAATATTATTTACAAAATATCAAACAACATTAAATGATTATAAGTATAATCATATTTATTTGAAATAATTATTAATAATAAATATTATAAAATACAACTAATGATAATTTTTAAAAATATTTTACTTGAAAATACTTTTTTATGAATGAATGATTTATTTAATTTTTTATTATAGATTAATAACAAACATTAGAGATGGTAGGGACATAGATAAATATAAATTTGTGAGGAATAATTGTGTTTATATAACTCCCAAGAGTTATCTCCTTGTGGGGAGGTGTGGAGAGATATCTCACACCATTTCATGTAAGTTGAGATATAACTTACATGGAGTTGAGCAACCAAACAAGATTAGCACCCAGCTCTATGTGAGTTATCTCCTTTGAGATATTTCTACCTCATACCAAACAAGGCTTAAATCATGAATCCATTTTCTTTTTCTTTCTACTTTTCAGTTTCCACTCTCCACATTCCTCCTCAACTTGACTTTTCACTTTCTATACCTTTCCCTAAATGAAACTTTAACCTCATCTCTAACTCCTATCTCGAGTCAACCCATCTCCAAATTAAACTCACCCTTTGTCCTCCTACTTAATTTTTGCTTTCTATACCCCACCTCAAATAAAATAATAAACTCATCTCAGTTTCTCTTCTACTTTTTAATCTCTACACCTCTCCTCATCTCTTTGTCAATTCACTCAACAACTTACTACCAAATGCAACGCTTTAACCATAATAAAACATTGTGATCGGCAATTGTAATATTTGTAATTAATATTGAAATACCGTGATAATAAGATAATTAGACGGACACCCTACTAGAATCATAAACCATCAACACAAGGGAAAGTCAAACCACCTGGACCAATGCAGTATAATTTACAAAGCACACAACAATGAACACAGGATGATCAAATCTAAGTAACGAAGAGCTGGAGATCAGACTTGTTCTCCTGCTCGATAACATCCAGGAATACAGGATCAACAACCACGTGACTCTCCACGTGCACCTTAAACCCGTGGGCCCACCACAGCACAGTAGCCGTCCCTCTATATCCACCTTCGCGTCCAGCACCATCTCCCTCTTCGCCACGTCAGCAAGGAACTTGACGCCGTGGTGGGCCAGCTCCAAGCCGTCGAGCCGAGCCGGGAGGTGGAGCAGCTTGCACGACCTCGGCGGCTGAGAGCCGGATTCCACGGCGGCCGAGCCGAGCGGGGAGCCGTCGTAGAAGATGGACATAGTGGTGGAGGAGTAGTGGATGGGGACCAGGTTGGGGTTGGTGACGTGGACGGTCAGGATTAACTCTGTGTCGATCACGGGGAAATTGAGCTTGAATGATGTGAGTGTGATGGAGACGAGTTCGAAGGACGGGTCGCGAGGGCGCGCTAGGGTTACTAGAGCTGCGGCGGCGGCCGCCGCTGAGATGCCCCCCACCACGGCGGTGCTCCGCCACCGAGGTTTTGAGGTTCCCCTCATGATGATGATGCTCTTGTTGTGTCCCCTCCGGATGATTTTGGGAGGAAAGGGATTGGTATGTTGTTCTTTTGGCTTTCCTTTAGACCTGCAAGTGAAAAGACAAATGAGCCCATAGTTTTTTTTTTTTTTTTTTTTTTGTTTTTTTTTTGTGCAAACTCCACTTAGTAGAACATTGAGTAAGAGAATCCACAAGTCTAAAGGTAGGGGAGGACTCTCACCTCCATTTTCTATACCGAAAAATGAAAAAGAATCTACACAAAAAAAATGAGTAGAAGAAGTCTTAAATCCGTTTTTTTTTTTTTTCATACCCAAAAAATGGAGGAGGGATGACACAAACCTATTTTTTATTCTTGAAAAATAGATGAGGGTTGCGATAGGTTGACAGCCAACAAGAACTTTTGTGACTCTTCATGAAATTGATCAAACACATATTTTAGGATTGAGGCTAGTTGTTCTTGTTGAGTAAATATATCATAACGTTTCAAGGATTTGATTCATATAAATTATGGAAAAAGCTTGGATAACCAACTTTGGACGCAAACTTTGAGATCCAGCCGGATTACTGCATATTTTGCCTCGAAACACGCATCAATACATCTCGTGCGTATTGATTATATCCATAATTACAATTATTATATGTCGACCACAATAAACCACAATCAAAGTGACGAATGATCACTAAATTATATGCTCATTACATTGTATGAGAATGTGCATAACTTTTTTATATTTTAAGTGTAATGCACTCAAATAATGTGATGCGAGGTTACAATTAACAAGAAATCAAATGGAAAAGGTAAAATTTTACGGAGATACGTCTACTAAATAGCGGGGTCTATTTCATAAAAAAATTGGGTCCATTTAATCGCTCCCCTAACACAATATTTACACAACCTTTTTTTTTTTTGTTTAAATCGCAACTTGCTCTCATCGAGCCTAAAACCTCCAAAACCCAAGTGAGCCACATCATATAAGTGAGTTACCCACTTCGTCTTTTTTATTTTTATTTTTATTTTTATTTTTAGTAGTTATGCGATTACAACGTGAAGTTACACACTTAGCAAAATTTAAGGTGTAAGGTCACGCTTGTTTAACGATATAAATATGGAATGACTATTAACATTCATATATCTTATATCAGCTGCTCATTTACTTTAATGTTGTTTATAGCTCTTAATAAGCTAGTTCATGTTCTAAGCACCATGCTTAATTGTTAGTAAGCTCCCCAATGTACCCATAGCTTATATTTGCCCCCTCTTACTCTCCAAACAAAATCATCCTTTTATCTTTGTGATTCCCAACCTCAAACCCCTTATTGCACATCATCTTCTTCTCCCCAATTTGCTCCATGTTAGTGAACTCTATTTGCCACATGTCACATTCAAAGATTGATTCTTTAATCCTTAAAAACTAAGATTTAACACAAATAAATATTCTAACCATTCAAGAATGTGAATCAAATCTTTACTGAATATATAATCAAGATATGACATTTGGTGGTGAGTTGTTGAGTGTATGGACAAAAAGATTGGAGGAGTGTAGAAATTAAAAAGTAAAAGAGAAAATAAAATGAGTTTATTATTTAATTTGAGGTGGGTATAAAAAGTGAAATTTTAAGTAGAATGGATGAGGTGAGTGTAACGAGCGGGATAAAAGTTGGAGATGAGTTTAAGATTTCGTTTAGGGAGGGGTGTGAGAGAGAAAATGCAAATTGAAGAGGAGTGTGTTGGAGTTTGAATAGAAATTATTTAGTCCCACATTGCTCACTTGAAAAGAGTACAAACTCTTTATATAGACATAACCTCTCTTTAGCTTTGCTTTAGAGAAACTCAATGTATAGTGCCCAAGTGGCATTGGGTAACAAGGTATACATGTATAATATTTAATATTTAATGTCGAAGATAGCCTAGTTTAATTTCGATATATTTATTAACAAGCGCAATTGTTGAATGATAGCAATGGGTATTATTTTCGGATTTGGATAGTCATATTGTTTTGAACCAGTGCTTCAAGTTCTATTTAAGTAGAACTAAAACATTGAAAATTTACTTGATTTTCGAAATACATAATATTTGAGAGTGAAGCAAATCAATTTGAGCAGACTTTCTGAATTGGTGAACTTTGTTTCGGAAGGGCATTCGGTTGTATCCTGGGGCAGATCTCTGTGGAAAAATCCAATCACCAAATTCAAGAAAATTTATGTCTTAGGACATTGCTTCTTGTAAGCCTCCAGTTAGATAATTTTATTTTCTTGTTTAATTTTGTTATTATTTATTTGTAAACTCATTTTATTCATATCTATTGTATCATTAGAGATTGTTCAGCTGCAACATAGTGTAGATAATGAAAAGTAGAAAAGGAAAAAGGAAATGAGTTCATGATTTAGAATGAAGTTATTTATGTAATTTCGCTTAAAGATATTTGTAACGATCCTTATTTTTAATTCGTTAATTAATCGCTAATCACAAATTATTAATGGTTAAATACCCAATCGAGGGTCACGGTTAGTCGACATGTTTATATATATATATATAAATTAATTGTGTTTGGTGTGCTTATTTCGTTACAATCAATTTAATTTGATTTAGATGAATCAAACTATATCATTTATTTGAATAAGTGACTATAGTTTAGATTTAAAAGAAATTATTAGTAGAAGGGCATTTAGGTAAATTGCCTAACAATAAAAAAAAAGAAATGCACGAGAGGGGGAGGGAAGGCTTGACGACTACTAAGCAGGATAGACTGAGCCTAGCCATGGAGGAGGAGCCCACGACTCCGGTGAGAGCAGTTGTGGCAGCCCTCGCCGCCCCGGGGTGACGTGGTGACGTGTACTCCTTGCCAGCTGGCCCTACTACACGTGTATGACACATGCCCGTCAAATTGACAAAGTAACTAATATAGAATGGTTTTAGGTGGCTAGTGACGCGGTGGTACACGTATATCGCGGTTCGGACTCGAAATCGGGAGTCGAAACACCCGAAAAATGGGCGAGTATCCCAGCTGTGTCACAATGTGGTGTCAAAGACACAAAGTCAACATCACTTATCCACTTCACCACCTTTTCTCTCAGTAGTGCCACACTCACACACACACCCACACACACCCGATCAAAATTGGGAGGCCGAGAGGAAGAAGAAGAAAGGGAGAGGAGGAGGAGAAACAGCCGGGAGGGAGAGGAGAACGTGGAAACGTCACAATCGAGGTGCGTTTTAGTGATTTTTGTTGAGTTTCGGTGGTTGGCCGAGGTGGCCGGAACATGGGTTTGGCCATGGAGGCCGAACCGGGTCGCGGTGGTGATGGCAGGGGTGTCTCTCCTGCCATCGAGTCCACCGTGGGTTGGGGTGGAGAGCAACCCCATCCCCAAACCGCATTAGAAAAAAAAAACTCTGATCGAACCGTCGAACTGGTTCGATCAGATGGGGAAGAAGGTGCGCACACGCGCATTCGCGCGAGTGTGCACCCCCCTGCTGGGCCGGGCCCAGATCGGGCCAAGCTCGGCCCATGGGCCGAGCCAGGATCTGTTCTGCTCCAGGGCCGGGTCGGGTCCGACCCGTCTGGGTAGACCCGACCTAGAGCCAAACATTTTTTTACTGTTTGGATATCTCAGACCAGTTTGGGTCGGCGACCCGTCTTGGTCGCTGGCGACATTTCCTTCAGTTCTCTTTGGATATTTCGGACGCGACATTTTGCGGGGTTTGCCTCGAAAAGCGCGAAATAGCCAATTTGGCCTAAAAATTGTAGAAGTTTGTTGTACATTTTCGTGCTAAATTAAATTATTGATAAATGGACATAGGTTGACACGGGTATCAATTGGTGACCAAGGACCCAATGGACTTAGACTCGGGGATTGATTACGGGTCTGACCTAACGAGTCTCAACATGGAAATGTGAAATGTCGGATGAACTCCAACTAACTCGGCAGGTAACTCCAACCGATATGGTATAGTGCCTACTCTCCGTGCAATCCGGTGTGGCCCAATGTATCTTGGTGTCATTTTCACCCTCGTCGTAGCTCGGATCCTCGCGATACCTATCCGCGTGTTTTTTTTTTCTGTCTATCTTTTGTAGCTCGCAGCTTCTGACGAATTTGTCACATTTTTATGTGTGATCAAAAACTATCTCAGGCCCTACTTGTATACCGAGACCGGTGTGCATCTTCCACAATCTCCATCGGTATCTTAAACACCGATCTGTGGTTCCTGCCCAATCAGCGCATTCCGGATGGACTAACTTGAGAGCTAGAGTCGACGATGAGGACACGATACCCTCAGCTATTCTCTGGTATGAGACTTTAGTTATAGTGAAATTTTGGGATGCAATTTTATTTAGTTGGGAAGAACTATAACGGCCCATTTTATAAATGTCTCTTCAATTTATCGACGTGGACGCCAGCTCGGATCCACATGGACGTCGCAGTAGGCTAAGACACACGGGGAGTTAGGTATGCTAGGTATTGTGTGTTAGATGCTTATTTGCGGTGAAATTTATTGATCTCAGTATATGAGACACAGATGGCCGATGTATTACAGGTATTACGAAAGCAGACCGCAGTCCTGGTAGCACTCACTTCAGCTAGAGAGCCAATAGTCGTGACTATACCGGCGGGGACAGCTGTTGTTCTGGTGGTACCCCAGATTCCAGTTCAGGGGGTAGCGGTAGAGGCACCCACCGAGACAGCTATCGGAGTTGTCGTTCCTTTAGAGACATCGATTCTTACGCCTTCACCCACGACGGCGGACCAAGTTACCGCCACCCCCACTGTTGATACTCCTACTACATCAACATTTGTTTTGGCACCAAAGACGAAGTTATTGAGAGAGTTTCTGAAGTTTCAGCCTGGATTCTTTTACGGCAGCGGTGATCCCGAAGCTGCAGGAAGATGGATAGTGTCCCAGCAGCGTTTCCATAAGCTGATGAGGAATGATGAGACAGTACAAGCACGAATTTCGGGAGCTTGTTTGAGAGGACATGCGGTAGTTTGGTGGACGACATATATGGATACTCATCCGGAACCGACGACATGGGCTGAGTTTAGGGAGCTATTCTACGATCAGTACATACCTATGGAGGTTAGGTTGAGGCTGAGGGAGGAGTTCCTAGCCTTGAGACAGGGTAGTCGGACCTTGATGCAGTGTATGGAGAGGTTCCGACATCTGCTTCAGTTCTCTCTGGATGTCGCCGACTCGACATCTGCTTCAGTTCTCTCTGGACGTCGCCGTGTCGGGTTCGAAATATCCAAATTTCTCTCAGATTTTTTTTTCCAAAAATTTCTCAAAATCTTCCTCTATTTTCTCTTTTTTTTTTTACTGTTTGACTCTAGGTCGGGTCAACCTAGACGGGTCAGACCCGACCCGGCCCGACCCCAGCCCGGGTTTGGTTTGGGTCGGGTCGGACCCGACCGGGCCTTGGACCAGAACAGGTCTAGGCTGGGCCCATGGGCATAGCTTGGCCCGTTCTGGGCCCGGCCCAGCAGGGGGTGCACACGCGCGCGTGCGCACCTTCTTCCCTATCTGATCGAGATCAGATTTTTTTTTTATTTTTTTTTTGCTGTTGTTTGGGGTTGGGGTTGCTCTCCACCCCAACCCCCGGTGGACTCGATGGCAGGGGAGACACCTCTGCCATCACCACCGCGACCCGATTCGGCCTCCATGGCCGAACCCTTGTTCCGACCACCTCGGCCAACCACCGAAACTCAACAAAAATCACTAAAGCGCACCTCGATTGTGACATTTCCACATTCTCCTCTCCCTCCCGGCTGTTTTTCCTCCTCGTCTCCCTTTCTTCTTCTTCCTCTCGGCCTCCCAATTTTGATCGGGTGTGTGTGGGTATGTGTGACAGTGTGGCGCTGGTGAGAGAAAATGTGGTGAAGTGGATAAGTGATGTTGACTTTGTGTCCTTGACACCACATTTTGACACAACTGGGACACTCACCCATTTTTTGGGTGTGTCGACATCCGATTTCGAGTCCGAACCTCGATATACGTGTACCGCCGCGTCACTATAATTTGTGTGTTTTAGTCTCCCCGACCTAATATTCGATCCCGTCAACTACCCAGTACCCGCGTCGACATGCATATCGAGGCAAATACAGTTCACACAATCTCGCATGTATTTTAATGCAACATACACACATGCGATGGATTTCAATAAATTTCACCGCAAATAAGCATCCAACACACAATACCTAGCATACCTAACTCCCCGTGTGTCATAGCCTACTGCGACGTCCATGTGGATCCGAGCTGGAATCCACGTCGGTAAATTGAAGAGACATTTATAAAATGGGTCGTTACAGCAGTCGGACGGCTGGACAGACGACGGTAGAGGACGACCCCGACGAGGCAACAATGCGAGAGTAGCACTGTGACGGCGCAGCTCCAGCAGTGGCGGACAACCAGACCCAGACACGCGGTGGACGAATGGCCAGCGAAACATGGAGGACTCGATTTCGACAATGACGGCCCAAGTTTCTCACAAACTAGGCCACGCTCGGCCTAAGCCCATGTGGACCCTTGAGCCAATCTCGCAAAGTCAATGCATGCCTAGTCAACCTTCCGATCCATCCATATAAGTAAGTTCATAATTTTAAGTCGAGTTATTTGTGTTTTTTCAAGTTTTACAAGTTAACGAAAACAATTAATACGTTAAATAACTCAGAATGAAGTAAAAGAGTCGGACATCCTAAATGTGGAACCCTGTAAACATGTATATTCATGTATATCCATGTATATCTTGTGTCAAATGTTATAACTAAGCAAAAATGATATACAAGTCATGTGTATCTCTCAACCCAAACAAGTATCCCAAGTGTGATAACAACATATATAAATAATACAAAAAGTCAAAAACCTACAAAAGTATTTAGAGGAGGGCTACTCCGATATCCTCAGAGTAGATCGCCAAGTGTCGGCGTCTTGCCCTCGCTCGACTGCGGATCTGCACTCGGTCAAACACAAGAATGTCGAGTCCAATAAGTAAAAGCAAGTAGGATCCAAACGATAATTCAAAATAAATAAAACAGTCTAAAAATCATGCGGATAGAAAGAAAGCTTTATGAAATGCATGATAATAAGACTATAAAAGTGAAAGTTCAACGAAAAATGAGTGTCAGAGATGCCCAAGTAGTCCAAGACCACCGAGTGCAGGTGCCACAGGGTCGGGGTCATAGAGTCACGACAACGCCAAACATACTCGGGTTTTAGGACGCGGCGTCACCTGCTGTACCTAGACTGTCACGAATGAGGGATATCAATGGTGCCCCGGATAAAACACATCTCATTCCGACCAAATACTCCAGTGAATCGAGGTCATGGTCCCGGTTAAAAGCCGGTAACCACTCCAATCAAAGACATACGCATGAATCACTTGGCCTTTGGACACTCACAGGTGGGTGAGATCCCCAAAAAAGGACACGGTACAATGACAATAAAATATAAGCTCAAATGAACTACTGTGCATTTCTTAACAGGTTTGATGAGAATTCCAAGAAAATGACACAATACTATGACAATAAAATATAAGCTCAAAGGAACTACTGTGCATTTCCTAATTGATTTTACTTATCTCAAGCGAATCGCAAATTGCCCTCAAAACGTCCTGCTCACACCTCGAGATGCGCGTCCGACATTCGACGATGGTATCTTAAGTCCCTGGTATCCAATTATATCGTTTTTATTATTTTAGAGTCACATTAAGTGAATTTATAATATGAGTCCACAAATTTGTAATTTTATTCTAAAAGGTTTGATTTTTTTGGCACACTTTTCGAATTATACTGGGGTTCCAAATGCTCGAAAAAGCTTCAAAACTCATTTTTCTAGCTTTTTTTTTCTAATTTTTCTTGAATTCTTTCCATAGTTTTTTTTATCAATCTTTATCTATTTTTTGTGATTGATTGTATTTAAAATCATTTTATTTAATTTTAAAATTAATTATTTTTTATGGGTTGGAGCCGGGTCGACCCGACCCAATCCACTCGGGTCAGGATCGGCCCGACCCGACCCGACCCACATGGGGGTTGCCAGACCCGAGCCGCTGGCTACCTCCCCCATCAATTTATGTCTCTTCCAGAGACATAAACATATATATATATATATATATATATATATATATATTTAACAACTAACAACAACAATCAACAACACTACAATTATACCATCTAAACCTCACCATTAAAACTCCAAGTTTTCTTCAAAAATATAACCATATTAACCACCACTCACCTTGGTCTAGGGAGGTCAACGCGAGAGCCACCAAGAGGAAAAACTTTGCGAGAGAGATTACCAACCTCTTGAGACCATGGAGTGCGAGGAGAACTTGTGAAGGAAAACTTGGTGATGGAGGAAAAATGGAAGGGGTGAGATGAAGGAGAAGGAGCTCGTTGGAGGGGGAGGGTATGTTAGGTTTGGTTTGGAGAAGAGAGAGAAAGTATGAAAGAGAAAAATGAGGTATGGGATGATGTGATGAGTAGGTGTGATGTGACAAATAAACCCCTGACCACCCCATACACTTGCATTACGTGCACCCCGCGTCGTTATACACTCTCATCATTACACACGCACAACGCGACCAAATAAAACTTTATCTAGTACGATGCGAATTAAATAATAATACAACCAATTAACATGCATCACACGAAAATAACTATTTATACCTTGATTGGTGTGCCCTGGACTTATCGACGTAGTGTTCACGTGGTCCGAGCTATGGGTATTAATCTCGATGTCAACTCCTGAGGGTTGACCAAGTGTGCCACATCACGACAGGTCCAGGTCACAATCCTGAGATGCCACGTGGCACGAGTTAAAATTTTAGGGTTGTTACATCGGTGAGGAGCAACGGCTCCGTTAAGGGACGACCACCAAAACGACGGGCCACCAACAACAACGGCATGACAATCGTTGTGGCGTGAAGACGCGATTCCAGTGAGACTTGACAGCGACATTGCTTTCGAGGAGGAGAAAAACAAGAAAAGAAAAAGAGAGATCCCTTGTAGACTTGTGATTTCTTGAAGGAGAATCGGAGATAAAAACTTCATTGAAGGCCATGGTGAGGCCTTAAACCACATTTAAAATTTAGGTCCAAGTCAAATTTAGGAATTCATAGTTGTTGATGAATTTGAAGTGGTTTAATTAGAAGAGTTGATTCTTAAGGGTCTTTCTCATTCTTCATCCATTTAGCTTTAGAATTGATTTGAATTTGTGAGTTGTATTTTAAATGAGTCTTATCGACAAATTTGTTTAGTTGTTATAGGTTGTTGCAATTCATGAAAATGTTTTATATGCTATCGACGAATTGAACTTGCTTTCGAAGGTTTCATACCTTGGAGATGGTTTTGGAAATTAGTGCACTCCATTTGTTTGATGGAATTGTCAAAGAGACATTAACTTGCCCTTTTTAAGGAAATGCATGGAAAAGTATGAAATTTGAGTCTTGTGAATTTCTTTATCGAGCTCCATCTCTATGATTTGATTTAATTGAGTTTTCTCGACATTATTTTAAAGTCTTGAAATGATTGTTACTTGTTCGCATTGGTTTGATAAAACTATTTTAAATTGCTTACTAAGTAAATAGTCCTTTAAATATAACTTTTGATCTCATTGAAGTATATTTTAGTCTCATTATCGAACATAGTTGCAATTTATCAATTTTGGATATGATGGAGACTAAGTTGAGGCATAAGAGAAGTTTTGATTGATTCCGTTGAAAATGAACTTATTTCGATTAAGTCTGGAATCTTGACTAAATGCTATGATTTGGAGATTTAAAGTTGAACTTGACTCTTGTGCGGTGATTTAAATCTCTTTAGTGGTGTTAGTCTATCACATTCGATTCATATTAGAAAATTAAGTCTTATCGAATTTTCCTTGTTTTGCTCCATGACATTCTTATTTTATTCTAGTCGTCGATTTTGATTTGAAGGAATGGTTTTAAAGTTGATAATGATTTAGCACTGGTACAGGAAGTGGTTGAGGAGGAAAAATTGAGAAGACAAAATTGTTTGAAGCACCAACAGAGCCGGTTAAATAACTTAATTGGAAATAAGGATGAATCCTTAATAGTTTATGTTACTTTAAACAATGTGTGTTATACCTATACGCTTGTAGATATGCGACGAGGACTCCTACTATTCAAACGATTAATCTGACGTGGCGATATATGCGATTTTATTGTAAGTAAACGAGTAAGAAACTCAATGTTAATTCTTTTCCTTCCCTTGCATATTTTGATAGAAATGATACATATTTGTGACGGCCCCAATTTTTCACAAACTGGGCACCGCTCGGACTAAGCCCACGTAGACCTCCGAGCCAGTCTCGCAAGGTCAACGCGGGCTTAGTCAGCCTTCCAATCCATCATTATCAATAAATTCAAAAGTTTTAAGTTGAGTTATTAATATTTTTCAAGTTTTACGATTTAGTGGAAGCAATTACTACAAGAAATAACTCAACAATAATATCAAGGAGTTAGGCAATCTAATTGTTGAACCCAACATAAATATGTTATCATTAGATGGGAGTAATACAAGATATACAAAAATTCACCTAGCTATGGAGCCTTCTCCTCGTTGTACCATAGATCTGCACTCAGTCAACCCAAAATGACGAGCCCAGGTAAGTAAAGCCAGTAGGACATATACAACATTTCAAAACAAAACTAAAATAGTCAAATTCATGCAATTAGAAAGAAAAGAAACATGTAACACATGAATATAAAAGATTGTAATAAATCAATCGATGAGTGATGCCAAATAACAAGGAGTCCCGACCATAAGGTCGTTGAGTCGCAACAAAAGCCCAGCAGACTCGGGTGTAGGACGAGACCCCAGTCTCCCAACCCTAACCCTTGCGACTATGAGAAATTCACATACTCGGATCTAGGACGAGACCCCTGCCTCCCAGCCCTAGCCCGTGCGACTATGAAACATCCATGGACTCAGATAAGAGCCCCCAACGAACACTTAATTTGGAGATATTGACGGACGACCAGGAAAACCTCGGGTTTAAGACGAGACCCCTGCCTCCCAGCCCTAACCCTCTCATATCGCAGATAAACAGTAACCATGACTCACTTGTCAATGGACCACTCAACCGACAACGATTTCAAAGATAGCTATCACAAAGCAATAATCAACAATAGTGAAATGAAGCTATCTCAAAGCAGTGAACATAGCCAATGGACCACTCCACGCAATAGCACTTTCAAAGATACTATCCAAGCAATGAATAACAATATCAAAGCAATGATCAACAATATCAAAGCAATGAAATTACTGTACAGTTTCTCACTGGTTTACTTACCTCGAGAATGCCCCACTCACGCCTCGATTTGTGCACCCGACACCCGACTATAGCCTCCTAAGTCCCTGGTGTCCATTTGTACCATTTAGATTGCTTAAATCATGCAATCGCAACTAAAATTAGGTGAAGTACACCTTACCTCCATCGCGTCGTCGAGATTTCGTCGAAGTCACGCCTCCGATCGATCCGACAACGCCATCGTGCCGTTCACCGCGTCGACGTCGAAGCCGCGCCACCGCCGTCACCGAGCCGCTGCCGACACCACCGTCGCGCCACCGCTGCCACTCGTCGGCGTCTTTTGTCCCTCGGAGGCGCTGCCGCTGCCGCTCGCCGGGCGTCGCTGCTGGAGCCGCACCGCCGCCTCTCGCGGAAGTCGCGCCACCTCCTGGCACTGGAGCCACTGCTCGCACCGTTCGCCGCCGCGCTGGTCGCCGTCACTGGAGCCGGGCTCCTCGCGCCTCTGCGTCACCCACCATCGCGGCTGGTTCACTGCTGGTCCAAGCCTCCGCCGCCGCTACCTCGCAGGTACTGCGCCGCTGTCTGCGGCCTCCGCGTAGTCGCAAGTCGCGCCGCTTACAAAGCCGAGCCGCTGCCGATCATCATCACCGCTACAATGAACATACGCTCATCGGCTCGCATCGTCTCCGATCTGCCGCCACGATGGCGAGGCCTATGACGACCCCAATTTTTCACAAATTGGGCCCCGCCCGACCTAAGCCCACGTGGACCCCTAAGCCAGTCTCGCAAGGTCAACGAGAGCCTAGTCAGCCTTCCAATTCATCATATTCAGTCAATTCACATTTTACAGTTGAGTTATTAATATTTTTCAAGTTTTACAATTTTATAGCGGAAACAACTAATACATTCAATAACTCAACAAAAAAAAAAATCAGAGAGTTAGGCAACCTAATTGTGGAACCCAGTAAATATCATCAGAGGAGAGTAATTATAAAATATACAAAATTTCACGTAGCTATGAAGCTTTCCCTCTGCTACGCGTATGTGGCTCCGCACTCAGTCAAATTAAAAATGACGAGCCCAGGTAAGTAAATCCAGTAGGACATATACACAACATTTCACAATATCCAAAACAACAGTTCACGATATCCAAAGCAGTCGAATTCATGCAAATATAACGAAAGGAATAAAGAACGCATGAATATAACAGACTGTAAACAATCCATCGATGAGTGATGCCAAATAACAAGGAGTCCCGACAAAAAAGTCGTTGAGTCGCGGCAAAAGCCAGCAGACTCGGGTTTAGGGCGAACCCCGTGCCTCCCAACCCTAACCCCTGCCGACTATGAGATATCTACGGACCCTGATAAGTGCCCCCAACGTACACTCAATTGGGAGATATCGACAGCGTCCGGATAAGAGCTCATATCGCAGATACATAGTAACCATGACTCGCTTGCCAATGGACCCCCTCAATCGACAACAATTTAACGATAGCTATCATCTCAAGCAATGAACAACAATAAAGCTATCACAACAATAAACAATAGTCAATGGAGAAACATGAAATACTGTATAAGTTCCTAACTGGTTTACTTACCTCGAGAAACGCGAACCTCGAAATGTCTCTCTCGCGTCTCGATTTGCGCACCTGACACCTGACTCCTAGTCCCTGGTGTCCATTTAAACATTTGATGGCTTATTTTACTAAAATCATTCAAATCTCACTAACATTATGCGAAATAAACATCACCTCATTCGCGTCGTCGCGATTTCGTCGCAATCGCGCAACCGACCGGTCGATAAAGCGCCGTCACGCGTCGCGCGTTGCTCGCAACCGCGTCACTACCGCTGCCTCGCCGGCCAAGCTGCTGCTGCCGCTCGGCGCCAAGCTGCTGGCTCGCGGAGTCGCGTCGCATCACCGCCGGAACCGTTCGCTGGCCGTCAGCCGCTGCGTCGCTCGTTCGTCCGCATTGCTCACCGGCCGCGTCGTGCCGCTTGCTGCTCGCTGCTGCGCTGGCCGCGTCCCGATCGTCTCCGATCTGCACTCCGTCGTCCTCGCCGGAGCTCCAGTGCCACACCGCTGCGTGGTTCGATCGCGCTTCGGGTGATTCGCTGCTTTCGCGTCATGCGGCTGCGCGCGCATCGCAGCGGCCGCGCACATTATCGTACGCCTCTGCCGGCCCGGCTCCTCCGTGAGCTCGCCACTCGCTGCGCTCGCTCGCCGGATCTCCTTCTCCGCCACCGATCGCTTCCTCCGCCATTTCTTTCTTTCTCTTCCTCGCGATCTCTTTTTTTTTCTCGGTTCTCTCGATCTTTTTTCTTCTTTTTTCCATCCTTATCTCCTTTATATATATATATTTATTTAATATATATATTATATGTACATTTTCTTTTTATTTTCTTTTTGATTTCAAATCAAAATGTCCTCGAGATTCGTGCAACGCGCATCTCGAGGCAAACTCAACAATCGAGCAGCGCACATCTTGAAGCATCAACCCGCCTCATTTCAAAATCTCGATAATCGCGCTACATGCATAACTAGGCATATCCAATGTATATTTTAAACCATATAAATCTACTATTTCGGTCTCACGTCGGCACGCGACTCGAGGCACGTCCTCTTTCGTGTTTTGGCTCACTGAACACCTCGCATAGCTAACATAATCATCTCAAATTGGAGTCGGACATACGTATTTCGACGAGTGAGTCCCACATACGACTTTGACTTGACACGTGGCGCAAGTCAAATTTTTGGACCGTTACAAGGCCGCTCGCCGGAGCTCCTTGCTGCTGGTGGTGGTGGTCCATCCACCGTTTTTCATCCGCGCTGGCCATCCGCATCGCGGCTTCGCCTCCACCGCCGCCGCGGTGTCGCCTGGCCGGACTTGCTGCTGCGCCACGCCGGACTCTCTCACCGACCTCTCTCTCTGTCTCTGTCTGTCTCTCTCCTCATCTCTCTCTCTCTCTCATTTCCCACTTCACGATCTCTCTCTCCTATTTTGTTTTTTATTTCTTCCTCATTAAGTAAACTATTGTCCTCGAGATTCGTGTGGAGTGAAACTCGAGGCACATCAAAAACATATATATATATATATATTATTCTTTACTTGGAAAAATTGAGCAGCGCGTTTCTCGAGGCACCAACCCGTATCATTTTAAAATCTCGATTCTCGCGCCACACGCATCACAAGGCATATCCGATGTATATGATTTTTTTTCCTTTTATTCTTAATGTGACCACATAGCCACATTACACCGCTACCTTGGTCCACGTCTACACGCGACTCGAGGCGCGTCCCCGTTCGTGTTTCGGCTCCCTGCATTCCCCGCATACATTTTTCTCAACAATTAGCATTAAAATATTAAATTGAGCATTCTCGGTGTCTCCACCTGAGATTTGGACATACGTATTCAACAAGTGGGTCCCACATATGACCTTGACCTAACACGTGTCACAAGTCAAATTTTCAGGCCGTTACAATATTGTTGGACTATATTTCCCTACCGAGTGACTTAAGGTCTAAGTGGTCAAGTTGAGTCATTTTTTACTCATGAGTTGAACATTCGTGGCTCCTAGAAGAGACTGAATCCTCTGAGTGAGCATCCACAACCGTCGTGGGTCATTTGGTCTCTATAGTTGACCATTGTAGTATGTTTATCATCTGCTTTATCATTCTTTTCAGCTTTCGTTTCTTTCGTGCATGATTTATAGACTTATTTATTATTTAATTTGAATTACTGTTGAACGACTTCTTCTGGATTTACTCACTGAGATTGTCTCCACTTTTGGTGACAATTGCAGACATAATCTCCGAGCTCAAGAACATTGATATGCGACATATGTAGGTCATTTAATGTATTTATATTATAATTACTATGTTTTATAATTGAGTATTTGGGTTGAGAGATATTATACTTTGTATATTGTAATCGTTGTACGGGGTTTCCACATACTAACTTCCACACTTAGAACTCGTTGTGTGTTTATTTAATTTATTTGTTATCGCGTTTTCACCGCATTTAAATTCTGCTACATATGATTTCATATATATATATATATATATATATATATGTGTATTTACTCTGTTGTATGGACTATAAGGTACTGAATACCGATTTGCGAGGCTGATTAGGCCTTTCTTAACTCCGAATTGATTTATCGGGGGTTAATGGAGGCTTAATGCCGGGCGGTGCCCAATTTGTAAGATTGAGGTCGTCATAATATTTTAGTTTAAAAATGTATTTAATAAAATATAGGGCTGATATAGGATAATGGATAGCTAATAGTCGCTTTTGTTAGACCATTATGTGTCTCATAATTTTAGTTTATGCTTACATATTAACCAAAATGTGTAATTTATGTTTTAATCCACATTATGTCCATTAAACTTCTTTAACGATACAAATTTGATGAAAATTTGTACTTATTATAGAAATATCATGGTTCTCCCTCAAACCTATAAAATGACACTTGAACCATCAAACAATGCGGTGTGTTGAGGCTCATGAGGGCGGTAGGTTTTTGAGTTTTATGAGTCTATCTAATCGCTTCCGCATGTAATTCTCTATTTGATCTAATTCTTATGTTTAAGAATACTTACATGTGATATCATAGCCTACTAGATCAGTAGAGCTTTCAATGATAGTTTGTATTTTATCTTATGTCACTTGCATATAATTTTTTATGTGAGTAAATATTATGTTTTCATGCGAAATTATTTAATAGTAAGATGACATGATTGTCATCACCAAATTACTTTTATGAGTTAGTTGCCACTTAAATGACCTAACTATACTTATATATGCAACACACACTACTAAAATATTATGGTCAACCTAAAGGTTTACAACATTTTTTAGTAACGAACTGACATTTACTGATTTACATATGCGATAATAAAAAGAAAATGCAATATTATTGATATTATGATTATAATTTGTTGTTTATATTGTCAAATTGTGTTAATCACCAAAGTGATCCAATTAAATAGTTTAAACACCAAATTATTTGAACTTTCATATATGTTACATTTTCTTATGATTTTATGATAATTATTAGAAATTGATTTAACCCAAAGGTGAATCGTTTTTTAATAATTCATCATTAACATGTTATACTTGATAATTTTATGGTATACTTATATGAGTCTAATTATAATATATGGACATATATCAAAGATCCAATCTCTTATAATAAAACCATTAAAATGATAAGTTTATGAACTGGATTGATGTCATGAAAGATGACTTTAAAAAGGGCTCAAAATAAAGTCTATATGTAACGACCCGCTCTAATTAATCCCTATTAATTGACAATTACATATTAAGACCTTAAGCTTAGACCCACGTGGACGTCGCAGAAAAGTTCAGGGCACACCTAACGAGGTAAAATTTGTTATTTTTGTATGTAAGTGTTTATTTATTTTACTAATATTAAATAATTAGCATCGCATTATTTGACATTTTATAAGAAGCGTTGTGCGCGTGTAGTGACGAGAGTTTGCGACGTCGCGATGTTCGCGTAACGCGGGTGTATGAGATAGCCGAAGATTTAGCTGTCACATCACACATCACATCACCATACATAAACACATACCTCATCATTATTTATCTCTATTTTTCTCCAAAATAAAGTTTTTTTCTCTCATTTATAAACGGATAGTGAGAGAAGAATAGAGGGAGAGAGAGAAGAGAGAGAAAGAAGAGAGAGAAAGAAGAGAGTGAGAGAAATAGACTAAATGAGAGAGAGTCGAGAGAAAGAGAGAGAGAGAGAGAGAGAGAGAGAGAGAGAGAGAGAGAGAGAGAGAGAGAGAGAGCGGCGGCGGTGTGAGCAGCTCCGGCGAGGAGTGAGACGGGAGGTTGCGGATCGCGGACGGCAACTCGCGGCAGGAGATCGGGAACGAGTAGCGGCGGTGGTTGTGAGGCGGCCTGAACCTCGGCGCGGACCCAGCAACGGCGCCGGCGAGTCGACTCCAGCAGAGGCGAGTCGGCACCAGCAGCGACGTCGGCAGCGGAGACGGCGGCGGCAATGGCGATGGCGGCAACTGCGCAGTGAACGACTTGGAGCGACGGTGCGGTGGTGCGTTGCCGGAACGATCGATCCCCGATGAAACGCAACGATAGTAGACTTAGGCTACCATAGTCGGGTGTCGGGAGATGTTTGACGAGGTGGTCGTCAATGGTTCCTCTCAGTTTAGCTATGATGATTCTCGGATGTCGACCAGGGTTCTCCGTCACGCTACATTCGCGTCCAAATTTGATTTCTCAACGACTTATTTTCATGCGATTTTCTTTATTCTTGTCCTTTATTTAAATTGCATGAACTGTAGCCATTTCATTGGAATTCGCGAATATTAGCTAAAGTTATCTGGGATTTACTTACCTGGGATTTGTCATTATTTTTTGTGACAAATTGCAGATCTTGCGACGAACTGAGGCAAGGGCGTCTCAGGCGTCTACGACTGAGTTAGGAGAACCCGTCATTTGCGTAGGTGTTGTATGTATCTATTTACTGTTTTATGAACTTTTTGAGAATGACTTGTATACCTGATACCTGTATATGCTCATCTTTAGTACATTTGTTGCTCTCGATATACATGGTATCTATTGCCGAGTTTCCACACTATAGGGTTAATCATACCATGCAAACTTTTTATTTCTACCGTGTTTGTATGCTTCAAAGACTTCCGCTTAAATTTTACTTTATAATAATTTGATAAATCGTGAACAACTTAACTTAGTCAATTTAATGTGAATATTCATAACACATCCATAAATACTAAGTTAAGGCGAATAAGGCACGTATAAATGTATAGGTAGCATGCAGTAAAAATTAAGTGTACGGCGATGTGGCATGTTTGGTGACGTGTTTGGCAACGTGGCGGTACCCGGTTTACCTTGGAGTTTGGGGCCGTCACAGTTGGTTTCAGAGCTTAGGTTCAGGCGAACCTAGGGGAAAGTCTTGAGAATTTTATGGCTTAAGACATTGTGATACCAACGTCAACTGTTGGTATTAGAGCCTAGGTCCAGGCGAACCTAGGGGAAACTTTAATACAACCGAATAAAACTTAACAACAAACATTAGATGTAGAAGCCCGAAGATCCTAACTTAGAACTTTAGTTGGGAAGCGAACATGGAACGAGAAGTGCTAAAGCTTATACATTATATATTTTGATGTGTAATAGTATATATGCGTATACGAGGCTGATACGGACGTTCGCGATTTGCAAATTCGACGTGCATGGACGACTAGTTCCTCATATGGACGATGGAGGCCAGCCGAGCGGCTCGACACCTGTCAACTCGGATAAGATATTGTGCAATACGGTCGCACTCCAAAGTTTGCAGCTCGAGGAGATTCTTCGATTACTTCGAGCGCAGGCAACGATAATACCGACTCTTGCCACACTCGCCGCCACCATTACTGTAAAGCAGACAATTGTCGCATCCGACTATTCCGGCGACCTCGCTCACGACCACTACTACCGAGATATTGCCAGCAGTCACTACACAATTGACTACGTCGGCCATGGCACTGACGCTGATTCCACCATTGAAGATCATATTCGAGACCTTCTTATCAGCTGAGATGAAGTTGATCGAGGAGTTCGTTCGTGTTCAGTCAGACTACTATCATAGAGGTAGAGACCCAGAGGTGGCTGGGAAGTGGATCCGTTTACACGAGAAATGTCATGGACTTTTGAGGATTCACAACAACATGCGAGATAGGATTTTTGGATTCATGCTCATGGGAGATGCTGCAGTATTGTAAACCACCCACACAGCCGCCCGTGGAGAGCCGAATACTTGGGCAAAGTTCGAGAAATTCTTCTATGATCTGTATATCCCGATCGAGGTTCAGCTGAGACCGAGAGATAATTTCTTGACGCTGAGGCATGATGGTCGGACGGTGGCGTAAAACATGGAGAGATTCACACACCTGTTTACCTTGCGATGGATGTAGGTGGAACCGAACGACTTCAGGTCCATGATATTATTAGAGGACTCCAACTAGAGATTAAAGGAGCGCAGATTGTACGCCAAGTCCAATAAGTGCGAGTTTTGGCGTTCGGAGGTGAAGCCCTTGAGACACGTGATCAACGACAAAGGTACTTCAGTGGACCCGAGCAAGATTCACGTTGTCATCGACTGGCCTACACCAGAGTGCGCGACATACATCAGGAGCTGTTAGGATTGGCAAGATATCATCGACGCTTTGTGCAGGACTTCTCAAAAATTGCGGCGCCGATGATTAGATTGACCAAGAAGGTGGTGATCTCCCATTAGTCTAGTGAATGCGAAACGACTTTCACCGAGTCAAAGAAGAAGTTGACTTCTGCACCGTCGTTGATGTTGCCCGAGTCGGCCAAAGACTTGACTATTCTTACGAGGCTTGTGGCACCGAACTGGTATGCGTACTGATGCAGGGAGACAAGTAATAACTCATTTATCGCGTTAGTTGGGACTCATGCGAGGAGCTGTCCAACGCACAACTTGGAGCTCGCAGCAGCTATGAGTCTGTCAGAGGTTCCAGATACTGCACAAGTACATATTTGCGGGAATATGCGAGGACCGACAATATCTATTCCAGGCGTCTTGGAATATCATATAACTGATGTGATGTATCAGAGGTTCAGGGATATGACATAGAGTCTAGGTTACCCAGATTGGCGCAAGTCCGTTGATGAGTGTTTGATACACCCAGGTAGATTGTGGGTTCCAGCAGTGGCAGAGTTATACGATGGTATTCTTCAAGAGGCTCACAAATTCAGGTACACAGTGCATCCCGGCAGGACCAAAATGTATCATGATATGCGACGGTTATTTTAGTGGTCAGGGATGGATGCAGATGTCAGCCGGTATGTGAGGAGTTGTAAGGTGTGTCAGCAGGTTAAGGATGAGCACAGGGAGTAGGGGTGGGCAGCAGTTTTGGAAAAATCGCCCAAACCGCCCAAACCGACCAAACCGCGCGATTTGGTCTGGTTTTTAAAGTTCGCGGTTTGGTCGCGGTTTGGTCGCGGTTTGGAAGGTCGCGGTTTTCGTTTTGGAAAAACCGCAGTTTAACCAAACCGAGGGCATTTTGATAAATAACCACCATATATCAAAAACCCTAAAACATAACAAAAAAAAAACAAAAAGACTCATCACTCCTCTCTCCTCCTCGCGGCGCTCTCACTCTCCTCTCGCTCATCGCGCTCACTCTCTCCTCTCTCGCCTCTCGCGCCACTCTCTCTCTCTCTCTCTCTGCCTCCTCGCGCTCGCTTCCTCTCGCCTCCTTGCGCTCACTCTCTCCTCTCTCGCTCTCGCGCTCACTCTCCTCTCGCCTCCTCTCGCTCCTCGCGCGTCACTCTCTCTCTCTCTCTGCCTCTCGCGCTCACTCTCCTCTCGCTCTCTCTCGCCTCCTTGCGCTCACTTCTCTCTCTCGCCTCTCGCGATCTCACTCTCCTCTCGCCTCTCGCGCTCTCACTCTCCTCTCTACCTCCTCTCTCGCGCTCTCACTCTCCTCTCTCGCGCTCTCTCCCGCTCGTCTCTCGCTCACTCTCTCTCTCGCGCTCTCTCTCCCGCTCGTCTTTGTGCTCACTCCCGCGACGCTTTCTCTCTCCTCTCACTCCCGCCGGCGCTCCTCTCACCCCAGCCGTCTCCTTCATCCTCCTCACTCTTCGTCTCACCGCCGCCGCCGAATCCATCGCCATCGTCGTCGTCGCCTTCCATCGCGCGAACGTCCATCGCCGCCTCGCACCAAAACCGCAAAACCAAACCGCAAACCGCGCAAACCGCCGTTCGGTTTGGTTGCAGTTTTGGCGGTTCACGGTTTGGTGGTGGTTTGAAAAATCACCAAATCATAGACCCTCGGTTTGGTTGCGGTTTGGTGGTTTTCACCACCAAACCGCGGTTTGCCCACCCCTAACAGGGAGCGTACAGTGGAAATGGGAACATATCACTACGAACTTTGTCAGTGGGTTGCCGACGACTTTGCGCAAGCACGATGCTATTTGGGTAATCATGGATTGACTTACGGAATCATCGCATTTTATCCCAATCTCCATGTAATATAGTTTTCCACAACTGAGCATGCTCTTCGGGCGAGAAATCATCAGACTGCACGGAGTGCCAGTATCTATAATGTCGACAGAAACAGTCGACTTACTTCGCAACTTTGGCAGGCCATGCAGGAGCGGTATGGTATCAAATTGCGGTTCGGCGTGACTTTTCATCCGCATACTGACGGGTAATCTGAAAGACTTATTCAAATCCTTGAGGACATGCTCAGAGCTTGTGTGCTACAGTTTGGAGGGTCATGGGAAGAGTTTTACCACTTTATGAGTTTGCCTACATCAATAGCTATCTGGCTAGTATTGGGATGCCATCATTCGATGCGCTATACGGGAAATCATGCAGGGCACAACCCGAAGATGTAGCTGCAGTTGGGTTTGAAGTTGTTGTAGATCACACAGAGAAAATTATGCTGATTCGTCAGAGGTTATAGGCCGACCAGGACAGACAAAAGAAGTGCGTGAAGTAATACCGTGCGAAGGCGATACTCCACTTGTTCCGAAGTAGAGATTGGATTAAGCTTGAATTTCGGGACGAAATTCCTTTTAGTTGGGAAGGTTGTAACGACCCGCTCTAATTAATCCAGATTATCTGACAATTACAAATTAATACCCTGAGCTCAGATTAATTTGAGACTGAGGCTATGATGTTATTGTTGTTGTGTATGTAAGTGTTTATTTATTTTATTAATATTAAATAATTAGCGTCGCATTATTTGACATTTTATTAGTCGCGTTGTGCGCTTGTAGTGACGAGAGTTTGCGACGTCGCGGTCTGCGCGTAACGCGGGTGTATGGGATAGCCGGCGATTTAGCTGTCACATCGCACATCCCCTTACATCACACATCACATCACCATACATAAACCCATACCTCATCATTATTTATCTCTATTTTTTTCCAAAATAATTTTTTTTCTCTCATTTATAAACAGACAATGAGAGAAGAATTGAGGGAGAGAGAGAAGAGAGAGAAAGAAGAGAGAGAGAAAGAGAGTGAGAGAGAGACAGCCGAGAGAAAAGAGAGAGAGACGGCGACGGCGGTGCGAGCAGCTCCGGCGAGTTAGTTAAAATTCAATTTATACTTACTTTATTTTGCATTCTAAATTTGTGACGGTCCCAACCAAATAAGCCCCCGACCTAATCCCTTAATTAAGCCCTAATCTCCCTATAGGACCTAACAAGGAATTAGTCACCTTAGTTAAACACCTACATACTTACCATTTATGATACCACCTACAAACTTATTTGTTCTAATGACTAACCTATGGTTGTCTGTAAATCCGAGTTACTAAATTTTTTTTTTTTTTTATCTAACCAATTATTCAGCGGAAGTCTTATTTAGTTACTAGTGGAAATGAAATCCTAAAGCCTAATTTATTGTGGAAAAACTAGGAAATAGTGATCACATGCATATATAAACAAAAATGGTGATATATATAACACGTGTCCAGTTCTATAGTCCTATCACTCAACCCAAAAGGCAAATGAGCATGTATATAACAAAAAGTTATACAAAAGCATACAAAACGTACAAAAGTAGGTCGTAGCAGCCCCTCCGCCGACTCGAGGTAGTCACTAATCTTCTCTTTGCGTGGTCTCGCTACTCGGTTGATCTGCACCACCGTCACAAACTAGACGGTGAGTGCATGAATATATTTAAGTAATACCGAGAGACATCGATCCACATTCCCAATAAGCAACAAATATCAAATTGCATAATTTAAATAGAAACTTATGTTGCAAGAAATATCATGCAAAGAGATACTTGAGTTAATCACATATGAAACCGACTTCACGCTTAAGTAGTAATGGATTAGGGTCGATCGGCTACGCGATCTTCATCACATCACCGTCCACTACAATTTGAGCTCGCTTCTATATCATTTCATCTCAAATTGAGCTCTTTATCATAATTCAAAAGGTCGTACGTACGATACGCCTTTTCTATTCCAAGTGAATTAGTCGTCACCGGAATGTATACTTACTAACATACCCGAGTTTTAAAACTCGTCATGTTCAACCAAGTTATTCTTGCGCCAACAAACCCCGAGGTCCGGTTACCTCGTTCGAGGCACGTTACCTCGTGTGTCATGCAAGGTAGTGGAGAAATTTCCTAACATCCTGACAAGTCTAGTGACCATCGTATGAAAGCGGAATTTCTATCATCAAATGACCCTAACCACAAGAACCACTTTCATATTCAAAAACGACGCAGTATTGGAATCCAAGAGATGTAATAGCATACCACTGCACAAAGGATTTGAGTCAAAGTATACAAACTATCCTAATAGCATGCTATATCACTGACTCACACACGACAATCAATATGACAAAGTATAGGAATTAGAATCAATGATATACAAAACAGAGTATGCTATGAACATCATAAAATGAGCAATTGAACAAGTCATAGCATATGGATTTCAAAGGTAATTCAGTTCGAATAACTGAAAATAAATAAATAAATGGAATGAAATGTAAATAAATGTCTCAAATCAGCTTTACTTACATACACAAAGCAATTTCTAAGCTATCCGCTCCGTCCGTCGCGTCGATGTACGCACCCAAACCCCGTAATAGCTCCTCTAGATCCTAACAGCTTGAAAATGTATCAATTTAAATTTCAATTTAATGATTTAACATCCCTAAATTGGTCGACATCAGGTCAAAATTGAGTTTGAGACCAATTTGCCGATTTCACGTTTTTTTAGTAAAACCCCGATATAACGCCTCGACCGACTCCCGAATTTTTCACTTTTTAGGAATATGGAAGTTTTATTGATTTGGGTCACAAATATAATTTTTTCCCATTTTTCTGGAATTTTTCTGAATTTTTTCATATTTTTATCTATTTTCAGGAATTTATTATATATTAAAAACTGTTTAATTTAAATTAAATAATTAAATATATATAATATATATGGGTGGGTCCAGGTCAAACCCGACCCGGTCTAATCGGATCCGGGTCGACCCGACCCGATCCAGCTGGACTCGGGTCGGTTTGACCCGACCTTCCCCCCACGGGTTCGGGTCGGCCCGACCCACCCGGGCCCGGTCGATCCGACCCGACCCGCGGGTCTTCTTCTCCAGAGCACTTCGCGTGCTCTGGTTTGTTTTTTTTTTTTTTTTTTTTTTTTTTTTTTTTTTTTTTTTTTTTTGTGTGTTGGGGTTGGCTCCCAACTCCAACCCCAATGGGTTTTGATGGCAAGGGAGATCCCCTTGCCATCTCCCCCAATTTTCCTCGGTCGGCCATGGAGGTCGATCCTCCATGGTCACCACTACCGAAACAACAACGATCGAACAACAACGAAAATCAACAAAAACACTCACCTCACCTTGCCTTCTCTCGAACTCGCTCGATCTCTCTCCCGTCACTCTCCTTTCTTTCTCCTTCCCTTCTCCTCCCGATCGTCTTTGCTGTTTTTCTTTTCTTTCCTCTCTTTTTTTTTCTTTTTTGTTATTGTTTGTCTTTTATTGTTTGGTCTCTCTTTTATATATATTTTGGAGATCAAAATGACCCTCTATGTATATATAGATACGTGGTGTATATAGTAGGTGATGTGGCCTCTTAGGGTCAACATCCCCTTATGATTTTTTTTTTAAATGAAATTCACTAAACTTACCCCACGAGCTGCTACCTCGGGCCCACGTCGGCACGCGATTCGAGGCGCGTTCCCGCTCGCCTCGGTATCTGCATACCCGTAAATGACTTAGTAGTCTACACAAATACAATACACTAGGCATACAACACACAAATATAACATTTACCTCGGCCACCGTGCCTCGGTAGTGACACGTATCGCGCTGCGGGTCCCACGTCACGGGTCATTGTGTCCTAATTAACGAATTAAACGTGCATTAATTATTGGGCCGTGACAAAATTATTCCATTATGTTTTCCATTGTTGTTCATTTACTGTTCATCCATTCACACGCGTGTATGTGTGTTTGTCGACGGGGTCGGGCATGGCACGGACTCACACCCCGGGGCTAGCTACCCCGCGTCGTTCGAGTAATTGGTCATGTTAGGGCTACGCGGTGATTGTTCTCCGCGAAACCCATAGGTAGAGAGATGTTTAACGAAGATCTAAGTCTACGTCAATGGTTCCTCTCGAGAGATATTTGGATGGGGTTTCTTCCGTTCAATAGTTCATCTCATTCGACCGTTAGATGCTTGGCGAGGTGGTCGTCAATGGTTCCTCTCGGTTTAGCTATGAAGATTCCCGGATGTCGACCAGGGTTCTCTGTCACGCTACATTCGTATCCAAATTTGACTTCTCAACGACTTATTTTCATGCGATTTTCTTTATAATGTCCTTTATTTAAATTGCATGAGCTGTAGCCATTTCATTGGAATTCGTGAATATTAGCTAAAGTTCTCTGGGATTTACTCACCTGGGACTTGTCATTGTTTTTTGTGACAAATCGCATATCTTGCGACGAGCTGAGGTAAGTGTTGGATTTTGGGGTTCATACGCAGCGGAAATTACAAAACAGTTTTGACAAAAACCCCAACAGGATCCGAATCTAATTCCATTAAAAACGTTTAAACCATGAAAAACTTAATCATACCTCAATCGCAATATACCTTTCGAAGGTTGATCAATCTCTAAGGCGCCGCCAACGACGAACACCCTCTATTAGCAGTCCACACACGAACGGCGGCCGAGATTTGAAGTGCTAGCTTCGAGAGAATACCAAACCTTTTTGTTTCTCTCCAAAACGATCCAGAGCATACCAAAAACCCTAAGTTGTTTCTAAAACGAAAATAGAGTTTCGGCCTTTTTCTTTTTTCGTACCTGTGTTCTAACTTAAAGCGTCTATTTATACAACCCTTGTATATTGACGGTTAAGTAAATTACACATATACCCTTACTTAAAGAAGTATAAGTGTAATACACCACAAGGACGTTTCTGTCATGAATTTTATCACATAAAATTCGTTTTTCTGAATCATCTTAAAATCTCGCAAAACCATTCTTAGTGTGCGACCCAATAGGCTCATACAACGTTGGCAGTGTACTAAAACGCATTTTGGTATACAAGTCATAAGCAGTCTCTAGCAAGACATTATGACTACCCAAGTTGTACGAATATCAAATCAATACAACCTAATCAATAGTGTATATAACATCCTTTTGTCACACGATATCCTTTTGATCAAACATAAGACATGGAATTGTCATCCAACATGTTCAATCGTACTAGTCTCGATCTCTAGGTACGTAGACTGAAAACATCCAAGTGACATTGATCAATATCAATTCACTTAGACTAGGCATTTTAACAGTCTAACACATCGAGGGATCCACTAGATATCTTTCTTTATATGAGAGGGACAAATTCTATCTCGATTACATAACTTCATCACATTGCTCACACAGTAACCAATCACAACCTTTATAATCGTCCGGTTAAAGACAACGTTTGATTGTGTCAAATTACTTGTGTTCCTAATGTTGAAGTCTCTGCAATCTCAAGTCGAGGATCGAAAAATATACCTATCATGAGAAACAACTATGACTTAATCCATGTGATGTTCTCATAGCGGGTCGGTCTAGTACTTTGTTCCCTAACAAGTACTCGTGATCTTGATTCGTATCCCTATACGTATAATCATCATATGATCATCAATCAAGACTCACACTAGTCTTAATTCATTATAGTTCCCGTATAATGATCGATAGGGACATTTAGGATATTTGTGTAAATACCCATGGATCTTATTATAATGTAAACATGCAAATTAATTATAATAAACAAAGCAAATGAAATTCTCTATTTTATTAACTAAAAGTATTCATAAAGACAGTTAATCGGATTGACCTAGGGCACATGCCCCATCATCTCCCACTTGCACTAGGGCCAATCATACATGCATCTAATGCCTAATGATCTAACATGACCATCATGTTTTGCTTGTGGAAGAGCTTTTGTCAATGGATCCGCAACGTTGTCTTCGAGGGTACTCTGCAAATCTTAACGTCTTCCCTCTCAATAATTTCTCGATGAGATGAAAACGCTTGAGTATATGTTTGGATCTCGTGGTGTGATCTAAGTTCCTTGGCTGTGCTATTGCCCCGTTATTGTCACAATACAAACAAACAGGGTTAGCAATACTTGGAACCAGACCTAGTTCGAAATGAACTTTTTGATCCAAATCGCTTTCTCCTTTTTGCATCGGACGATGCAATATACTCGCCTTCGTTGTAGAATCGGCCACGATCTCTTGCTTCAAACTTTTCCAGCCATCGCACCCCCATTCAAAGTAAACACATATCCAGATCGCGATCTAAAATCATCTATATCAGTTTGAAATCTTGCATCTCGTGTAACCATTTACAACTAGATCATTTTCAAAACCTCCATAGACCAAGAACACTTCCTTAGTCCTTCTTAAGTACTTAAGGATGTTCTTTATCGCTATCCAAAGTGACTCTCACTGGATCTCGATCGATATCTGCTTGTAGTGCTCAAAGCATATGATACATCAAAGTCGAGTGCATAACATGGCATACATGATAGATCCAATAGCCGATGCATATGGAATCTTATTCATACGGTCTCGCTCATCATTTGTCTTAGGACATTGAGTCTTCTTGAGACTTATCCCATGAGACATTGGCAACAATCATCTTTTAGAGTCTTGCAAACGAACCTATTCAACACCTTGTCTATGTAAGCACTCGACTTAGACCGATTAGCCTCTTAGATCTATCCCTATAGATCTTTATCCCTAGGATATAGGCCGCATCTCCTAAGTCTTTCATTGAGAAACACTTCCCTAACAGAGACTTGACATTCTCGCAATGTTGGGATGTCATTTCCAATGAGTAATATATCATCAACATACAAGTACTTAAAAAATAACTACACTCCCACTTACCTTCTTGTATACACAAGGCTCATCTTCGTTCTTAATAAAACCAAAATCCTTGATTGCTTCATCAAAACGAAGATTCCAACTCCGAGAAGCTTGCTTTAATCCATAAATGGATCTTTGAAGCTTGCATGCATACCTTCCTAGAATTCTCGGGATGTACAAAACCTTCAAGTTGTGTCATATACACGTCCTCAAGCAAATTTCCATTAAGAAATGTTGTTTTTACATCCATTTTCCATATTTCATAGTCATAATATGCAAAGAATGGTAATTAAAATTCTTATGGATTTAAGCATGACTATCGGCGAAAAAGTTTCATCATAATCAACACCTTGAGTCTGCTCGAAACCTTTTGCTACAAGTCTTGCTTTAAAAGTATGCACTTTGCCATCCATGTCGCTTTTCTTCTTGAAAACCCATTTACATCCAATGGTCTTACCACCTTCAAAATCAACCAAGTTCCAAACTTGGTTATCATACATGGATTGCATCTCGAGTTCATGGCACTTAGCCATTTATCCGAGTCCTGTCCAGACATAGCCACCGATAAGTGGTGGGCTCATTTTGGTTTATAAGCAACACATCACGACTATCGCAATGAGAAATCCGAATCTCTCTCGCTCATGTCTTACCCTACTAGATTTACGTGGGCCTTGTGTCACTTGTGGAGGTTCAACTGGTTCGAACGTTGTTGAACTTCCAAATAAGCGTTCGATGTTTACTTGTGATTCTTGAACTTCTTCAAGATTTATTTCTCTCCCACTAGTGTCTTTTGAAATAAACTGTTTTTCCATAAAGGCAACATACGAGCAACAAACACTTTGTTATCGTGGGATTATAAAAGTAATATCCTTTTGTTTCCTTAGAATACCCCACAAATAAACACTCGTCGATTTAGGTGCTAGTTTTTCGAGACTTGTCGCTTTACGTAAGCCTCACAACCCCAAATCTTAAGAAAAGACAAACTAGGTCTCTTCCCGTACCATATCTCATATGGTGTTTTATCAACCGCTTTAGAAGGAACTCGATTTATAGTGAAAGTTGCAGCTTTGTAATGCATAACCCCAAAAGGATAATGGAAGATCTCGCACGACTCATCATAGATCGAACCATATCTAATAAGGTTCGATTTCTCCTTTCGAAACTCCATTCCATTGTGGAGTTGTTTGGTGGAGTCAATTGGGAGACAATCCCACAATTTCTAAGATGATCATCAAATTCTTGGCTTAAATACTCACCACCTCGATCTGATCGAAGTGTTTTGATAGTTTTACCAAGTTGATTCGCACTTCATTTTGAAACGTTCGAAACATCTCAAATGATTCACTTTATGTTTAATTAGATATACTTAACCATATCTCATTTGAAATCATTAGTAAATGTAATGAAGTACGATAACCTCCTCTAGCCATTGTGTTTATAGGACCGCATACATCAGTATGTATTAGACCCAATAAATCACTTGCCCTTTCACTGTGTTCAGTATAGGGACTTTTAGTCATCTTGCCTAGTAAACAAGATACGCACGTTTCATATGTTTATAAATCAATTGAATCTAGAAGTCCATCTTTATGGAGCTTCGTTATGCGTTTCTCATTTATGTGCCCGAGACGACAATGCCAAAGATAGGTTTGATTCAAATCATTTGACTTGAATCTCTTTGTATTTATGTTAAAGATTGGAGTATCAGTGGACTTTTTCATGCTTAGAATATAAAGACCATCATACAAATCAGCATTTGCATAAAATATGTCTTTACGAGAAATAGAACATCTATTATTTGCAATAATAAAATCAAAACCATCCATATCCAAACATGAAACAGAAATGATGTTTCTGCTCAAGGCAGGCACAAAATAACAATTATTTAAAGTTAAAATAAGTCCACTAGATAAAACTAAGTCATATGATCCAACAGCCAGGGCAGCAACTCTTGCTCCATTCCCTACGCGGAGGATGACTTCTCCTTTCTTCAACTTTCTACTTTTGGTGAGTCCCTGCACATTTATACAAATGTGAGATCCACATCTGGTATCTAATACCCAGAAATCACTAGTAGATAAATTAATTTCAATAACATAAATACATGTAGTGGTAGTCGCACTACCTTTTTTCTTCCTTAGATCTTCCAGATAAAGTTTGCAATTTCTGAACCAATGTCCAGGTGCATGACAGAAATGACAATTTTCTTCTTTTTCTTTTGGGTGTTTTGAAGCAGGAACAGGCTGGGGTTTGACTTGTTCCACAGGCTTTGCGACAGGTAGCGCAAAAGCCTTTGCAACTCTAGCCTTGCCTTTGCCTTTCTTCTTCATTCCCTTTCCCTTTTGGACCATCAACACATTACTAGAAGGTTTCTTGATATTTTTTTCAGCAGTTTTGAGCATCAAATGCAACTCTGAAATTGATTTCTCCATATTATTCATATTGTAGTTCATCACAAATTGTGAGTAACTCTCTCGGTAATGAATTCAAGATCAAATCCGTAGCCAACTCTTAGCTTATGGGGAATCTGAGTCTATCAAGCTGGTCAACATAGCCCTTCATCTTTAGAACATGAGGACTAACTGACGCACCCTCAGTCATCTTGCAAGAATGTAGGTTTTTGACTGTCTCGAACCTTTCTTGCCTAGCTTGTCATTGGAACATTTCCTTCACGTTATAGCCATGTCGTAGGCTTCCATTAGTTTCGTGTCCTTCGAAGTTCAGAACCATAGTTGCCAAGCATAATACATGCAACATCGCAGAATCGTTGACATGCTTACTATGCGCATCCTTCACAAACTTTCGTAGCATTGGGTCGGTGGGTCCATTGTGGATTGGAGCATCCAGGACATACAACTTGCGTTCATGCTTAAGAACAATTCTTAAGTTTCTGAACCAAATCAAGAAAGTTAGTCCTGAGATAGCTTATCCTTCTCAAGGATGGATCGCAGATGACAGGGGATTATTGTTACTTGAATAGGCCATTGATCTACAATAAAGATTATGCAAAGTTTATTTTAGTATAGAGGAATAGACTCCCACTAAATTAACAACCCTTCTAAAACATACTATTTATTTAGGGGACTAAAATCCATATTTCACCTAATTCTATGACAAATATGGCATGAAACACGTAACTAGATTATTTAGGTAGGTAATGCTTACCAATTACATCTTATGTAATTTTTAGATCCTTTTATGAGATACGGGACATCTTATGTATTAGCATGTTTTTATCTCATCATTTGCCTAAAGCTCAAAACTATTTTGATGGCTTTATTAAGTCGAACCATTTTAAACATTTAGGTAACTCTTACCCAACTTGTCTCACCAAGATAACACAATACACCCAGCTATGGCTGAAACTATATTAGTGTGATCGAGGCCTTTGACAAGTGTTTAAAATGGATGACACGAGACTTAAAATTTAATAGAGGGATTTTATTCAGTTTTAGTGATTTTATGTAAACAATGAAATATCATATATTTTATTGATTTGTTCAATCACTAAACAATTTGGAGATTTTTTTTTTTTTTTTTTTAGAAGACGAATCTCAATTCCGAAAATTAAAATTCGCTATAGAAAATCATAATTTCCGCTGATTTTATTATCATTAATTAACCCCTTAATTTATCCGAAATTAAGTCAATTAAAACATTTTAATTAACTCGGGCCCCACATCTAACTAATCATCTTATCCTAATCCAATTAGGATTTAAGATATTTGAATCCTAGTATATCACCAATAACAAGATTCTTGATATTTATCTCCTATTCTAATTTGTTATCTATCTTTATCAAATAGAAACTTCATAACAAAATAGATATAACAAGATAAATAATTAATTTCGAAAATTAATTAATTATTTTGGATTTAAGATATTTGAATCCTAGTATATCACCAATAACAAGATTCTTGATAATTATCTCTTATTCTAATTTGTTATCTATCTTTATCAAATAGAAACTTCATAACAAAATAGATATAACAAGATAAATAAATAATTTCGAAAATTAATTATTTAATTTGAATTTAAGATATTTGAATCCTAGTATATCACCAATAACAAGATTCTTGATATTTATCTCATATTCTAATTTGTTATCTATCTTTATAAAATAGAAACTTCATAACAAAATAGATATAACAAGATAAATAAATAATTTCGAAAATTAATTATTTATAAATAAATAATTTCGAAAATTAATTATTTATAAATAAATAATTTCGAAAATTAATTATTTATAAATAAATAATTTCGAAAATTAATTATTCGCAATTTCGGTCCTCATCCAAATAATCACAAACATGTAATTGAATCATGAACTACTATCCCAATCGAACCTAATGGTATCATGGATCATAGAACACGAAACTCAATTCATTAAAATTATTCAAATTAACCTAACATGGTTACTAGCATGTACGAAACAAATTTCAATTAAATCACGAATATATGTATCATATACACAAAAACATGATAATAAATCTCACAGAAAACCTTATGTATATCACATATACATCAACTATTAACATGCTTTCAATATATATCATGTATATATCAGAAGAAAACATGCAATGAATTTAATGGAATCGAACTCGATGGCTCGATACCACTTGTTGGGTTTTGGGGTTCATACGCAATGAAATTACAAAACAGCTTTTGACAAAAACCCCAACAGATCCGAATCTAATTCCATTAAAAACGTTTAAACCATGAAAAACTTAATCATACCTCAATCACAATATACCTTTCTGAAGGTTGATCGGTCTCTAAGGCGCTGCCAACGACGAACGCCCTCTATCAGCAGTCCACACATGAACGGCGGCCGAGATTTGAAATGCTAGCTTCGAGAGAATACCAAACATTTTTGTTTCTCTCCAAAACGATCCAGAGCATACCAAAAACCCTAAGTTGTTTCTAAAACGAAAATAGAGTTTCGACCTTTTTCTTTTTTCGTACCTGTGTTCTAACTTAAAACGTCTATTTATACAACCCTTGTATATAGACGGTTAAGTAAATTACACATATACCCTTACTTAAAGAAGTATAAGTGTAATACACCACAAGGACGTTTCTGTCATGAATTTTATCACATAAAATTCATTTTTCTGAATCATCTTAAAATCTCGCAAAACCATTCTTAGTGTGCGACCCAATAGGCTCATACAACGTTGGCAGTGTACCAAAACACATTTTGGTATACAAGTCATAAGTAGTCTATAGCAAGACATTATGACTACCTAAGTTGTACGAATATCAAATCAATACAACCTAATCAATAGTGTATATAACATCCTTTTGTCACACGATATCCTTTTGATCAAACATAAGACATGGGATTGTCATCCAACATGTTCAATCGTACTAGTCTCGATCTCTAGTACACGATCTGAAAACATCCAAGTGACATTGATCAATATCAATTCACTTAGACTAGGTCTTTTAACAAATCTAACACATCGAGGATCCACTAGATATCTTTCTTTATATGAGAGGGACAAATTCTATCTCGATTACACAACTTCATCACATTGCTCACACAATAACCAATCACAACCTTTATAATCGTCCGAAGTTAAAGACAACGTTTGATTGTGTCAAATTACTGTGTTCCTAATGTTGAAGTCTCTGGCAATCTCAAGTCAGAGGACTGAAAAATATATCTATCATGAGAAACAACTATGACTTAATCCATGTGATGTTCTCATAGCGGGTCGGTCCAGTACTTTGTTCCCTAACAAGTACTCGTGATCTTGATTCGTATCCCTATACGTATAATCATCATATGATCATCAATCAAGACTCACACTAGTCTTAATTCATTATAGTTCCCAGTATAATGATCGACTAGGGACATTTAGGATATTTATGTAAATACCCATGGATCTTATTATAATGTAAACATGCAAATTAATTATAATAAACAGCAAATGAAATTCTCTATTTTATTAACTAAAAGTATTCATAAAGACAGTTAATTGGATTGACCTAGGGCACATGCCCCATCAGCAAGGGCGTCTCAAGCGTCTACGACTGAGTTAGGAGAACCCGTCATTTGCGTAGGTGTTGTATGTATCTATTTACTATTTTATGAACTTTTGGGAATGACTTGTATACATGATACATGTATATGCTCATCTTTAGTACATTTGTTGTTCTCGATATACATGGTATCTATTGTCGAGTTTCCAAATTATAGGGTTAATCATACCATGCAAACTTTTTATTTCTATCGTGTTTGCGTGCTTCAAAGACTTTCACTTAAATGTTACTTTATAATAATTTGATAAATCGTGAACAACTTAACTTAGTCAATTTAATGTGAATATTCATAAAACATCCATAAATATTAAGTTAAGGCGAATAAGGAACGTATAAAGGTGTAGGTCGTAGGCAGTCAAAATTAAGTGTGCGGTGATGTGGCATGCTTGGTGACGTGTTTGACGACTTGGCGGTACCCGGTTTGCCTTATAGTTTGGGGTCGTTACACTATATAATCTCGTTCAATTGCTTAGGATTTTAAACTCATTGAATGTAAATGAGTTTTCAAGACTAAACTTAATTCTAAAGGCAATATCAAATGATCTAAAGTTTGACTTGTAGATTTGGAATTACATTAAATGAATGTAAACACTATTTTTTGTAGGAGTTTAGATGAATAAGTCTATATGAATATAAAGGAATTTATAGTACAAGAAAATGAACACCTACTCTGTAAACTTAAGAAGTCAATATATGAATTAAACCAAGCTTTCTATCAATGATATATTAAGTTAATGATATCATATCATCCTTTAGACTTAAAAAAATGTATCAATCGATGCATATATTTGAAGGTCAATGAGAGTAAATTCATCATATTTTGATTTTATATACTAATGATATTTTGCTTAATAATAACGATCTTGGTATGCTCTATGAGATCAAAGAATTTCTCTTTCAAAACTTTGAAACGAATGATATACCAGACCAATAAAATTTCGGTTTTATGTTGGCGTGTTAGGATGTTACTAAATTAACCCTTGCATAGATCATTAGTGAGCTGCAAAGAAGGTTTTATAGTATTTATAATGGACAAAAGATCACATGCTCACTTATAAAAAATCTGATAACTTTAAAGTTAATGATTATTCAGACACATAATTTGATGAGTATCTTGACACTATAAAGTCTACTTTTGAATATGTTTTTTTAAATTAATGGAGAAATCTCTTTAAGAGCTAAGCAGACAATTATGACTACTTCTACTATGAAATCAAGCTAAGTTTGTAGTTCAAAACTATAAATCAACGATTATGTTTAAGAAACTTCATTAAAGGGCTTAGTATTGTTAACTTCATTTTCAAGTCATTACGAATCAATATGATAATTCTGCAATTATATTTTTCTCCAAAAATGATTGGTTTTAAACTGGTACAAAATTGTAGAGTAAAATACTTAGCAGTTAAAGAAGTTCAACATAAAAGAGTGTCAATTAAATATATTAGCATAGATCTTATGGTTACAAATCTCCTAACAAAAGGATTACCACCAAAGGCATCAAGAACATGTCGACAAAATGATCCTTAGTTGTTATTCCTAATGATTTTAATTTGAGATTTGATTATGTTTATGTTGATGAGATCTCATTTACTGTACTAATTCTATTAATGTATGTGCACACTTATGTTAATGATGATTATAAGCGAATTTAATCTTTGACACATACATTATGTTTTATGAATTATTTAAAATGAATTAGTAATATTCGAGGTACATGGAAGGGAATATGTCCTATTTTGATGTAACCGCTATGACTCTCATTGCTAATTTATTTTATAATGATTTAATGATGTCAAACATTATGCGCGCTAATATACAAATTATGTAATGTTTGGTCGTAATGTGGGTCAAGTGGGATAACTATTAAGTTATATGTGACCCATATTATTGAAATATGAGACAAGTGGGAGAATGCTAGACCATTATGTGTCTCATAATTTTAGTTTATGCTTACATATTAACCAAAATGTGTAGCGTATGTTTTAATCAACATTATGTTCATTAAACTTCTTTGACGTTACAAATTTGATGAAAATTTGTACTTATTGTGGAAGTTGAATAATTCTCCCTCGAGTCGATAAAAAGACACTTAAACCATCAAACAATATGTCGAATATGTTAAAACTCATGAGGACGATAAGATCTTAGGTTTTACGTGTTTATCTAATCGCTTCCGCAAGTAATTCTCTATTTGATCTAATTCTTATGTTTAAGAATGCTTCCAGCTCCCTATAAATATCATTCCCCTTGAAAATGTGGGTCCTTAATTGGTAGAGGTAACTTTCAAAACCACAAAAGACCAGTCTTGTGTGCACTGCAGCATCATCCTACCTAGCAAGACGGGTGAAAGTCATTACAAGCATGTACAGGCCGGGCTGACACAAATGTGTGTTTGTGTTGTAAATGAGATGTAACCAACTAGCTAGAGATGGTGACTTTTGTAGTGAGGTTAGCCATTGACATGAGTGTTTGAGTACAGTTTTTAATACTTATTTTTGCTCTCACCAACCATAGCAAAACAGAGTCTTTTCTTAGATGTTTAAATATGATTTTTTTTTTTTTTTTTTTTTTTGGTAGCTCAACAACCGTAGCAACATAGTCTCTAATTAGAATCTCACAGTCTCACTTGTCAAAATACCCATATGTCTTCACTACACCCTTACTTTAGTGGGTGGTAGAAGAAGAAGACAATTTTATACAATTATAAGTAGTATTAAGTATATAGTATTTGACCAAGCATATTTAGTAAGATAGTAGATACATCATTTGTTAAAAGGCAAGATTTCGAAAAATCGTGAGTTCGACTTTTACTTAAGTCAAAAAAAATATATAGTAGTTAATGTTAAATTTTATGTCGGGCTTGCCTCTACATGTAGTTACGAGCCTATGAATCTCAATTAATATTGATATTCTTAAATTGTTAAAAAAGATATATTTATATATGTAGTTAATATTAAAAAAGTTTCATGTCGGGCTTGCCTCTACATGTAGTTACGAGAGTAATTAAGTCTCAATTAATATTATCTTAAATTATTAATAAAAATTTTTTAGTTAGAAGAAAAATAAATTATTTATATATTTTATTTCGAAGTTTCACTTAATTACTCACTTGTATATTTCATTTTGGAGTTTTCACAAACTCGATGTGGGACTATTAATCAGATTTACGTAGCTCCAACAATTAATATTATCACTGTACCAAAGAAAATTGAAGGCCTAAATAGTAGGTCCCTAGAAATTAAATTTCGGTTGGTGGAGTACAGAATAGCATCAAAAAGTGCACCACAGCTAATCAAGAATATCTAGGCTGTCCTAAAATAGGCCTTCTATAAGCCCATGTGAACGAATTTAATTCAACTCGAGCTACGAACTTACGCTTCATGACACGATTGTAATCCAAAAATCTCAAAACATCCAAAGATTCCAAAGAGAGAAAATGGGAAGCTTTAATTAAGAGAGACTGGTGAAGGTGACAATACCTAACGTGAGACCATATCTATATGACCATGTGAGTGCTCAAAATGGCACTATAGACTATAGACTATAGTTGGCACAACATAAAATAAATATTGAACAACAACTTTTGATTGTGCGTCCCACTTCGAATCAATCACATGTATACAAATACATACAAAAAGTATCCAAGATTCTTATTTATTCTATTCCTACTTTCACAAGGTCAAGATCAAAGCAAAACATAATTCTCTGTTTTTAAAAACCACAAAAAAGGGAAATACAAACTCAAATAGAGAGGGTGATCTTTGCATAAAAATTTGCACAAATTGTTTGAGAGATACTCCTCTTGAATGGTTACATAAATAAATGAAAAAACCCAACAAGGCTTCGACATGATTGGAAAGCGTTGCGTTAGCTTTAATCAAATGTTTCGAGTTTGAGTCTTAAGTAAAGAGTCCTTTTAAAATCTTTGAGGGATGTTTGATAGTTTACGCAACAAAAAATATCGGATAGTTTTAGGAAAAAAGAAAAGAAAATACCAACAATTATTTAATTCGATTATAATTGACTTATTGGAAGGGTCACTCATATACGTATGAGAATAACTAAATATGAATTAATCGATGTAGTTGGTGTGAATACCACTTGAAAAATCAAAACAAAACAAAAACAAAAACAATTAAAGAAATAAGAGAGAGAAGTTAATGATACTCACGTCCCACCTTCCCAAATCCTTACTTCAATCCAACTCCACTTAATTTTTCTTCTAATCTCCATTTCATCAATCACTCCCACCATGTAATTCCCCCGCAAACAAACCCTTCAATTTGATCCCTTATTTTTTAAGGGATTCCCAGATTTTTTAAGTTTTTGTATGATTTTCTGGGGCACCCCTTTTGATTGCCAGCCATGACTGAAGTCCTACACTCCCATTTACCCAACAATGGCCCTCTCCAGACAAAACAGATTTCACAAGCCCAGTCTCCGCCACAGACCCATTTGAGCAACAACTCTGAAACTTCTCTCTCACAAGCACTAGAGCTAGATCAAGACGTTGAGAGCAAAGATAGGGACAAAGAGGAGGATCAGCTGTCTCTGTTGGCACTTCTGCTAACTGTGTTTAGGAAGTCTTTGGGTTCTTCTTGTAAGAATTTGAGGGAGGAGAAGATTTGTTCTGGTATGGAGATTGGGTGGCCTACAGATGTGAGGCATGTTGCCCATGTCACGTTTGATCGCTTTAATGGCTTTCTTGGGTTGCCAGTTGAGTTTGAACCAGAAGTGCCCAGAAGGGCCCCCAGTGCAAGGTCAGAGGTTCATTCACCATTTGTGCAGATTTTGTGAAATGGGTTTTGGTTTGTTTGATCTCTAGAGCTTGATTTCTATTTTGTTGTGTCGTTCTTGTTGGGTATGTTTGATGAGTTGACCCGGAATTGTTTTTGGGAATTTACTCAGATTGTGAATATTTCTATGCTTAATTTGAGTGTTTATGCATTTTGTGAAATGGGTTTTGGTTTGGTTGATCTCTTGTGTTTGATTTCTCTTTTTGTTGGATTTGTTTGATGAGTTGAGTGCCTGAATTGTTTTTGGGAATTTACTCAGAAATCTGCATCTTGATTTAATGGCATTGCTGTAATTGATCCTTTTTGCCATGGAAAAAAATCTTTATTAAGTTGTATTTTCTAGTAAAAGTGTGGAATCTAATGCTAAAAAATTTGACACGGAAGAAACTTAAGAAATTCGAGATGGTTTAGCCATGTAGGGGCAGGCCTAAGATAATGTGAGACACATTAATTAAGAAAGATTTAAAGACTTATGAAAGTACGCCATCAATTGAATTAAATCGAGCAGAGTGGAGTTTGATCCATGTAGCTGATCCCAGTTGACTAGGGATTGAGGTTTTGTAACTTTTGTTCCTGTTGGCAATGCCTTCCTGGAGAGGTCCAAATAGTTTGTATTTTAGTACATTTTGGTGTTGAGGACTGTTCTTGAACATCTGAATTGTGTTTGTATCTTTTTCATGTCTATTCTTATCTTTTGTCAAGTGTCATTGCTCTTTCACTCTCTTTCTGTATTTTCCCTTCCTCTTTTACTTCATTTCTTTTCGAAATCGTGCTTTCCCTTTAGCTCAAAAATTTGTCTCTCTCTTTTTTTTTGGAGAAATTGTGTGAAATCTTTTGATTTTCTTGGACTTGCCCTAATTGTTGCTCATTTTAGTATTAGTAATAGACAATATCCTCTATATTCCCTCTCTCTCACTCTCAAAAAAAAGTATATGATAAAGTAAAAAAATAAAAATTGACTGCATCTTCTCACTCATAGTTGTTGTTATTCTTGAATTAGATGTTGTTATTCTTGAATTAGATGACATATCAGGGAAGTACATGCCACGTTTTTGCTTTACCTGCTTTTGGCCTTGTTGTTAATTCTGAATTTAAGGAACTCATTTATATTTCAAGTGTCTTTGTTACTAAGTTCTGCATCCAAACTGCCAATCAAAAGAGCATTTTTTGATGCATGATTTTCATGCGATAAATTGAATCTATAGTTTGATTAAATTATTTTCTCATTAGGTAATTCTTGCACTAGAACCATTTAGAGCAGGATGCATGATGCTCCGATCCTTTATACGTGTGTGACTTGTTATTCCTTATCCCTTTTACTTGTTTGGATGAAAACCTCATCGAAATTTTACTGGAAGCATTTGTGTCATATTGAGAGTCGAGACATAGAATAGAACTTTGAATAATGTTAGTGGTTGTTTCCTTAGATGAAACTCTACAAAATTCATATGAAGGATTACCTACACTAGAAATTGTGGGAACCACATTAAGGGTCACGTGTGCTTAATAATTTCATTTGTAATGCAGAAGTAGTAGCTGCAGCAGTTTTTTTTTAGGTAGATTTCTTCTTATAGTTTTTCAGACATTGGTAGGTTTGTATGTCGAAACGTAGTAGTGTATTTTCTGAATGTTATGCAGAGCTACATGTTAAAACGGTTTTGTTTATCAGAAAAGACGAGAGTATTTGATTATTTTAGTTTTAGTTGCCGATAATTACTGTATCAGAATTTTTCCTTATTAAGTTTTGGGAGACAGCACTGTTTAATTTTTGTATCCTCCAAGTCCTGCTTCATTGATCCTATTATGAGTTTTTTATTCATCTTAAATTTTTAGATTTAGGTTCTATGTATGATTATTTATGTTTATTAGCTATTTTTTGGTGAAAGGCCAAAATCAGAGTTAATATCTATCTTCAGGATTAATCTAGCCTTTGTTGCTTCTCTTTATAACTATTTGTTGGTGAAAGCCTGAAAGGTATATTCTCCTTCAAGCTTTTAAGCTTTAAAATGTAACCAGTTGCATCTTTGAGTTGTTAGCTTCATCATTCAATTTCTCTGCAAATAAATTACATTGCCTTTTCTTTTCGTTTTCTTTTCTTAATTCAATATCACTGATAGCAGACTCCAACTAATTTAGGATTATAGTTTATCACTGATGTAACTTCTATTATGTTATGAATATGAGATTGGCTTCACTTTACAGTCCCTATTTACTTTTGTCCTATCATATTATATTTTTTTTGCACCAAATAATAATAATAATAATAATAATAATAATAATAATAATAATAATAATAATAAAATCTATTATTTTCTTTTATCAAGTAAAGTTCTAAGGTTCTTTGAAACTTTGTATGTAATTTCTTTTTTTTTTCTGCAAACTTTAATTGCAATTTCATAATTATTCCTTTTCTTTTAGCTAGTTTTTTTTTTTTTTTTTTTTTTTTTTTTTTATGTGTAATGAATGCTTAAAAAAATTAAAAAAAGAACTAAAATCTTAAAGTAGTTCAGAGAATTTTATGTTGTCCATGGAGTCATAAGTTCGTGATCATAAACTGTGATCTTGGTCCATCTACCATTGAAAACAATTAATATAACCATTGCATTTTGTCGGCATGTCTACATGATATTTTGTTCGGCATGTCTACTTGATATTTTGTTCGTACTTTATTATCATGGAAATGCAAATTAATAGTTCTAGAACTGTCAAAACAAGCAACATGCTATGATTTGCTATGGTCATGATAATTCTTGGTAGCTGTTTAATGTTGCTTTTCCCCTTATCTGCGATATAATTGAGTGTCTTTAGAATTAATCAAATGGGTTGTCTCTGATTCCACTGTATTTGGCATCCTTGTTTTATAGTGCAAGTGTCTTTGGAGTCTCCACAGAATCTATGCAGTGTTCATATGATTCAAGAGGAAACAGTGTACCAACAATACTTTTGCTAATGCAGGGACACTTGTATGCCCAAGGGGGCCTGCAGGTACACCAAAGTCGCTGGCATTTCCATTTTTCCATTTCTTTTGTTAGATGAAATGGACTAAACTTGGTGGCTAACTGTAAAAAGAAAGCACAAATTCTCCTGAACTTTAAGGTCCTTACATTTTCACCTGTTTGTATGGTTTATTCAATTTGTAGGCTGAAGGAATATTCAGAATCAATGCAGAAAACAGCCAAGAGGAGCATGTCAGGGAACAGCTGAACAGCGGCGTTCTGCCAGAAGGTATTGAGGTGCATTGCTTAGCAGGTCTTATAAAGGTATTTCTTTTTGAGTTCTACAGAAACTTGCTTATCATGGAATAGGAAGTTCATCATCAGTCCATGAATGCACCATCCATTATTTCTGGACTCTAATCTTTACATTACTCCCGTTTTGAGGAATTGATGTTCTCTTAAAAGTTTTTCATAAATAATGCATGAGAGAGAGAGAGAGAGAGTCCAAGTGCATAACAGTTGCTGAAAAAGATGAATAAAAAAAATACTCACATGCAGGGAGCAAAATAGGATTTAAGGTTGACGAAGTTGGAATTTCCATATGTTATAGCCAAATTTAAAGATCCCTAAGAGGAGGGCCTTGTGGTCTGCTTTAGCAAACGGTAATTAGTTGTTGCATCCCTAGATTTCTTCTTTGTATTGAGTTGACATCATTCTGGCACTTCAAACCTTTCTATGTTGAAGATGGTGCAAATGTGAGCCCAAAACTTGGATTGCCTTTTTATAACATTTCGACGAGTCATCTTGAATAAACGATATAGTCAAAATGTTGAACAAACATTGTCTTGCTATTGTAAATTTTCTCCAAAGTTGCTTGGGAGACTTAGTTCCCACTTGCTAGTCTTATTCGCACTCTCTCAAGACTATGAATTTCAGATATCCAGTTGTAAGTTGAGAGTTCTATGTGGACTACAACTTGACACCTTTCTTTACCTGGTTCAGCACTGACATTTTAGCTACAAGTCCTTTTTTCTTTTTTCCATTGGAGCCCATGCTTTTTATTTCAAACATAAAAAAATATGTGCGCTTGCTCCTGTAGGCATGGTTTAGAGAACTCCCAAGTGGCGTGCTGGATCCTCTTGAACCTGAGCAGGTAATGCAAAGTGAAACAGAAGAGCAATGCGCTGAGCTCGTGAGACTCCTGCCCCCTACGGAAGCTGCTTTGTTGGATTGGGCTATCAACTTGATGGCTGATGTTGTCCTAGAAGAGCATCATAACAAGATGAATGCACACAATGTTGCAATGGTGTTTGCTCCTAACATGACTCAGGTGACTAAGAAATCAGTGTTTCAATTATCGATTTTGTGTCATATCCTTTGTTTGAGCATCATTGTCATCATAATTAAGCTTGTACTCCCAAACGAAACGGGAATCCAGGATAAAAGTTTTTCATTCTTTCATTTGCAGATGGCAGATCCATTAACTGCGTTGGTGTACGCTGTGCAAGTGATGAACTTCCTCAAGATGCTAATTGCGAGGACTCTTAAGGAAAGGGGTGTCTATCTAATAGACTCATCTGATGCTTCCCCTCTGGAGCCTTCAAATGACAATGGCCACAACAGTAGTTCACAGCCCTGCCCGGAGGAACTGTTGTTGGAGAATGAAGAGAATGGCCATTCTTTTGTTGCAGATGAGCCTATTCTTTCAGGGAACCCCTCGAACCAAGTCAAAGAAGATGACACGGCAAAACATGGCTCCTGCAGTTCTCAAACCAGCACAGAAAATGCGATTGCCGATTGGTCCATGGCTCATACTTCTTGCTCTGGGGAGATTCCAATACCAGCTGACTGCACTAAAACTTCTTGTGCAGATACAAATGATGAAACAAACAACAGTGAGGATCCGAGACCGATGAAATTCAACCATCTAGCTCTCCCCGACATGAGCATCAGCCAATCGAGTACTTCTTATCTCTGGAAGGGACCCAAAAAGATTTCTGCACAGCCCAATTTCCGAGTTGCTGGAACCACCACCGAGAAATCTAGAGAATCTTCTGCCATTGCCAGCCGTATAAATTGTTCGAGGACAGCGCGAATTGATGCATGGCAATAAAGCCATGTATAGCTTCCACTGGTTTGTTGACTCACTGCTTTACAACTATAACTATCTGATGAATATGTTTGATTTGAAGTCAGAGATCGATTGTGCATGGGTTTGTACTATTTTCTGTTTGTGGCCTGTCCACATAACCTTTGTTTTGCCTTATTTGGATCATGTTACCCACGCTAACAGCTTTTTATCTCCATAAAAAAACTACTTTTTTTGGTACTTAAGACTGCTCGATTGCTTTTTCTTCTGTTAACATTGATTAATCTCTACCAATCATTACTTTCTTGAACATGACAAATATTCATTCTCTGTCATGCATTTAGCTTGATAGTCTCTTGTGTGAATATAATTTGAGCTATTTGAAGGTGACTCTTCTGTCTCAACAGGAATTTTGCACAAAAGCATATTGGAAATTCAACATTGTGGTTCTCAAAACATTGAGACCACAAGTTTTTTGTTTTCAAAGGACCTACATTTCTAAAAAGATGCTCTCCCATGAAGTGTCAACTTCCTTTTTTAGTTGGGAAGTGCAAAGTGTTAAATACCCTCTTCTTTAGTATACTTCCTTAGATTGAGTATATCACCAAATGACTTAAACTTTAATTTTTTTAAAAGACATTATAAATTTTATATTTTTAAATATCAAACTTTTGAGTATGAACACGAAAAGTCTATTTAAGGCTTCAAAGGATGAGCAACTTTTGAAATGGCATACAAAAGGGTGTCATCTAGATTCCAACAGTTCTCCTTGGTTACCATTAACTTTAAAGTTCTGAAATGTGGTTCTATTGCTGTCATATTCTTCAAGATAGAAGTGATAGAAACCAATGGTTCAGAGAATAGAGCCATAAAGGCCTATTTGCCTGTTTTCCCATGAATTACAGAGAAGCCAATACTCACACCCAATTAAGTCTTTTCTAGGCCTCTATACAACCAAGTGTGTAGCTTACTGATTTGATATAGAGTGTTTGAGTAAAAAGTTGGGGGTTTGAATCCTTTATGGCCTGTTCGGTTCATAGGATAGAGTGAGATAAGTGGTGATACTAAATAATACTGGTGTTTGGTTCGAATATAAAATTGTCCATAGAATTATTTTAACCCACATGAATATGATAATTTAAAACCATGAATTCAATGGTATCATTTTATCTCAATCTTGGTGACTTTCAAATGACCAAAATATACTAATCATAAACACCAAAAACACAAATTCATTTACTATTCTCGATTCTCCAACACCAAAAAACCTATGGTGTGTGACATTAGTATATCAATGTAGCACTATAGTTATCGTCCGCGCGCGAATCAAATCAACAGATCGTTTCCATGATCATGAATCAACACTATTCATCGATGACATATTTAGTACTGCTAAATATTTTTTCAAACTTCAACCGCATTTATTAATTATACCGCGCGATCCTACGAGACCCACCATTAAATTTTTATTTTCATTCATGTTAAGAAAATTATAGTAGTTGTTATATTTTGTAGTTTAAGTATTTAGGACGTTTCTATATTTTGATATATAGGTAGTTTTAGTAATTTTACTTATTTTATGATTTGTTCAGCTCTATAAATAAGAGCACTCTATTGTACTCAATTTGCTCACATTAATACAATTCTTAAACTCTTCTTTGAAATCCATCATGGTATCAGAGCTTGGTTTTTAGTGCTAGGTCGGTCGACCTTCGAGTCGGCGACCGCTCCGTAATGTTCTCTTCCACTTGCGCCCATTTGTTTTAGTTTTTCTGCTTCAGTCATTTTCACTCTCTTGGTTGTTTTTCTTTAATTGACTCTGCCCAACACTAGTACACATATATTGGTGTGTTCATCATCATTCGTTTAAAATTTATGATGTTGGTGTCATCGTTGCATCTAGCCACATTCGTTGTCTGTCTGCTGTCGACTACATTGATTTCTTTGAATGTCTGTCGTCGACTATGTCGACTCAGTTGTTTGCATGTCGTCGACTACATCGACTCTGCTATTTGTCCGCCATCGACTCTGTTGACTTTGATATCCGTTGCTCTACAGTTCTCGTTGTTCTAACTCTACACATCGAATATGTTTCATGTCGTCTTCGGTGGTCGTTGATCTGTTCCGCAACAAACCTTAGATTTGTCGTCTTGGATGGTCATTGATCTGCTCCGCAACGAACCTTAGATTTGTCAGGTTTACTGATTCGATCGACAACCTCAAGTTGAACCAACTTGAGTTTGAGGGTGGGTGTTAAGAAAATTATAGTAGTTGTTATATTTCGTAGTTTAGGTATTTAGGACGTTTCTATATTTTGATATCTAGGTAGTTTTGATAATTTTTTTTTATTTTATAATTTGTTCAGCTCTATAAATAAGAGCATTCTATTGTACTCAATTTGCTCGCATTAATACAATTCTTAGACTCTTCTTTGAAATCTATCAATTTATACTAATACAAATAGACAACACACAACATATCACAATTATTATAGCCGACGAGTTCACTTTGAATTTTCTTCACTATTCATGAATTTTGTTCACTAAATTTGATGGAAAATGTGATGGTTCAAGTTACATTTAGTTTGCTTAACAAATTGATTTATTAGGCTTCTAATTTTGAATGACTTTGTTTAAGTGTAGTTGAGGTTGCTTTAATATGTATATTTGACTTGGTAAGTTTGTCAAGGATATGGGAATGAGTTTGTAGATATAAAATGACACTTTAGTAACTTCACCTATTGAAATCATGTTTAATCCCGCCCTCTATACCCCCAACCGAACAAGTCCATCTATTGGGACTAATACCCAAACTCATGTTATAATTTCAGTGTAAAATAATCTCATGATCTTGGGAGTATTTTACATGTGAACCGAACGGGCCATAAAGGAATAAGATAGTTTCTTTCTTGGAAAATTTTTGGCAAACTACTTTGGGCACCGAGCAATACACCTCTAAACGCATCTATCGACCCAATGTCCAAAGTAGGTTACAGGTTCCTACTTTCTTTATCAAAAATAAAAAGAAGATAAAAAATAAAAAACAACTAATCTACATAGACCTTCACTAAGGGTGTGTTTGATAGCAAAGAAAATGAAAAAAATTATAGAAAATTGTCTACTTTTTTTGTTACAATCATTTTTCTACTTTTTTCTTTCTTTATCAAAAATAAAAAACAAACTTGGCATATGCTACTCTTTCATGGATATATACTTTTTCTTTCTCTCTTCGAAGAACATTATCGTCGAAATCGATGATGATTTAATGCGCAAAACAACTAATCTACATAGACCTTCAAAAAAATTTTTTTTCTAAAGACTTAAAACAGACTTAAAAGGCAATATATTCGCAATGAGATGGACGAGGCTTCACTTCCCAAAATGCGAGACACCAGTAAAAAGGCAAAAACTTCCAACCAATTTTTCCTATTCCTCAAAATTAGACTATTGATTTAGAAACATTGAGGGATGTGAATAAAATTACAAAAAAGTTAGGGCGAACCAACCGCCCTTAATTGTTTGACCATTGATTAGGTTATAATAGCATTAGCAAGAATTGCTTGAGTAAGAGAAAATCACGTTGGAGACCTCAAATCACGTTAGTGAACCAGAGAGACCGGTACGGCAGTCAGTCGAGATAGATAACTAAATTGGTTACAAAGATAAGAAGGCCTACAACACAACAGGTCGAGAGCCCTCAACGGTCCATCAACGGACTGACGTCATCAGACCAGAATCTAACCATCTCATAAGGCACCACCCCAATATTTTCGAGGGACGAGCTAATCAGATCCCGAGGAACAATCCCAGAAATCCTGTGGCGCAAAGTGGATCGTCCACACGTGAGCGAGTTAGCTGTCTACGTGATGAATGAAACACGTAATAAGCGCTAAAGCAACGATGCAGAGCAAAACAGAGCAAAACAGAGAGAGAGAGAGAGAGAGAGAGAGAGAGAGATGGTGATGGAGGGTTGTGGATGTGGTGGTGGTGGCGTTGATTGTTAATTGTTGAGCCCCCACGTAATCACCCACTTCATCAATTCACAACCTCTCAATCTTCGATCTGGGTCTCTCTCTGATTGATTGTTTGAATTGAATTCTGATCGAATCCAGTACTGTTTCATTCATTCATTCATCAATAGTACTTTCTCTGCAATGGCGTCTTGTGGGGGGCTGCAGCAGATATTCGAGAAAAGGGCGTTGCCGGAGAAGCCCACGCTGATTGAATCTCTGTCGTGGAATCAAATCAAGTCCATCAACGACCACTCCCCTTCATTCACTGATGAAATCTTCGGCGAGCTTCATTTCAAAGAAATTCAACACCACCAACCATCATCACCATCAGGTCCATCATCAACACCAACAAAAACAGAGAAAGCAGAGTCTTTGATGGGTGGTAGTAGTAGTAGTAGTAGTCGTACCACACATGCCCAACAACAACAACAACAACAACAACAACAACAACAACAACAACAGCATCTACAGCTATGCACGGAGGGGCTTGGGTTTGAGAGCTTTGATGATGTGGAGGAGATCAACAGCAGAGAAGATGATCGGTCATCGACATCGTCGTCATCAACGTCGTCGACTACATCGATTGTTAATCATAATAGGAGTTACAAGTACGGGAGGCAATTTGAGAGATCAAGGAGTATGAATAGTAATGGTTCATCAAGTGTGGTCAAAACATTTCCTCCACCAATTTCATGCATAGGGAGGAGTGGGAAGCCATGGATTTGCTTCAAGTCTTATAGACATGATGGGAGGTTTGTGCTCAAGGAGGTTAGAATCCCAACCCATGAGTTCTTGCATGCATGTAGAGAGGATGGACGGTTGAGGCTTCATCTGGTGCAACCAGATGGACAACAACAACCACCTCGAGATCAGCAAATTGATGATGATAATGAACAAGATCAAGATGATGATGAGGTTGAGGGTGATGAAGGAGAAGAAGTAGATGATGAGAAGATTGATCAAAGCAGCAGCATAGATGAAGCCAATTCTTGAAAGAATCAAACATGGGTGATTAATTAATGTTCCAAAGTTTGATTAATTGTTGATGAAAATTCAATCTGTCTTATCTCAATTTTGTCTTTCAAGTGTTGATACAATTTTTTTTTTAAGTTAATCAAGCAATTGCTAATCTCTAGATCAAGTTAATGTGATTTCTTAATGAGCAGTAATTAGGAAACTTAAAAGTCGCCTTAAATGTGATTTCTTCATGAGCAAGCAGCAATAATTAGGAAACCATATATCGCCTAAAAAGATACTGTCCATTATTCTTGGGGATTCTATGTCCAGTTTCAATGTCTACCAGAAGCTTTAATTAGGGACAGATTGGAACATAAATGTTTTTTTTTTTTTTTTTTTTTTTTTTTTTTTTTTTTTTTGCAAGTAAACATTGTTTTTAATCAAAGAAACTTTTTGAAGGAAACTTAAATACATGATTCTAACTTGGGACCTCTTCCAACCTTACATTTTTAACAAGTTATGTCACTAGAGTTGCAAAATCAATACTAGAATGACAATGGGATAAATCAAACTCGAAGTCACATCCTTATAGAAGTCTCCACACGGCCTTGACCCAAGTCACAATGAGATTTGTGTATGCCCTCATGCCAAGGTTCAGGTGTGACTTATTGATTGCCATTCTACTATTTCCCTTCCAATATTCACTTTTAGCCCTTTTTCATTGGGTGATAAATTAAACAATTGAACTCCTCAATTTTGTCTCTCTTCAAAAAATTTGATAAAATAATTAAAAAGCTTAATGAACTAATGCCACAAAGCAACATACTAATCCTCCCTTAACTTGGCCTCTCTGGGTTTCCAAGTGAAATTCATCGCAGTTGCAATGCACATAAAACACCCATTTAATCCATCTCCCAATCCCACTCATGACTCATCCTTCTTTCTCTCTCCTATCTACACAACAATGAGAAATGCTATTCTTTTCGGACAGGAAGTCCTAACTTCTTTTTATGTGAAATTTCATTATTTAGTAGTTCCCTTCATATCTAACCAAACAAGAGGGTTATGTGGGATGACTTGGATCCCTCTCTTATCCCCAAATCTTACCTTTTGACAATTGATGCATCATCCATTTCACTAAAGATGTTTTGGCCCAAAGGTACCGATTTTAGCAATTGAGAAACTTTCAATTTTTTGATTAGAGATTGTCGCTCTTATGGTCCTCCTACCTTCCTCACGGCCGGGATTAGCTTGGGCAAAAGTTTTGGACACCATGACTATAAAACTTGCATTTGTAGGATTCCAGGATACTTAATGACTTCACTGCAAAAAGTTGTCCAAGAACTTGTACTGTATTACCATAGATATGGAAGAGACTATTCTGGTCACCTTGATAACACAAAAATGGAAATAAAAAAAGTACCAGATTTTTCAAAGCTCATTTTCATGGCAGGTATGAGCAGTAGAATTAGGGCTTTCAGAAAGTAACCAAAACTGTAGGACCTACATTAGATGGAGACAACTTATTAAAGTTTCCAAGAAAGATCAATTTGATATCCCTACAAATCTAAGGTCATTTTCGTTAGACTTCATGAATTGACAAAAATAAAGACATGGGCATCCTGCATCCATGCATGAAAGCACATAAACAAAAGATTCTAAGACAGAACATTCCCAGACCTATCTTCAACCAGATCTGTTGTCACCACTAAATTGGAACCAATCAGTGTTGAGTTTTTTTATCTAGCACACTGTTGGTGATAAGATGTGGGTATGAGGTAATATGTTGATTCCAGACTACAGTTTCCAAGTGATTTTTCTTAAGCCATACAAACCATGGAAGGGAATTATCCATTCTTCTACTTTTGAAGGCACTTATTAGTCTTGTGGTCATTTGTGTTCCAAGTGCTAGATTTTTAAGCAAAGCTTTAAGTGATTGATTTCAGCATTCTGAAGCATCTAGAGATATATTTTCTAAAGCAAAAAAGCTTTATTCTTAAAATATCAGTCCAAAAGAATTAGTCAAGCTCTTTGGAAGTGAAAGCAACAACAACATAGCCGCAATCCTAAATTACTTGAGGTTGGCTACATTGATCAAAGTCTACCCTTACCTCGTTGAATTTCTTCAATATCTATTGAGTCGAGTTTTCTAGTAGGGGCATTTATAGGATGTCTTTGGAAGTGACAATTGAAATAAATTACAAAGCATACCATATATAATTAGATGGATGTAACAAAGTTATTTAAATCTTCTTATTATTAGTAATCCATTAGCACCTTATGAGATTTTTGTTTGGTTACACTAGTATATAAATCCTTTTTCCTTATGATCTAACTTCTGCATTTAGACTCCAGTTCTGTTTGCAGATAATCTTTAAGCTAGTTTCAAGTTATCCGTCAGGAAATGCTGACCAAAAGGCTTAATAACTTCAACTTTAAACAGTTATCTGTAAGAGTACGAAAATCCTAACAAAAGGTGAGCAGCGCTAATCAGTAATAATCATAGAATATGAAATTTAGATCAAGCAGACAATAAGTTACCTTCAGCCTTTGTTGCTATATCGACCTTTGAATCTGCTTTCTTAACACCCTTATACATTGGCAAGCACCCTTTTCCTCTAAAAGAAAACCCAACCTATTCGCTTCGAAGCCAATGCAATACTTGCCAGACTATAATATGCAGATTGATTTTATGATGCTAACAGTAACTATACATTGATCAGAGCTCTCGAAAAACAAAATTTAAGGCAACAACTGTTTGGACATAATTACCTGTATATCAGAATGTAATTCAAAGAAATTGCTTGATTCTGGACACACAAGGACATAAAGTCCAAGCTTTTCTAATGATTAAGCAGTGTAAACCATTTGTAGGTACAGGATTATTGTTACACATTTCTGGGATAATGTGCAAAAGAGAATTTCTTTAACATGGAATCTCCATGTACTACTCATTTTCTTTTTTCTGAAAAGGATTTGAAGAACTTAGTTAAAAGAACAAAGATTTAATTTACCTTCAGGTGGTAATTTGAGACTATTGAATTACAGTCAAGGGTTGCAGCCATCTAATGTAAGGAGCACTTTATAAAGTTCAGGACGTCGATCTCGAAAGACTCCCCAGCCGTGTCTCTTGGACTTGATCTTGTCCAGCTCAAATTCTGCTACAAGAATGTCTTCATCTTTATCATTGGCAGATGCAATTATTTCTCCAGTGGGTCCTGCTTGTCAGTTCAGTATTGATATTAATCAGATATATCTCTATATCTATATTCTTATCTTCTATTAAAAAAAATCAGATATAAGTATAACTTATAAGACCTTAACCATAACTATTCACATCATATAGTGCTGTAAAAGAACTTAGGGAAGATATACAATCAACAGTGAAAGTTAACCTGCAATGAATGAGTTCCCATAAAAAGTGATATTGCTTTTTCCATGTTCGGTCTCAATGATCTCCTTTCCAATGCGATTTGAAGCTACTAGAGGTACCTGAACATATCAAATCAAGGTCATTCCTTCAAAACAAGCTAGAGTCCAATCTCGGACTTGAATTAACCAAATTAACAATTGATGAAGCAAATAACCAATTTATTTCATTTGCTCCAAAATCCTAGATGATTATTTAACCTTAAAGTAATTTGAGGATCAGAACTTCATTTCATGCCTGATCGCTTCAATCCATTTAAGTCCGTAGCATCTACCAATTTAGCCATGTCCCCCCACCATCAGGGATTCAGGATGCAATTCATCCCATTAAATTTACAGCCCTGGCCAAGTGGACAGCACAAATAAATAGGCCATGCTATAGATGCATTTTTCGATAGGGTTAGAAAAAAACTAATTTATATACATTCTAAAGAACAACCTTCTGAATGCTGCAAACTAATTCAATGTCTATCCTACTATATCAGGGCTAACTTACCAAATTAGCCCCAGCATGCCCTTGCATTACTCGCTTCCAATGGTCACGAGAATCAAGTCCGTCATCTTGTGGCTCCGAACCAATAGCTGTAGGATAAAACAATATCTCCGCACCTTGAAGAACCATAGCACGAGCTGCCTCAGGGAACCACTGATCCCAGCAAATAGCTGCCACAATAAGTGTTACAAACATGTTACTTCATCATATCTTTTAAGAAAAAAGTACGCTAAAGAGTAAAAAATTGAGTGAATCTAAAATCAGAGAAGATCCAAGTATAATGTGGTGGTTCGACCATAGGTCCACACAGGTAGTAGGTATGCTGCAAATTTGGTTATGCATTTACAGGTACTCAAGATGAGAACTTAGACCACCCTCATTGATATACTGGACCAACAAATAACTGACGAATAAAGTCTACAGACCTATTCCAATTTTTGCGAACTTAGTCTCGAATACCTGTTTCATGAAAATACTAGCTAGGTAAGTTTCTTAATATCAATTGATCACCAAAGGAACTATGCGATACTATAAAATAGAGGATATGACAACCTTGAAGCCAGTGTCACCAGGATTGAAGTAGAACTTTTCTTGATAGCCTGAAAAGCAAAGTAAAGAGGTAAAAATAATATAATGGGAATAGATCAATAGAAGAACCTGTGAAACATGCTTGCCTGGTCCATCTGGGATGTGAGACTTCCGATATAGTCCGAGATCTGTACCATCGGCATCAATTACAGCTACGGAATTATAATGGGCATTATTTGCTTCTTCAAAGAAGCTCACTGGAATCACCACTCCCAACTCTTTTGCAAGTTTCTGCATTCTGCATATATGCGAATGGCATTAGGACAAGGCTCTTCTGAATGGAGAAAGCAACCGTTTATAAGCATTACAACTATTACACACAGAAATCAGAACATGGATCAAATATAAAGCAACCAAATAAATAAATGAAGGGAATATCTTCTACAAATTAATCTCAAAAATAAATTTTTAACAGTAAAGAAAATAATAAGGATTGCTAAGTGAAATAGAATACTAAACCAAGACTACCAAGATAAGCAGAAGGCCTAGTTGCCAGTCCATGGTGAATGTGCCATTCCATAATCAGTATTTAATGCTTAAAATCCTGCTCATTCAAGGCGACAATATCGCTACATTTTCTTTAAGAATGCTACTACTAATTAATGAAATAAGACATGAATTTAATTGCTGTGAAATAAATCATATATAATACGAATGACAGCAGACGCTTGTCGCAAACGACGTGAATTGGGATGACATGTTCTTCAGATGAAAGAACTACCAGACTATCAGAAAAAGAAATACAATCATAATACCAATACTAGGAATTCAATATGCCATTAGGACAATGAGAAATTAATACAAAAAGATATATAGAGAATGTGATGTGATGCTCATGTTAGATGATGGGGGGATAGCAAACTACACAAGAATAATGGAAATGTAAACCAAAGAAGACACAGGGCATTGAAAAAAAGTTCAGATGTATGTACACTTCTCTAACCTTAAAATGGTCGGATGCCCTTTATAAGGTTTCGCCCGTCGAAAGAAATCCTCCCTTTGTGCTTGGCAGAAATAATATCCCTCAAATAGTTCCTGAAGGCAGTCAAAAAGGGGCCAAAATCAAGGAAAAGCGTTACCAACCATATGGAAGAAATCAAAACAATTCTTCACCAGGCCAACCGCACTCCTCAAAGAAAGAAATTCATTAGAGGTTAGTTATACTTCATTTTTGCACGCTTATGATGTGCCATTGCCTAAAAATATAGGAATGGGACTATAGCAAAAAAAAAAAAAATGGAAAAATTTAGATGACCAAATAGAAGCAACGACAGAAATAGATAATTTCAAGTGACCATCACTTCTCCCTTTGGTGGATGATGGGTATTTGGGCAAAAGAAGAGGCATGCCTAAGTACAACACTCCAATAAAAATCCTGAGGAGCTACGCAAGCAAACTATTATCAAAAGCTAAGGAAAACAAAGGTGAGTCATTTTCACTTCAACCATAATCTCCATTTCTTCACTATAAATTCCACGATCTCGAATACATCATCATCGATCATATGATTTCACAGCAAAAAGAGAATGTGGCCGCGATAATGTGAAACTAGATCTGAGAAAAGAAGAAACAAAAGAAGTGCACAAAAAAAAGGAGAAATTGTGCCTTTCGAGTATGTTGGAGAGGTTTTACTGTTTTACCCTTTTGTTCAACACGAGATTTATGTTCTCGTTGAGCTGGTTTTAAGAACTAAAGTGCCTTAACCTAAAAAATAAAATAAAAACCCAACAGTATCAACATCCTCCTCTCGCAACCATCAGAAATAATTAAGCCATCTTCTTTTGCTTAGACAAGTGACGACCCTCCTCATTATTGTCCCCTTATCTGAACCACTAACTACGTCATTTTTGCTTTCCACCCTTTCTTTTGCTCCATGTTGTTTCTCATCATCAACTTCTCCAATTCTCCACTTCCAGCTTGATTTTCTCTAATTGAGAGTGACAAGGCTCCTCACATAAACTAGTGTCCCATACAAAATTAAAGGATCACAAGTGCAAATGTTCACAACCCTTCCATCTTTTCGAATACACTTAAGCGTGAACCACCCCTATCCAGTAGCATCTCACAATTTTTTAAAATGCACAGGGATTCTAAGTAAATATTGGGCGTATTATACATAAACAGACTATAAACAGGTTTTCCGATTGAAAACAACATTGTCCACGACTTCCTCACACCATAAATTTTCATTACCCACACCCGAGATGAAGCCTACATTCGCAAAGTAAGCAAACCCAACCTGCCAAATTTGCCACATACGTCCTTCCCCCCTCACCATCCTTAAATACAGGCAATGATATCTAATTATCTATCCAAACTCCTCGTCCCGAACATCAAATGAAATGATGAAATCTGATTCAACTAATGTATTGCCACTAACCATATCTCAATGAAGAGCTCCATTCAAAAGTTTCCCAATTCCAGAACGACCATAAGGTAAGTTTCAGGTCATTTTCAATGAATCAGAGGCCAACGAATACACATCGCTTGCCAACCCAAAGTCCAAGTTTATATAGGAGGGAGAGTGTGAATGAGTACTCTCTCATGTCTTGGACCATGCCTAATATTACAAAAAAATTGAGCATGGTATTAGAGCCCAAAGTGACCTAACAACCTATTAAAAACCCAAAGTCCAAGAAAAAAAAACTGAAAGGGCTACCAAAAACGAATGATGAAGCTAGACCCATGTTGGAAGACCTGTTGCCTCTGAGGTTCTAACATACATGCCTAAAAAGAAAAAGAAATATGAGACACGAGAATAACACAAGCCCATACTTATCAAATTGAAAGCAAGTCACAACTGGCTAGACCAATAGGACTCTCTCAAGTCGAATAGTTGAGTCAAAAGATAACTACTTATAAGTTTGGAGTTAGAACTCCAAAAAGCCTTGGCATTTTAGAGAACTCTTCCACTTCCAAACTTAAGCCTACACATAAACTAGTCACTCCACACTCTCTCATGGCTTGGACCAGGCCTTGAGCATACAAAATCTCACAGGGTAAAAGAAGAGTGCCTCAACAACACAACCAAGACTAGGAAATAAGCCTTGAAGTAGCAATCATATACTCCCTTCATTCCATATTATCTGTCACATTTGGGCTTGAGCACAGGAATTAAGGTGATGATTGGAAGTCTTTAAAACATAGACATTGAGACTAAATTACCCCTCATTAATAGCCTACTTTTCTTAAGTTTTTGCTTTAGAAGTTAATGTGGAACCCCCGATTGGCACTAATGACATAATTTTAAATTAGGGGGTAAAATTGGAAAAAATACCATAAATGCACCCTTGATTTCCTAATGTGACGCATATTGTGGAACAAGAAAAAAAATTCAATGTGACAGATAATCTGGAATAGAGGGAGTAACATAGAGTGAATTATCAAATTCTCTCTCTTCCACAAAACAAGAAAATGGTAATTGACCTTATTACATATCAGACTCATCACTATACAGTATGAATTAATTTGGTGCATTGCATAACTAGGGCAAGCCATACTGTATGATCATAAAACATCATTTTATATTGTTATCCATCAACAAGCAAATTCCAAACTCAACTAAAAAGCCATTAACAACTCGAGATCGCCGAGTCCTTCTCTCTTATGAATCAATACATACACAGCCCATTCAAATGCGAAAAAAAAAAAAAAAAAAACACGCGCGTGCGCCACAAAAAAAACAAAATCGAACTTTTACACACAAATCATAAAAAAAAAATTCTCTCAAAAAAGGTTCTTAAGAATCTACAGAGCCCAAAGTTCACAAACCTGAATTAGAACGATGTTGGCGCCTTTCGAGTGCGCCACTCTAACCAATCTGCAAAGAAAATGATCAATCATCGTAACAACTGGAAAGATCGTTTGAGTTTACTGAAATCGAGAAGTCCCCAATTCGAAAGATTGGGTTTTGAGACGGAAATCAGCTGGTCAAAGCCATGATTCGGCCTTTAATTCGTGTTTTAGGGTTTGTAGGGAACAGATAAAGAAGAACAAAAATTGAAAGAGAAATGAAAACGAAGATTACTGTTCAGCTTTGTCGACATTGGTGGAGACATCATCAGTGCAAGCGAATTGCAGAGCCGACACGATCACTCTCCTCTCTCCCTCCATCTCCTTCTCTCTCTGTAAGAGTTCAGACTTCAGAGCCTTCAAGCACTGTTGAAGGCGTGGAAAAGAGGAGGCAAAACGGGCTAGCGGTTCATCTTCTTGTCGGGTTGACCCTCAAGTGAGCCGATTAAAATAAACACACCCACGTAGATACGGCATGACATGAATTTTAAACCGGTTAACTCGACATAACACGTATAACTTGTTAAATTAAATGGACGGCTAGAAGACAACAAGGTGAAAGAGGTTAAGAAGATGAAGGGATCTCATGTATATTAAAATATTTTCTTATAGAAGATAAATAGACTTTAATGATATGACTAGTTCGATTATAAGACTTATTACATGTTAAAATTAAAAATAGTGTTGTTTTGTTATTTTTAAAAGTTATACCAAATTATTTATATACAATATTCTAAGCTTAAAAAAACAAGTGTACATATTTATATAATATATTAAAATTGAGAAAAAAAAGCTAAAACTATATATATATGTAGAAAGCATATTTTAAATATCCTTATATAGAAAATATAGATAAATAAATAAATATTTATTTTATTAAATAACTTAGGTAGACAATTTTGATAAACACAATATTATATATATATATATATACACATGACATATGTATATATATATTTCCTTATAAATTAGCCAGGCCATGTCATGGGTTGGCGTGTCAACTCGTGACACGACTCTTGATTGTGTCATAGACGGGTTGGCACGTTTACGACACAAACCCGCATAAGCTCAATCTAAACTCACTAATCTTTCGTTTTAAGCGTGTCGAGTTATCGTGTCATGACTTATTTTAAGCGTGTCGAGTTATCGTGTCATGACCTATTTTGCCACCTTAGTAGAAATTGAAGTCAATGTGTGTAACTGACGAACCGACTTAGAGATATTGATACTAGAGATGCTTCCGTTTACATTTTGATCTGAATCGAACAGTCCTCAGGTAGTTGTATGATTTTGATGTGTTAATGTTTGTCGATGTAGCACTGTCCAAATAAGAAATGTGCATTTTTGCTCGTTATGAACCGGCCGATGTGATGTCAGGGTTAACCAACTGGTAATCTGTACATACTATAAGTAAGAATCATAATAAAGTTAGAACAAGAAATACAAACATTTAATAAAAAAAAGTAAGCGACACTAATATAAAGAAAAAAAAAACTTGATGATCTATAGCTAAACATAGAAGTTACTTGTGTCAAAAGAAAAATATAAGATAATTTGGGAGGCATTGATTAGAAATGATTTAATCAAAAGATTTTGGCAAGTGATCAAAAGCAGAGTATTGATTAAGCAAATGAAGTGCTAGAGTTTGATCTATGTAGCAAAACAAACTAATTTGGAATTGAGGCTTATGGTTGTAGAGGATGGGAGAAGGGATTTGATAAAAAACACACACAATTTTATTTACCATGTATTATGTATATGTACAAAACACGCAGTACATGACAACTGACTCATACATACACACAATGAAGAAGTAACAAGCAACTCAAATGAATCACACATCGTTCTTGATGGAGGCACTGTACCCAGATTGATCATCATAGTACTTAGACCACAGCATCACTCCACCATACTTTCCAGACCCCTTAATCAAAGGAAGCACTTTGGAAGTTAAATCATCACTAGGAATGAATCCACTCCCAGCAGCATCAGCAGCTGCAGGAAGGCCGAGGAATATCTTCCCTGCATTCACAGATGAAGTCCATGTCTTCCACGACTCCTCGAGGTCCTCGATGCTCGCTGGGTTATACTGGCAAGGAGGGTTGTTGTAGAACTGAACCCAAACATAATCAAACAACCCAGTCTTCAATGCACCTCCCACCCATGAATCAGGGAATGGACATTGAGGAGCAGCTGTCAAGTACACCTTCTTGCTCCCCCTGTTGGCGCCGTAGGCGGAGAGGTACCTTGCGAGGTCATCCCAGTACATACCAGTTCCGCCCTCGATGTCGAAGTCGATGCCATCCAGGACGGCGTCGCCAAGTGGGCGAGTAGTGGAGTGGCCTCCTAAGAAGTTGTTCCACAAGTAGGTTGCTACTTGTTTTGCATCTGCCTTGGAGGCAAGGGAGTAGCTCCCTGAAGCACCTCCTATTGTTAGCATGACTTTGATGCCTTTGCTTTGGCAGGCTTTGATGTCGCCGCTCAAGGCGGTGCAGCCGTTGGAGTAGGGGTCGCAGTGGCCGGCCAAGTTGATCATCGGAGTCTGCCCGTTGCCGAATGTGGCAAGGAAGGCTAAGTTCACAAACTTGTAGTTCCCGGTGCCGCAGGTCTCGGCCAAGGTGCCCTCATTGCCATTTTGACCCCAGTAGATTGCTATGCCTCCAGCTTGGAGGCCTATTACCATTGTGAAGATCATGGACAGAACTAGTAAAGAGGATGTGATCTGCTTATGAGAAGCCATTAATGTAGGAATTGTATTAGACTATAAAAGCAATGAAACTATATACGAAGTAGTAATACTGTTTAGGAATCTATTGTGTTGGTTGTGATTGTCAAGCTTAAGTTAGTGCTCCTTTTATAGGGGAAAATATGGGTCCTAGACTGCTTGCCTAGACCATCAAATTAATTAAGAAAATGAGTGCTATCTCCGTAGCTTCTTGGGTAATTTAAGATGATTAGTGATATAATTTGTGATTCTATATATGATATCATTGATATGTGAATGTGTTCCAAAATCTGTAGTTGTTTTGCTTGATTTTGTCACTATTAAATATGGTAATTGTGTTGTTGACCTATCTAGAGTTTTGCTTGGCATGATTAAGAACAATGTTATTGTTATTTGAATATTAAGATCCGGTATTAATTTTGTAGATATAATTAGTAGTAGAAGCACAACAATGATTTACGTTCAGCTATTTAAGAAAGACACGAAGGAGAGCAAATTGTGGTCAAGGGCAGTACTTTGAGAATAAAGAAGGCATCCCCAAATGTACGTTTAGTTTAGTTGTAAATTATAATATAGGAAATATGCAGAGGTACGTTTAGTTTACTTATAAATATGTTTAAACCTAATAGAAGTGCTAGAATGTCAACAATATGTCACACTGCAAGACACATGTGCACCTCGAGATTAAGACATACATAGATCTCGATACGTAACATGCAGGTCGAGATCACATAAAAGGCTCTTGCGAATCCACGTGTCTTGTATTGTGACATTGTTTAAAGTATAGAATAGGTGCACTAGAAGTGCCAATAAGAACTTAGTTCATGCTTGCAAGATTAAAAGAAATTTTTATGCACATATGCAATCAGTAAAGAAGCAATTTGACTTTTGAATTGTCAGATATTTTGCTACTAGGGTGTACCTGATATAATAAACTGTACATCCTATCCGATTCGGTTCAATTATTGCGAATCGGATTAAATTTTATAAGTAGTTGGACCGAATTAAATTGTGAAATGCAATGAGGCAAATGACTAGTTAGAAAGAACAAACGTTGTTGTTTTTACAGAGAAAAAGCAAATCCTTGCCATGCTACAATACATGAATAACAAGCATCAGACAATCAAGTCACCACCCATTTATCATGGGATCTCAGAACCATCAGCCAATTCACTGAACTGCAAGAACCTTTGATAGCTATCTTGAACAAGGCAAAAGCTACATATACATTGTTTAACAATTGCGATCACGAACAAGGTTGCGCTGTCTCTTTAGACGCGATAAAATTGGAGAACCGTATAAAGAAGAATTTGGTGAGAGTACCAAACTAATAGCTTATGATGGTTCGCTTCGACCCGTAGGATACCAAATTCAGTCAGTCAGAATCATGCCTCCTCTTCTCCTTGTGTTTCTTATGTCTCTTCTTGTCCTCGGAATCCCTTGAATGACGCTTCTCGCGCTTTTCAGGTTTTTTCTTGTGTTCATGTTTCCTTTTCTTCTTTCTGTCTTCACCATCTGATCCTTCTTCCACACTGCTCCGTACTGGTGGGGGTTTTGGTAGGACCTCCTTTGCAGGCGCTGATGAGACCTCCAGTCTGCTAGGGGCAACAGATGAAGATTCTTGCCAAGTTCGAGGAGCTCTATGCCAAGAAAGAAGAAGATTCAACACCACGAAAAAGGGAATGAGATTATCTACACAATATCATCAAGCAAAACCAGGGAACTCACTTATCTACGCTCGCATAATCATGCAAATGCCATAATGCACTCAGTCTTTCACAAAAAAACACACAGCAAGAAAAATTATTTCATTGATTGAATTTCTGCCGTAAGCTTTTTACTTGACAACTAGTGAAGGTAGCTGAAAAGGATGCCTAAAATACAAAATATTGTAGGCATCCGCAGTTTCCAAAACCATAATCTTTTTTAGAGAACCAAAGCCATAACATTGTATGTGCAGTAAAACCACAGTTTTTTATTTTTTTAAACTTCAACTGGAATCGAACCCACGACCTCCTACTCCCTCAACTTTGCCTTTTGGCAAGTGATGCTCCATCCATCTCGCCAGAGATGCTTTGGCTGCAGTATAACCACAGTTCTATCATTTAAACTTGGCTCTAACCCAATCTGTCAGTTGATACTTGGAGGATAAATGTTAATTGGCCTTAGTTTTTACATCTTTCGGCATAACTGCACTTTCTTGTAACAAGCGCTAGATAAACACCTGGTTACTTTGAAAGAAATTAGGACTTATTTAATATATTGCAGTACTAAAATAAAATTTTGTTATAATACCTTGAGAAGCCAAGACCTTGCACTTGTGCAGCTTCGGCATGACCTTCTCCCAAGTCTTCTGCGGTGGACCCTTTTTTCACAAGTTCTTCATATTCATGTTTATCAAGACGATTACCTTGAGGTCGACTTGCTCGCTTAGGAGCTAAGCCAAGAGCTTCCCTCATGGCCTGTTCTTCTTCTTCCTTGATCTTTTGAATTTCAGCTTTGGCTGCATCCATATCTGACTGGGAATTCTTATCCCTGGCATACCAGTGGAGATCTTTGCCTGTATACAGAATTAAAATACACCAGTTAACCCTATAAACAAATATCATTCAGTGCAAAACCCACCAAAGTCATAAAAGCCAATGAACAGCCAATAAACAGGATAGACGCTGTCATAATAAGATAGCTCCATTATTTATGACATGGAGGTCATGAGCGAAAACACAATCAATATTTGGATAAGTCAGGACTATCTAATGCTCACAAGCACATCAGTGTTGAGATTATCAAGCACTGCTACACCCTTCCTTCATAGTAGTTTGTACATGTTTAATATTTTTTCCAGATGTCATCATCAAAAGCAACATATAAGATGAATATAATTGATAATGCCAATAAGATTTTGCAGAAATGGTTTAGGAAAGAATCAGTCTATTAGACCTCTGTGCACAAACTGCAAAAACACTTATCTTCAACAATGAAAACCCGTGAAGCGTTCCGCAAAAACACATTAACAACCGAGATCAATGTTTTCAAGGCGGCAAGGTGTTAGGCGTTTTAGGTCCGCCTATTCTAGGCAGTGCCTAGAAGGTGCCTAGGTGGCGCATAGACGGACAAATAAATATTACTTAGAACTCCCTAATAAAAAAATTAATTTATTGAGAGACCCCTCAATATTAAGGGACATATTTTTCACTTATACATTCTCATCAGCATTTTTTCACATCCACACTTTTCCACATATTTTGAAATAAAAGATATTTTCAAACAAATAAAATAATAAATATGGTTTCGTAAATTTCAAAGACGACCTTGAAAAGGTTAAAAGAATTATTTTCATGCCCATCACTTGCCTAATTAAGGACTAGGCGATGGGTACCTATAAACGCCTCAAGCGGCACCTAGGTATTGACCGAGATACTACACACCAACATAATTCACACAAGTGAAGACTTCCCAAGTTCCCATGTAGATCATACTCAAATTAATTCATTACGATAAAAGCATATGTATGGCATCTAAGCCCATCTGCCAAATCCCAAACACGATATCATGTTTTGTGAGTGTCGCACGCATATAGCTTTTAGATAGCATCCAAGAGCCTCCATAACACCTCACTAGAACTCCTAACAAGGGAAATAGATTAAGCCTCCATTAAGTCCTTTGACCTAGTTTTAGAAAATGAGGTTAACCTTAAAGTTCAAAATGCAAGGTTCTTTTCTCTTGAAAAAGGGTTGGGGAGGGGAAGGTAAAGTAGACCTTTACAATGAAATTAGTTTAATGCATGTATCCTTGTATCCTAATTTATGAAGATCTGCACACTCTCCGACGAATTGGGTTGTTGTCCTTTAACTAGTGACTCCGTTCGAGTTCTGAGAATGGAAACACTAACGTTGGGAGCTTAATCGGGTGGTTAAAACCAAAAAAAAAAAACACTAAACACGCAAGAAACAACATAACCTCAATCCCAAATTAATTGGGCTCGGCTACATGGATCAAACTCTTCCATAGTGCCCGATTAAGTGCAATTGATGGGGAAAAAATATAGAACAATACCTTTCTGCCATCTTCCGACGGGGCCATAATACTATGACCAAGGTAATTCTCCCGATCCTTATCAACCTTCACATCGTCCCACTTAAACTCTGCAATATATACACAACCCATTTAAATTTAGACAGATAGGAATAAAAGAACCCTAGAAATCGAAACCCTAAAAATCGAAATTGATGTCGAAAAGGAAGAAACTTACGATCGCGACCACCGCGAACACCTCCTCTCGATGGATGATACATGATTCCCAACTCTCCGTTTCACCGATCACTCTATCTATCAAACTCACAAATCAATTCGTCCCTTCCCGCTACCTCCCTCTCTCTCTCTCTCTCTCTCTGCACAAAATGGTTCTTCTGCGATTGAAGAATCAAACTTCAGCAAAGCTGCCTCGAGATCTACGCAAGTAAGATCTAACATAAATACGCGCACAACATGACACATGGCACCGACCCAGTGGACGTAGAGGTGTGAATAGGGTGGGGCAGGGATAGGGAATTCTTCCCCGTCTCCATTCCCATTCAAAATTTGAATCTTCATCCTCCACCTCATCCCCATCTCCATACAAAGATAAAATTTCATCATCATCCTCATCCCCATCTAATCCCTGCTAGGATGGAGAATCCTCATGGAATTAATTATTTCTCATTTAATTCCTCGTTAGGAATCCCTGTTCAAATCCCCATAAAAAATAATCATCATATCACCTAAAAAAACATTATACTTAAACTAAACTAACAAAAAAAAGGTATGAAATACATACGTCACACTTCATCGTCATATAACACTTGTAATTAAGTATCAACAAAATCATTGCCTATAATATGCAAAATAAAAATTGAAGACCATTCTTAAAGTTGCCTGTCTTTATACCATTAAGTCACCATCTTCCTCCTCATCTATGTTGGATGAGAAATGACAAAATTAAACATTTGATTGACCTATTAAGAATAATAAAAAAAGGAATAAGTGTTTCATCCAAGGACAATACAAATTAACTTAGTGCATATGTAAGTGATAAAAATTAACCTTAAGAAAATTAAACAACTTATCAAAAATATATATAAAATGCATAGCCAAAATTCATACCTTCACTTCTTAGTCCTTATATCTTTATCAACAAATAACTCGTCATCAGCTTCCTCCCCATTTTTGTTGGATGAGAAGTGACAAAATGAAGCATTGGATTGACCAACTGAGAATATAAAGAAAAAAAAAAAAAAAGTGTTTCATAAAAGCACAATACAAATTAGCTTTAATAAGAGAAGCCAATCCATGAACATAACAAAAAGAGACCTTGAGAAAATTAAATAATTTATTAAAAATATTTACAAAATGTATAGCAATGTATAGCTTCACTCTTTATCGTTATCAACCTCTATGTCATCATCTACTTCCTCATCATCATCGCTGGATGAAAAATGATGAAATAAAGCATTTGATTGCTTCATAAAGAAAAGAAAAAAATAAGTATTTTATATAAATACAGTAGTAAGTAGTAACAATACAAATAAAACAAGAGTACTTTTGAGAAGTTAATCCATTTACATTTAAAACAAGAGTACTTTGAGAAGTCAGTCCATGTATAATATATTTGTTCATGACAACGGTGATTCCTCGCAGATGTATCCATTGGGGATCCCCATTAGGTATCTCCATTGAGTATCCCTATGGAGATTTCTTGTAACGACCCGTTTTAATCAATCCCGATTAATTGATAAATTACGGGCTAATATCGTAAGCTCAGACCCATGTGGACGTCGTGGAAAAGTCTACGACACGCCTGATCGGGGAAATATGTTATTTTTGTGTGGCGAGTGTTTAATTATTTTATAATTATTTAATAGTTCGCGCCGCGTTAATTGAGAATTTCGCTTGGTCGCGTTGTGCGAGTGTAGTGACGAGTATGCGACATCGCGGAATGCGCGTAACGCGGGCTTATGGAGTTGTATGGGATTGAGTGGTCACATCACTCACCCCATCATGTCACACATCACATCAAGCCCATCCCTCATCATTCCATTTTGTCTTTTTCTCCAAAAAAAATATTTCTCTTCAAATCTGGAAGTGAGAGAAAGAGGAGAGTGAGAGAGAGAGAAAAAAGAAGAGAGAGAGAGAGAGAGAGAGAAAAGAGAAAAAATCGAAGAGAGAGAGAGAGAAGAGAGGAGAGAGAGAGAAAAAAATCAAAGAGAGAGAAGAACGGTGGGGAGAGAGACGGCGGCGCCGATGCGAGAGGACGGCGCACATCGGCTCTAGTGAAGAAGCGACGAGCTTATGGACCACGGCTCGCGGACCAAATGCGGCTCGACGGATGGTGGCTAGCACCTCGCGGACGGTGGAGAACCAGCGAGAGGAAGAGATGAGAGAGAGAGAGAGAGAGAGAGAGAGAGAGAGAGAGAGAGAGAGAGAGAGAGAGAGAGAGAGCGCTCCGGCGGCGCGAGCGCGCGCGTGATCGCAACGAGGCGTGATGCGCGCGGCGGGCGCGCGCGCGCGTGCGCCGCGCGGCGAGCGATGGCGGCGCAACAACGGCAATGAGCAGCAAGCAACAGCGGCGGCGCGGCAGACGACAACGACGCGCACGACGCAACGGCGCGCAAACGACGTGAGCGGCGGCGGTGCCGCGTTGCCGGCGCAATCGATCTCCGATATGGTTCGAAAAGCGTGTCAAGAATCAAACTTTTGGAATAAAAATTTATTATCTCAAATTTTGATCTCACATTGTAAATTCATTTAATGAGACCCTAAAATAATAAAATTGTATAATTGGACACCATGTACTTAGGCTACCATAGTCGGGTGTCGTGTATGTATCTCGAGGAGAGTGCATGACATTTCGAAGGTGTTTTGCGATTCGTTCGAGTTAAGTAATCCCACGAGAAAATTAGTTAAAATTCTTTTATGACACTTACTTTATTTTGCATTCTAAATTATTCCATTGTGTTTTCCATTGATGTTCATTTACTGTTCATCCACTCTCACGTGTGTATGCGTGTTTGTCGACGGGGTCGGCCATGGCACAGACTCATACCCCGGGCTAGCTACCCCAGTAGTTCGAGTAATTGGCCATGTTAGGGCTACGCGGTGATTATTCTTCGCGAAACCCATAGGTCGAGAGATGTTTGACGAAGACCTAAGTCTACGTCAATGGTTCCTCTCGAGAGATGTTTGGATGAGGTTTCTTCCATTCAATGGTTCCTATCATTCGACCGTGAGATATTTGGCGAGTGGTCGTCAATGGTTCCTCTCGGTTTAACTACGACGATTCCCGGATGTCGACCAGGGTTCTCTGTCATTCTACATTTGTGTCCAAATTTGACTTCTCAACGACTTATTTTCATGCGATCGTTTTATTCTTGTCCTTTATTTAAATTGCATGGATTGTAGTCGTTTCATTTGAATTCGTGAATATTAGCTAACGTTCTCTGGGATTTACTCACCTGAGATTTGTCATTGTTTTTGTGACAAATCGCAGATCCTGCGACGAACCAAGGCAAGGGCGTCTTAGGCGACTACGTCTAAGTTAGGAGAGCCGTCATTTTTTGCGTAAGTGGTTGTATGTATCTATTTAATGTTTTATGAAATTTTTGGGAAGGACTTGTACACCTGATACATGTATATGCTCACTTTTTGTACTTTTGTTGCTCTTGATATACATGGTATCAAATGTCGGGTTTCCACACTATAGGGTTAATCATACCATGCAAACTTTTTATTTCTACCGTGTTTGCATGCTTCAAAGACTTCCGCTTAAATGTTAATTTATAATAATTTGATAAATCGTGAACAACTTAACTTAGTCAATTTAATGTGAATATCCATAAATTTTTTCATAAATACTAAGTTAATGCGAATAAGGTACGTATAAAGTTGTAGGTCGCAGACAATCAAAATTTAGTGTGCGGTGATGTGGCATGCTTGGCGATGTGTCTAGTGACGTGGCGGTATCTGGTTTGCCTTGGAGTTTGGGGCCGTCACAGTTGGTATCAGAGCTTAGGTTCAGGCGAACCTAAGGAAAAGTTTAATGACTTAAGACATTATGATACCAACGTCACAGTTGGTATCAAAGCTTAGGTTCAGACGAACCCAGTGGAAAGTTTAATACAACCGAATAAAACTTAATAACAAACATTAGATGTGGAAACCCGAAGATCCTAATTTAGAACTTTAGTTGGGAAGCGAAGTGAGCGGGTAGTACTAGAACTTATATGTGCATGTATTATTTATTGTAATACTTATGTACACGTATTACGACGCTGATTTGCGGGACGTTTACGATTTGCCAATTCGACATAGATGAACGATCATTTCTTCATACGGATGATGGAGGCCAAACGAGGGGCTCGACACTTGCCGATTCAAATCAGACCTTGCGCGACACGGTCGCACTCCATAGTTTACAGCTCGAGAAGATTATTCGATTGCTTCGAGTGCAGGCAGCGGCAATACAGGCCCCTGCCACACTCGCCACCACCACTACTGTAGAGCAGACATTTGTCGCATCCGACTATTCCGGCGACCTCGCTCATGACCACTACTACCGAAATACTGCCAGTAGTCATTACACAATTGACTACGCCAACCGTGGCACCGACGCTGATTCCACACTTGAAGATCACATTCGAGACCTTCATATCAGCTGAGATGAAGTTGATCAAGGGGTCCGTTCGCGTTCAATCAAGCTACTATCATAGAGGCAGGGACCCAGAGGTGGTTGGGAAGTGGATCCGTTCATATGAGAAACGTCACAGACTTTTGAGGATTCAGAACAGCATGCGAGATAAGATTTTCGAATTCATGCTCAGGGGAGATGCTGCAGTATGGTAAATCGCCCACACAGCCGCCCACGGAGAGCCGAGTACTTGGGCAAAGTTCGAGAAATTCTTCTATGATCTGTATATCCCGATCGAGGTTTAGCTGAGATTGAGAGATAAGTTCTTGACGCTGAGGCATGATGGTCGGACGGTGGCGTAAAACATGAAGAGATTCACACACCCGCGTACCTTGCGATGGACGTAGCTGGAACCGAGCGACTTAATGTCCATTATTTTATTCGAGGACTCCGACTAGAGATTGAGGGTGCGCAGATTCTACGCCAAGTCCAGTAAGTGCGAGTTTTGGCGTTCGGAGGTGAAGCCCTTAGGACACTTGATCAGCGATAGAGGTACTTCAGTGGACCCGAGTAAGATTCACATTGTCATCGACTCGCCTACACCAAAGTGCGAGACAGACATCATGAACTGTTAGGATTGGCAGAATATTATCGACACTCTGTACAGGACTTCTCCAAAATCGCAGTGTCGATGACTAGATTGATCAAGAAGGACGTGATCTCCCATTGGTCCAGTGAAGGTGAAGCTGCCTTCACCGAGTTGAAGAAGAAGTTGACTTCTGCACCGTTGTTGGCGTTGCCCGAGCCGGCCAAGGACTTGATTATTCTTACGATGCTTGTGACACCGGATTGAGATGCGTATTGATGCAGGGAGTCAAGTGAAAGCTTATTTATCGCGTCAGTTGGGGACTCATGTGAGGAGCTGTCCAACACACAACCTGGAGCTCGCAACAATTATGAGTATGTCAAAGGTTCCAGATACTGTAGAGGCACATATTTGCGGGCATATGCGAGTACCGACTGTATCCATTCCGCTGCGATTTGGAGCGTCAAAGAGCTGATGTGACGTATCAGATGTTCAGGGACATGACACAGAGTCCAAATTACTCAGATTGGCTCGAGTCCGTTGATGAGTGTTTGATACACCCAGGTAGATTGTGGGTTCCGACAGTGGCAGGTTATACGATGAGAATTTTCAGGAGGCTCACAACTCCAGGTACACAGTGCATCCCAGTAGGACCAAAATGTATCATGATATGCGACGGTCATTTTAGTGGTCAGGGATGAAGGCAGATGTCAGCCAGTATAAGAGGAGTTGTGAAGTGTGTCAGCAGGTTAAGGCTGAGCACAAGAAACCTGGAGGACTATCGCAGTCATTGCCTATCCCATAGTGGAAATGAGAATACATCACTACAGACTTCGTCAGTGGGTTGCCGACGACTTTGCGCAAACACGATGCCATTTGGGTAGTCGTGGATCGACTGACGAAATCAGCGCATTTTATCCCAATCTTCATGGAATATAGTTTTCCATAGCCGAGCATGCTCTTTGAGCGAGAAATCATCAGACTGCATGGAGTATTTGTATCTATAGTGTCAGAAGGAGACAATCGACTTAATTCGCAACTTTGGCAGGCCATGCTGGAGTAGTATGGTACCAGATTGTGGTTCGGAGCGGCTTTTCATCCGCAAAATGACGGGTAGTCTGAAAGACTTATTCAAATCCTTGAGGACATGCTCAGAGCCTGAGAGCTACAGTTTGGAGGGTCATAGGAGGAGTTTTTTTGTCACTTGGTGAGTTTGCCTATAACAATAGCTATCAGGCTAGTATTGGGATGCCACCATTCGAGGTACTGTACGGGAGACCATGAAGATCACCAGCTTGCTGGGCAGAGCCCGAGGACGTAGCAGCCTTTGGGCCTAAGATTGTTGTAGATCACACAGAGAAATTATGTCGATTCGTCAATAGGTTACAGGTTGCTCAGGACAGACAAAAGAAGTACGCGAACAAATACCGCGACAGGCTGAGTTATGAAGTGGATGATTTAGTCTACTTGAAGGTTTCTCCCTTGAAGGGCCTCATTGCGGAGAGACAGTCTACCGTGCGAAGGCGATACTCCACTTGTTCCAAAGAAGAGATTGAATTAAATTTGAATTTTGGGACGAAATTCCTTTTAGTTGGGAAGATTGTAACATCCCATTTTAACCAATCCCGATTAACTGATAAATTACGCGTTAGTATCATAAGATCAAACTCACGTGGACGTCGTGGAAAAGTCTATGACACGCCTGATCGGGGAAATATGTTATTTTTGTGTGGCGAGTGTTTAATTATTTTATGATTATTTAATAGTTCGCGCCGAGTTAATTGAGAATTTTGCTTGGTCGCGTTGTGTGCATGTAGTGACGAGAGTGTGTGACGTCGCAGAGCGCGCGTAACGCGGGCGTACGAAGTTGTATGGGACCGAGTGGTCACATCACTCACCCCATCATGTCACACATCACATCAAGCCCATCCCTTATCATTCCACTTTGTCTTTTTCTCCAAAAAAATTATTTCTCTTCAAATCCGGAAGCGAAAGAAAGATGAGAGAGAGAGAAAAAGAAGAGAGAGAAAGAACTAGAAAGAGAAAAGAACGGTGGGGAGAGAGACGACGGCGCCGATGCAGAGGGACGGCGGCACATCGGCTCCAGCGAAGGGCAACAGCTCGTGGACCAGCGGCTCGTGGACCAGCAGCACGACGGATGGCGGCCAGCCCGCGGACAACACCACGCGAACGAAGGAGAACCAACGACGAGGGAAGAGAGGAGAGAGAGAGAGCAGCGGCGGCGGAAGTCCGCGGATCGTTAGCCGGTGACGCGCTTCGGCAGCGGCGGTGCGACTTGATAGTAGCGGCGGCGCGGCCGAGACAACGCCGGCGATGGCGCGCGCGCGCAAATGCGCACGGTGAACGATGTGAACGATGTGGAAGGCGGCGCGCGGTGCGCGTTGCGGCTGTCGATCTCCAGTATGGTTCGAAAAGCGTGCCGAGAATCAAACTTTTGGAATAAAAAATTATTATCTCAAATTTTGGTCTCACATTGTAAATTCATTTAATGAGATCCTAAAATAATAAAATTGTATAATTGGACACTAGGGACTTAGGCTACCATAGTCGGGTGTCGTATACGTATCTTGAGGCGAGTGCGGGACATTTCGAAGGCGTTTTGCGATTCGTTTGAGGTAAGTAATCCCATGAGAAAATTAGTTAAAGTTTTTTATGACACTTACTTTATTTTGCATTCTAAATTATTCCATCGTGTTTTCCATTACTGTTCATTTACTATTCATCCACTCCCACGTGTGTATGTGTGTTTGTCGACGGAGTCGGGCATGGCACGGACTCTTACCCCAAGGCTAGCTACCCCGCGCATTTCGAGTAATTGGCCATGTTAGGGCTACGCGGTGATTATTCTCCGCGAAACCCGTAAGTCAAGAGATGTTTGACGAAGGCCTAAGTTTATGTCAATGATTCCTCTCGAGAGATATTTGGATGGGGTTTCTTCCGTTCAATGGTTCCTCTCATTCGACCGTGAGATGTTTGGCGAGGTGGTCGTCAATGGTTCCTCTCGGTTTAGCTACGATGATTCCCGGATGTCGACCAGGGTTCTCTGTCACTCTGCACTCGTGTCCAAATTTGACTTCTCAACGACTTATTTTCATGCGATTGTTTTATTCTTGTTCTTTATTTAAATTGCATGGATTGTAGCCGTTCATTGGAATTCGTGAATATTAGCTAACGTTCTCGGAGATTTACTCACCTGGGATTTGTCATTATTTTTTGTGACAAATCGCAGATCATGCGACGAACCGAGGCAATGGCGTCTTAGGCGACTACGTCTACGTTAGGAGAGCCATTACTTTTTGCGTAAGTGGTTGTATGTATCTATTTAATGTTTTATGAAATTTTTGGGAATGACTTGTACACCCGATACATGTATATGCTCTCCTTTTGTACTTTTGTTGCTCTTGATATACATGGTATCAAATGTCGGGTTTCCACACTATAGGGTTAATCATACCATGCAAACTTTTTATTTCTACCGTGTTTGCATGCTTCAAAGACTTCCGCTTAAATGTTAATTTATAATAATTTGATTCATCGTGAACAACTTAACTTAGTTAATTTAACGTGAATATCCATAAATTTTTTCATAAATACTAAGTTAAGGCGAATATGGTACGTATAAAGGTGTAGGTCGCAGACAATCAAAATTTAGTGTGCGGTGACGTGGCATGCTTGGTGACGTGTCTGGCGACGTGGCGGTACCTGGTTTGCCTTGGAGTTTGGGCCGTCACATTTCTGTGGGGATATTTTTCTCCTCATCCCCATCCCCATCTCCGTGCATGTGGCGGCCTCGCCGCCCCGAGATGACGTGTCTCCGTGTACTCATTGCCCAGTGGGTCTAACTACACGTGTCTGTCACCTGCCCATCCCCCTCTTGTCTTAGAATTCGTTCCCACGTGTGTTTTATCAAATTAGCTAGTAGATTATCAGTTGCTTAACTTATTCTCCTTAAGTATTTAAACGTTTACTCTAATGCCTAATCATACTAGTGAGTTGTATCTTACAAGTTAACACATATATCAGCGGAAGCCTTAATTGATACATTTGGTAAGTAATTTAGCATGGTAAACATTATTCATAAGAGCAAATCCTACTGTGGAAAACCCGAAAAAGTACTATGTATATAAGCGACAATATCATAAACAAGATATATATATTGTGTCATTACTAGTCTCCCAATACCTAAATTAACATAAAATATCAAAATGAACACGTACTAGTAGGTCATTGACGACAAGCAATCAAATGTAGTCGCCTAGGATCCCCTTGCCCCAACTAGTACTAAAATCTGCACTCAATCATCACAACAAGACATATGACAAGTATAGTAAGTAAAATCCCAAGAACCCCTCTGAGCATTAGCATAATAAAGTAAATGAAATGCAAGAAGTATTGTCAAGTAAAGATGCGAAATATAAACACGCAACTGAAAAATGGCTCATCGCATGAATAGATAACAAATAAGCTAACAAATGTGTGTGCTCGCTTAAGACGGACTAGATTGTACTTCGGGTCACCAAGTTCCCACCAGTGGTCATGCCCAATTGGCCCGACACTTGGTCCTTCACGGTGCTGGCCAAATTCGCTGAGTCATTGACACGTGCACCAAATGCAAGCTCAGATTGCCATTCATTAAGGGTTAGGTTACACGTGCTACAATCTAGTGCATCATGAACACACAACCAAGAAAACCCGAGGGAGTAACCTCAACCCACATCCAAGTAACAGAATAAAGTAGTAGAAAAAACAAGAGAAATGATGGAAATGAAATAAAAAATAGAATCGAATACTCAGAGTTTTTCAGTTGGATTTTTGTGACGACCCATTCTCTAAATAAGGGCACCACCCGGCCTAATCTTTAATTAAGTCATAATCTCCGATATAGGACCTAACAAAGAACTAGTCAGTCTTATTTAAACACCTAAAAACCTATCAATTATTCCTTATTAAAAACACAATATGTAAAGGCCCGAAAATTCGACTCTCGCCACGTGTCATTTTAGGGCCGTACGTGGGACCCACTGCCGTTGTGCGCATGTCCGAATCTCGAGTGGAGGTGCTAATTGTTGAAAAATGTATACGCGGAGAATTCGGTGAGCCGAAACACGAACGGGGACGCGTCTCGAGTCGCGTGCCAACGTGGGACCGAGATAGTCGCGTTATGTGATTTTAATGTGTACATTAGATACGCCTCGTGATGCGTGTAGCGCGAGTATTGAAATTACGAGGCGGGTTGGTGCCTCGAGATTCACGTTGCTCGGACTAATTTTGGTCAAACATAGAGGTGGTGGATAAAGAGGTGAAATTATTGAGGTTGCATTGATATTCGTGCAACACGAATCTCGAGAACACTTTTGATTTGAAAATCAAAAGTAGAAAATGTAAATATATATATATAGATATATATATATATATATATATATATATATATATTAATATATAGATATATATATATATATATATATATATATAAAAGAAGAGAGAGAAAAGAAAAAGATCGGAAGAGAGAGAAAAGAGATCGAAGAGAGAGATCGTGATGGAGGAAAGGAAGAAGAAGGAGTGGCGGCGGATCGGCGCGGGAGCAGCAACGACGACGAGGGCGGAGACAGCGCCGCGAGGCGGCTCGGGGGGAGGTCGCGACGCGGCCCCTTTCTGCGAGGCGAGGACGGTGGCCGGCGAGAGCGAGATCGGCGCACAGAGAGATCGCGAGGGCGGCCAACGTGCGTGGCAAGCGCAGCCGGCAGCGGCGAGCGACGCGGAGAGAGCGGCGGACGGCAGCAGCCGCAGCATGGCAGCGAAGCGATGTCGGTAGGGCGGGCCGGCGGCGGAGCAGCGCGAACGGCCAGCAACAGCACAACAGCGATTAGCGCGCTAACGCGGCGGTGGTGGTGGTCGCTGGACGCGCGCGGCTCGCGGTGGAGATGCAGCAGCGACGGCGACGTGCACGAGCGAGTGGCAGCGGCGGCGCGGCGAGGGCGCGCAGCGCGCGACAGTGGCCCCGACGGAGCTGGTGACGACGACGGCGTCGCGCAGCAGCAGCTTGTCGCTTCGGCTCGATAGCGGCGACGCAACGTGAACAGCGCGGAGGCGTTGTCGGACGATCGATGCGCGAATCGACGAATGTCGACGACGCGATTGAGGTGAGGTGTATTTCACCTAAATTTTAAATTATGATTTTATGATTTAGTAGCTAAATGTATGAATGGACACCAGGGACATAGGTTGCTATAGTCAGGTGTCAGGTGCACATATCGAGATGCGTGCGAGTGCGTTTTGAGGTACGTAAGATTCCTTCTGTAGTCATCGAGGGTTTACTTTTCTATCATCGAGTTCCTATTCATGATTGTTGGATGTTATTCCCTCTATTCCTTGTTATTGATTTCCGTGACGCTTTTGGGTTGGGGTCGAGACTTTTGCTATTCGTATTGTACTTATGGCACACTAGGCTGTGCGCGGGTAACCGGGTGAAAGGAAGTGAGTGTTTCAACTGAAAGGATCCTGTGCGGTGCCAGTCCGGAGTGGTTTCGGGGCTTGTGGAGGTGCGCGAGGTTTCCTCATAAGCGCCACAGGTACCTGTCGCCGGACTGGGCCGTTACCAGGTGAAAGGAAGTGGGGCACTCATTGAAAGGATCCTGGGGGTTTGTCGTACAGTTTAGTGTGACCGGGAGGAGTACACGGTCTGTTTCTCATGTTATTTATTCATGTGATGATCTTAGTACAGTTGCCTGTTTAGTTCGCATGATTAATTGACATGTTTATTGATATTGTCTATATTTCTCATAAATGCTCGGTGTACTTTGTTGGAATCTTACTAACTGTACTCTCCATCCATGCTTTTTGGTGATGGTCGAGTGCAGACCCTGCTAGACATTTTGGGCGACTTTATCGGAATGCCCGAAGTCGAGGACCTACCAGTACGTGAGTATTTTGATATTTTGATTTCTTTTGGGAAATGCGAGACTGAATAGATATCGTACTCGTATATATTATGGTTTAATATTGTCGCATATATACGGAGTACTTTTCCCGGGTTTTCCACAATAAGAGTTGCTCTTATAAAATAATGCTTAATACGATAATCAATTTAATTGTTTTATTTGGTTTTAAATTAAGACTTCCGCTGTTGAAAGTTTAATGAACACGCATATCGAGGAGTCGTGTTAACACGCATATCTAGGAGTCGTGTTGTGAATATGGCGTCAGTGGCGCGTGCGACCCAGTGGGTCAAGGATCGGACGGGACCGCTGGGGCAGCGCCTCCCCATGTGGCGACCTCGGGTTTTGGGGCCGTTACACAATACATCTACAGTCAACTAGATACACTAGAATATTTTTTGCCTTTAATTGAGGTTTTAAAACCCTTATTAAATAGAGTGTTATTAAATGTCATATGAAAATGTGTTATGTTTTAATTTTTAATACATGTATTACATAGAGGTTTTTTAAACTCTATAAATTAGGTGTTATTTAATAACACCCCCTTTAATAGGGGTTTAAAAACCTCTATTAAATACCGAAATTGTTCTAGTGATAGTTCAAATACCTAACAAATCATAGTTAATTTAAATTTTCTATCAACATTTTATTCAATGGAAGGCTTCTAAAGTCACTAGTGGAAATTATAACATAATGCATAACCTATTGTGAAAAAATCAGGAAATAGAGATCACATGCATATATAAACAAAAGTGGTGATATATAACATGTGTCTAGTCAGATGTTCCTATCACTCAACCTAAAGTAAAAACATCATGCACTTATAAAATGTATTACAAAAGAATACAAAACGTACAACAATATGTCGTAGCAGTCCTCCACCGGCTCAGAGGTAGTCGCCAATCTGCTACTCGACTGATTTGCACCCACCACCACAAACTAGACGATGAGTACATGAAATTATTTAAGTAATACTGAGAGATATTGATCCACATTCTCAAACAGGCAACAAGTATCAAGTGACATAATTTAATTAGCAACTATGACGAAAGAAACAACATGTAAAGAGGTATTTGAGTTAACCAAATATGAAACTGACTCAAGGCTAAGTAGTAATGGATTAGGGTTGGTCGGCCTTGAGCTATGTCACATCAGCCTTTCCACTACAATTTGAGCTCTACTCTATATAATTCATTACAAATCGAGCTCTAGATCATAATTTCAAAAGGTCGTACTTACGGTTACGCCTTTTCCATTCCAAGTGAATTAGTTATCACCGGGATGTATACTTGCTAACATACCCGAGTTTTAAAACTCGTCATGCTCACCCAAGTTATTCTTGCGCCAATAAACCCCGATGTCCATTTACCCCATTCGAGGCATGTTACCCCGTGTGTCATGCAAGGTAGTGGAGAAATTCCCTAACATCCCGGAAAGTCTATTGACCCCGTATGAAAGCTGAATTTCTATCATTAAATGACCCTAACCACAAGAACCACTTTTGTAACGGCCCGAAAATTTGACTTGTGTCACGTGTCAGGTCAAGATCGTTTGTGGGATCCATTCGTCGAAATGCGTATGTTCGAATCTTGAGTGGAGATGATAATTGTTGAGAAACGTATACGCGGAGAATTCGGGGAGCCGAAAATCGAACGGGAGCGCGCCTCGAGTCGCGTGCCGATGTGGGATCGAGATAGTCGCTTAATGTGGATATATTGACTATGTGGTTTTAATGTGTACATGAGATACGCCTCGTGATGCGTGTAGCACGAGTATCGAGATTTTGAAATGACGTTGGTTGGTGCATCGAGATGCGCGCTGCTTGATTTTCGAGGACGCTTTGATTTGAAAAGCAAAAAAAGAGAGATTCGTATAAGAGAAAAGAAGGGAGAGGAGAGAGAAAGGGAGAGAAAGAGGAGAGAGAGAAAAAAAAAAGAGGAAGGAGGAGATCGAGAGAGAGAAGAGTTAGCGGAGAGCGCGGGCGGGAGGAGATCAATGGTGCAAGAGCAAGCAAACGACGAGCGGCGGTAGCGCGTGGAGCGTCGATCGCAGCAAATCGCGGCTACGCGGAGGCCGCGGAAAGTGGCACGGTACACTGCAAAGCGATCGCGGCGGATCGACAGGGCGGTGCGGACGACGATCTCGTGGGGCGGCGGTGGCGATCGCGCAGGGCTGGTCGAGCGGCGGCGCGGACGACGACCAGCAGACGCTGCAGCAGCGAGAAGATGCAGTGAGCGCGGCGGCATGGGCGACCAGGCATCGGCGGAGCTACGCGAAAGCCGCGGTAGATGGCGTGATCAGCCGTAGAGGCGACGACGCAGCTCCGGCAGCACGACGCGAAGCGGCAGCAGCGAATGGCCCGCACCGGCGATGGACAGGTGGCACCGACGAGTGGCAGCGGTGGCGTGACGGCGGTGGCGTGCCTTCGACATCGGCGCGGGAACGACGCGATGGCATTGTCGGACCGATCGGAGGCGTGACTTCGACGAATTTCGACGACGCGATGGAGGTGAGGTGTACTTCACTTAATTTTAGTTGTGATTTGAATGATTTTAATAAATTAGCCTAAATAGTATAAATTGACACCATGGACTTAGGAGTCGGGTGTCGGGTGCGCTAGTCGAGGCGTGAGCAGACGTTTAATGACGAATTGGATTGTTCGTGGAAACCGTAAGTAAACTAGCTAGGGACTTGTACATTATTTCATTTCACTCCATTGGCTATTGTTCATTGTTTTGTGATAGTTTCCTTTCACTTGATTGATTATTGTTGTTCACTGCTTTGTGATGATAGCTATCTTTGAAAATTGTTGTTGGTTGAGTGGTCCATTTGCAAGTGAGTCATGATTACTGCTATTTGCGATATGAGAGTGTTAGGGCTGGGAGGCAAGGGTCTTGTAACGGCCCAAAAATTTGACGTGTGCCACGTGCCAGGTCAGAGTCGTTTGTGGGATCCACTTGTCGAAATGCGTATGTCCGAATCTCGGGTGGAGACTCCGAGGTAATGTGTAATATCCAATTTGAGATTATAATGCTAATTGTTGAGAAAAGTATATTCAGGGAATGCGGTGAGCCAAAACACGAATGGGGACACACATCGAGTCGCGTGCCGACGTGGGACCGAGATAGTGGCTTAATGTGGCTATAATGGATTTATGCGATTTTAATGGAGTCACGTTAAAATCATATGCATTAAATACGCATCGTGATGCGAGTGGCGCGAGTATCGAGATTTGTGAAATGAGGCGGGTTATGCCTCGAGATGCGCGTTACTCAATTTATAAGGAAAACATTAAATAAATATATTTTTGATGTGTCTCGAGTTTCGTTTCGCGCGAATCTCGATGGCACTTTTAAGTTGAAATCAAAAAGAAAATATAAAGATAATGTGGGTTTTGTTTCATCCACACATTCAAACAAAAAAAAATATATGGACCAGAGAGAGAAAACGGTGATGGGGAAGGAGAGAAGAAGAAAAACGCACAAGGAGAGGCGGACGTGAGGTGGAGGGACGCGGATGACCACCAAGGCGGCGGCTACTGCGGACGACCTCCCCGACGACTCTCCAGCACGACAGGCGCGGCTCCAGCGGCGGAGCAGCCGCCGACCAACCGTGAACGCGAGCAGCGCTGGAGCTAGTACCGGCTCGCGGATCAGTAGCGGAAGGCGGCGGAGCTAGTGCTGGCCGGCAGCGGCAGCGACCGACGAGCGGCGACGGCGTGCGACGCGATGAACATCGCAGTGGTAGTGTCGTCGACCGATCGGAGGCGTGACTTCAACGAGTTCGACGACGCGATGGATGGACTTAGGAGTCGGGTGTTGGGTGTGCAAATCGAGATGCGAGCGAGACGTTTTGAGGTTTGCGATTTCTCGAGGTAAGTAAACCAGTGAGAAACTGTATAGTAATTTCATTGCTTTGATATTGTTGATCATTGCTTTGATATTGTTATTCTTTGCTTGGATAATATCTTTGAAAGTGCTATTGCGTGGAGTGGTCCATTGGCTATTGTTTACTATTTTGTGATAGTTTCCTTTCACTATTGTTGATTACTGCTTTGTTATAGCTATCTTTGATATTGTTGTCGGTTGAGGGGTCCATTGGCAAGTGAGTCATGGTTACTATTTATATGCGATATGAGCTTTTATCCGGACGCCGTTGATATCTCCCAATTGAGTGTACGTTGGGGGCACTTATCCGGGTCCGTGGATATCTCATAGTCGCAAGGGTTAGGGCTGAGAGGCAGGTGTATCATCCTAAACGCGAGTCTGCTGGGCTTTTGTCGCGACTCAACGACCTTTGGTCGGGACTCCTTGTTACTTGGCATCACTCATCGATGGATTATTTACAATCTTTTATATTCATGCGTTACCTGTTCATTTCTTTCAAATTGCATGAATTCGACTGCTTTGGTTATTTTGAATTGATGTATATCTCCTACTGGCTTTACTTACCTAGGCTCGTCATTTTTTGGTATGACCGAGTGCAGATCCGCGGTCCAACAAGGGGAAGGCTCCATAGCTAGGTGCAATTTTTGTATAGCTTGTATTACTCTCCTCTGATTAACATATTTATTGGGTTCCACAATTAGGTTGCCTAACTTATTGTTGAGTTATTTGATTTGTAGAAATTACTTTCGTTAAATTGTAAAACTTGCAAAATACTAATAACTCAACTTAAAATTGTGAATTTACGTATAATGAAGGATTGGAAGGCTGACTAGGTCTGCGTTGACCTTGCGATACAGGCTCGGGGGTCCACGTGGGCTTAGGCCGGGCGGGGTCCAATTTATGGGAAATCGGGGCCGTCACAGGTCTCGTCCTAACATGAGGTCGGTGGATATCTCGTAGTCGCAAGGGTTAAGGTTGGGAGGCTGGGGTCTCGTCCTAAACTCGAGTCTGCTGGCTTTTGCCGCGACTCAATGACATTTTGGTCGGGACTCCTTGTTGTTTGTTCGTTTGTATTCCAAACCCTCAGTTATCGATTGATTTGTTGATTGAGTTGTTTACAGTTTGCATATTCATGCGTTCTCTGTTTCTTTCTTTCTACTTGCATGAATTCGACTGCTTTGGTTATTTCAAAATGTTGTATATATGTCCTATTGATTTACTTACCTGGGCTCGTCATTCTCATGTTTGACTGAGTGCAGAGTCGCAGACGAGTAGTAGAGGGAAAGCTCCATAGCTAGGTGAAGTTTTTGTATATATTGTATTTACTCTCCTCTGATGATAACATTTTTACTAGGTTCCACAATTTGGTTGCCTAACTTTTTACATTATTGTTGAGTTATTTAATTTGTAGAAATTGCTTCCGCTAAATTGTAAATCTTGAAAAATATTAATAACTCAACTTAAAATTGTGAATTTACGTATAATGATAGATTGGAAGGCTGACTAGGTCTGTGTTGACCTTGCGAGACTGCTTCGGGAGTCCACGTGGGCTTAGGCCGTCACAACTTTCACTTTCAATAATGACTCGATAATAGAACCCAATAGATATAACTGCATACTAATGCACAAAAGATTAGAGTCAAAATAAACAAACTAACCTTATAGCATGTTATATCACTGACTTCCAAACACAACAATCAACATGACAAAATATAAGACTTGGAATCAATGATAATATATAAACAACAAAGTATGTTATGAGCAACGTCATAAAATGAAAAGTAAACAAGGCATAACATATAGATTTCAAAGGTAAATTTAGTTCGAATAACTGAGAATGAATAAATAAATGGAATGAAATGTGTAAATAAATGTCTCACTCAGTTTACTTACAGTCCACAACAATTTCTAAGCTTTCCGGCTTCTTGTCGCGTCACTGTACGCACCCAACACCCCGTAATATCTCTTTTTAGGTCATAACATTTGACAAGTTATCAATTTAGATTCAATATTAATAATGTAAAATTCCTAAATTGGTCGAAATAGAATTCGAGACCAATTTGTCAATTTTTGGCTTTTCGAGGTAAAAACCTCGTAAAAGTCTCGTCCGAGATTTTAAATATTTTATTTTTCTTAGAAATTTATCAATTTCTATTTATTTTGTTGAAATATAATTTTTTGGAGTTTTTCCTAATTTTTCTAAAATTTTCTCAATTTTCCTCCCTTTATATATATATATATGGGTTTGGGTTGAACCGGGCCGAATCGGTTTCGAACCGGCCCGGTTCACCCAACCAATCATTTTTTTTCTTCTTTGGGCCTGAACTGGGCCAAATCCGGGTTCGCTCATTCGAGCGGAACCGACCCGGTTCAGGACCATCGTCCCTAACCTCCCGAAACAGAGCATTTGCTCTATTTCGATTTTTTTTTCATTCAATCTGGGGTTGGAGATCCAATCCCAAATCGATTTAAGAGCGGGAGACGACTCCCCTGGGTCGTCTCCCTCATTTGATGAACTGCACAAGCAGTTCGTCCGAGCCTCCATCATCTCCAACCAACAACAACAACAACAACCGAATTCAACAACAACAAACCACACAACAACAACGACAATCAACTCACCTTGCGTTCCATTTCTTCGAGCTCGATCTCTCTCTCCCCCTTCTCCTTCTTCCTCTTTTCTGTTTCTTTTTCTTTTTCTTCTTCTTTGCGTTTTTTTTAACCGACTTTGAGAGATTAAATGGGATAACTTTAGACTTTGGGGTTAATTTGACCAATTTATATGATTTAGGTTGGCTTGAATGAGAGCCACTTATTTCAAAATACACACGTATCTCGATGCACATCGGGTGGTCTTCAACACCACACTTATCCCTTGTGTCACATGCAAGTGACTCCATTATGTGACACTCTTTGTGATGAGATGGTGGTTTGGATATCTCCATGCCCATTTAGTGGTGTATGTTTTATTTCTTTAACTTAGGCCCATTTAATATATATGCATATGTGACCACATCAAAGCCACCAATATCTCATGTTTAGTGCACAATTTAAATCAATTAATTACGCTTACCCCACGAGCTACTACCTTGGGCCCATGTCAGCACGCAATTCGAGATGCGTCCCCGCTCGTCTCGGTATCTACATACCCGTAGAATTGACTTAGTAGTCTACATGTATACGGTACACTAGGCATACAACACACGAATATAATATTTACCTCGGCCACCGTGCCTCGGTAGTGATACATATCTCGTTGCGGGTCCCACGTCAAGGGTCATTTGGTCCTGCTTAAATAATTAAACGTGTATTAATTATTTGGGCCGTGACAGTTTTACAAACCTCAAATCGCTCTTCGACCTCCCCGGACTCCTGTATCCAACCCGACACCGACCTACGGTCCCCCTAGTCACTTAAGTCCAACTTTTATATGTTTAGGTTATTTCCTAATGTTTAGAAATGTATTAAGTGGAAAATTACCAAAACAACCTTTTAAATCCATATTTAATTTGTCGTTAGCGCGCTAAGGGGTATACATAACGCGCTAGGTTATGGTAGCGCTAGGAATTCATGTAGTGTACTACGTTCTTCAGGACGAAGAACAGTTGCAAACCCAGAACAATTTGCGCGCTAATCGTTCTAGGTACGCACTATCCGTCATCTAGGACATAATTCTCAAATCGAGAATTTTGTTTTTCTCATCTCAATTGGCTACCTTATTAGTTTACACATGCTTTACATACAATATTAAGTTCACAACAACATCTAGCACATTTCGAACATAAATTTTAAGCCAAATTCTCCAAATTCATGCATTCACACAACTTCCCAATTTCATAAATATCATCAAATCTAATTAAAAAAGTGGTAAATCTCTATGAATATGATCTAATAACATGTAATTCGTCAAATTTTGACCACAAATCATATATCTCACCATCGATTTCGAATTTCACCAAACATAGCAAAAATAGTCCATTGAAGAGTGTAGAAGATGAGAAGATGATTATCTAGGTTTAAGCTCTTGAATTGATCTCAAATGTCTTGAATTCCCTTGAACTCCTTCTTCTTCCTTGGTTTTCTTTGATTTGCATGAGTAGTTGAGTGGATTTGAATGAAATCCCACTCACTTGTTATTTATAGTTTTGGTCTTGATCAAGTGTACATACCCATCTCAAGGATTATCTTGTGGTTCATAACCATGCTGTCCCACAATTCCCCGCCCCCTTTGACATCCTTAAACGGACAATCGTCATATCACATACATATCGAGCGGATCCGACGTGCCATAAGAACTCCGTACATTATTCAGTCATTCGAGTTCATGAAACCACTAGAAGCACGGACCAGGTGTCCTGGTTTTCAAAAACCGGATTAGGATTGCCGATCCCGGTTTCGGAGTGTGCTCGCCTTTGACAAGTATATATAGGGTTTCGGTGCTGTCACTGTTGGTCAATTTCTTGGAGACCAAGAAGGGAAGCGAAGCAATTTGAGCATAAATTGCAGCAGCTATGGCGATGAAGTCTCTGGCGAGGCGAGTCTCTCTGATCCCGAAATGGAAGGATCGCGAAGGATGATTCCGCGCTACTTCAGCGACGGCAAGGGCAGAGTGCTGGGCGAGGAAGAGAGAGCAGCTGAGAACGTCTACATCCAGGTTTTCTTTGATTTGATCTGGTGTTGTGCTTTGATTGTTTGGTTGATTTGTGAGATTGATTGGTTGTTGACTTGGTTTTTTGGTGGTTTGTGAAGAAAATGGAGAGGGAGAGGTTGGAGAAGCAGAGGGCTAGGGCTGAGAAGGAGAGAGCGGCGGCAGAGAAGGAGAAATCTGAGAAGGTAATGCAAGTTCGTTATTGATTTGGCATTTGACGATATGGTTTCGACTATGGTTGGGATCATGTTTTTGTTGATGAAAGATCGGAGCTTGTATCTTTAGCTTCATTTTGGTGACAGCGAACTCGAGATCATGTTGATTAATGGGTTCTATTCATTCTGAGGGTGTTTAAATGATCTTAGTAGCATATTTAGTTGAATTCAGTAGTGCATTTGATTTCATGGAGGAGATATAGTTGCCTACAGGATGGAAAAATGAAAAAAATTAGTATCAGTTAAGATTGGTTTTGATTGATAAGTGATATCCTCGCGTGTATGTATGGTGAATTGCATTAGAATGAGGTGTGGAGAGGACGTATTTGATCTATGTAGCTAACCTCAACTGGATGTGCAGAATTAGCCGCAGAATTATTTTGTTTGGCGTGCATGCAATTGTTTTTCTATGGTGGGGTATTTTGTGACCCTACAATCTTTGGAATTTATATTCAATAACACATTTGAATGATCTAATTAGTGTTTGTAGTACTCATGGAATACTCAACGAATTAGTGAAATTAGTGAAGAATAGGAAAGGAAGGAGAAGAACAAGAGATAGAAAGATTGAGATCTAGAGAGTGAAATAGAGTAGCTATATAAGGCTAAGTAGGAGAATTATATTTTGCTATATGTATATGACACAATGTTTTGATGTAATAGGGTTTTAGTATAAATAGAGTAAACTCGCTCGATTAACTAGGTTTTGTTGATGAATTGAAATTAATAGAGTTGAAAACCATGGATTGGGTGAGGTTTATTCTTTTTATCTAGTTGTTCTTCGTTCCATTTTGCTTCGATCCATCCTACATCAGAGCAGTACCAGAGTGAGGTTGTGAGCAAGTGATGACTTCCAGGTAAGGAGGAAGACTACCCCATCTCAACGATGATGGTTGCGAGAGCAGACCCTTTGGGCATCAATTCATTCTTTGGAGCAAAGGATTAGTGATTTCAAACAAGAGATGTGAACCAAGCTTCCACAACGGAGTGCAACTCAAAAAATGGTTGTGCATATGGAGACAAGTTGATTTGGTAAATGGAGGAGATATAGTTGCAAGTATTATTTAATGTATGTTAATATTAATACTTATTTTAAGTAATCAACATGTGGGTCCTACACATTTTAGAACTTGACCAGAGGTGGTTGAAGCGTGTATTAGCATCAATGGGTTGCGCAAGAGGTGGTCGAGGCACTCTTCTTCGTTGATCTCCATGAATGTTTGCCAACCTATCCATTAGCCTCTCCTCTTGACATTGTTGCACGCCAAAAACTCTTTAATGAACACTTTCGCATCTAATCCAAGTTGCTCTCAACTGTGAAAGATTAGTTCACATCTCTTGTTCGAATCATTGAGCCTCTACTTAAATGAATGAATTGATGCTCAAAGGGACAACATCTCTTAATTATCGTCATCGTGATGGGGCTATCTTCCTCCTTTATCGGTACCATTGCTTATTGACTGTCTTGCTCTAATACCACTCTGATGTAGGGCGGATTGAAATAAATTGAAACAAAGAAAAACTCAACAAAAGTTGAAACTTTGAAACCCAATCCAGGCTTTTCAATTATGTAATTTCCATTCATAAACAATAATTAAGTTATTCTAGTATATTTACATTTATTTATACTAAAACATTAATACATCATGATTTAATGTCTTATACATGCAACAAAATATAATTTTTCTACTAGCCTTCTATGCTACTACTGAGGAAAGATAGAAGAAAAAATAGTGAAAAGAGAGAACGAAATTTGAAGAAGAGAAAAAAGATAGATTTGAGAGAGTCGTAATTTTTTTTCTATATCCATAATTTTTTCTAAAGCCAAGAGGAGAAGAAAAGGACAAGTTGTGGTCCATTTGGCATAAAAGAACAACAAGAAGTGGTCGGTGGTCTTATATTTCATTCATCTATTTTCAAAGCTCAGTGAAAACCCATTTTTTTACTTTGACATCTCATTTTTACATAAGATATGTAAAAATGAACAACATTGATCCGATCCCAAATAACTTATATTTTCTATTTCTCATTTGATTTATCTTGTTTTGTTTTCCCTCCTCTTCTTTTAAATCATCAAAACTAAGTTTATAATCATTATTCATGTGAATACGAATAAGTTGATGTTCTTCTCTTCTCTAGTCACAAAAGAGTTGTTCTCTTGTAACTTGTTGAATAATTGTTTCTAAATGATACATAAAATATATAAATATTGTTATTTTTTGGTGCTTAAATTAATTTACTTAAATTAAAAGCTTTTATTTTCAATTTTTTGTCTAGAACGTTAACTTTAAATAATTGTGCTCTATTGGTTAGGTTAATTCTTAAGAACATTGTAGAAAAAAGAGACCAAAGACTCGCTATTCATTCTTTAAATCAAGAGGAGAAACATCAAAAGGTGACACAACTCCATTTAATGTTAAACAACCAACTCCCAATGAAGTAGAATTTCCTAAGTCGTCAACTCAATTGTGATTGATTATAACTCTCTCGAAAGAGATTCTAATTTGCGTATTTCGATTCGAGAATATCTTGTTGATTTGTTATATCAATTAAACAACCATTAGCTTTTCATCGAACATCATGATTTGGTTCTTCGTTTTTATGTTTTTAGCATTTTAGCAATGGCGTAATACTACAAATAGAATCGAATTGCGAACTCCATCAAGTAGTTCATGCACGTTGCAAATTCTCCATCAAATTAACTCCCCCGCTAGTTTCACATTCTCCATTACGTTCTCCATTATCTCTCTCTTTAGCAATGTAATCAGAATGGATGGATTGTAACTCAAAAATATGTTTAGGAGAAGCAACTATAAAATTTACAATGGTTGTCAACTTTGAAAAGAACAACCAAATCGAGATTTCCTTTGAAGTAGATACAACCAATGCTAATTGCAATCGATGATCGAAACAATGCCCATAATATGCATACGAACAATCTCAAAGAAATAAAACTTGTAATCCATCATGCCCCATTACATGCCCCATGCATATTACTAGCATCATCATATTCTTGACCACATACATCATGAATGTGTAAGTTACTCCAAGTAGGTGCATCTAATAAATGCTTTTTAAGTGTGGGAGTAATAGTGTCCTCAACATGCACAATATCAAAAACACGCTCCTTTATAGAACCTTGGCAGTCAACGAACTTCAAGGTAATAGCCATTTGCTCATTTTCAAATGCATCCTTAGCTTCATCAACTAAATGATAAAACTTCCTATCTCCTAATTCACAAACTTTAGTTCTTACGATATGAGTCATTATATGTAAAATTTCTTTTTGAATCATAGGTGTGGTGTACTTCGCATTCTGGAGCATTGTTTGATACAACCCCATCAACGGTAACATTTAAATCTTTCCATAGGCTTTATCATTTCCACACAATTTTCTCGATTCTTATAGCGGGAAGAATCATCATGACCTCTAAATGTGCATCCTTGTAAGGAAAGCCATCGAGCACTCTCAATGGTAATCTTTAGTCGTAATCGATTCTTCTGAACTTCTTATGATTTTTGTGCATTCAACAACCTATCAATATGGTTAGTTACATTCGATAAATCCTCAATAGCTTGTACGCAATGCCTATGCGGAGAATTGATATTCTTAACATGCGTAAAAAATGCACATTCATGTCCATTATTAATCATCTTTCAATTTGTAAAACCTTCATTAGTCAATATGCAATGAGATGTAGTATCACTTTCAAAAAGATAATACGTAAAACAATATCTTGCATCCTTTGAAATAGATTACTCTAACCATGAAGAATTTACAAACCAACCATATTGGAATCTATTGTATTTTTTTCCAAAATAGAGTTCGAGGATATTCTGCCAATTTAAGTTGAAAAGGACCCATTTTTGTACGCCCTTCATCCTTTATCCCGTAAATGAAGAGGATATTCTCGAATTGAAATCCGCAAATTGAGATCTCTTTCAAAATAGTTATATTAATCAATCACAATTCTTTGAGTTGTAGAATTAGGAGATTCTACTTCATTAGGAGTTGGTTGTTCAACATTAGATGGAGTTGTATCACCTCTTGATGTTTCTCTTCTCAGTTTAAAGATTGAATTGAGAGTCTCCGATCTCTTCTTTTTACAATGTTCTATTTAAGACTTAATTCAATTAATAGAGCACAATTATCTAAAATTAATAATTTAGACAAAAACTTGAAAATAAAGTTTCTTAACTCCAAAAGAAATCAATTCAAGTATCAAAAAATAAATCCATTTTACATGTTATGTATCATCTAAAACAATTCTTCGACAAGAGAACAAACTCTTTTTGTGACTAAAGAAGATATGAAAACAAATTTATTCTTATTCATATGAATAATGACCAAAACTTAGGGTTTTGATGGTTTAAAAGAAGAGAAAAGGGAAAAAACAAAACAACGTGATAAATTAAAAGAGAAATAAAAAATATAAATTATTGAAGAAAAATGGGATGAGAAAGTAATAAAAAATGAGTTCACGTAAGCTTTCAAAATAGGTGAATGAATGTAGAACCACCGGCTGGTTTTTGTTCTTTTCCGTCAAAAGGACCTACACCTTGTCCCTTTTCTTAGCCTCTTGGCTCTAAATGTGTGCAAGTGTTGGGATTTAAGATTATGAGCTTTAGGGCAGAGGCAAACGAGGGAGAGATGAAGAGAGAAGTTTTTTTTTTCTTGTCTTTTGCATTTTTGTTCCTCATTTTGGCTTTTGATTTTTTTTCCTTCATTTGCGTAGTGCATCGAGCACATTTGGTCTTTGTTTGTTTTTTTTTTTTTTTTTTTTTTTTTTTTTTTGTGCGCCTTATCAAGGTGAACTAAATGGGAAAATAGGCTGAGCTATATTTGAAATTAATGAAGCAACCAAAAGAAGAAGATAAAAGGGCAACCTAAAAAAGCTTTCCAAAGTTCTGTTTTCGTTTAATAATGTCAAGAAGATAAAAAGACCATAATTACATCTCAAGACCAACTATTTATACTCCCATGTTAGTTCAACTTCAACTAGGATTCTACTAAAAAGGAAACGTAAACACTTAAGGACTTGGGTCCACATAATTAGGAATTATCACATAACAACTATCTTTATCCTAATTAACTAATACGTATTCTGCCTTCGAAATGGGCCTAATTATTACTATTTTTTTTATGGTTGCCCTGGCTACAACACAGTTCAACACCTCCCTGGGCATGTCAATAGTGCATTTGGTTTTGGAGTTTTATAGTTGCCTTTGGAATGAGAAAAAAAAGAAAAAAAAAGTATATGTTAGGTTTTCTCTTTGATTCTTATTGATACGTGGTGTTAGCGTGTATGGTTAAAACGAAGTAGAAACTTTAAACAACCCAATCTGAACATATGGGTACATGCACAGATGCCAGGTCACAAATCTTGATTTATGTAACCTATATAGCGTCTCCTGCAGTATGTATGCAATTGATCTTTTCCATTTCATGAAATTCTTTGATTTGGTTGAGTTAGTTCCATCCATTGGTTAGTTATTGTTGTTATGTTTGAACTTCTGATGTGGCTTTTGGTGAGGAATCTCTCTCTTGTTTTGATTATCTTTAGCTGCCAAGTTACAGGAGGTCTATAATATCGTGAGCTTTCATGTTGACCCGAGTATTCCAACCGAGGGCATTAGGGATTATTTCATGATTAGTGCATAGGCATATAATATTTGTTTTGATGCCCAGGGAGGTGGACAAACAGCCAATTTCTACACTCACATGTTCTAGTGCAGCTGGAACGGTTGTTCAAGATAGATAGATGTTGGTTACTGGTTTCGGAGGTTTATTGGATAAGTAAATTTTTCCATGTTGATTTTCTCTTTGGTTCTTTCAATATATCTTGTTTCTGCAAATATACGAAATAATATTGCTTGCCCAACAACGCTCACATCTGTCACTGCTCATCTATAACACATTAACCATTAATTTGTTGAGGAGATGCATTATGATGATATTAGCGTTTTCATGCAAATATATTCTTGTTTCTTTATTAAATCCCTTCTCCTTATAATTTGTATTCTGTCTTCTTGTTTTTCAGAAGTCTGAGAGTGAGACCCACAAAGACTGATGCAGTTGGTACTTGAACTCTTAAGAAACTCCCAAGCTCTTGTGATGGTTGTAGGGACGAAATGAATAAATGTTGTACACATTTTACTGGTCTGGTGAGAACGTTTGTGCTTCATTTGGAGTGAATTTGATTCATGTAAATATCTTTGCATGTTCTGCTTGCCAGTGAATTTGAACTTTCTTTTCTCTTCAACTCAAGTCCCTTAAATGTAGATTTTCGTTACTAATGGATTGTTGTGTGTATCATAAGCTTAAGATAGAAAATGTCTGTCTCCCTTCATTGATCTAAAACACAGAACAATAAAGCCCCACTTCCTACCTACTTAGGGTTAGTTGCACTGATCACATGATTTCTTGTGTGCGCTACAGTAATGCTGTTTAGCTGTTGCAAAGGTGGTCTGATGAGTAAGGTTTTTTGTTTTTTTTGGTGGTATGATTAAGAGTTGAGAAGGGTTAAAGGTAGGAGACGCATTGTGTTTTTTTTTTTTTTTAACAACAATGGGAGTCCCAATCTTTTTTTGGCTCCCTCATTGGTTAGATTAATTCTATAAAGTCCAAATTAGTTAAGAGGCACCTTTAAATAATATATTTTTTGGGGATTAGCTAATCCATTGGGGGTGGTGGAGGAGATTACCACTTTACCCCTCCCATTAAAACAAACACCAAACAACAACGGTTTTTAAATCAATCCACCTCCGTTTCCATGTTTTGGTCTTCTTCCTCGCGAGATCGAGAACAACCTCCCTCGAACCAGCCGATGTTAACGACTTCTTCTTCGCCTCCCCGTTTTCCAGTTCAAATTAGGGATGCTTTGATTTTTATTTTATTTTATTTTTGTTACAATACTTTGGTTTTTATATGAAGACATTGATAAATCATGTGTTAGAATTATACAATAAAATTTACCTCCTATGTAGTCAAAGTATTGTTCAAGAGATTCCAATCACGAGCAGCCGACGGCGACTTCTTCTTCTTCTCAGTTATTTAAATGTTTTGTTTAATTCAAATGTTTTCATTTAATCCAACTTATAACCAAACAAGAGTTGAGACTAAACTATCTAAACCCAAGTCCCAAAAATAATCCCATAGGATTAACTTTTGAACCAAACAGTTTAGTTGTTGCAACCTTTCAATTTTGTTTTTCGGCTAACCTTGCCTTTACAGGTAAGTTGAAATTTTTTGAAAATTTTTGTTACAATACTTTGGTTTTTATATGAAGACATTGTCTGTTAGAATTATACAATAAAGGGCAAAGTATTGCTTCCAATCTCGACTTCAGTTATTTAAGTTTTGTTTAGTTCATTTTTGTCAACTTATAAGAGTTAACTCACAATAAAAATTAATATTTTCATGTTTAGTTGAACTTTAAGTTTAAAGGTAAGTTAAAAAATTTTAAAAACAAAATTCATTTTTAGTCATTCAGCTTTCAAAATTATACATTTGGTTCTTCAATTTTTCAAGCAGTGCATATTTAGTTCTTTCATTAGTTAGACTGTTAAAATTGATGATGTGGTAAACTCGACATAAGAGTGAAGTTGAAGAGGTGACGGGGAGTCTTCGGGACATCGAGACAGAAGCAGGTAGTTAAGCTTTTACGGATTAGTGTGGTACACGAGTCGAACCTTTGTCCCAAAACAATGCCACCCCACCACAATGAACAAAAGTTTTTCAGGAACCATTCGTTATTTCCCGGAAACAAGTCCGTTAATTCCGACCGTTTCGACGGACGGTTAGAATAGAACCAAAACAAACCATAGACCACCCCTACACGTGTCCCGAAGCGCGCCACGTGTGCGATTATCAGCGGCGCCACCGCCGTTCCCGCATATCAAGAACAGAACACAAAAACCCATCTCTCATTTTCCAAGTTTTCTTGCGATTTCATCTCCTCCTCTGTTGATTCACAATTTCATCCCAAAACGATCAAACACAACAAACCCGACAATGGCCAGCCCCACGACCGTCCTCGAAACCCAAACGAGCGCGGCGTTTCCGGCGGTCGACGCCGCCGCGGAATTGCACCCGGCCACCGCCGGCAACGACTTCGCGGTGGACCCCATCTCCTCCGATCTCGCCAAATCCAAAGAACTCAAGGTACGAAACTTGAATCTTCATCACGATCGATGTTTAAAATGCTATTGATTTGTGTGTTTTTAGAGTTTGTAAGTTTTTGGTTTTGGGGGGGTTTTGTTTGGTAGATGGAAGCAGAAGCGACGGAGGAGAGGAAGAGGAAGGAGAAGGAGGCGGCGGCGAACTCGCTGAAAAGGACGATCGTAATAGCGGCGGTGGTGGTGGCGGGGATCGGCGCCGTCTTCGCCATCACCAAGAAATTGAGAGAGAAATGAAATGAACTCATCAACGTTTCATCTTTTTTGGTTTTTTTTTGTTTTTTGTTTTTTTTTTCAAGAATATGACGGTGTAGTGTTGTGAGGACTCATCTCTCACTTTTTTTTTTTTTAGTGAAGAAGAGAATGATGAAGAGAAGTTTTTTTTTAGTTCGAGGGGAGAGACTTTTGTGTAATTTTCAGTCATTAATAATGCAGCGGAGATATTGAAATTGGAGATGAATTTGAGGATTTTGTTGGTTTCTGAATGTGAAATTGATGGTCATCAATACTCAATAAACATCTTATTTTTATTTTTATTTTTGGTTATGAGAGGTTGAATTGTTTTAGCATTTCCCTTTCCCTTTTTTTGTTTGTTTGTTTTTTCTTTTTCTTTTGCATTCTATAGTCTTAGGAAGAGCAAGAGGAGTGGAGAGGTGAAAGGTGTGGATCCCACTTCACCACCTATTTTGGCATCTCTATTGAATACCTTCGTCGGATTGATAATAGGGTCAATTAGAGGTGTTAAAAATTTGGGTCTAGATAATCCCAACAATTTAAGTTGACTAGCTTGTTGAGACTCGTTTTACTAAAAAAAAAATAAATTAAGTTGTCTTTTTGCAATTTTCAAAATTAACTTTTATATTAAAAGTCTTTTTAAATATTAAAATATTTATTTATTATAATAAGGAAAATTCATGTAATTTAACATTTAATTTCTATAAACAATTATTTAAGTATAAAAAATAAAACTTAATTCATTTTACAATCAAAATATTTTTAATAGATTAAATTTTATAAGTATTATAGTATATTAATGTTTGTTAATTTATTTAATAAGTAGTAATTGTTTAATATACTTTTTTATCAAATATATTTTAATTCTATTTAAAATTTGAATCGGGTCCGAGTCGGGTTTGAGTTTACAAGACTTTGTTCAGACTCGACACGAATTTATTAAAACATTATTTGAACATTTTTTTCATTTCGGACTGGACAAAATTAGGCCGACGAGTCCAAACATTAAATTGTCACCCTTAGGGCCAATGATTTAATATGTAGTTATGGGTGTAAGAGGTTTGAGGTTTTGAGTCTTAATGGAGCAAGTTAAGTAGTTAACTAGTTACGTGTAGCTGATGTTATGGCTTCTCACGGGTCGTATTTAAGCAAGTTGAAAAACATTTCAAATTCATGCCACATGCTTTTGCCCGCGTCCTTGAAGTCTAATCGAGCACGGACAGACTCGTGCATATCAATGAAAAATCGCAAAAGTTCATGGCACATGATTTTCAAAAAGGTGTGTTTGCCACTTGAGCGGAGTAGTATAGTGGTAGCAACTCAAACTTAAGACCTTGACTAAGGTAATTGTCTATATTTTTTCATTACTTTGGGGTATTAAAGAAGGTACTTTCAATCATTCTTCGTGAGACTATTCAGACTTTAATCAATAAGGGCCAAGGCAGTTTGGCTACCTACGGACATTACAAAAAAGAACACAATCTCATAGCTTGTTGAACAATCGGTAAAAATGAAGTAGACGACAATCCACATTACAAAAAAGAACACAATCTCATAGCTTGTTGAACAATTGGTAAAAATGAAGTAGACGACAATCCACATTTTGGTCAACTCTGTTACTTTGAAACCCAAAATTTATCATCGAAACTTTCAATTTTAACATACATAACTAGAGATACTACTCTACAATATGTATTATACATTTGCGATGACATGAATCTTAATCCATTACAATTACAACAACACGAAAGTATCAATCCCAAATTATATGGGTCAAATACATATGTCAAACTTTTCTATTGCCTTGATTTAGTAGTATTGATGTGATTTTCAAATTATTTAAACCTCTCTTAATCAACGTGCCCCTAGTTAACTTCAATCTATCCTTACATCGTTGAATTTTTTTTTTCAATTTTTATTAAATCGAGATTTTTTAATGTGGGCCATGTCTTTGAAGTGTTCAAATCACCGAATTAGTCATTCCCTAATCTTTGTGTTAATCAGTGCTACTACTTTTCTTTAAACTCATGTATTTCTTATTTTATCTTGAGTTTTAGATACATCCATTTAAGCATTCTCATTTTTGCTACGTTTATTTTATGTACTTGTTATTATTTAATCCATTATTATTGTTGTAAAACATAGCAAGAACTAAAGTTGGGAAGAAAAACAAAGAAATGGAAAGAGAACAAGAGAAGAGATGCGATTTCAACATGATGTGTTACATTACATGAATTTTATCTCTTTATATTGACCCTTTGGACATAATAAGAAGAAGACTAAGGGCACAAGTTACATATCATATGCTTACAAAATAGAATTAAGGATAGATAGTTACATCTCATGAAGTTGATGTTAATAATGTGAATAGTTGAAATACAAAAAGATGGGCTATAAAGAGTTTTGGATCAACAAAATTTTTACAACAATTATAAAATATGAAATTTGTTATGGAATATGCATGACCATGCATGTACACCAACATATTGTGTAGTCATGTAACTTGTATGTCTCACTTAATAGTACCTCCACTTGTCTATGTATTGTCATGTAACTTGTAATCCTCTCCAATGTACACCAACTCTTCCATGTATTGTCTATGTTGCTTGTGATGTGTTGTATGACATGGGGTGTATGTGTTGCTTGTACACATTGTATGAAGTACATTTATCATCATCACCAAATGACCTATCACTACAAAAAAACAGCAAATCAGAATCGAAAATTTCCGTCTCTGAATTGCATAAATTCCGTCTCTAATTGCAATCAGAAACGGAACAGATTCCGTCTCTAAAATCGTCGTTGCTGATTCGATCATAAACGGAAAATTGATTCCGTTTCTGATTAGAGACGGAATAGAGACGGACCAATTCCGTTTCTGATTAGAGACGGATTTAGAGACGGAAATTAGAAACGGAACAAAGACGGAACATAAATTGAATTTTTTTCGAAATGGTACATTTGGAATTGCATTCCGTCTCTGATTCCGTTGCTAATCAGAAACGGAATCAGAGACGGAAATAAGAAATTCATGAATTCCGTCTCTGATTCCGTTGCTAATTAGAAACGGAATTAGAGACGGGCTCAGAGACGGAATGCAAAAAGTCCGTCTCTGATTCCGTTTCTGATTCCGTCTCTGATTCCGTTTCTGATTAGCAACGGAATCAGAGATGGAATTCTTATTTCCGTCTCTGATTCCGTTTGTGATTCATGCATATATTCCTGAAAAATTAGAGACGGAATAGCAACGGAATGTTTGAATTCCATTGCTAATCCGTCTCTAATTTTCCTTTTCGTTTAATTTTCAAACATAAACATAATCCAATTGGTTCTCCAACCTATAACTTGAAATTACAACCATATGACCTACTCCATCGCCTGCACCCCCTCCAACAACTCCTTGGGGGTGCTAACATCCCACAAAAAAGCCAAATTTGACATTCATACATCGACAATATATATCAACAAATATTCAAATGAGAAAAAAAATGTAAAAATCAAAATTTGAAAAAGATTTATATATCCACGAAAAATTGTCTTGTATTACAAAAGCTCCAAATTTCTAAGTATTCACAAAAACCACCAATCCTATTGTTCAACAACCAAAAAAAAAAAAAACTTACAATCCTATAAATATGCACAAAAAGAATTATCAATCTAAAAGTCATGTAAACAACTATAAAAGTTACATGATATGCTTTAAATTCCTCATCTCTCACTAGGAAACTAGATTATGGCAGGTATTGTCACAGGGATATGGGCAATCAATGGCACTAACTCCCACTCGATCAAAGAACCACCACTCTTGATAGGGCCACGCTCTGCCATCATGGCCCTGCATAAACAGAAAGAGCAGGAGAGGCCCTGTAAAAACAGTAGCGACGAGATCAATATAATAAAATCTAAAATTCTTACTGCGCTACTCTACATTTTATAAGCATACAAAAAGTAAAATTGAGCAGTAAAATTGAGCAATAAAATTATGCATACAACTTCAGCAGTAAAATAACAAAGCTTTTCTAATGGGCATTCACATGGTGGAGATCTGATGACCAAGTCTAATGGAAAAAGGATATCGTAATAGGAAAAAGAGGGAGATGACACGAGATCAGCCTGTTCCTACATAAAACTAAGCACATGGTAGATGCGGTGAACAAACACAAGATATCGGAAAACAACTCAGGTTTGTCTAATGGTCATTCACATAGACTACATAGTGGAGAACTGATCATCAAGTTTAATTGAAAAAGGATATAGCACATACTAGACAAATAGAACATATATTGCTATGTTACTTGAATAACCTTGGTAATGATGTTGCAAAACATATCATATTAGCAGCCTAAATAGTAAATAAACATATGAATTCGCATACCCAAGTACCAATACCAGTTTGAGAAAGAACTAAAAAGAGAGTTCAATATTTCAAATTTTCGATGAAATAAATTTTGATGATGTCAACCAATTATGATCATCATGAGAGAAAACTTACAATGCATTTGTTTTGTATGGACCCGTCAAATCAAATTCAAGTCTGAAGGAAAACAATGAAACTAAGAAGAATCAGAATGACCAATATCCTGATGGCTACACATTTTATTCCACAAAATAATCATGAGCATGAGCAACACAACAACACATCATCACCAGAAATAATGCAAGGATAGAACTAAAAGGCCTTTGAACTTTGATAGCTTATAGCAACTTACCAAAATACCTCCAACTTCTTCAACCGAAACAGAATCAGCATATCCAAGATCATCAGGATTTGGCTTTCTAAGCTTCAACTGTCAATCCAAATAGAGACTTATTTTAGGAAAGGAGAAAAAGGCTTCCGCCCAAAGACCCATAAAAGGTATACTTACCATAGCAACAGAGCCAGTTGTGCGACAAAAACGTCTCGGTTCAAATTTAGAACTGATTTTTAAAACCATCAGCCTGCAAGGGAGAAATGAAGGATTAGAAGTGATTTTTTAAGTTTGTGCATAGAAGCATCGATATGCACAAATCAAGCGGACTTAACTACTATGTAGCAAAAGTAACCGGTCTAAACAAAACAGTACTCACTACTTTAGATGATAACTTACCATTTGATGTAGTCAAGTCTTGCTCTTTATGACAGTTGGAAGCTTCGGACCTTGGAGAATTGGTGGCATGTCTATTTCTTCCACAATGTATTACAATCTTTCTTGCCTCACAGTTTCTGACATGGTAGCATGTTTTCCAGAGCCATCCCCAAGGTCTGAACCACTGGATTTACTATTCCAACAGGTTGGCAACTCCGTGACCCTATCTTCAATTCTTTGAAGCCTCGGAATGAATTCATGCTTCATTACTCCTGCTTGATTAATAGAACATCTCTCTTGTGTACTTCTAGGAATGGTAGTATCATGTGCTTCATTCCCATATGACCGCATACTATCATTTCTTTCAGTTGTAAGAGCCTGATATGCCTTTTTCTTTCCATATTTTTTACTTGAAGACTTCTTCCCATGTTCCTTATTGCTCTTTGATGTTTTATGAACAACTATCCAATGAAAGATAAAGAAGTATCAATCTAAATATGTACAAAAAGAAGTGTCAATCAAAAAGTCATGCGAAGAATTGCTAAAGTTATCTACAAAAGCAAAAGTATAATCTCAAAATTTACACAAACAACAAAAAAATTACCTATGTATCACCAAGCTGCTCATCTCTCGTAAGCCACTCTTGCGTCTCTCGCTCAACATTGTCCCCTTGTTGTGGTGGATCGACCGGATCTATTTGCGGCAGCTGTTGCTGGTCATGAGGTGGTGGTGGTGGTTGTTGTTGCTGAGATATGACTGCTCCATCCATGTTCATCCCGAGATGCTGATGCATGAACTCCATAACCTTTCGTAATTGCTCGGCAACGACATTGAACTCTGCACGCGGCACCATATCCGGCATCTGGGACGTGCTAGCACCAGGATCTGCATATCGACTCTTCTTTCTCCCTAAAGACCCGAGACCGTAGACACGTCCTTTGGGACACTCACCCGCCACATTGAGGTACACCGCCTCATCATCCACCGATTGGTCCGGTGTAGCCTGGGTCAGCTCCTGACGTCTCCTCTGGAGCCTATCCTGCAGGTATCAACAACAAACAACATACATGATATGGTTTAAAGTAAACTTAATACTATTTAGCATTTCATTTCTATACTTACATAGAACCGCTCTGATCTAGTATCGATGAATGTCATCCCGTCGTGATTTACGGTGTGGAGATGCAAATACAATTCATTCACAGTAGGTGGCGTCTCGGATGAATCAGTCAGCGTACAGGACCAGTCATAAATTCAGCATAGTGAACAAGTGTATAAATGTAAAAAATAAACAAGAGGTTAAAAAAAACTTACCAATCTTTCATGGGTAGTCACAAAAGACATGGAACCACCACCGTGCTTCGAGGGTCCAGTCCCAGGTCCTTCGACCTCAGTGTTCCTATTCGCTGTCGCTTGCCTAGACCTGGCAAGGAAGTCCTCCCTCTCCCAGTACTCCGAGTATCTCTTCCATGCCTCATCTGTAACATAAACTGGCTGCACACGATTCTTCTTTAACTTGTGCATCAATGCAGTGTACCTTGTGCCTGCAAGCCTGTCGTACGCCGCTCGAATGAGATCCTCGGGAATCGCGTCATCCCATCTAAAAAATACCTACAAAATGGCGATTGCAATTGTTACGAGACATTGAGAAAATAATATAAATCATAAGACATTTAGTAGTCCTGTTTACCTTCCATTGGCGCCAATATTGGTCTTTATGATGATTCGGTACCGACTTCCAACAATACCCTTCAGGAATCATCAATCTTTTGAAAACTTTTGTCATCCTCCGTGCACAAAAATGAGAAGGATGCAACTCCCTGTGTTTCATGAAAATGCATAACATCTTAACTACTTGTTTAATAATTTACATCCATATTTAAAACGACATATATGAATCAAATACAAACTTACGTATCATTGGCAATCAGTGTGATCGGGATCCGCTGCACGCGAGGGGGTTCCATCCCTGTCCTTTGAGGTGCCCGCGGAGGGCCTGTCACCTCCAACCCTGCTCTGTCGTCGTATTGTGGGGATGCTGCCGGTGATGCGGTGGCTGGGGGTGCAGGCCTCGTGGGTAAAGGAGTGACATGTCTCGATGTCGGCGATGGTGACTGGAACTGCGAATTTGGTATAGTCCTTGATGACGAGGATGATGGTACAGCCGACGCCGACGGTATGGAAGGCGAAGGTGACGCTGAGGCTGGATCGTGCTCGAGAGAACGAGAAGTCGGAATCGATAATGCAGGAATCGACCCACGACCTCGACCGCCACGACCTCTATGGACCCCTCGTGTGGCCTGACCATGACGCCCAGTAGGTATTTCGCATCCAGAGGTCGGTGCTGCACCTCTTCCGGCTAGACGATGTCCTCCTAATGGTATACCTCGACGTGGGGGATGATCACCTCCCGCCATGAAACCTAACAAAATACCAATAAAATCTCAGAGAAGAAGGGCATACAAAAATAAGTAATTAAGTCTAAATGATGGGAATTAATAAGAGGCATACAAGGAGTTCAAAAAAATAAATAAATCATAAGTTATAAGAGGCATACAAATACCACCAACTATCAAAACGCCTACTACTTGTTCAACCGTACCTCCTTAAGGAATTTTCTTTTGATTTGATATGTACTACTTAGAATACTATATATATGAACCGCAGACTTCGAAATTAAGTGTGCTTAAGAATCCTTTATCATATTTAATTGCTCTGAGCAATATTAATTAGTTTTACTATTCATTTATTTTGTAGACAATTTGAAGATTCAAAGTATTCAATAAGAGGTATTTATTAATTTTTTTATTTACTTCATTGTAGTGATTATAATAAAATATAAGAGGGCTATCGAATTACTTATGATTCAAGTTTAATGATCCGAAAGTACTTATAATATAATATAAGAGGGCTATCGAATTACTTATGATTCAAGTCTAATATTTAATTCTAAGACTTATTTCATTTCAATTAGTTACCCGAGTTAATCATTGTGTTATAAATGTTTAAATAAGAAAATACATAATAAAATTACAACCATTTTCATACGCAAATGAGAAGGCCCTATGAGTTTTTCTACGCCTTCCCTTTCACAATCCTATCACGACAACTAAGGTACTTGGAAAGAGAAGTGTGGTGAGCAAAAATGTCAATGTCTAAGTAAAACACTAGTCCACATTACCATCAATCATCCAAGTAATACCTAGTATATTCAGAATTAGATTTTCATATTTCAGATCATCGCACCTATTATCATTTTGTTGGCATTTCAGAATAGCATAACCAAACATAATACTGAACGAAGATTCATGAATTCATTAGAGTGAAAGGAAGTGGAAACTTGTTCTTTTTATAAATGTTAGTTGAACACCTACATAAAACATCAAGAGAGACACCGAACATATAACAAAGACATCAAGATATCACTTATGATATCTGAATAGTTATACACATCAAGATATCATAAAATAGCAAAGGAGACTTACTGGTGGCCATTGGCCCCACTTTACAAGGTACTAATTGAAATTATCCAACGTTATATCAGTTCCACATGCATTAAAACGATAAGGAGTTTAAAAGGGAACTGCTAAAAAAATCTTAATGAAGAAATACCATAATGGATTCCAAATTAAACATCAATCACTACTAAAATGACTCCAAGCATATAAACTAGCATGGGAGGATTGATAATAGTTCAAACCTCACTTACTTCGTTTGCCGCATTATTTTGACTTGTTGTAGAGATTTCTAGGATCAAAGTATTTTTTCTAAGACTTATTTCCTCAAGTGAAAATACTTAAGTGATGAACTTCTTTAAAATGACTACTTCTTAAGTACCTCGGCTGTTGATCTAAAAAAAGAAAAATAAATGGTTATAACATAAGAGATCTTTTTTCTATGCGTAGGTTTTAATATTATTTATCTATTTAGTTTTTATGTAATAAACATGGGTCTTCATATGGGTTTGGGTTATCACTTGTCACAGGGTCAACACTTCAACTTGCTCAGTAAGTTCAGATTCACCTAACTTTCAACAATCCATATAATATTTAATAACGAAACGTAATAGCAATATCAACAAATTAATGCTAACATGATATTTAAAAACATATAATCAATATAAAAACAAATTCAAGTCGTTCATTTATTAGCTATTACACAGTGATTCATTGTTAATATATAAAATTAGGGTCGATTACCCAGTAACATAATAAATGCAATTGCTGGACTAAAACATTGGCCGATGAGTTGTCTAGTAAACCCATTAATGTCCAATAGTCCTATATAAAATCCTCTAGTTAATGTGTAATCCAAGCAACCTTTCAAGTTGAGCAGGAATTAGTACATAGGTCAAGAACCAAACATCTTGATGCTTACCAAAAGCGTCAAAAATAATAAAACCCTTATTAGGATACCATTTTCCATACTAATTTTCCATACTAATAATGAAAAGTCAAGGGACCTAACCACATGGATTTTTGTTAGTTTAGGAGACAAATATATGAAAATTCCGATTTTAATGGAGGATGTGTGAAACTAAACTATTGTATACAACTTAAACACACACACAAGCAAAAAAAACAAGCAGATATGAACACTAATAAATGAATGTTAATAGAGCAATGCAATCAATTATAAGAAACTAACAAATGCCACGGTGATGCACAAGATCAACTCAACACTTAGACCTAAGAATCATCAACTTTCACATAAAAAAAGCATTCCAAATCAATTCTTAGGTTAGTTATAAGGTTCAATATTATGTATAAACCCCTGCATTCCTTAGTTATGCCAAACAAAGTATGACAATTGTTTCACTTCCTAGCAAATGTATAACCCCTAGGTGAAGCACACTATAATTCAACACAATTGTCGCAATAAAGTCGATGGAGTCAATAACGCTAGACAATTAACACGCCAAGCACAATTAATTTAACCTATACATGTTAGTTGTGTGATTTCCCCTAAAAGGCCAACCAATTAAAGTAATTACTTACCACTCGTTATTGAGGAATCCATACAATTACATATGCAAAATTCCCTAAGTAGAATATAACCCATATCTAATATAGTGCATTTGCAACTATACTAATCAATCAACAACTATTTCCTAAGAAAAGCAATCAGCCACAATCATTATCTGATAATCCATGCACCAAATCTCGATCAACACAAAAAAAGTTGATAAATTCAAGAAATTGTAATGCTTGTGCATGAAGGAAAAAATATTTCACAAAGTTAAAGAAAATGATATTGTATTGTTTGTTCATGAAAGAAAATACAAAACTAAACTAAAAAAAAAAGAAAATAAAAACACATACGGGCAATGCTGATCTTACCAATGAGAGAACGGAGAGCCGTCACCAAGCAAGAGACGGAGAGACCAGAGAGACGGCGAGACCAGAGATACCAGAGAGACCAGCGGAATCAGAGACGGAGAGACGAGAGTTGAGAGCAAAAAAGGAGACCGATTTGGGGGTTTTGGACTGGACGATCGAACGGGATTTGGGGATTTTTGGGGACGATCGAACGAGATGAATTTTGGGGAGGGGACGATCGCTAGGGTTTTTTGGGGGATTTTAGACGAGAATGTTTGAGGTTTTTTGTTTTTCGGTTGGGAGGGGGTTGGGATGGGGGACCTCGAACCAAGCATATACAAATCTCGAGATTTGATGAACGGTCAAAAGAAACGAAATTTTTGGTGGGAATGTTGGCGCCATTTTTTAAAGTCGGAATTAAATTCCGTCTCTATTTCCGTCTCTATTTCCGTCTCTGATTCGTCTCAATTCCGTCTTTAAATTAGTCCGTCTCAATTCCGTCTCTAACTTATTTTTTTAGCAACGGAAATTATTTCCCTTTCTAATTCCATTTCTAAATTTCATTTTCCTTGTAGTGTATATAAAGGGTGCCAACCTCATTGTAAAAACACACCAAGTTGAATGAAAACTTCTCATTCCAACTATCTCATTTCTTATCTTCTCATTTGTAGTAGTAGTTTGTAGTAGTAGAAGTTCTTAGTCTTCTATTTCATTCTCTAGTTCTTAGCAAGTCTCAATTCAATTCACAACACGTTATCAGCACGAGCTTGCTCTAGCATTAAGGAGATCTTGAAGTTCAAGAAGGCTTGTTAAGGAGACAAAGCTAGGAAGGTATAACTTTTATGAGTTCAGTTTATTTCTATATTATCATGGTTGCTTCCTTTTATTACATGCTTCACTTTTATATGCATACTTTATTCATATACTATGCATTATAATGTCACCGATTGCGAAAGTATGCTCTGTAGTTGCGTCTTGTACGATCTTCTACATCAGAAATCAAAAGTCAATATGTGACATAACTAGTTTTCTCGCTATACTACAAACAATTAATTATGCTATATTCTTGATGTTTTATATTGGAAATAATGTTATGAGTTTGGGTTGATAGTGGGTAAGCCTTGTCCCCGGTAAAGCTAAACATTGAAAGGGAGACGGGTTATCCCGTTTGAGGAGGTATGTTTTTAAGTAGACTTCGTCTCACCACCCAACCTGGAGGTTGTCCCACCAACTCATACAAGTAGTACATTTTGCATATTAATAATCAAGTTGTGAACATATATTTAATCGTATATTATTTATTTTTTTTATAAAAGAGAAAAACTATTTACTCAATTTTTTGACATATTTTCAGACTATGGCAAACCTTCAAAAACTTGAATTTGTTGCTCTTGATATCACTGAAAATAATTATTTGTCATGGCAACTGGATGCCGAGATACATCTCCAAGCTAAAGACTTAGGAGAAACTATTATAAAAGGAAATGAAACATCAATGCAAGACCGTGCGAAAACACTGATATTCCTTCGCCATCATCTCCATAAAGTTCTGAAAAGTGAGTATCTCACTGTAAAAGATCCTCTCACCTTGTGGTTAAGCTTGAAAGAGCGATATGATCACCAAAAGACAGTGATATTTCCAAAAGCTCAAAACGACTCGCTGAATCTTAGGCTGCAAGATTTCAAAACAGTCAGTGAGTATAACTCCACCATGTTTAATATTACCTCTCGTTTGAGGCTTTGTGGAGAAAATATATCTGATGAGGCAATGATGGAAAAAACATTCGGTATTTTTCATGCCTCGAATCTGTTGTTGCAACAGCAATATCGAGCGTGCCAATTTAAAAAGTACTCAGAATTAACTTCTTGTCTCATGGTGGCTGAACAAAATAACGAGCTTCTATTGAAGAACCACAACTCCCGTCCAACTGGTTCCGCTTCAATTAATGAAGCAAATGCAGCATCCTATAATGACCATAAAAAGGGTCCTGTAAAGAAAAATCACGGACGTGGAAATGTGAAAGGACCAATCAACAAAGATCGTGGCAAGCCCTATTCTAAATTTCGTGGCAATAAGTTCCAAAATAAATGGAATAAGAATGATGCCGTTCAGAATAAGGGAAAAAATATTGCTGAAAATGGGCGTGCTCGTAATCGTGACCAACCATGTCACAGGTGTGGTCTAAAAGGCCACTGGGCTCATGTATGCCGCACGCCTAAGCATTTTATTGATCTTTATCAAGCCTCCTTAAAGGAGAAAGGCAAAATAGTTGAGATGAACTTCACTGTCGGAGATGGCTCGTCGGACATCAATTATATGGATGTTCCAAATTTTCATGATGATCCAAACACTAATCTCGATATTTTTAATGATCATATGTAACGATTTTAAATAATTATATGTACTGATTTTTGTTATGCTTCTTAGTTATATGTACTTGTTTCTTATTATGAATGAAATATGACTCTTTTTCTAATTTGCCAAACATTATTTGTCTAGATGGATCAACAAATCATGTGTTCAAATCGTGAATCAAATAAGAGCGATATATGTCTTGCTGATTGTGCTACAACGCACACAATCCTTAAAAACATAGAATATTTCTCCAATTTGAACTTAGCTGAGGCTAATGTTCAAACAATATCTGGCATCTCCAATTTGATTAATGGCTCTGGAAGAGCAAATATTATGTTGCCTGGGGAACAACAATTCATGTTGACAATGCCTTATACTCTGAAAAATCCAGAAGAAATTTACTCAGCTTTAAAGATATTCGACAAAATGGATATCACATTGAAACCATGAACGAAAATAATAGAGAATTTCTCTATGTCACATTGGTTTCAAATGGGAAAAAAGAAGTGTTAGAAAAATTCCCAGCTTTATCATCTGGATTATATTTTACTCATATAAGGCATGTCGAAACGAATGTCGTCTTAAATAAGAAAATTAATGATTCAAAGACATTCATTTTATGGCATGACCGGCTTGGTCATCCAGGATCATCAATGATGCGAAGAATAATTAATAATTCTCATGAACTTCCTTTAAGGAGTCACAAAATATTTTCAGCTGGTGATTATAATTGTGCTAGTTGTTCTTAAGGTAAATTGATAGTTAAACCATCCCCAAGTAAAATTATTGTGGAATCCCCAGTTTTCTTAGAACGCATTCAGGGAGACATATGTGGTCCTATTCATCCTCATTGTGGATCATTTAGATATTTCATGGTTTTGATAGATGCATCAATTAGGTCGTCACATGTTTGTTTGCTTTCGACCCGCAATGTTGCATTTGCTAGACTTTTAGCGCAAATCATTAAGTTAAGAGCACAATTCCCTGACAACCCAATCAAGACCATCCGTCTTGATAATGCCGGGGAATTTCAATCTCAAGCATTTAAAAATTATTGCATGTCTATAGGAATTACCATTGAACATTCTGTTCCACACGTGCATACCCAGAATGGTTTGACAGAATCTCTAATCAAACGCATTCAATTAATTGACAGACCTTTAATCATGAGAACTAAGTTATCAACTTCAGTTTGGGGACATGCAGTCCTTCATGCAGCATCTATCATTCGTTATAGGCCTACTGCATACCATGAACATTCCCCTATGTAACTCATTTTAGGTCAACAACCAAATATCTCACACTTGAGAATTTTTGGTTGTGCACTGTATGTTCCTATACCACCTCCTAATAGAACTAAGATGGGTCCACAACGAAAACTTGGGATTTATGTTGGATTTAACTAATCGTCCATTATAAGATACCTTGAGCCCTTAACAGGGGATTTATTTACTGCACGCTTTGCTAATTGTCACTTTGATGAAGCAATTTTCCCACCATTAGGGGGAGATAAGAAGCCAATTCAAAAGGAATGGCGCGAAATTGCTTGGAATGCATCAACTTTATCACATTATGATCCACGCACAAATAAGTGTGAACTTGAAGTTCAAAAGATCATTCATTTGCAACAAATCGCAAATCAATTACCAGATGCATTTAATGATGCAAAACAAGTGACAAAATCACATATTCCAGCTGTTAATGCTCCTGCAAGAATTGATGTCTCTGTGCAACAAAATGCACAAGAACCAACGAAACGCTTAAAGCGTGGAAGACCAGTTGGTTCAAAGGATACAATTCCTCGAAAGAGGAAAACGGGAGTAAAAATAAATACAAATCAAAATACTCGTGAGAAAGCACACAAATCCTTTGATAATGGTTTGTTAGAACAAGTTGATTCTGATGAGGAACAACATCCTCTAGAAAAAGAGGAAAAAAATGAATATAATGAGATCTCAATAAATTATTTAAACTCTGGTAAGATTTGGGATCGAAATGAAATTATTCCTGATGATATGTTTGCTTTCAATGTGTCCTTTGAAATATGTGAAAATGATGATGATCCAGAATCACGATCAGTGGACGAATGTCAAAAAGACCTGATTGGCAAAAATGGCAAGATGCTATCCAAGCAGAGCTAAACTCGTTAAGGAAACGAAAGGTTTTTGGACCAATTGTCCAAACGCTAGATGGCGTAAAACCTGTTGGATATAAGTGGGTATTTGTACGAAAGAGAAACGAAAAAAATGAAGTTACAAGGTATAAAGCAAGACTTGTAGCTCAAGGTTTCTCACAAAGACCTGGCATCGATTATGAGGAAACATATTCTCCTGTTATAGATGCAATTACATTTCGGTTCTTGATAAGCCTTGCAGTCTCTAAAGGGCTTGATATGCATTAAATGGATGTCGTTACAGCATATCTGTACGGATCCATAGACAGTGAGATATATATGAAAATCCCTGATGGATTTGTAATATCCGATGAAATAAAATCAAAACCTCATAACATGCATTCTATAAAATTACAAAGGTCTTTGTACGGGTTGAAACAATCAGGACGAATGTGGTACAAACGTCTTAATGATTATTTACTGAAAGAAGGATATGTAAATAATCCGTTTTGCCCATGTGTCTTCGTTAAAAGATCATCAACAGGATTTGTGATTATTGCTGTATATGTTGATGATTTAAATATAGTGGGAAACCACGACGACATCGTTAGAACATCCGAATACTTGAAAAAGGAATTCGAGATGAAAGAACTTGGAAAAATAAGACTTTGTCTTGGTTTGCAAATTGAACATTTTTCAAGTGGAGTACTTGTCCATCAATCAAATTATATTGAAAAATTATTAAAAAGATTTTATATGGACAAGGCACATCCATTGAGCTCTCCAATGGTTGTCAAATCACTTGAAGTGGATAAGGATCCGTTTCGACCTCATGAAAGTGATGAAGAGCTAATTGGTCCGGAGGTACCATATTTAAGTGCAATTGGTGCACTTATGTATCTTGCAAATTGTACAAGTCCCGATATTGCTTTTGGTGTCAACCTACTTGCAAGATACAGCTCTTCACCAACTCAAAGACATTGGAATGGTGTTAAACACATTTTTCGATATCTTCGAGGAACAAGTGGCATGGGTTTATTTTACTCGAGAGGGGTAAAATTAAATCTCCAAGGTTATGCTGATGCTGGATTTTTATCTGATCCCCACAAGGCCCGTTCTCAAACGGGATATGTATTCACCTGTGGCAATACTGCTGTATCATGGAGGCCAGTAAAGCAAACTATGGTTGCTACTTCTTCCAATCATTCTGAAGTACTTGCAATTCATGAAGCAAGTCGTGAATGTGTATGGTTGAGAAACATGATTGAACATATTCAAGAATCATGTGGATTGCCTTCAATAAAAGATTCTCCAACCATATTATATGAAAATAATGCAGCATGTATTGCACAATTAAGTGAAGGATTCATAAAAGGGGACAGAACAAAACATATTTCACCAAAATTCTTTTATGCACATGAGCTTAAGAAGAATGGTGAAATTGATGTCAAGCAAATCCGATCAAGTGATAATCTTGCTGATTTATTCACAAAGCCTTACCAACTATGACATTTAAAAGGCTTACATATGGTATTAGCTTACGTAAACTTAAAGACATTGCAAGTAAAGAAACTGAACAAGTTTCACCCATGTTCACATGAGGGGGAGTTATTGATTAGTGTATTGCACTCTTTTTCCCTTGGCTATGGTTTTATCCCATCGAGTTTTCCTAGCAAGGTTTTTAATGAGGCAATCTTAACAATATTATACTCATCTTAATATTTATGAGAATATAGTGTTCTCTTTTTCTTTTACTATATTTTTTCCCACATGATTTTTCTTAGTAGAAGTTTTAACGAGGCACAATCTCTAAGCAAGTGTCATCCAAGGGGGAGTGTTATGGAATATGGATGACCATGCATGTACTCCAACATATTGTGTAGTCATGTAACTTGTATGTCTCACTTAATAGTACCTCCACTTGTCTATGTATTGTCATGTAACTTGTAATCCTCTCCAATGTACACCAACTCTTCCATGTATTGTCTATGTTGCTTGTGATGTGTTGTATGACATGGGGTGTATGTGTTGCTTGTACACATTATATGAAGTACATTTATCATCATCACCAAATGGCCTATATAAAGGGTGCCAACCTCATTGTAAAAACACACCAAGTTGAATGAAAACTTCTCATTCCAACTATCTCATTTCTTCTCTTCTCCTTTGTAATAGTAGTTTGTAGTAGTAGAAGTTCTTAGTCTTCTATTTCATTCTCTAGTTCTTAGCAAGTCTCAATTCAATTCACAACAAAATTGACAGTTATGTTCATTTTTTTGTTCAGAAAATCATTGATCAAATAGGGAAGATGAAGAAGGTTCATAAAATGAACTTCGAGATGCGGTCTCGATGAGAATTAGACAGTAGATCTCTCACTTCCCATAGTGTTTAACGGAGTGTAAAGTATTGATGGACGAAAGGGGTTGATTATTAGAGTGCTTCGAGTTCAAAGGCCGAGTTATTGATGAATTGACCACATAGGTTTAGTCATACTTCCCGAAGACCTCTAGTGTAACATCCTCTATCCCGATTAAGGCGATACCTGGCCTGAAACCCTAATTAAGCCCTGGGCCCTTGGTACACTAGTAAGACTCAATTAGAGTAATAGTACAACCATTATTCATACCTGAAAATCACGCAAACAGTATTATCGTATATTGAATAAATAATTAAAAACACAGCAAAATTAAACTTTTGTCGATAAAATATACGATATATAAAAATCGGCATAAACCTCGGTTGTAAAACCATATCCCAACCCTGTTTATTATAAAATAATAATTCAATACAATATAAAAACAGTAGGGAACTCACTTCACTGTAGAGAAAACTATAGACTCCTAATCTTCTATGTTCCTGAGTCGAAGCGCATGCTGACAACTTGAAATGTTGATTGGGGAATTAACGCTCAACTAGCTCAGTAAGTGATGCTCGTATACGTATCAATTATCAACTAATATCAATGAATCAATAAATAACAATATAAATCCAAAACATATATATTTAAGTATTAAAATGATATTATAACACCCTAAAAATATTTTACATTTGCGTGACGATGTGTATTATTTATCTATATTTGTTGCGTGAATTTCTTAATTTTATGGCAAAACTAATCTTTTGGTCCCTAAACTTTGAACATTCTACACTTTTCGTCCCTCAACTTTGAATGTAGTGTAAATTTAGTCCTTCCGTTAGTTTAGTCGTTTACATTGATGATGTGGCAAACGTTAATCAACACGTGACCATCCTAATCAACTGAATCGGTGGTCCATTGAATCAAATCGGTTCACTAAAACCAAACCAAAATTTAAAACCAAGCCCTAATTGTTTTGTATCTGTGAAAGAATAGAAGATCATCCCCAAACAGTGCGTCATCTCCAACCTTGGCTCACTGTGCGTTCTCCTCTCTCTGCGATTTCACTAGGCCCCTCTCTGAGCGCATCCCTCGCTCACACTCTCTGCTCTCGCTCACGCTCTCTCGAAGTTCCATTCTCTCGCGGTCGTGGTTCTCTCATCTCGTGGTGGGGTTCTTTTTCGTGAGGTGTGCTTCTCCTCCCTCAGATTCCACTCTCTTTTCTCTCGGTCAAAGTATTTCGAATTATCTCCCCTTCCCCTTTGTTCAAAATCATCTACCCTACCCATCCTCCCTCATTCTGTGCGCACATCTTCTCTATTTGAATTTGTGTTTTGTTTCTTTTTGTTTCTTGGTTGTTTGAATTTTGATGAGATTGCAGTGGTTTTTTGTGTGCTTTAGGATGTGAGAATAAACTTGACTTGGACAAGAGTAACATGGTTATTAGGTGTCATTAGGTGTCATTGTTGACTATGTTTGTCATTAGGTGTCATTGTTGACTATGTTTGTCATTAGGTGTCATTGTTGACTATGTTTGTCATTAGGTGTCATTGTTGACTATATTTTTGCTACTATAAATAGGTAGTGTTGTGCATTGTTAGAAAAACACTCCAAACTTGTAGTTTTTTGCTTGTTGTCTTCAAATTACAAAGAAAAACTCCCATTAGTTCAATCTCTCTTTTTTCTTCAATCTTGTTCTTCAACGATCCTTTACATTGAAACCAACATTTGGTATCAGAGCCATTAAGCCGAAGGACATGTCGTCATCAAGCAAAGCAGTCGGAGGAGATATGGCGGCAACTAAGATCGGAAAAGAAGGGAACATGACGCTCTCTTATCCGTTACTCACAAAGAGTAACTACTCGGTGTGGGCGTTGAAGATGCGGGTGAATTTACAAGCGCAAGGAGTGTGGGAAGCCGTGGAGTTCGACGAGGTCGAAATACGCAAGGATAGAATGGCTCTCGCTGCCATTTATCAAGCGCTTCCGGAGGATGTTCTTCTCATGGTGGCAGAAAAGGATTCCGCCAAGCAAGCATGGGAGACACTAAAGACGATGCACGTTGGCGTGGAGCGAGTCAAGGAGGCGAAAGTGCAAACCTTGAGGACTCAGTTCGAGGCAATCCGCATGAAGGACGTAGAGACGGTGGACGATTTCGCTATGAAATTGACATCCATTGTGACAGGCATCCGCTCGTTGGGAGAGAAGGTGGAGGAGATCTCCGTCGTTAAGAAGTTCCTACGAGCCTTGCCACAAAAATACATGCAGATCGTTACCGCGATCGAGCAATTTGGTGACCTCAAAAACATGACGGTTGAGGAGGTCGTCGGTCGCCTTAAAGTCTACGAGGAGAGACTTCGCGGATACGGTGAAAGAGAGGAGGAGAAGCACCTCTTGCTCACGCATGCGGGAATGGATGTCACGAATGAAGAAAAATGGATAAACCAGTTTTTCTTCCGAATCGTCGAGTCGCGCGGCCATGGTGGAGATAAACGAGGTCGTGGCAAAGGACGGGGACGAGGTCGAGGGCGAGGTCGTGGAGAAAGCTCACCTCGACAAGAAGACACCAAGCCCCGCAAAGACAAGAGCACAGTGAAGTGTTACGCTTGTCAAAAGTACGGGCACTACGCGATCGAGTGCCCTAACAAAAGGCCGACGAGGTGGCAAACCTCACTAGCTTCCATGACGAGGAGCCGCATTAATGTTCGCCGAGGAGTGGCGAACGCCTTGCCCGAAGATGAGGAGACAAACCTCGAAGAATTCGTGCAAGAATCGACCAAGGAGGAACCAGAGGTAGTGTTGCTCAATGAAGAGAAAGTCATGGCGAACCTCCTCGCAAGTGGCGAGGAGCATAATCACACCGACGTGTGGTACCTTGACAATGGAGCAAGTAACCATATGACGGCCCATCGAGAGAAGTTCCATGAGCTCGACGAGAAGATCACTTGGAAATGTGAAGTTCGGAGACGGCTCACTCGTCGAGATCAAGGGCCGAGGATCCATATTGTTCGTATGCAAAAACGGTGATCGGCGTCTAATGAGCGAGGTATATTACATTCCAAAGTTGAAAAGTAATATCATAAGTCTCGGTCGGATGACGAGAAGAATGCAATACGATCATCTTAGCCGCTCGATCCTAAAGATGTTCGACCGAAATGGCGTCTGTTAATGAAAGTGGAGAAATCGCCAAATCGGTTGTACAAGATTTCTCTCGAGACGAGTCAACCCGTTGTTCTATTAGCATCGCTAGCAGATCCTGCTTGGTTGTGGCATGCAAGACTTGGGCACGTAAATTTTTATGCGCTCAAGATGATAGGGGAGAAGGAGATGGCTATAGGGCTGCCCAAGTTTACACACCCCAACCAAGTGTGTGAGAGTTGCATGATCGCAAAGCAAACAAGGCTGCCATTACTGCCCAAGCCAACTACCGTGCCGAGCATCCCCTACAACTTGTACATGCAGATCTGTGTGGTTCGATCACCCCGACATCACTCGCTGGTAACAAGTATTTCTTTTTACTTGTTGATGATTGTAGTCGTTGGATGTGGGTATACATGCTCAGAGAAAAAGGAGAAGCCTTTGAAGCATTCAAGAAATTCAAGAAGCTCGTGGAGAACAAGTCGGAGCACAAGCTTAAGACTTTGCGAACTGATCGAGGTGGTGAGTTCACTTCCCATAGGTTTGCGGAGTTTTGCAAGGAAGAGGGAGTCGAGCGTCACCTCACGGCACCATAAACACCTCAACAAAATGGTGTGGTGGAGAGGAGAAATCGCACCGTGATGGCCACTGCGAGGAGTCTGCTCAAGAGCATGCAAGTCCCGGCGAAACTCTGGGGAGAAGCGGTACGACATGCGGTTTATCTCTTGAACCGCTTGCCGACAAAGGTGCTAGGAGATTGTACCCCTTACCAAGCTTGGTTCGGCAGACGACCTCATCTGGAGCACTTGAGAGTGTTCGGGTGTACTGCACATGTGAAGGTTGTAGGTCCACATCTCAAGAAGCTCGATGACCGAAGTCAAGCAATGGTGTATCTTGGCGTCGAAGACGGATGTAAGGCGCACATATTCCTTGATCCACGATGCGGAAAAATCATTGTGAGCAGAGATGTTGTGTTTGAAGAAGAGAAGAAGTGGGAATGGTGCAACGATGATGGCGAGATCACACAAAATTCTGTGGAGTTCGGAATTTTTGATGGAGATGTAGCGGATTTGGAAAACGCAGCAACACCACCGGCAAGTCCGCACTCGGCATCACCAATAACACCAGTAGCCATGCCGTACTCTCCTCAACAACGAGAGAGCTCAAGTAGGTCCACAACCGAAGATGCCCCAAAAAAGGTCCGCTCTCTTGCCGACATTTATGAAGTGGCACCATTAAGGGAGATGGATCTCGACGAATTGTTGTTGTTCACCACCGACGAGCCAACAACATCTCACGAGGCAGCAACCGAGGAGGCATGGAAGGAGGCCATGCAGAAAGAGCTCGAGTCCATCGAGAAGAACAAGACGTGGGAGCTCACCGACTTGCCACCCGGTCACAAGCTCATCGGTTTAAAGTGGGTGTTCAAGTTGAAAAGAGACAGCGAAGGCAACATCCTTAAGCACAAAGCGAGATTAGTGGCGAAAGGATACGTGCAGAAGCAAGGAGTTGACTTCGAGGAAAACTTTGCACCGGTGGCGAGACTCGACACCGTCAGATTAATTCTTGCCCTCGCAGCTCATCGTGGGTGGGAGATTCACCACTTGGACGTCAAATCGGCGTTTCTCAATGGTGATATCGAAGAAGAAGTTTATGTCGCCCAACCTGAAGGCTTCATCATCAAGAATAAAGAGCACAAGGTGTACAAGCTGTCCAAGGCTCTCTACGGACTACGCCAAGCACCAAGAGCGTGGAACACTTGCCTCAACAAGAGAATGATGAGTCTCGGCTTCGTGAAGTGTTCTCAAGAGCAGGCTGTGTACACGAGGAGCCATGGAGCAGAAGTACTCATCGTTGGTGTATACGTTGACGATTTGATAGTGACGGGATCTAGCATTGATGGTGTTGAGAGATTCAAGAAGCAAATGATGAAGGAGTTCGAGATGAGTGATCTTGGGCTGCTCTCATACTACCTCGGTATCGAGGTGGACCAGAAGAAAAACCGCATCACCGTGAAGCAATCAGCTTATCCAAAGAAAATATTGGAGCAGTTCGGGATGGCGGATTGCAACCCGAGCAAGTATCCAATGGAAGCAAAGTTGCAACTCGGAAAGGATGCGGAAGGAACCTTTGTGAATTCCACCGAGTATAGGCGTGTCATCGGGTGTCTCGGTACTTGACCCACACTCGACTGATATCTCATATGCGATTGGCATGGTGAGTCGTTACATGGAACGACCTACTATTCTACACCAACGAGCGAGAAACACATTCTTCGCTACGTGAAGGGAACAACGAGCTATGGGATTCGAGACAAAAGAGGAAAAGGAGGCTGAAGAACTCGTCGGATTTATCTTGACACGATCTAGCCGGTGATATAGATGACGAAAGAGTACGGAGGGATGGCATTTTATCTCAACGAGAATCTAATCACTTGGCAATCGCAGAAGGCGAACTCGTGGCTCTATCTTCTGTGAGGCCGAGTTTATGGCGAGCTCTTTGCGCAGCATCATGTCAAGCATTATGGTGAGAAACTTGTTGAACGAGGTAACCGGAAGTAAGCCGAAGCCGGTAACTCTCTACGTCGACAATAAGTCTGCAATCGCATTGATGAAGAATCCGGTGTTTCATGGACGCAGCAAGCACATCGACACTCGCTTCCATTTCATTCGCGAATGTGTCGAGAACCGATAGATCGTAGTGGAGTTCGTAAGCACCGGAGAACAACGTGCGGATATTCTCACCAAGGCCTTAGCAAGAGTCAAATTTAAGGAGATGCGGGAGCAACTCGGCGTGAAGAACCTTGAACCAAGTCAAGCTTACGGGGGAGATTGTGAGAATAAACTTGACTTGGACAAGAGTAACATGGTTATTAGGTGTCATTAGGTGTCATTGTTGACTATGTTTGTCATTAGGTGTCATTGTTGACTATGTTTGTCATTAGGTGTCATTGTTGACTATATTTTTGCTACTATAAATAGGTAGTGTTGTGCATTGTTAGAAAAACACTCCAAACTTGTAGTTTTTTGCTTGTTGTCTTCAAATTACAAAGAAAAACTCCCATTAGTTCAATCTCTCTTTTTTCTTCAATCTTGTTCTTCAACGATCCTTTACATTGAAACCAACATAGGATGCTTCGGCCGCCAATGTTGATACTTTTGGGGTGAGGGTGAGGGTTTCGTATAATTGTAAGATGAGTTTGTACAGAGAAGATTTTACAGCAATTAAAAGAGAATTTGGGCTAACAAGTGAGGCTCAAAAGATTGGGAACTAAACCTTCATCAGCCAACAAAAATGAGAATACCCAAACTCAAAAAACAGTAGACAACAACCCCTTCATTGGTGCATTATCAGATAAATCTGGTAGTGCAGATAATGACCCTTTCATTAGTGCCTTAAATTTAAATGATGGCTAGCTCAGTAGCAATATGCATAAGTCCTTTTGTGATTGGTTCAAAATAGAGTACAATATCAAAAATGTAATCGATGGATGGATGGCTAGATCATACATCATAAGATGAGAAAGAAATTAAAGAAACGAAAAGCACATTTCTAAAGAGGCGACTGCTCGGCAACATGAATGGGCAATTGTTATAGCAACTACATTGTAAATATCTTTTTGGGTGAGGGTGGAAGGATATGAAGGAGCATAATAGGTAATAAGACAAAGTTAATCAAAATATCAGTTCATTGATACAATTAAAAAAAAACCTCATAATGCAGTACTTTGATTCAACAAAAGCAATTAGACCGCCTAATTGGCTCCAGTTGGTTTAGTTTATTAACTCTTATCTTCAATTTATATTTGCAAAACCAACATGTTAATTGGCTCCAGTCAGGTTTTCAATTCAATTAGTTGCTAATTTAAGTTAAAGCATAAACCAAAGAAAATTGAGCTAACCAACTGTAGATACATTCATGCACAAGCTCAATAAGCTAATATGTCAACCTTCCTCCACTTAACTCTTTTATCTGGCTTTAAGAAGATGCACTAGTTCTTTAACATGGACTGCATCTCTTGGTCATGTTCCACACTTCAAAACTTTGTTTCTAATCATTAAAGCTTCCATGGCTTTGAGAGATTAACTTAGGAGTACAACAATTTAAACCCAAGAGTTTCAACATATATACTATAATTTTTATGAGATGAGTGCTCATATTTATCTTGACATTCAAATCCTTGTTTATACGCACACAAATCGATGTGCTATAAATAAAATGTGTTGATTAAAATTATAACAAAAAATTTTCAACTGTCACTTACAAGTAGTATCTTCAAAATCATATTAAAAAACTAACAAAAACTAACAAAAATGTGAAGAGCATGAAGATATTTGATTTTGGAATGAGTTTATAAACTTTGCGCCGGTGCTTCGATGGATGTAGAAGTTTCTCTGGGGGCACACCATTGACTTGCTTCCATACTCCTCCATACAAATATCTTGGTCTCTTGCCAAAAGTCTGCAAATAAGGAAAAAAAACCTTTCAGCATGTAAGAAAGTTTGACTACAAATAGTACACTTGATTTTAGGCAAATTTATGGAATAAAATCACTATTTTGACAAAAATAAATAGGACATATGGAACACAAAATATTGCCACTATAAAGCATTAAACTATACAATATTCAAGTTAGCATTTACTTGTAACGGCCCATTTTATAAATGTCTCTTCAATTCTACCCGTTTAGTGATTAATTTGAAGGGCATATAGGTACTGTGAAATTAATCTAATTTCACTCTCATGGGCCACTTACACAAGACGCTCATGGTGACCACACTCCAACCTAATTTTAGAAATGGTTCACTTCACACTTCATATAAGGAGAAATCTCTTCTATTATGCTTTGAGCATTTATATTCTTCATAGCATTGAATCGATCTTCATAATAAACAAATCGATAGGCTGATCGGAGACAGATCTTTGAAAGATAACTTTCTTGTAAGCACACAATCTTTCCACCAAAGGACTTAGGTATGCTTTATAATCGGTATTTGTGTGTTGGATGCTTATTTTTACCAACATACGCGGTGAAATTTATTTTTAGAAATACATCGCATATGTTTTTATAAATGTCTCTTCATGTTGCATAAAAATACGCACATGGACTTAGGTATGCTAGGTATTTGTGTGTTGGATGCTTATTTGTGAAATTTATTGAAATACATCGCATGTGATTGTTTCATAAAAATACGTGCAAGATTGTGTGAATTGTATTCGCCTCGACATGCGTATCGACGGGTAGTTGACGGGACCGAATATTAGGTCGGGGAAACTAAAAACACAAATTAAATAAAAAAAGGCCAAATAACTAATATGGAATGGGTATTAGGCAGCCAGTGACGCGGCGGTACGCGTATATCGCGGTTCGGACGCGAAATCGAGCGTCGAAACACCCGAAAAACGGGCAAGTGTCCCAAACTATGTCACATTTTGGTGTCAAGACACAAAGTCAACATAACAATCCTTATCTACACACTCACACCACCCGTACACACCACACACCCACGGATCGAGAGGCCGAGAAGGAACGCGGAGAGGAGGAGGAGAAGAAGATGCACGGGAAGAGAGAGGAGAACGTAGAGACGCCACGATCGAGGTGAGTCCTCGTTGTTATTGTGGGTTTCGGTGGTTGGCCATGGTGGTCGGGACAAGGGTTCGACCATGGAGGCCGAACCGGGGCGCGGTGGTGATGGCAGGGGTGTCTCCCCTGCCATCGAGTCCACCGGAGGTTGGGGTGGAGAGCAACCCCAACCCCAAACCCCAAAACATATAATAAAAAAAAAATAAAATTTGGAGTTCTAATCGAACCGCGAACTGGCGCTGGTTCGATCAGATGGGGGAGATGATGCACACGCGCGCGTGTGCATCCCCCAGTGGGCCGGGCCCAGAATGGGCCGAGCCTGGACCAGTTCTGATCCAGGGCCGGGTAGGGTCCGACCAGGTTAAGTCGACCCGACCCAAAAAAAAAAAAGAGAAAAGAGGAAAAATTTGGAAAATTCTGAAAAAATTGGAAAATTTCGAAAAAAATATATTTCCATAAAATAAATAGAAATTTATGAATTTATATGAAAAAAAAATATTTGGATATTTCGGACGTGACTTTTTGTGAGGTTTTACCTCGAAAAGCGCGAAATAAACAATTTGACCTAAAAATTTGAGAAATTGTTATGCTAAATTAAATTATTGATAAATGGACATAGGTTGACACGGGTGATCAATTGGCGACCAATGACCCAGTAGACTTGGACCCGGGGATTGATTACGTGGTAGGAGAGCGCGTTGTGAGGTTTTAAAACCCAATGAAAAAATTCTTGAGTATTTATTTTGCTTGGTAATTCCATTCAATCCCAGTATTTCCTTGTGGTTTTTCTTATATCTTATCTTATCGTTGTTTGCACGGTTGGTTAGTTACTCCCACCGGATTTTCCGTTGTGTGTCTATGTGTGTCTATGCATTCTAGACCATAGCATATGTATCAGGAGTGTTCGGTGGATAACGACCCGATGGATCTGCTGCATATGTCGATGCGTCGTAGGTCTACGCTAGCCACCGAGAGGGATCAGGTGATAGCTAGTTGGGTGCGCCCACTAGTGGGATCCCGGAAGGAAATCCCGAAGTATGGTTTAGTCTGACTGGAACAGACACACACATTTGCGCTTTATTGTTATTTACGCATGCGATGCCATACTTACAGTTGCCTGTTTACGTTCCGCATGTTTATTTAACAATATTTATTGACTTCCATTTATTATATGAATGCTCATAGGAGTTCCTTAGGATTTTACTGACTGGACTCGTCATCCAATTTCTTTGGTGATGATTGAGTGCAGATCCTAGTACAAGTAAGGGCAAAGGGATCTTACGTGACCACCTCTGACTGCCTACCGTTGAGAATTATTTGTACGTGTGTTTTTATTTTGATATTATGATTCTTTTGGGAACTGGGGAGTATACCTCATAGGGTACACTTGTTTATTTATACACAATACTTGTCGGGGTTTTTTTCCACGGTAGGATTTTTTTAACTTGATTAATATTTCTTGCATTTATGTACAACTTTCGCTGCATTTGTCATTTATACGTTACACACAAGTGGATGCAAATCTCGAGACAAAGGAAAGGACGGTCAGGTGCCGTACACGTGTAGTTGGGCTAGCTGACAAGGAGTACAAGGAGACACGTCACCCCGGGGCGGTGAGGGCCGCCACAGCTGGTATCAGAGCCCGATCGACTCCATTGGAGGAAGCCCAGGTTGGCTTAAGATATTGTGACACCAACGCCACAGTTGGTATTAGAGTAAAGAAGAAGTCATAAGACAATAAGACTTAATTAATGAATTTAGATGTGGAAAACTCAAAGTAATTGCCTTAGAACTTTAGTTGGGAAGTGATGTGAGGCGGGTAGAGTTAGAACTTATATATGTGTTATATTTTCATGTTACTATATGATATATGTATATACCTCGAGACTGATCCGAGCACATTCTCGACGTAGATCATGGATGGACATGCTGGTACACCTTTCGAGACTGGACATACTAGCGATGCGGCTAGGGATGTCTCGGTTACGACGAGTGTGGATGATAGACTCTCGGCACAGGAGACACAGATGGTCGAGGTATTACGGCTACTACGAGAGCAGACCACAGTCCTGGCGACACTCATTTCAGTTAGAGAGCTAGTAGTTATGACCATACCGGCGGGGACGGTTGTTGTTCCGATGGAACCCCAACGCCAGTTCAGGGGGTAGCGGTAGAGACAACCACAGAGAAAACTACTACAGTTGTCGTTCCTTTGGAGATGTCGACTCTTACGCCTCCACCCACGACGACGGACTAGGTGACTGCCACCCCCACTGCTGATACTCCTGCTACATCAGTATTCGTCCTAACACCAGAGGCGAGGTTATCGAAGGAATTTTTAAAGTTTCAGCCTGGATTCTTTTATGGAGGTGGTGATCTTGAGGCTGCAGGTAATGGATAGTGTCTCATCGGCGTTTCCATAAGTTGATGAGGAACGATGAGACAGTACATGCACGACTTTCGGGAGCCTGTTTGAGAGGGCATGCGACAGTCTGGTGGAACGACATATACGGATACTCATCCGGAACCAACGACATGTGCTGAGTTTAGGGAGCTATTCTACGATCAGTATATACCTATGGAGGTTAGATTGAGACTGATGGGGGAGTTCCTATCATTGAGACAGGGTAGCCGGACCTTGATGCAGTATATGGAGAAGTTCCGACATCTCCTTCAGTTCTCTCTGGATGTCTCCGGGACAGAGCGCTTACAGATTTATTACTTCACCAGAGGGGTTGATGACAGAATTGCATCAGCAGTTGTCTCGACTGGAGCCACGACACTGCAAAAGATCTTTGACATGACATTGCCTCATGAGACATACCTACTGCAGAGGGCTGACAGACGTGTGACTGGTAGGGAGGTACAGTCAGGGCAGAGTTCTTAGTCTAGTCAGAGGTAGAAGTGACCAATGGATCATCCGGATAGAGGATGGAGAGATGATAGACGGGAGAGGGGCCGTCGGGACGAGTTTCAGGGCAGTCAGTTCCGATATGAGGGACCACAACCAGTTCATGCTATCACCTCAGCCCCAGTGGATCGACAGAGGGCGCAGCCACATGAGTACCGTCAGGGTCGAGATCAAGGGAGACATGACAGGGGTCAGGTAGACTGGGGTCAGGGTTCGAGATATGGAGACGGACAGACGGGTAGACTGGAGAGTCGTAGATGTCACTAGTGTGGGCAGATGGGACACTTGAAGGGAGACTGTCGGACACCACTATCGCCACGACGAGCATCAGACCAGGCCAGAGATAGAGTACATGCGTTAGCACAGCCAAATAGCGAGGCAACTAGACAACTCATTGAAGGTACATTACTTATATTTGGTCGCCATATGCATGATATGTTTGATTATGGTAGTACTTTATTGCTTCTTGTTGGACGTATTGTTGGGTTGTTAGGGTTAGTTACACAGACACTAGAGCCACATCTTTTCCTTAGTATGACTGCTTGGGATAAGATATACCCTAACCGAATATGTCGAGACGTGATGATAGAGGTGGATCGAGTTTCATATTCCTATCATGCACGAATAGATTGTTACGGCAAGAGGATAAAGTTTCATATTCCTGACATACCGAGTTCGTATTATTTGGATTGACAACTGACTTACCCATTACGAGAGGCCGACTAGCTACAACGCGCAGGAGATGGAGGCGGTTGCAGCGATAGTTGAGCCGGAGGTTTGAATGGAGGGCCGATTGAAGACGTTCTACTGGTTCGGGATTTTGTCGCAGTTGAGGATACCGACCGTATGGATTGAACGGGTTGTCGAGTGTTAGAGGGCTGATGGGCTCTATGAGCAGGTCAGTGGTCTGTCACGAATCCGGAATGCACTGATTGGGTAGAAACCACATATCGATGTTTAAGATACCGATGGAGATTGTGGCTACCCGCGGATTAAGAGGTACGGGACGAGATTCTGGAAGATGCACACCGGTTTTGGTACACAAGTAGGGTATGAGATAGTTATTGATCACACATGAAAATGTGACAAATTCGTCAGAAGCTGCGAGCTGCACAATATAGACAGAAGAAAAATACGCGGATAAGTGTCGCGAGGATCTGAGCTATGACGAGGGCGAAAATGGCACCGAGATACATTGGGTCATACCAGATTGCACAAAGAGTAGGCACTGTTGTATATCGGTTGGAGTTACTTGCCAGTTAGCTGGGGTTCATCCGACATTTCACATTTCCATGTTAAGACTCGTTAGGTCAAGGCCGAGACCGACGATTGAGTTAGGATAGGTGGAGATACAGCTTGACGTGACCTATAAGGAGAGACCGATAGAGTTCATCGATCGTCGAGTACAAATTCTTCGAAACAGGAAACTCGCGAAGGTCCCGGTTCGTTAGGTCCCAGTTCGTTGGCAATATCATAGGACGGTGGGACTCACCTAGGAGCTCGAATCGATGATGAAGACACGATACCCTCAGCTATTATCTGGTATGGGACTTTAGTTACAATGAGATTTCGGGACGAAATTTTATTTAGTTGGGAAGAACTATAACGACCCATTTTATAAATGTCTCTTCAATTTACAGACGTGGACGCCAACTCGGATCTACGTGGACGTCGCGATAGGCTAGGACGGACGGGACTTAAGTATGCTAGGTATTTGTGTGTTGGATGATTATTTGCGGTGAAATTTATTGAAATACATCGCATGTGTGTATGTTGCATAAAAATAAGTGCGAGATTGTGTGAACTGTATTCGCCTCGATATGCGTGTCGACGCGAGTACCGGGTAGTTGATGGGACCGAATATTAGGTCGGGGAAACTAAAACACACAAATTAAATAAAAAAAGACCAAATAACTAATATGGAAATGGGTATTATGGCGGCCAGTGATGCGGCGGTACGCGTATATCGCGGTTTGAACGCGAAATCGGGCGTCGAAACACCCGAAAAATGGCGAGTGTCCAAATTGTGTCATATTTTGGTGTCAAGACACAAATTCAACATAACAATCCTTATCTACACACTCCATCACCTTTTCTCTCACCATCCGTACACACCACACACCCACCGATCGGGAGGCCAGAGAAGGAACGCGGAGAGGAGGAGAATAAGAAGACGCCAGGAAAGAGAGAGGAGAACGTGGAGACGCCACGATCGAGGTGAGTCCTCGTTGTTATTGTGGGTTTCGGTGGTTGGCCATGGTGGCCGGAACAATGGTTCGGCCATGGAGGCCGAACCGGGTCACGGTGGTGATGGCAGGGGTGTCTCCCCTAGCCATCGAGTCCACCGGGGTTGGGTGGAGAGCAACCCCAACCCCAAACCCCAAAACACGGAATAAAAAAAAAATTGGAGTTCTGATCGAACCAACGAACCGGCGCTAGTTCGATCAGATGGGGAAGATAATGCACACGCGCGTGTTCATCCCCCAGTGGGCCGGGCCCAGAATGGGCCAGGCTCGGCCCATGGGCCGAGCATGGACCAATTCTGATCCAGGGTCGGGTCGGGTCCGATCCGGTTGGGTCGACCCGACCCAAACAAAAAAAAAAGAAAAAGAGAAAATAGAGGAAAAATTTGGGAAAAACTTGGAAAAAAAAATTGGAAAAATTTTGAAAAAAATATATTTCCATAAAATAAATAAAAATTTGTGAATTTCTATGAAAAATAAAATATTTGGATATTTAGGACATGACTTTTTGCGAGGTTTTGCCTCGAAAAGCGCGAAATAGGTAATTTGGCCTAAAATTTTGAGAAATTGTCATGCTAAATTAAATTATTGATAAATGGATATAGGTTGACACGAGTGATCAATTGGCAACCAAAGACCCAGTGGACTTCGACCCGGGGATTGATTACGGGGTAGGAGAATGCGTTGTGAGGTTTGTAAAACCCAATGAAAAAACTCTTGAGTATTTATTTTGCTTGGTAATTCCATTCAATCCCAGTGTTTCCTTGTGGTTTTTCTTATATTTTATCTTATCGTTGTTTGCACGGTTGGTTAGTTACTCCCATCGGATTTTCTATTGTGAGTTTATGTGTCTTTATGCATTCTAGACCATAGCATATGTATCAGGAGTGCTCGGTGGATAATGACCCGAGGTAACTGCTACATGTGTTGGTGCGTCGTAGGTCTATGTCGTCCACCTAGAGGGATCATGTGATAGCTAGTTGGGTGCGCCCACTAGTGGGATCTTGGAAGGAAATCCCGAAGTATGGTTTAGTCTGACTGAAACAGACACACACATTTGCGCTTTATTGTTATTTACGCATGCGATGCCCTACTTAATGTTGCATGTTTACATTTCGCATGTTTATTTAATAGTATTTATTGACTTCCATTTATTATATGAATGCTCAGAGGAGTTCCTTGGGATTTTACTAACTGGACACGTCATCCAATTTCTTCTAATGATTGAGTGCAGATCTTAGTGCAAGTAAGGGCAAGGGGATCTTACGTGACCACCTCTGACTGCCTATCGTTGAGAATTACTTGTACGTGTGTTTTTATTTTGATATTTTGATTCTTTTGGGAACTGGGGAGTATACCTCATACAGTTGTTTATTTATACACAATACTTGTCATGGTTTTTTTCCACAGTAGGATTTTTTTAATTTGATTAATATTTTTTGCATTTACGTATGACTTCTGTGACGGCCCCAATTTTTCACGAATTGGGTCCCGCCCGGCCTAAGCCCACGTGGACCCCCGAGCCCGTCTCGCAAGGTCAACGCGGACCTAGTCAGCCTTCCAATCCATCATTATCAGTACATTCAACATTAGAGTTGAGTTATTAATATTTTTCGAGTTTTACAATTTTAGCGGAAGCAATTAATAAATTTAATAACTCAACAAAAATAAAAATCATGGAGTTAGGCAACCTAATTGTGGAACCCAGTCAATATTATTAGAGGAGAGTAAATACAAAATATACAAAAAGTTTCACCTAGCTATGAAGCTTTCCCTTCACTCGATCAAACATAAGAATGACGAGCCCAGGTAAGTAAATCCAGTAGGACATATATACGACATTTCACAATATCCAAAGCAACAGTTCATGATATCCAAAACAACAGTTCATGATATCCAAAGCAACAGTTCATAAGATCCAAAGCAACAGTTCACAATATCCAAAGCAACAATTCATAAGATCCAAAGCAACAATTCATGATATCCAAAGCAGTCAAATTCATGCAAATAGAACGAAATAAATAAAAACGCATGAATATACAAGACTGTAAACAATTCATCAATGAGTGATACTCCCAAGGTAGATGTATATGTCTCCCCCAATTACTCTGAAAGACATATACATCTTCTATGTTTCCCCCATATGTGTGTGCGAGCGAGTTAACCCCAGCGAACTACACATATGGGCATAGTACTTTCACTTCCAATGTAGATGTATATGCCTCCCCAATTACTCTGAAAGACATATACATCTTCTATGTTTCCCCCATATGTGAGTGCGAGCGAGTTAACCCCACGAACTAACACATATATGGGCATAGTACTTTCACTTCCAATGTAGATGTATATGCCTCCCCAATTACTCTGAAAGACATATACATCTTCTATGTTTCCCCCATATGTGAGTGCGAGCGAGTTAACCCCAGCGAACTACACATATGGGCATAGTATTTTCACTCCCAATGTAGATGTATATGCCTCCCCAATTACTCTGAAAGACATATACATCTTCTATGTTTCCCCCATATGTGCGTGCGAGCGAGTTAACCCCATCGAACTACGCATATGGGCATAGTTGGGCATAATTTTGCAGTGAACAACAATAAAACTATCACAAAACAGTAAACAACAACAATCAATGGATAAAACATGAAATACTGTATAAATCCCTAACTGGTTTACTTACCTCGAGAAACGCGAACCTCAAAATGTCTCGCTCGCGTCTCGATTTGCGCATCCGACACCCGACTCCCAAGGCCCTGGTGTCCATTTCTACCATTTAAATAATTTTATTTCAAATTATTCACATCAAACTGAAATTTGGTGAAACAAATCTCACCTCCACCGCGTCGTCGCGATTTCGTCGACCGATAGAAACCGCGCCGCCGCGCCATCGGCGCTGCTGCCTTGCGGCGGCCGCGTCGCTCGCCGGCACTTCGCCGGCCACCGCGCTGCTGTCGTCTCTCATCATACGTTACGTCGCGTCGCCGCGTTCACACGCCATCGCTGCCGATCCGCCCCTTTTCCATGCGCGTCGCTGCCTCACCGGCGCGGTTGCTCGCCGGCGTCTCGGCCGTGTTGCCTGCTGGCTCATTTCTGACATACTCGCCGGCGTCGCTGCCGATTCTTGCTGCTGGCGGCGCCGCTAACCCCCGCGTTGCGTTGCTCGCGTCGCTTGCTTCGCACGATCACGCCATCCACGCGATCGCTCGCCACTCCACCGCTGGCCGGTGCTGCCGCCGATCTGCCACATCTTGCTGGCGGCAGCACGGTGCCGCTGCCGGTCTTGTCGGCCGCCTCGCGCCGCTTTCGCTCGCCGATCTCTTCCTCTCCTCTTCCCTCTCTCTTTCTCCTTCACGATCACTTTCGATCCTCTTTTCTTTTCCTTTTTTTTTTTTTTGATCTTATCTTTTTCTTTTCTTTATATATATATATATATTTGATATATATTATATATATACATTTTCCATTTTGATTTCAAATCAAAATGTCCTCGAGATTCATGCAACGCGCATCTCGAGACAAACTCAACAACCGAGCAGCGCGCATCTCGATGCACCAATTCGCTTCATTTAAAAATTTCAAAAATAGTGCTACACGCATTACGATGCGTATCCTTCGTCGGCACGCGACTCAAGGCGCGTCCCATTTCGTGTTTCGGCTCACCGAATTCCTCGCATACTTAACATATCATCTTAAATTTAATTCGAATATACGTATTTCGACGAGTGGGTCCCACATACGACCTTAACTTGACACGTGGCACAAGTCAAATTTTTGGGTCGTTACAACTTCCGCTGCATTTGTCATTTATATGTTGTACACACAAGTGGATGCAAATCTCGAGACAAAGGAAATGACGGTCAGGTGCCGTACACGTTTAGTTGGGCCAGCTGGCAAGGAGTGCACGGAGACATGTCACCCCGGGGCGGCGAGGGCCGCCACATTACTTGCCATGTAATGTCTCCGTTCTTGAAGTAGCATACTCCAAATCCTTTACAACCAGAACATGGAGTTGTCATTTTTCTTTGACATTTGAACATCTTCATTGTGCTTCCTTTTAGTTGACTTGGTATTTTTGTAATGACCTGAATTTAACTCACTATTATTAATGACGTGGTTGCAGACGTGGTTGACAGCTCAAACGCTCATGGGACCCAGAGTTAGGCTTACGCATGCTTGAGCTAGGTAAATAGTTACTTTGCGCGTTGTTTTGTTTAATTTGCAATGTTATATTGACATAGAGTAAATGACATCGCAATGTGTGTGATTATCTGACATTTGACGTGCGAGTCCGTGTGTTAAGTATTCACTCGATATGCGTGTCGATGCTGGTACCGGGTAGTTTAACCGACTTAATACTAGGCCGGGAAAAATAATACACACACGAAATGAATAAAATGGGTTAAATAATAATATGGAATGTATATTTGTTGGTTAAGGAAATGGTAGTACGTGTATGTCGTTGTTCGGGATGCGAAACCGAGCGTCGGAACACCCGAAATACCACTTTTTGGGTTAAATACAAGGGTGAGTTTTCCATCGATGTCACAAATGGAGTCATAAGAGGTTAGAATAGCATCAAATGGAGGTCCATGGATTACATGGAGATGCACATATGAGGTGAGATTCAAATTCATCATAAATAAGTCAAATTGACTTATTTCCTCCACTTTTTCTCTCTCTCTTATCCTTCCATCCGAGATTGGAGACCAGGAAACAAGGGTTTGGGAGATCAACTTTCGTGATTCAAGGAGCTTGAAGGGGTGAAATCATCAAAAGCAAGGTGAGAACCACAAACTCAGTTTTCTCTATCTTTTGATCTCAATTTTAGAGGTGTTGGTGATTGTTGGGTTGTTGTTTTGATGGGTTGGTAGTGTATTGAAGTCTTGTTGTTGGTGTTGTGGTTGTTGTTGGTGTTGGTGGGGTTGTTAAAAATCCAAGACTTTCGGTACTTTTGCTGTCCAGAATGCGATTAGCGCGCTAATGTTCTTCCTTATGAAGAACGTATAACTGCATGGGAATTAGCGTGCTAATCCCAGACCCAGCGTGTTAGATTTTGCGGTTTTGATATTATTTTTGTTAAGTGACTTAAAACACATCCAAATGACTTAAAATCAATTATAAATGGAAATAAGTAATTTCATGCGGTAATTTGGGATATCCAGGGACTAGGCGGACCCGGACTGAGGGTAATTTTCACTCATGTTGTCCTTGATAAATTGATATCCTTACATTATATTGTTTTTCTTGTCATAAGTTGCTCTTTTCCGTATCTGAATTATGCTATCTTTATTAAATTGTTGGTTATGCGCTTCTTTGGATTCCGTAATGAGTGGCCTAGAGTCTAAGTGGGCGATATGGTAGTTACGGGCATGATGAAAATGATTTGTAATCTTTTCCTCCACTGTAACTACACAGACCGTTGGACTTACCTAAGCCCACAGTTTAGGATTAAGGAAAGTCAAGCTAGTAGAAGTGGTTGCGGTCAGCTACAGTTGATGAACTCGATCTAAACTGTCAGTCAAGTGACTTAGCTAAGTCCACCGATCGTCTTGAAAGTCAAGTTGTGGTACTTTATCGTACTTGATGGACTTGGAGCACTTAGATGCATTTGCTTTGTATACTCGACACTCAATTATTCATCGATATCTCTGTTAAATTGGAAATCATGTTTTATTCATTATTTCGTGGTAATTCTTGCATGATTATTCGATTAACCATTTATTTGACATTTGAAATACTATTAAGAATCATCTGGCTTTACTCACTAGAATTGTCCCCATTTTGATGACTATTGCATGTCCTTCTAGTAGCAAGAGCAAGGAACCAATACTTGGTGGTTTCCTCTGAGCCTTCCTTAGAGATTTTACTACTCATAGGTATATTTTGTTTAGATATGTATGTTTTATTTTTGTTTAAAACTGGTTAACGGGTTGAGCGAACACATAGATACATGGATATATTATTTCTCCCATTTTTGTCACCTGATATGCATGATATCTACTTTGCAGGATTTTCATACTTAGGGTTGTCCCAACGTCATATTAGATTAAATTATTGTCGCTTTAATTCCTTTATTTTCCGCTGACGCAATTCATTAAATCTTGTTAAACTTAATAACAACTATAATAATCGACTACACTATAAATGAAAATGGTAAAAGAGGCTGACTAGGCATGCGTTGGCCCCACGAGGGTTAATCGGGGGTCCATGTAAGCTTAGGTTGGGTGGGCCCAGTTTGTATGGAACTGGGGCCGTCACAGATATAACAATAGATAATAGAGTGCAAGCTCACATGTCAATTACAATTGTACTCATGACTTGTATTTTCTTATTTCTTTTGAATTCAAAACAAGAGTTTTCTCACACGTTGGTCGATATTTCATTACAAGAAAATGATGGAATAACATCAAAAAATTGTGACAGACAGAATTTGTTGCTAAACATCAACAAATCAGCAACAATTATGCATTAGACAGTTTGCTTTGACTCGGTTGACCAAAAAGCAACAATTCAATGATAGATTTGTGACAAAAATTGTGACAAATTGTATGTTGTCACAGATCTATCGCTGATTTCTCCCGCCATACATTTCCCGCTAAGGTTGTGACAGATTGCTATAAATCAGCGACATACATGATTATCGCTAATCTGTAGTAAAGTGAAAAATAAAAAATGAGGTTGTGACAGATCTGCTATAGATCGGCGACGGACTTGATTTTGTATCGCTGATCTGTTGCTGATCAGCGATAGAACAAAGTCTATCACTGATCTGCGACAGATCAACAACAGCAACATAAAATTTTATTTTACTCTCTCTCCCTCATCTCACGTGCTCTCTATTCTCCCCTCTCAAGTGCTTTCTCTCATCTCTCTCCCCATCTCAAACCAATCTCACTCTCATTCTCTCTCTACCCGAAACAACTCCTCCATCTCTCATTTTCTTTTCTCTCCTCCGCCACTCATAACTCTCATCACTCACCCCTTTCGCCCTCCATTCGGCTCCAGGGCCACCGTCGCCGATGACACCCTCCACCACTCTCGGCTTCTCTCTCGGCGCCGGTGACCACCCCCACTCGGGCGTTGGTGGAGCAATTTTTTGGCGGTGCGAGGGAGGGGGGCTTCTGTATTCGACAACGGCGGTGGTGTTGTCGAAGAGGGGGCTAGCGGAGCCGCGTGACGAGCGCGCTTTGTTGCGGCGGCGAAGGTGGGGGACTGGTATTCTTCGAGGCGTTAACTATGGTGTTGTCGAAGGGGGCGTTTGGCGGTGGCGGCGGTGTTATTGAAGGGGCGTTGGCATTGGTAGAGGCGTTGGCGTAGTTGCGATGCGATGTAATACCGGGAGGGAGGCTCATCGGTGACGAGGAGGTTGTGGGTTTGGTCGGGAGTCACGAGGACTCGGTGGTGTAGGGTTTCGTGTAGGAGGTGTCGATTTCATTGTTGAGTCGGCGACCCGTTCGCTTGTCGCGGCCCCATCGGCCACGGAGGAGAGCTTCGGCCTTGTGAGCGGCGGCGACCCGCTCACTTTTGCGATGATAATTTGACTGGCGCCCAACTTGGTGGATGAGATCAGGAACGTGGAAGCCGAGGGGGGGACTCCTAGGATCAAATTCGATTCCAATGAAATGAATAATCCATCTCATTTCTTAGAAATGTGAGTCGTTTTTTTGTTCAATTCACCTAGATCGAATTGGGAAAATTTCAATTGCTCAATTTCTTAGTTTTATTGTTTGAATTTAATTCCGTCTCTAAAAAATGGCGAATACTTGATTTTCGTGCGATTCGATGATTCAAAAACGAGGACCAAGACTTTTCTCTCTCTCTCTCTCTCTCTCTCTCTCTCTCTCTCTCTCTCTCTCTCTCTCGTGAAAGACCTAACTTTCACGTTTCTTCTAATCATCTAAATTTGGAGATTCCTCACGTGTATTTTGTTTTGTGTCTCAATTTTTGGTATTCCGAGAATCTTCGTAGTTTGTCTTAGCAATTTGTGCACTTTGAATTTCTTGATTGCACAAATGATGGCGAAAAAGGTTTGGTAAGCAATTGATGCAAAGAAGGCTCTATATGCGACGAAGTGCATCATTGCTTCTTGTGAAGTACGTAATGCTTCTTCACCTTCGGTTCCTTTGATTTTCAATTTTTTCTTCAATAGTTTAAGCTTTGGTATTTAGGTTTGAAATCCATTTGATAATCTTTGTTGATCGAGTATTGTGTTGTTGTTCAATATGGCTTAAATTGAGGGGCTGGATTTGTGTGATTAGTGAGTTGGCTAAATTTGGTTAGCCTTAAATTGAGGGCTTTGGATTTGTGTGATTAGTGATTAGTGAGTTGGCTAAATTTGTGGATTTGTATGATTTGTGTGATTTTCGATATAGACAGTAAAAGTTTCCATGTATAAATCCAAAAAAATAGTTTCCATGTATAGTGATACTGTATAAATCCCATAAGATTTCTAATATGAAAACCTACTAGTAGGCTTTCTTACTTACAAAGTAATTGGTGATTAATCTTATGGGATATATGGTTGTGAATCTAAATTTCTTATGGATCTTGCTACACATGCATGTGAGGTTATATTAATTAAATATGTTGAACTTGCAGTCTTTAGGTATATGTCCTATTATTTCTAAATTTGTTACCGTATGTATTTGAGGTTTTTTTTTTCAACCCTTCTTTGCTTCATAGTAGGTCATTCATTTACCTTCGAAAGGCCTTGTGAGGTCATTTAGACATCCAATTTTAGTTTGCTTATATTCTATGGTTCTACCTCAATGTTCATTGAGTCTTTTGTTTTCCTCATGTGGCAGAATTTATTCAGCTGATAAATGTATACTTTGGTTTTAAGAAAAGTAGTAGGTTATTGAATAAATTTTTGGATGCTTGATACATCTTGACTTTGGTAGATCTTGTGTTGAGTTTTTCGAATGTTGTGTAAGTTTAGCTGATCTTTCGCAATGAACGACAGATCCTATTAGATGAGTATCGTATATACCTTGACTTTAGAAGTTTCCAATGCAAGTGGTGCATAATAAGTGATGTAAAAATCAAGAAAAACCTTAGGTGGATTCCATGTTTTTGAACAAATCTGACGATTCAACAGATCTTGTTCCATTTAAGACACCGGTTCAAACGCTATTGCATTGTCATATTTGCTCTATATGGTATCTTGCCTCATCTCTGGTGCAATGGTGAGTTTTTTCTCCAAAAAATAAAATAAAAAATGATAAGGCGGCACTTGTTTGTTGATTAAATCGTTCAATGCATGACCATTATTGTGATGAGACAGTCTACTCCAGTGAGGGTAAAGTTTTATTCAAGTTGTTGCATGTTTGTGCGAGGATCACTATAGTTCCGACGCCAAGTAAATTTTCTTTCATTTTCTTTCTTTCGTTTTTGCAAATTAGTAACACTTCTCCAAATATTGTGCTCTAAACCATGTCTTGAGCTCATGTCTGCATTATGTCAATCCTTTAATTTTTAATGCCATTTGAAATTGTTGTCCTTCAAGTGGGAAACTATATTCCAATTTTGCCGGTACGGGATGATGTAGCGGCTGCATACAAGAAGGGAATGGAATGGAAAGCCAGTAAAATGCTTCTCCCATACAAGCAACTTTGTAGTGAGAAAAAGGTAAAGTTTTCTATGTTAACCTTCAAGCCTATAAAAAAAGCATATTATGAAAGAGAAAAAAAAGAAAAGAAAAAAAAATGAACTCACTCTAATGCGATTCTTGAAGGTGGAAGCGGAGATTGTACAAATTGAAGCAAATGATGTACCAGTTGCAATATCTAATGAAGTGTCTAAGTCCCAAATCAGCATGCTTGTTATTGGAGCTTCGTCAGGTGGCAGTTTCACAAGGTAAGAGAAAGAGATATGGTATCAGTTAACAGTTTGATCTATTTGCATAGTTCCATTACTCCAATTAATTGGATAGAATAGCAATGTGGATTTACCATTTAGTTCTCTTTCCTTCGTTTCATCTCATGGTTTTTACATGCGTTGGACCTTATATGCCCTCATAGCTGTTCCTTGTTTCCAATTGTTCCTAGTTCTATTTGAGGTTTTAAACCTTCCTTGAAGTTAAAACTGTTATTTGATTGGGTTGGGTGTGCTGATGATTGTTAGGCCAGAAAATAACTTCTTAGTTTTTAATTCTTATGGGGAGACACACAACAAACAACGAGGACCAAAGATTGCTCTCTGTCTGCATTCCCCATTGTAGCCCACTACTACTATATATATGGTTGATCACTTTGGTTGCAGTGGTGAAACCACATCTTGTGAAAACAAGGTCTCTAGTGATACATCGACATCCATGGTTTTGGCTGTGATTTCTAAAAGTTGTAAACAAGTCTTAATTTTATTTTATTTTTATAAGAATAAACTAGTCGACTTTAATTAATTAATTTGCAATTTAGGTTTTATTTTCATTGTTGTCGAGCATAAATATTTTTCTTTTAATTTTAATTCTTAAACGTAATCATGCATGATAGCTTGTGTATGTTGCGCTAAATAACACCATGTTCCTTCGGATAATGATGAAATTCTTTTTCTTTATTACTTTATTTATCTTTGTGTTTGGCTCATACACTTGTGCTTGCGATGATACGTAGTTCTCTCATAATATTGTTTATATTCCTATTATTGTTTGTATAATTTAGTGATTTTTTTCTTTTTGATCTTTTTTCGGTGTTTTGTACGAAGTCAAGTATTATTTGAAGCACAATCAACTTTATATAATCTCGATCAATTTTTATTTTCATTTAGATTCTTTTACAATGAAATAGAAACTTTTAAATTGTTTTTGTTGTTTCGTACATCATTGAGAAATGTTAAGATATGTTAAGTTTATATAAATCTGTGCAATATTTATTATTTAGCTATGATTTTTTTTATATATTGGCAAAATTCTTGGATTGAGACCTATATATATAAGACTTTAAAAACTAAAATTTCAATTAGCTCAATTTCTTAGTTTTATTTTTGTTAGATTTGAATTCAAATTACGCTCGAATACTTGATTTATTATGTCTCTCGATTAGAAACGGAATAATTTTGTCACATTTCCGTTTCGATTGAATCTTTGAGAATATATTCTGTTTCTATTCCGCTAGACAAATCGAGAGCTTTTCGTTTCTGATTTGCTATTTTTTTTAGTGTTTATAATATGCAATACTTTTAGGTTATAATGGAATTCCCTCTTTTAAGACAATGTGGACTATTGCAGAAATTAGGGTTGCTGCCGTGACAATTCATTACATTTGAATACTAGATAAATAGATAGTTCTAACTCGAAAGACTGGAACGCCATGGTCATCCCAACTGCTTCATAATGGATTAGCTAATTTAGATAACAACTCAATTGTTTGTTCTCTAGCTCAGTGTATGTCACTGGGGAGTATCCTTTTTGTGATAGAGTGAAGTACCGTAAATTCTTGTTCTTTTCAAGTTTATCTGCCTATGATAAATATGTCGTTAGTGTATTGACTTGAATTATAAAGAAAAACCCAACTTAGGCAACAACAAAATTTATTTTTATCGTCTGCTTTGGTGCTACATTAATATGTTTCCTCTTGTTGCATGCCATCATCATTATATAACTCATGATGATAGCCCTGAAACTTTATCGCCGGTGTTGGTGTTACTTATTAGTCTACTTTTTTATTTGCAAAATGTCGTGGCTGATATTCAGTAATTTTCAAGCAATGGTACTTGAATTTACTCATTTTCTAATGCTCAGTTGTACTTTCAATGTGTTGGTTCTATTTGTTTTATATAAGTGAAAATGTAATTTTGAGTGTTGTCCTAGTTTTATTCATTTTTAATTTATTGTTTTCTTTTTTTTTATTTTTTCCAATTTCTTCTTTTCATATTATCTTAGACTTATGTCCATATTTATGTTGCAGTCATGAGTTACTAGTGTGTCAATGCTAAGTTAATTCTTTTATAAGAACTTTGGTTGTTGCCATTAGTTTTGTTTTTAGCCATCATTTCAATTTCATTATTTAAAGTTTTAATTTTTTTTCCAGTGAATGTTTTTCTTTTACTCATATTCGAAATTATTTATAAATATACGTTGTTTGCATCTTATGATATTCTTTATGCTTCATCTAAGGATTTCAAACTTAAGTATTATTGATCCAAATTAAACTCTTCAAGTTAGTGAAGCCCAAGGTAGCAGGTTGAGAGACAGATTCCAACTTATTCACCTTGGCCTCATTGTACTAGGTGAGCTCAAGATACATACACTATTTTATTGTGTTCATCTTTTTCTCTAATGTATTTTCAGACCTCGGAAGAAATTGAGAAAAAAATAACCTATTTATTCTAGGATCATGAAGATTTTCTTCTTCATATATGTAATGAGATTTCACTTCTATCATTAAGAAAAATCATTCCTTCCTCTCACCATCTCCTCCGCATCCCTTCACTCTATTTGCTTCCAATCCTACACCCAACTCCACTACCAATCTTGCATTCATTAGCTGATCAATGTGCATAGACATAGCTATGATGGGCACTCCAAATAAGGTTCCTCATGTGTGTCTCTACATCTTTAACCAACCTCTTTTCAAGTATATTTGTATATTTTTTATGTTCTATTTCAATGTGTTGGGTTTCATTCAATAATTAATGTGTCATGAGAAGGACTTAATTGGTCCATTTGTAATAGCCAATGTTCTTTCATTTACCTACCTTTCAATGTCTTCTATTCATGATTTTTCATGCAATGGTAATTTTTGTGTGTGTGTATTGGCTAAGGGCTTGTCATTAACATTCTTTCTTCTAATTGTTCCTTTTTATTGATGTTATGTAGGACTTATGAACAAGGCTCCTCAGGTGTGTCTCTATTTCTCTTACCAATCTCTTTTCAACTACGTACATTTGTATATTATTATTATTATTATTATTATTATTATTATTATTATTATTATTATTATTATTATTATTATTATTATTATTATTATTATTGCGTGCATAATGTTGCTCATTGAGTTAGTCACTTTAGTTATCTATGACAACGCTTATCTGACCTCCATATCACTTCACCATAGTTGTGGTACATACATGTTAGAATTATTTTTCTTGGATTTGTTAAAAATAGTTTTATATTCTATTTCAATGTGTTGGGTTTCATTATACTTAAATGTCTTACTCATTAGATCAGGATTTGAGCATTACATTCTATTTTTTTTCTTGGATTTGTTAAAAATGGAGGGTATGTGAACGGGTTTTTTTTATTTGTGCGTGAAGTTTTTTCTTTGGTTTTGGATGAGCAATATCCTATGTACATCATGGGTCTTTATCTCTATTTCTAATTCTAGAATATTATATATATATGTGTGTGCGTGTGTGTGTGCGTGTGTGTGTGTGTGTGTGTGTGTGTGTGTGTGTGTGTGTGTGTGTGTGTGTGTGTGTGTGTGTGTGTGTGTGTGTGTGTGTGTGTGTGTGTTTTGTTGGTGACAGATGCTTGGTCTTGTTTTATAATTACTCTTAGTAAATTATTCGGCAGCATTGCGCCATGCTACCACTTATTCTATACTTCTATTAACCTATAATTTCTAGCTTGACTAGCTACTCGATGAAATGGCACACTACAAACCTAATATATCCTGAGATGCATGGTCTTTTATTTAGTATGTCATTAGCTTAGCAATTTCTTAAAGTCAATGTTTGCTGATTTTTTTATTGATTTTAGTCTTGTATCGAGATATTGTGATCTCTTGCTACTTGCTAAAATATGAGTTTTGTCGGCCGTAGAGGGTGAAAAAAGCGATGCGGATCAAATTTGGGTAGTTGATTTTAGTCTTGTAACTCACACCATTAAGTTGGAACCTAATTTTATCTATATGATGCGAATCGAATTTCGGAATTCATTAGTCAAGTTTGTATGTTACATTCATCCAAATAATGGCTTTCGGCCTTATTGTTTTTATAAAATAAATATTTGTATCTTTTAAATTATTTTTGCAAATTTTGCTGTAAGACATTTCTTATTTTTACTTTTTACTATTTTTAGAATTAATTAATTTAAAAATTACTTTTTACTGGATCTCGATCAGCTAAACAGCAACAGATTTATGAAAAATACAACAGTGCTGACTGGGCACAATAGCAATAGAGTTGCGATAGAACGCGTCTTTGCTGACTAGTCAAATCAGCGACAAACAGTGTATGTTGCTAAATAGTAACATATTTGCAACAAACACATTTTTGCTGACTAGACTTCGATTAGCAACAGACCCGTTTCTGTTGCTGTTCGGCGATAGACGTTTGTCACAAATCTATCGATGAACAGCAACCGAATACCAAATTTGTCACTGAGTTGCATCAGCAACAAAGAGTTTAGCAACAGCTACTATCTGTCGCTGATTTGTTGCAGAGTGGTTTAGCAACAGAACCGTACCAATTCAACATCAGATTAGTTTGTTGTTGATTTAGTTTTTTTTTGTAGTGTTTGATTTCCGTGGTATATTCAGGTGTAGCGTAGCTACCCACTCTTAAATGGAAAGTAGTAATCAGTTAGCGTCATGAATCTGAGGAAAGGTATTGGTTGGCCTCTCAATACCTCGATCGTCAACCTCATTTGGATTCCCCCGTCGCTGCTCTCTCCGATATCACTTTTTGATATAAAACAATAGGAAAACAATAATTAGGTACCTCAAGGTAGCTAAATGGAAAGTGTCGTAGCTTGCCAAACACCTTCATCGTCACTCCAATCCAATTTGCCAGTCGTACCTCTTTCCGAATGATTTCTCATAAAAATAAGTTCAAGTCATGGTACATTGCCCCATTCCTAGTCCATAATGCTATATGAATTAATTATACTAATTACGTTGCATAATTGATAAAAATACGAGTCTCACTTACCTGTGCCAAGCTTTTCTAACGTTTTACCGATTTATTCGACTCTCGAATCCTTAAATCTTTTCCCATTGATCATGAGCCTAAAATACACCAATTCTCATAAGTTTTGGTTAAATACTCATTAATTAGAACCCCTAAATTGGTCTTAATCTTATCTAGAACCAATTTATTAAATTTTAGGCCAATGTGACCATTTCACGTTTTTCGAGGTAAATACCAATATAAAGTCTCGCACGAATTCCGGATTCTTCATTTTTTATAGGAACTCATCAATTTCTATTTATTTTATCAAAATATAATTTTTCAGAATTTTTTCTTATTTTTCTAGAATATTCCTCAATTTTCCAGCATTTTTCTTTTTTCTTTTCTTTTTTTATTATTGGGTCTAGTCTGACCCCACCATGGCCAGGGTGCTCTCGCCCCATGGGCCGAGCCTGGCCCAGGCCCCTAGTCCGGCCCAGGGCAGGGGATCCACACACTCGCACGTGCGTTTGCATCCCTTTCTTCCCAAATTGGAACCAATGATGTTTTGTCCTTGGTTCCATTTCAACAATTTTTTTTTAATTATAGGGTTTGGTCAAGCTAAACCCCATGATCAAACAATAGGGAAATGATCTCCCCTGCATCTCCTTCCTTTTTCTTCCTTCCCAAATCACCAAATCTATTAAAACACAACCAACAACAACAACCACACTATACCAACAGCAACAACTACACAACTTAACAACGAACAACAACTCACCATCGTTGTCGATCTCTCCTTGCTTTTCGGTTTCTCCATCACCCTCTCATCTGAACTCTTAAGTTCTCTCTCATTCTCTCATATTCTTCTATTTTTCGATTTCACTGAGAGACGGTCCGTTGAAGAAGACAACAACAACAACAACAACAACAACAACAAGCCTCAATCCCAAATTAACTAATGTCGGCTACATGGATCAAACTTTTTCATTGTGCTTGATTAAGTGCAATTGATGGTGAGCTTTTCAAACCATTCAAATTCCTCCTAATTAATGCATCCCATGTTATCTTTGGTCTGCCCCTACCTCATCAAATTTCTACATATTCTATTGAGTCAAGTTTTCTAGTTGAGGCATTTGTAGGCCGTCTTTACAGGTGACCAAACCACCGCAACCACCCTTCCCTAATCTTTGTATCAATTGGTGTTACTCCTACTTGTCTTTGAATTTATATATTTCATATTCTATCTTTACAAGTTTTACCACACATCCACCTAAGCATTATCATTTCTGCTATGTTCATTTTATGTAATTGTTGTTGCTTTACCCTCGACATTCACTACCGGTCTATTGAAGAAGACAAATAAGAAATCTTCTCGATTCGTGTTACACAAATTTCGAGGTAGATCTAATGTTTCACTTTTGATTTCGATTTTTCTTGAGATACGTGTTATGTATCTCGAGGCATATTTGTGGCAATCAACTAACCCATCCCTCTTGACCGATTTAAGTTTAAGTAAAATTAAACTTTTTCTCGAGATTTGTACTCATGAATCTTGAGGACAATCAAAGAATGAAATTAAAATCACATTATTTTCCTTGAGATGTGGTCTCACGCATCTTGAGGCGTGGAAAATCTCTCAACTCACCAACGTACAAATGATTCACTTCCTTGACTCTCACGCTACGCATATCTCGAGGTGAATTCAAGCTTAACATTTAATTTAATTTAAGCTTTAGGATTTATGTATATATATTTACTAGTGGGAGGGCACGTGCTACGTACGTTAATGTTTCTAGCAACTTGGCTAATTAAACCAAAAGATTCAATTAAGATAACTACTCATATCTACCAAAAATTAAAAGATAACTATTGCACTATATATATATATATATATATATATCACACACTCTCTCTCCACGACTATTACTTTTAAATCCTCACTTTTTAGTTAAGTCGAATTTACTTAAACACTCCTACTTTTATTTTCTCAAAGATTTTTTCATCCAATTAAATGTTAACATTGATGGGTACTTTTGTCAATAAAGCTATTTTGCTTCAAGATGATTCTAAGGGGTATTACATTATATATAAGATATACATAACCTATATGTATACACTTATGTATTTTCGAGCTCATAAATTCGTTAAGCGTGCCAACTACCACTTTCGAGCTTGCACACTACTATACGTCCCACACGTGCCACTCTCGACCCCGCTTGTCACTAGGCGCCACCAATTATTAATTATTTATTCATTTTCAATATATATTTATATATACAATTATATATAAATATATATTCATGCATTTATAATTTCGTCGTGCACGCCAACAAGTTCACTTGGGCGTGTACGCTACCCCATGACTCATGTGCGTTACCTTGACCCACGCACGGTATTAGGCATCTCATAATTTGTCAATTATTCAATTATAGGCCAATCAATTCAATTATTTCCATAATTAATAATACAAGCCATGCAAACACAATACGATCATGCAAATCCACAAGCACGTTATTCAAGACAAGCCGGACTTAACCACGAGTCTAACACCGATTAATTAACTTTCGAATTAACATAATCACATGCTTAAGATAATGGGTCATTACATCAAAAGTGTATTTGTACTTTATCATTTTTTTTTGAAGAAAAATAAAAATTTCGTTAATCATTCATGGCTCGATACATGACCATATATACATATAATCAAAAAGCACATTGATTCGTTAATGCTATTTATTTAAAAGAACTGCCATTAATTTGACTGTAAATGCGATTGTGAAATTGAAACAGTATGACATCAAGGACTGTTGTCTACAACATTTAAACACATGACAATGTACAAACACCACTAGAACCAAATAGCAAATAGCAAAACTTCCAACAAGGAAGTAAAACCTAAGACTTCCATCAAAGGAAGACAAACTAATTGTAAAAAAAAAAAAAAAAAAAACAACAACAACAACAACAACTTAGCTGCAGCATAAATCCACGCACAACCGTTGAGGAAGATGTACTGCAACAAGGATAAAATCAATCTTCACAAACTCGATTAGATATGCAACTTATTGGATGAATAAAGTGCAAAATGATGTGATTAAATCGTTGCCGATCAAAAATAAGGATCGAATTTTTGATCGGGATGGTTCTTGATAAAAAATCATGGAGGAGAATAAGTAAAAATTTTAAGGTTGTAGAGGAAGCAAGAAGCGGGGTTGCTAGACAAAGAAGATACTTAACCATTACTTTATCCATTAATTAATGATAAATAATTAAAAAATTTAGGTACTAGCCAATTGGAATGAGTGAGGTATTATCAACCTTTGACAAGTTATCCCACATGAGACTTCATTGGATCTAAGACCAGGGGCATTAAATAACTTGTTAGATAATTTGGACTTAGGTAACCACATTTTTTTGTATTGTATGATACTCAATTCAAAGTTTAAGATGGGGTAAGTGAGTGAGACTTAAGTTAAGAGAGTGTATACACAATGTCAAAAAAAGTCGTTCATTGGGTTCTTCAATACATAAAAGGTGCACCGGATGAGCCAAAAGATTTTTTAGTGAAATGGACGAGACATTATTTATTAAATGACAAAGTTAGGAAGGTCGACTCTGGCTAATTTTTTTTTTTTTTTTTAAAGCACTGGTATGACGGGTTATTTTTCTATGCATTATCTGATTTATTTCTCAAAGGTTACTCTGCTTCTAATTGGACCACTTGCTCATAGGTCAATTACTGGTTTTCTAGTATAAAAAAAGTACGGTATAAAAGGATTGGTGGGGAACCCATGGGTGGCTCACAACCTACTTTTTGTTCGCTTATTTTCTTCTCGATTCTTCCTTTTGAACAACCGAGCTAAGATATATTGAGATGATTAGTTTCATTCTCATTGCGGGCACCAATTTTATTATTGGCAATATTCACTTCTCTACATCTACATTCTTCCCGAAAACTGTGTGAATTAACGTTTATGAGGTTGGTACTGTTATGGAATATAGATGACCATGCATGTACACCAACATATTGTGTAGTCATGTAACTTGTATTTCTTACTTAATAGGACCTCCACTTGTCTATGTATTGTCATGTAACTTGTAATCCTCTCCAATGTACACTAACTCTTTCATGTATTGTCTATGTTGCTTGTGATGTGTTGTATGACATGGGGTGTATGTATTGCTTGTACACATTGTATGAAGTACATTTATCATCATCACCAAATGGCCTATATAAAGGGTGACAACCTCATTGTAAAAACACACCAAGTTGAATGAAAATTTCTCATTCCAACTATCTCATTTCTTCTCTTCTACTTTGTAGTAGTAGTTTGTAGTAGTAGAAGTTCTTAGTCTTCTATTTCCTTCTCTAGTTCTTAGCAAGTTCCAATTCAATTTACAACACGTTATCAGCACGAGCTTGCTCAGCATTAAGGAGATCTTGAAGTTCAAGAAGGCTTGTTAAGGAGACAAAGCTAGGAAGGTATAACTTTTATGAGTTCAATTTATTTCTATATTATCATGGTTGCTTCCTTTTATTACATGCTTCACTTTTATATGCATACTTTATTCATATATTATGCATTATAATGTCACCGATTGCGAAAGTATGCTCTGTAGTTGCGTCTTGTACGATCTTCTACATCAGAAATCAAAAGTCAATATGTGACATAACTAGTTTTTTCGCTATACTACAAACGATTAATTATGCTCTATTCTTGATTTTTTATATTGCAAATAGTGTTATGAGTTTGGGTTGATAGTGGGTAAGCCTTGTCCCCGGTAAAGCTAAACATTGAAAGGGAGACGGGTTATCCCGTTCGAGGAGGCATGGTTTTAAGTAGACTTCGTCTCACCACCCAACCTGGGGGTTGTCCCACCAACTCATACAAGTAGTACATTTTGCATATTAATAATCAAGTTGTGAACATATATTTAATCGTATATTATTTATTTTTATAAAAGAGAAAAACTATTTACTCAATTTTTTGACATATTTTCAGACTATGGCAAACTTTCAAAAACTTGAATTTGTTGCTCTTGATATCACTGGAAATAATTATTCGCCATGGCAACTGGATGCCGAGATACATCTCCAAGCTAAAGACTTAGGAGAAACTATTATAGAAGGAAATGAAACATCAATGCAAGACCGTGCGAAAGCACTGATATTCCTTCGCCATCATCTCCATGAAGGCCTGAAAAGTGAGTATCTCACTATAAAAGATCCTCTCACCTTGTGGTTAAGCTTGAAAGAGCGATATGATCACCAAAAGATGGTGATATTTTCAAAAGCTCAAAACGACTGGCTGAATCTTAGGCTGCAAGATTTCAAAACAGTCAGTGAGTATAACTCCACCATGTTTAATATTACCTCTCGTTTGAGGCTTTGTGGAGAAAATATATCTGATGAGGCAATGATGAAAAAAACATTCAGTATTTTTCATGCCTCGAATCTGTTGTTGCAACAGCAATATCGAGCGCGCCAATTTAAAAAGTACTCATAATTAATTTCTTGTCTCATGGTGGCTGAACAAAATAACGAGCTTTTATTGAAGAACCACAACTCCCGTCCAACTGGTTCCGCTTCAATTAATGAAGCAAATGCAGCATCCTATAATGACCATAAAAAGGGTCATGGAAAGAAAAATCACGGACGTGGAAATGGGAAAGGATCAATCAGCAAAGATCGTGACAAGTCCTATTCTAAATTTCGTGGCAATAAGTTCCAAAATAAATGGAATAGGAATGATGTCGTTCAGAATAAGGGGAAAAATATCGCTGAAAATGGGCATGCTCGTAATCGTGACCAACCATGTCACAGGTGTGGTCTAAAAGGTCACTGGGCTCATGTATGCCGCACGCCTAAGCATTTTATTGATCTTTATCAAGCCTCCTTAAAGGAGAAAGGCAAAACAGTTGAGATGAACTTCACTGTCGGAGATGGCTCGTCGGACATCAATTATATGGATGTCCCAAATTTTCATGATGATCCAAACACTAATCTCGATATTTTTAATGATCATATGTAACGATTTTAAATAATTCTATGTACTGATTTTTGTTATGCTTCTTAGTTATATGTACTAGTTTCTTATTATGAATGAAATATGACTCTTTATCTAATTTGCCAAACATTATTTGTCTAGATGGATCAACAAATCATGAATCAAATAAGAGCGATATATGTCTTGCTGATTATGCTACAACGCACACAATATTTAAAAACAGAGAATATTTCTCCAATTTGAACTTAGCTGAGGCTAATGTTCAAACAATATCTGGCATCTCCAATTTGATTAATGGCTCTGGAAGAGCAAATATTATGTTGCTTGGGGGAGCAACAATTCATGTTGACAATACCTTATACTCTGAAAAATCCAGAAGAAATTTACTTAGCTTTAAAGATATTCGACAAAATGGATATCACATCGAAACCATGAACGAAAATAATAGAGAATTTCTCTATGTCACATTGGTTTCAAATGGGAAAAAAGAAGTGTTAGAAAAATTCTCAGCTTTATCCTCTGGATTATATTTTACTCATATAAGGCATGTCGAAACGAATGTCGTCTTAAATAAGAAAATTAATGATCAAAAGACATTCATTTTATGGCATGACCGGCTTGGTCATCCAGGATCATCAATGATGCGAAGAATAATTAATAATTCGCATGGACATCCTTTAAGGAGTCACAAAATATTTTCAGCTGGTGATTATAATTGTGCTAGTTGTTCTCAAGGTAAATTGATAGTTAAACCATCCCCAAGTAAAATTGTTGTGGAATCCCCAGTTTTCTTAGAACGCATTCAGGGAGACATATGTGGACTTATTCATCCTTACTGTGGACCATTTATATATTTCATGGTTTTGATAGATGCATCAACTAGGTGGTCACATGTTTGTTTGCTTTCGACTCGCAATGTTGCATTTGCTAGACTTTTAGCGCAAATCATTAAGTTAAGAGCACAATTCCCTGACAACCCAATCAAGACCATCCGTCTTGAAAATGCCGGGGAATTTCAATCTTAAGCATTTAAAAATTATTGCATGTCTATAGGAATTACCATTGAACATTCTGTTCCACACGTGGATACCCAGAATGGTTTGGCATAATCTTTAATCAAACGCATTCAATTAATTGTCAGACCTTTAATCATGAGAACTAAGTTATCAACTTCAGTTTGGGGACATGCAGTCCTTCATGCAGCATCTATCATTTGTTATAGGCCTACTGCATACCATGAACATTCCCCCATGCATCTCATTTTAGGTCAACAACCAAATATTTCACACTTGAGAATTTTTGGTTGTGCAGTGTATGTTCCTATACCACCTCCCAATAGAACTAAGATGGGTCCACAACGAAAACTTGGGATTTATGTTGGATTTAACTCATCGTCCATCATAAGATACCTTGAGCCCTTAACAGGGGATTTATTTACCGCACGCTTTGCTGATTGTCACTTTGATGAAGCAATTTTCCCACCATTAGGGAGAGATAAGAAGTCAATTCAAAAGGAATCGCGCGAAATTGCTTGGAATGCATCAACTTTGTCACATTATGATACACGCACAAATCAGTGTGAACTTGAAGTTCAAAAGATCATTCATTTGCAACAAATTGCAAATCAATTACCAGATGCATTTAATGATGCAAAACAAGTGACAAAATCACATATTCCAGCTGCAAATGCTCCTGCAAGAATTGATGTCTATGTGCAACAAAATACACAAGAACCAACGAAACGCTTAAAGCGTGGAAGACCGGTTGGTTCAAAGGATACAATTCCTCGAAAGAGGAAAACGGGAGTAAAAATAAATACAAATCAAAATACTCGTGAGAAAGCACAAGAATCCTTTGATAAGGGTTTATTAGAACAAGTTGATTCTGATGAGGAACAACTTCCTCTAGAAAAAGAGGAAAAATATGAAGATAATGAGATCTCAATAAATTATTTAAACTCTGGTAAGATTTGGGATCGAAATGAAATTGTTCCTGATGATATATTTGCTTTCAATGTGTCCTTTGAAATATGTGAAAATGATGATGATCCAGAACCACGATCAGTGGACGAATGTAAAAAAAGGCCTGATTGGCAAAAATGGCAAGATGTTATCCAAGCAGAGTTAAACTCGTTAAGGAAACGAGAGGTTTTTGGACCAATTGTCCAAACGCCAGATGGCGTAAAACCTGTTGGATATAAGTGGGTATTTGTACGAAAGAGAAACGAAAAAAATGAAGTTACAAGGTACAAAACAAGACTTGTAGCTCAAGGTTTCTCACAAAGACCTGACATCGATTATGAGGAAACATATTCTCCTGTTATAGATGCAATCACATTTCGGTTCTTGATAACCTTTGCAGTCTCTGAAGGGCTTGATATGCATTTAATGGATGTCGTTACAGCATATCCGTACGGATCCCTAGACAGTGAGATATATATGAAAATCCCTGATGGATTTGTAATATCCGATGAAATAAAATCAAAACCTCATAACATGCATTCTATAAAATTACAAAGGTTTTTGTACGGGTTGAAACAATCCTGATTTACGAATGTGTACAAACGTCTTAGTGATTATTTACTGAAAGAAGGATATGTAAATAATCCGCTTTGCCCATGTGTCTTCATTAAAAGATTATCAACAGGATTTGTGATTATTGCTGTATATGTTGATGATTTAAATATAGTGGGAAACCACGACGACATCGTTAGAACATCCGAATACTTGAAAAAGGAATTTGAGATGAAAGAACTTGGAAAAACAAGACTTTGTCTTGGTTTGCAAATTGAACATTTTTCAAATGGAGTATTTGTCCATCAATCAAATTATATTGAAAAAATATTAAAAAGATTTTATATGGACAAGGCGCATCCATTGAGCTCTCCAATGGTTGTCGATCACTTGAAGTGGATAAGGATCCATTTCGACCTCATGAAAGTGATGAAGAGCTACTTGGTCCCGGAGGTACCATATTTAAGTGCAATCGGTGCACTTATGTATCTTGCAAATTGTACAAGACCTGACATTGCTTTTGCTGTAAACCTACTTGCAAGATACATCTCTTCACCAACTCGAAGACATTGGAATGGTGTTAAACACGTTTTTCGATATCTTCGAGGAACAAGTGACATGGGTTTATTTTACTCGAGAGGGGTAAAATTGAATCTCCAAGGTTATGCTGATGCTGGATTTTTATCTGATCCCCACAAGGCCCATTTTCAAACGGGATATGTATTCACCTGTGGTAATACTGTTGTATCATGGAAGTCAGTAAAACAAACTATGGTTGCTACTTCTTCCAATCATTATGAAGTACTTGCAATTCATGAAGCAAGTCGTGAATGTGTTTAGTTGAGAAACATGATTGAACATATTCAAGAATCATGTGGATTGCCTTCAATAAAAGATTCTCCAACCATATTATATGAAGATAATGCAGCATGTATTGCACAATTAAGTGAAGGATTCATAAAAGGGGACAGAACAAAACATATTTCACCAAAATTCTTTTATGCGCATGAGCTTCAGAAGAATGGTGAAATTGATGTCAAGCAAATCCGATCGAGTGATAATCTTGTTGATTTATTCACAAAAGTCTTACCAACTACAACATTTAAAAGGCTTACATATGGTATTGGCTTGCGTAAACTTAAAGACATTGCAAGTAAAGAAACTGAACAAGATGTTCACATGAGGGGGAGTTATTGATTAGTGTATTGCACTCTTTTTCCCTTAGCTATGATTTTATCCCATTGGGTTTTCCTAGCAAGGTTTTTAATGAGGCAATCTTAACAATATTATACCCATTTTAATATTTATGAGAATAGTGTACTCTTTTTCTTTTACTATATTTTTTTTCCACAGGGTTTTTCTTAGTAGAAGTTTTAACGAGACACAATCTCTAAGCAAGTGTCATCCAAGGGGGAGTGTTATGGAATATGGATGACCATGCATGTACACCAACATATTGTGTAGTCATGTAACTTGTATTTCTTACTTAATAGGACCTCCACTTGTCTATGTATTGTCATGTAACTTGTAATCTTCTCCAATGTACACCAACTCTTCCATGTATTGTCTATGTTGCTTGTGATGTGTTGTATGACATGGGGTGTATGTATTGCTTGTACACATTGTATGAAGTACATTTATCATCATCACCAAATGGCCTATATAAAGGGTGACAACCTTATTGTAAAAACACACCAAGTTGAATGAAAACTTCTCATTCTAACTATCTCATTTCTTCTCTTCTCCTTTGTAGTAGTAGTTTGTAGTAGTAGAAGTTCTTAGTCTTCTATTTCCTTCTCTAGTTCTTAGCAAGTTCCAATTCAATTTACAACAGGTACTTGATATTATTAAGTATTATTTTATAAGTAGTTGTTTCCTTTCTTTGTTAGAAAGTTTATATTGTTTTCCCTAGTTAGAAATTGTTTTTCATTTTGGTTAAAGTAATGTATCTGGTTACAATCATTGTCATTGTCAAAAAGAATAGTCATTGTCAAACTATTCAGCTGTTATAGTCCCAATTCTCAAAAATCAACCTTATAATGGTTAAATGTTTTTAGAGAAATTGGAATCAACAAATCAATTAGCTACGATGATTAATTATATATCTCATCATGTTCCTTTGAATGTATTGAAAGTTATTGATGATTAATGAAATTTCTATTTTTTCAAAAGAAAAGTAGTATTTATAGGACTGATTAGCTAAATGGAGTTGCCAGGTTTTCCAAACTAAAATGCAATGGTATCTATGTATCGAATAGAGCATTCCAGAAACCCCATCTACGCTTGAGATTCCCATTCAGGCTTCCTATTAGCTACTTCCAACCCCCAAGCTAAGAGAAATGATAACGACAACAATGTCCCAAGTTCGGCCCCATGAATCAATCTCTAGACTTCAACCACACTCAGGTTTTTAAAACACAGTTAAGAAAACAAACCATCAGTAGGTAAACACAGGCTTGGTGTCAAAAGGGCTCATTTATTTTACAAAGTCATATGTAACCAGTGAACAACTCCGCAATTTGGTTTCTTCAACTCATATAATCCCTTCATGATGTTGCTTCAAAGAAAAACTAAAATTGGACAATGAAGAAAATTTCAAGCTCCATTGCAGGCAGCTTAGGACCACCCGCGCCACATAAATTTTTGGACAAACAAAAACAAGAATTATTAAACAATGATACTTGGCCCCTCAGGTAATTGAGGTAAGGAAAAAAATAGGTGGTCTAGCAGCGAAAAACCTGCATTTCTTGAGTATATAATGTTGCCCCATGTCCGGCAACTCAGTCCTCCTGTACTTCTGGCTTCTTGGAGCTAGATTTGAGGTACCATCCTAGCGCAGCGAGTCCAGTTATAACACCAGCGAGAACCCCATAGTTTCTGTTCTTATCGGTTGAAACACCAGCAGTCGAAGATGTGCCACTTGGTTTAGCATCGACTGCTGGCCCTGCAGAGCTTGGTGTTGGGTTTTCTTCTGGCTTAGGGCCCTGAAATCACAGAACCATGCATGAACTAGTGTTTTGTGGATGATTTCTGTGAATGAAAGACACTTTCACAGAATTGCATCAAAACTGAGGCATACTAGCAAATATAATGTCCCCAATTCCAAACTTGGTGTTGAACATTTGGTTCAATGACTACATTGACTAGACATAAGAACCCTAGTCAATGTTGTCAAGATGCACAATCCATAAATCACCATTACTATAGATGTGGATTCCTGACCAATACTCGGAGAATACATTTCGAAATTGCCAACTAGCCAGGTGAGTAAGATGGTAGGGAACCCAATAATTAAATCCACTCAAACTCAATTTCTTCTTCTGAAATTTGCATGAGCGAAGCCAGATAATTTTTTTCCCTTTCCAAACAATCTGAGTGTTTTAATAAAACAAGCATACAAAGCCTCAATCCAAAATTAGTTGGGTCGGCTACACGGATCGAACTCTTCCATTGCACTCGATTTAGAGCTAATAAAACTAGCAGAACAAAAGAATATAGTAAAGTCACTAAAACACAGATAAACGTAGCAATACCTTACGCGCAAGCTTCTCCAACTTCTCCTGCTCCATTTTCTGCAAATTTAAATGCAACATGAGTCTTTGAGAAGCTAAAGCAAGCAAGCAATAATAGAGAGAGCTTGTGTTGCATCCATATGAATTATTGAAAGCTGATTTTTTTTTTCTTGGATCAGAAAAAAGAGTTATTGAAAGCTGAAATTAAAAAGAAACGGAAGCAGTAAAGACATGCAAGCATCAATAACTGTAGTAGAAACTAGAAACCCTTCATCCTATCAAAGGTAGCCCAATTCCTACTCCATCAATCCATATGATAATATAAATCAAAGAACAAACTCAAATTGGATCCTCTTCTACACAGTCTGCCTTTGTGTCAACATATATCCTAAGAAATGGCTTATGTCAATCCATCATACTTCAATCCAGTTAACTTCATTACAGAATTGGTCTCAATATTCTGCAAGTAAACATTTTTTCAGGAAAGCTCACAATAAAAACAAGGGTCAGCTATCTTAGTGCTGACAGCATCAACACATGTTCCTTTTTGTATCAAAGCATAAACAGCACGCCTTCTGTGCCTCCAATTGAATTATTGTGGTGGTAAAAATGCTAAAATGGGTTTCATGACAACTTGGTCATTGGATCTAATCCTTTTATCTTTCCTAGCCATGAATCATGGGGTTGGGGCCCCAAATGGTATAAGATGCCTGGCCAAAAGGCTAGGATACCCATAGTTATCAAAGAAGAAGAACACCTCACCTGATTCTATTCCATTATTAATAGAGTGCAATCACAAATATATCTTTCATAGACATCACCAGCTATCACACATAAATAATATAGTTGCATACAATGTGAAGGCACAAAAAAGAATAAGAGAAAAAGAAAGTCAAAGGTAAACCAATTTCTTACTAACTATTCACAAATTTCTAAGCTAAAATTTATGAAATTTATAATCAGCACTTAAGAATCTTGCTATGATCACATTTGGACATCCTACACAAGTCGAATACTGGAATTGCACTGCAGACTAAAAATGAGACAGCCAACGCAAAATTGTTTAAGAGATGGTGCGCATGTCCATACAAATTGAAGAAACTCCTAAAAAACCCGACACCACCGAAAAGAATATTAATAAAGCCAAAATATCGATGACTTCTCTACTTTGAGTTTATTTGCAGATCGAGAATTTGCAAATGAAATTAACAATGTGAAGCAACTGCTAAGTATGAAGCTTTGCTTCTAGATATTTAGCCATACTTGTCATTACATCAGAAATTATAAGTTCAAACTTTAAGGTGGTAGAAGTAATTAAAATTTCAACGAGTTCACATGGCACAACGATTTTCAATGCCTCACTCCCATATTCAAATAAATGCCTACTATTGGTTAATGCTTTACAACTGGATAATAATAAGTGACTCAAAACATGCAAAAATGGTGTGCATTTGGTTACAACAACAACAACAACATAGCCTCAGTCCCAAATTAATTGGAGTCAGCTACATGGATCAAACTTTTCAATTGTGTTCGATTAAGTGCAATTGATGGTGAGCATCTGGTTACAATTTTTTATAAAATGAACATAAAATGCACATCAAACAAGGAATTAACATTTATACAATTATTCATGCACAATTCTTCAACTAACTTGACTCATTTTCATGCATTAATTCGGCATTCCATAAGACATTTGAGCATTCTAATTAGATAAAGGGTGAATGATGCACACTTAGAAAAAAGGATAGATTAGAAGCAATTGACAACTATGCTAGCATGCTTTAAACTTGGCTTTTATTTCTCGCATGGTCAACAATAACAACAATATAGCCTCAGTCCCAAATTAATTGGGGTCGGCTATATGAATGATGAATCAAACTTTCCATTGTGCTCGATTAAGTGCAATTTATGGTGAGCTTTCCAAACCATTCAAATCCCTCCTAATTAATGCGTCCCATATTAACTTTGGTCTACCCCTACCTCGCCGAGTTTCTATAGTTTCTATTGAGTTAAGTTTTCTAGTGGAAGCATTTGTAGGTCATCTTTGCAGGAGACCAAACCATCGCAACCGCCCTTCCCTAATCTGTGTCAAGGGTGTTACTCCTACTTGTCTTTGAATTTCTATATTTCTTATTCTATCTTTACGAGTTTTACCACACGTCCCCTAAGCATCCCCATTTCTGCTACGTTTATTTAATGTAATTGTTGTTGTTTTACCACCTTAACATTCACTTCATGTGTTTGATCCATTTCATAAAGAGTGACAAAAGTTTTACGCTGGTTGTCAACTTATAGTAACCCTCCTCCATTTTTCAAGAATGAAAAATGAGCTTGGGGCCTCCCTACCCCACTTTTCGGGTATGAAAAATGGGTTTGGGACCTCCATTATCCATTTTTCGATATAAAAAATGGGTGTCACAGTCCTCTTTATCCGGACTTGGAACCGGCTATGTAGCGCAAATAGTGTTCTACATAGGTGGAGTTTATTTCTCATATAGTCGCTCCCAATAAATAGATAATAGAGATACATTTAATAAAATAAAACAAGCAGTACTTTAAATTTTCCAAGTCCTAAATCTGAATATCATTTAAAATTTACTACAGTACAATTGCATTGCTATAGCCTCAATCTCAAATTAGTTAGAGTCGACAACATGAATCAAACTCTTCCATTCTGCTCAATTTAGTGCAATTGATGGTGCGCTTTCCAAATCATTTAAAATGAGTTCAAATAAATAATATAACTTGCCAACCTAAAATCTTATAATTTTTTTTATAGGAGAGACAACAATTTACATTTGAATTTCATGGTCTTGCAATGATGTCTAGGCAATGCCGAAAAATTTAAATCGGTCACGCAAAAGTCGTTGGCCTTGACGTCGGAACAAAATTCTTCTAACCAATTTGAACCTCATAAACTGAGTCTGATCACAAAACTAAATTCAGAGATGTTATAAGGAATTTCGCCAATAATGTAACATTTCAACAGTAAACCTATCGAAGTTCTTAACCTAGAACCGCAAGAACGCAAGATTGAAAACCTAACTGATTCAACTCATCACAATGATTTGATTCCGGAAACGGACCTTGATGTAAATGTTTTCCGCGGCTTTTTCTTCTTCGCTGAGGATTTTTCCGCCGCTCGAGAGCCTTCTGGAAACGTATCGAGCAGCGATTCTGGCAGCCATTGTTGCTTCTCTGGATTTCTCCAACTCTCGCTTTGTGGTCTAGGGTTTGTAAAACTGAACGTTTGAACGAGCTTCGATGATCGGGGAGTAATGAATCTATAGCATCTGGATCGTCCGATATTTAACGATGCGCAAGTCGAGAATGAAAGGACTGTGATGGCCGGTCCGCTGGATACACCCCACTTTCTCAATATCCACCCCATTTCTATCCCTTGCTAGGTTGACCTTTGGGGACACTCAGTTGTTGGTGTCCCTTTAATATACATTATTAGTCTTATGTGCACGCATACATTGATGCGCAAATTAATGAATACCAACAACGGAATGTCCCTTTTGAGTGTCTCAAAACCAGTCACCAAATCATTTTCCTTTTCAAAACAATAGAAATGTCAAAGTTGGAGTACCTATGCAGTGTGCAACTCGAAGTGAACCCGGAGTAGTCAGATAATTTGGATATTGAGTGATTTAGATCTGTAACGACCCGCTTTAATTAATCTCGATTAACTGACAAATTACAGATTATGATCTTAAGCTCAGACCCACGTGGACATCGCGAAAAGTCTAGGGCACGCCTAACGAGGTAAAATTTATTATTTTTGTGTGGCGCGTGTTTATTTATTTTACTATTATTTAATAATTTGTGTCGTACTAATTAAGAATTACATTTGGTCACGTTGTGCATGTGTAGTGACTAGTAGGGGTGGGCAAACCGCGACCAAACCGAGGGTTTAAAATAAATGTCATTTTGCAAACCATCATCAAATCGCGAACCACCAAAATCGCAACCAAACCGAACCTGCGGTTTGATCGGTTTGGTTTCACGGTTTTTCTTGTTACGTGTTTTCCAAAAAAAAAAAAGTGGTGGGAGGCGGCAGTGAGAGATCACTAGTAGGAGATGGCGATGGGAGCCATGGAATTGCGGGAGGCGGTGGTGGGAAGCAATTGTGAGAGGAGGTGATTAGTGGGAAGCGGTGGAGGAGGCGTAGAACTGCAGGAGCTTAGGAAGTGGTGGTGAGAGGAGGTGGCGGTGGGACGCGGTGGGGTGGTGGTGAGAGGAGGTGGAGGTGGTGGGAGGTGGGAGGCGTCGAGTGGCGCGGTGGAAGGAGGCAAGCTGGTGAGAGGCGCGGCGACGATGGCCGGTAGGTGGCGGCGATGGCGACGAAACGGCGATGACGATGACTAGTGGAAGCGCAACAAATGGATGGCCTCAACTGATGGAGGCAAATATGTTTAGGATCTTGAGATGGAGATGAAAAAATGAAACGGATGTTGTTTATATTGGTTAAGGTTAAGTTATTTATATTGGTTAAGGTTTTAACATGTGAATTAAATAAATTTACTAAATTACCATCGGTTTAGTTTGGTGAACCGCGGTTTTTCAGAATTGAAAACCACCACCAAACCGCGATTTTGCAGTTTTCAAGTTTTTCAAACCGCCCCCAAACCGCGAGTTTTAAAAATCATGACAAACCATACAGTTTGGGGGGTTTGGGCGGTTTGGACGGTTTTAGGGAAACCGATGCCACCCCTAATGTAACGAGAGTGTACGACATTGCGGTGTGCGCATAACGCGCGTGTATTTGATAGTCTCGAATTTAGTTGTCACATCACACATCTCATCACATCATCTATCTAATCACCATACTTAAACCCATCACTCATTTTTTCTCTCTCCTTTTCTAAAATCAAAATATATATATATATATATATATATATATATATATCCTCACTCACTCCCTCTCTCTACCCGAGCTCTTCTTTTCCACCCCCATTTTCTTCTCCTCTTCCAACTCTTCATCACTAAGCTCTCCATTACTCTCTCAACTCGGTCGCACATCTCTCGCGGTGCTCTCTCCACTCGGTGACACTCGCAAAGATCTCCAAATCGAGGTGAGTGTGTCAATTTTTTTTAACTTTTTGTGGAGAGATTTAGAGTTTAATGGTGATGGTGTTGTTGGGTTGTTGTTGTTATTATTGATTGTTGTTTTCTTTAAAAAAAAAAAAAGAAAAAAAGAAATCGGTCACTTTTGAGGCGATTCGTGAGGAAGGAGAGGGATGGGCAGCCAGGCGGCCAGTTGGGCTGGGCTGCCCATGCCCATGGTGGGTCGGACCGAGCCGACCCGGACTTGGATCGGGTGGCCAAGTTGGCCGATCGGGCCCAACCAAATCCGACCCGGTTCGGGCCCAACCCACCCCTAAATTAATTTTAATTAATTAAGTTTTCAAAAATTTAAATAAAATACTTTTAAAATCAAATAAATATCATAAAATAGGAAAAATAGTTAGAAAATTATGAAAAAAAATCAAGAAAATATAATAAAATAGGAAAATTATAAAAAAAAAGTAATTTTTTAGGCTTTTTGGGGGCATCGACACTCTGATATAACTCAAAACATGTGCCGAAATTAAAATTTTTGAAACAAAATCTCAAATTTTTTGTCACACATTATAAATTCACTTAATGTTACTTTAAAATAACAAAAATGGTATAATTGGATACCAGAGACTTATGAGACTATAGTCGGGTATCATATGCGTATTTCGAGGCGTGTGCATGATATTTTAAAGAGACATTTGAGATTGTTTGAGGTAAGTAAACCAACGAGAAAGTCAGCTTAAAATTTACTTATTTTCCTTCTAAATTATTTGTTTCACATTACTTTTCCTCAGTTCAGCTTGCATGTTTACTCTATTCCCGCGTGTGTCCGTGTATGATCGAAGGGACGCTGTGACCCCTTTCCAACTTTCTCGTTGATGATGATCTGATTGTTGCTACGGTCTTGGGCATACCTTAGACTACGCGTGAGATTTTCTCAGCAAGTCGATGATCTCGAAAGTGAGTTGACGTGAGGCTCACCTCTATCACAGATTTCTTCTCATTCGAGGCTTTAGGCGGAAGTATACCTTCCGACCAACAAAGTTCATCATTTCGATCATGAAGAGGGGTGTGGATTTCCTTACCTTCAGGGCCTTCTTAGTTTATTATTTACATCCCAGGGCTCGACAGTTATACACCACACTCGCGTTCCATATTCTTGATTATCTCACGACTTATATTCATGTTTTACATTCTTGTTCAATTGCTTTATATGCATGAATTGTAGTTGTTTTCTTGGATTTTTTGTAAATATTAACTGAATTTCTCTAGGATTTACTCACTGGAACTTGTCATTGTTTGTTGGTGGTAAGTTGTAGATCCTACGACAAGCCGGGGGAAGGTGGTGCTTGGTGACTACCTCTGATCCAGAGCGCCTTCACTAGTTTACTTGTATGTGTTTGTATTTATACATATGCATTCTTTTTAGGGATAATTTTGTGAGACTTATTATCTAATACATGTATGTTGACACTTATTATACTTTTTGTCACCTTTATTGATATACATGGTATCTTTTTGTTGGGTTTCCACCTATAGGTTGTTAATTAATGCAAACTGTTTATATTATTGATTTACATATTATTAAAACTTTCGCTATTAAAAATAACTTTTAAAAAATCAAAATAAATAAATTAAATGGTAAAACTTTTTGACTTGGTATATTTCGACAAAATAATCTTTTAAACAATGAAATTGACTAAGTCGGACCATAAAATGATTAGTTCGCAAGGTCGTCATGGACATGTGTGTAAGTGATGTGGCATGGATTGGTGACGGTCCAGCGATGTGATGGTGCCCGATTTGCCTTAGAATTTGGGGTCGTCACAGTTGATATCATAGCCAAGGTTTAGGCAAACTTAAGGAAAAGTTTAACACGATCGAATAAAACTTAACAACAAACATTAGATGTAGAAACCCGAAGATCATAACTTAGAACTTTAGTTGGGAAACAAAGTGAGTGGGTAGTACTAGGACTTATATGTGTATATATTGATTGTAATACTTATGTATACGTATTATGACACTGACTTGCGGCACATTCGCGATATGCAGATTCGACATGGATGGACGACCAGTACTACATGCGAATGATGGGGGCCAGACGAGTGACTTGACACCCGCTGATTTAGATTAGACTTTACGTGACACGGTCGCACTCCATAGTTTGAAGCAAGAGGAGATTCTTCGATTGCTCCGAACGTAGGCAGCGACCATACCGACCTTGCCACACATGTCGCCGCCACTATTGTAGAGAAGACAGTTGTCGCCCCGACTATACAGGCGACCCCCCTCACGACCACTACTACTGAGATACCGTCAGTAGTCACTACAACATCGACTATGCCGGCCGTGGCATTGACACTGATTCCACCCTAGGAGATCACATTCGAGTCCCCCTTATCAACTGAGGCAAAACTGATTAAGGAGTTCGTTCGTTTTTAGCCATGCTACTATTATAGAGGCGGAAACCCAGAGGTAGCTAGGAAGTGAATCCTTTCACACGAGAAACTTCATGGACTTTTGAGGATTCACGACAACATACGGGCTAGGATTTTCGAAATCATGCTCAGGGGAGATGTTGCAGTATGGTGGATCGCGCACAAAGTCGCCCACATAGAGCCGAGTACTTGGGTAGAGTTCAAGAAATTCTTCTTTGATTAGTATATCTCGATCGAGATTCAACTGAGACTTAGATAAGAGTTCTTGACGCTGAGGTAGAGTAGCCGGATGGTGTTGCAATACATGGAGAGATTGGAAATACCAACTACTTCAAGTCCACTACTTTATTCGAGGACTCCGAGCCAAGAGATTGAGGGCGCGATTGTGTCGACAAGAGCCAGGACTGTACAGGAAGTTTATGAGAGGTCGTTGGCCCACGAGTAATTTTTTATGTGGAACGACGTTGTCCCCGCTCCAGTGCATCACGACAGCCATAGAGGCCAGGGGAGGTACGATAGGAAAGGCAAAATGAATTGGGATCAGAGAGATTAGAGGGGACAAAAGTGCAGACATGATGACGGTCAGACGATTAGCGCACATGTAGTTGTACCTACACAACCACAGCAGGTTATGACAGTCCAGCAGCCACAGAGACAAACTCAGGGTCAAAGCTAAAGAGCCAGAAACGGGAGTCAGCAGTGGCAGGGATAGGGCCATAGAGCTAGTGGACAGCAAGGTCGAGGCTCTGGACATAGGCATAATGTCACATGTTTCAAATATTGACAGAAATGGCATTACAAGAGTGAGTGTACCAAGGAGTCAGCGCCACCATTAGCAGCTCAGCCAGTGCAGGTAAGGGAGCAGGTGCACGCGGTTGTCGCACCAGACCGTGATGCATCTCGGCAGCTCATCGAAAGTACGTTGATTATTTTTGGTCGCCCTATGCATACATTAATAGATTTTGGTAATACGTTATCATTTATTTCAGGACGGATGGTAGGAGAGTTGGGTTTGACACCTGATAGCGTTAGCACCCACCTTATCCTCAGTACGACCAATGGGGATAAAATATATCATAACCGGATTTGTATAGATTGTCCAGTCGAGGTTGGTGGTCATCAGTTACCTATAGATCTTCGAGTATTTGAGTAGCTAAAGTTCAATATAATCTTAAGCATGGATTGGTTGGCGGCATACCACGTCCAGTTAGACTATTTTAGGAAGATCGTCATTTTTGAGATACCAGGGGTTCCCGATTTCACCTTTATTGGAGTCGCGACATCACTTCCAATCACGAGAGGTAGGTTAGCAACAACCTAGGAGATGGAGATCTTCGCAAATATAGTAGAGTCTGACGAGAGGCTAGTGGCCATACTTGAGGATGTCTCAATAGTACGTGAGTTCCCGAGATTTTTTCCGAGGATCTACCTAGATTATTCCCGCCCAGATAGGTAGAGTTTATGATTGAGTTAGTGTCAAGCACACAGCCTATAGTGAGCAGACCTTACCGTATGTCACGACCATAGCACGAGAAGTTGAGGGCTAAGTTAGAAGATCTATCGAATAAGGGTTTCATACACCCGAGTATGTCACCCTGGGAGCACCGATCTTATTTGTGAGAAAGAAAGATGGTAACATGAGGATGTTTATATACTACCGAAAGTTGAATCAGGTGACAATTAGGAATAGGTATCCCTTGCCTAAAATTGATGACCTATTCGAACAGTTGGTCGCAACACAATTATTCTCCGAGATTGATTTGAGATATGGATATCTTCAAGTGCGGATAAGAGAGGAGGATGTACTTAAGACGATGTTCAGCACGTGTTACAAGTTATTTAAGTTCACTGTCATGAGATTGATTTGAGATTTGGATATCTTCAAGTGCGGATCAGAAAGGAGGATGTACCTAAGACGATGTTCAACACGTGTTACAAGTTATTTAAGTTCACTGTCATGCCATTTGGGTTGACAAACGCGTCATCAGTGTTTATGGATTTGATGCATCGAGTTTTAAGGCCCTTTTTAGATCAATTCATGATAGTCTTCATCAAATACATCTTAATTTACTCCAGGACTCATGAGGACCACGAGAGGCATCTTAGAAAGACGTTGAAAACTTTGAGAGAGCACAAATTATACGCCAAATTTAGTAAGTGCGAGTTTTGGCTTTCTGAGGTGAAATTTTAGGACACGTGACCAACGACAAACGAATTTCAGTGAACCCAGTAAGATTCATGTTATCATCAACTAGTCTACACCAGAGTGTGTGACAAACATCATGAGCTTTTTGGGATTGACGCAAGATATTATCGACGCTTTGTACAGGATTTCTCTAAAATTGCAACATCGATAACTAGATTGACCAAGAAGGATGCGATTTTCTATTGGTCCAGCGAATGCAAGGTAACCTTCACAGAGTTGAAGAAGAAGTTGACTTCTGCACCGTTGTTAGTATTGCCAGAGCCGGGCAAGGTTGAATGTTCATACGATGCTTGTGGCATCGGATTGGGATGCGTACTGATGCAGGGACAGAGTGATAACTTATTTATCGCGTCAGTTGAGGACCCATAAGAGGAACTATTCAATGCACGACTTGGAGCTTGCAGCGGTCGTATTTGCAATGAAGGTGTGGAGATACTACCTTTATAATGAAAAGTTCACATTGTATACATATCATAAGAGTTCAAAGCATCTCTTCACCCAAAATGACCTGAATATGAGACAACGACGGTGGTTGGAGTTGCTGAAGGACTACGACTTCACCATCGAGTATCAGCCTGGGAAGGCGAATGTCGTAGCATATGCCCTTAGCAGGAGAGACCAGACAGTGAGATAGTAGTTTGCTTGATGACCCATGAGTTTAGCTTACTCGAGACGCCAACAACCATGAGTTTGTTAGAGGGCTCAGATACTGCGAGGCACATGTTTGCGAACAAATGAGAGTACTGACAACATCTATTCAGGCGTTTTGGAGTTTAAGAGAGCCGATGTGATGTATCAGAGGTTTAAGAACATGACACATAGTCCATATTCCCCAGATTGGTGCAAGTTCATTGATGAGTATTTGAGACATGGAGGTAGATTGTGGGTTCCACACAGTGACAGAGTTACGTGATGGTATTCTTCAGAGACTCACAGATCCAGATACACAATGCATCCCGACATAACCAAAATGTACCATGACATGCGATGGTTATTTTGGTGGTCAGGGATGAAGGCAGATGTCAGCCAATATGTGGGAGTTATGAGGTGTGTCAGCAGGTTAAAGTTGAGCATAGAGACCTGGAGGACTATTGCAGTCACTACCTATCCCACAGTGGAAATGAGAACACATCACTATGGATTTCGTTAGTGGGTTGCCGACGACTTTTTGCAAGCACGATGTCATTTGGGTAGTCGTGGATCGACTAACGAAATCATCGCACTTTATCCCAATTTCTACGAAATATAGTTTTCCACAATTGAGCACGATCTTCGAGCGAAAAATTATCAGACTGCACGGAGTGCCAGTATCTATAGTGTTAGATAGAGACAATTGACTTACTTCTCAGCTTTGGCAGGCCATACAGGAACAGTATGGTACCAGATTGCAGTTCAACATGGCTTTTCATCTGCAGACTGACGGGCAGTCTAAGAGACTTATTCAAATTCTTGAGGACATGTTTAGAGGTTGTGTGTTACGGTTTGGAGGGTCATGAGTGGAGTTTTGACACTTTGTGAGTTTGCCTACAATAATAGCTATAGGCCAGTATTGAGATGCCACCATTCGAGGTGCTATACGAGAGACCATGCAGATCACAGCTTGTTGGGCAGAGCCCGTGGACGTTTTGTCGTTGGGCCTGAGATTGTTGTAGATCACATATAGAAAGTCAAGTTGATTCATCGTCGAGGTTACAAGCTACTCAGGATAGACAGAAGAAGTACGCGAATAAGTATCGCGATGGGGTGAGTCATAAGGTGGACGACTGAGTCTACTTGAAGGTTTATCCATTGAAGGTCACCAGAGATTTGGGATCAAGGAAAGCTTGCACCGAGATTCATCGGGTCGTTTCAGATAGTCCGACGAGTTGGGGAAGTTGCTTATCAGTTGAGATTGTCGAGCCAGTTGACGAGGTTCATGATGTTTTTCACATTTCAATGTCGAGGCTGGTCAGATCAGGACCGAGACCGATGGCTGATATGACTAGGATCGAGGTCAGACCGGATGTGACATTTGAGGAGCACCTTATTAAAATAGTGGATCGTAAGGTACAGACTCTCAGAAGGAAATAAATACCACTTGTACTCATTTGATGACAATATCATAAAAATGAGGGCCTCACTTGGGAGAAAGAGTCTACCGTGCGATAACGATACCCCGCTTGTTCTAAGGTAAAAATTTAATTAAATTTGAATTTCGGAACGAAATTCCTTCTAGTTGGGAAGATTGTAATGGCTCGTTTTAATTAATCTTGATTAACTGACAAATTACAGACTATGATCCTAAGCTCGACCCATGTGGACGTCTCGAAAAATTCTAGAGCACGCCTAACAAGGTAAAATTTGTTATTTTTGTGTGGCGTGTGTTTATTTATTTTACTATTATTTAATAATTCGCGTCGCGTTAATTAAGAATTACACTTGGTCGAGTTGTGCACGTGTGTAGTGACAAGAATGTACGATGTCGTGGTGTGCTCATAACACGGATATATGAGATAGTCTAGGATTTAGTTATCACATCATACATCCCATCACATCACCTATCCAATCACCATACTTAAACCCATAACTCACTTTTTCTCTCCTTTCCAAAATCAAACAAAAAAATATCTCTCATATCTCGCTCCCTATCTCTACCCGAGCTCTTCTTCTCCACCTCATTTTCTTCTCCTCTTCCAACTCCTCATCACCAAGCTCTCCATCACTATCTCAACTCGGTCGCACATCTCTCGCGGTGCTCTCTCCACTCGGTGACGCTCGCGAAGATCTCCGAATCGAGGTGAGAGTGTCAATTTTGTTAACTTTTTGTGGAGAAATTTAGAGTTTAATGGTGATGATGTTGTTGGGTGGTTGTTGTTGTTGGTGGTGGTGTTGTTTTGTGGTTGTTGTTGCTATTATTGATTTTTGTTTTAAAAAAAAAAAAAAGGAAATCGGTCTCTCCATAGGCGATTCATGAGGAAGGAGATGGATGGGCAACCATACATGTCTCGGCTGGCTACCCAAGCCCAGTTGGGCTGGGCAACCCAAGCCCAATGGTGGGTCGGGCCGACCCGGCCAGGACCTGGACCAAGTGGCTCGGTTAGGCCAAATCGGGCCCTGTTTGGGCCCAACCCACACCTAAATTAATTTTAATCAATTAAAAATTTCAAAAAAACTAAATAAAATACATTTTTAAATCAAATAAATATCAGAAAAAATAGCTAGAGAAATTTTGAAAAAATCCCAAAAAATCAAGAAAAATATAATAAATGGGAAAATAAAAAATGTAGTTTTTAGGCTTTTTTGGGGTATCGACACCCCAAGTATGACTCGAAAAGTTTGCCGAAATTAAACTTTTTGAAATAAATCTCAAATTTTTTGTCACATATTATAAATTCACTTAATGTGACTCTAAAATAACAAAAGATGTATAATTGATACTAGGGACTTATGAGACTATAGTCGAGTATCGAAGCATATCTCAACGCGTGAGCGGGACATTTTGGAGAGATATTTGCGATTTTTCGAGGTAAGTAAACCCACGAGAAAGTCAGCTTAAATTTACTTATTTTCCTTGTAAATTATTTGTTTCACATTACTTTTCGCCAGTTCAGCTTGCATGTTTACTCTATTCCCGCGTGTGTCTGTGTATGGTCGAATGGACAATGTAACCCATTTTCGGCTTTCTCGTTGATGATTATCCGATTGTTGCTAGGTGTTGGGCATACCTTAGACTACGCGTGAGATTTCTCTCAGCGAGTCGATGATATCGAGAGCGAGTTGACATGAGGCTCACCTCCATTACATATTTCCTCTCATTTGAGGCGTTGGGCGGAAGTATACCTTCCGACCAACAAAGTTTCTCATTTTGACCGTGAAAAAGGGGTGTGGATTTCCTTACCTCATGGGACTTCTCGATTTAGTATTTATGTCCCAGGGCTCGATAGCTATACACCACACTCGCGTTCCATATTCTTGATTATCTCACAACTTATATTCATGTGTTACATTCCTATTCATTTACTTTATATGCATGAATTGTAGTCATTTTCTTGGATTTCTTGTAATTACTAATTGAATTTCTCTGGGATTTACTCACTGGGACTTGTCATTGTTTGTTGGTGGCAAGTTGCAGATCCTACGACAAGTCGGGGGAATGCGGTGTTTGGCGACTACCTCCGATCCAGAGCGCCTCCACTTAGTTACTCGTAGGTGTTTGTATTTATACATATACATTCTTTTTAGGTATCATTTTAGGAGACTTATTATCTGATACATGTATATTAACGCTTGTTATACCTTTTGTCACCTTTATCGATATACATGGTATCTTTTTATCGGGTTTCCACCCTATAGGTTGTTAATTAATGCAAGACTCGTTTACATTATTGATTTACATATTATTAAGACTTCCACTATTAAAAATAACTTAAAAAGAATCAAAATAAACAAATTAAGCGGTAAAACTCTTTGACTTAGTATATTTCGACAAAATAATCTTTTAAATTACGAAAATGACTAAGTCGAACTATACGATGATTAGTTCGCGAGTCATCATAGACATGTGTGCAAGCAATGTGGCATGGCTCGGTGACGTGTTCGGTGACGTGGCGGTGCCCGGTTTGCCTCGGGATTCGAGGGCGTCATAAGATCAAACATTTAAGAAACTTTATACTCAAGGCTCAAACTCAAAACCCTTGATTAAGATCAGGGGTAGGCAACTGTTGTTGGGGCATGTGCCCTAGGTTAATCTATTAACTGTCTTTATGAATACTTTTAGTTAATAGAATAGAGGATTTCATTTGCTGTTTATTATAATTAATTTGCATGTTTACATTATAATAAGATCCATGGGTATTTACAGAAATATCTCAAATGTCCCTAGTCGATCATTATACTAGAAACTATAATGAATTAAGACTAGTGTGAGTCTTGATTGATGATCATATGATGATTATACGTATAGGGATACGAATTAAGATCACGAGTATTTGTAAGGGAACAAAGTACTGGATCGACCCTCTATGAGGACATCACATGGATTAAGTCATAGTTGTTTCTCATGATAGGTATATTTTCTAGTCCTCTGACTTGAGATTACCAGAGACTTCAACATTAGGAACACAAGATTTGACACAATCAAACGTTGTCTTTAACCGGACGATTATAAAGGTTGTGATTGGTTCTTGTGTGAGCAATGTGATGAAGTTGTGTAATCAAGATAGAATTTGTCCCTCTCATATAAAGAGAGATATCCAGTGGATCCCTCGATTTGTTAGACTGCTAAAAGGCCTAGTCTAAGTGAATTGATATTGATCAATGTCACTTGGATGTTTTCAGTCTACCTAAAGATCGAGACTAGTACGATTGAACATGTTGGATGACAATTCTATGCCTTATGTTTGATCAAAAGGATATCGTGTGACAAAAGGATGTTATATACACTATTGATTAGGTTGTATCGATTTGATATTCGTACAACTTGGGTAGTCATAATGTCTTGCTAGAGGCTGCTTATGACTTGTATACCAAAATGTGTTTTGGTACACTGCCAACGTTGTATGAGCCTATTGGGTCGCACACTAAGAATGGTTTTGCGAGATTTTAAGATGGTTCAGAAAAATGAATTTTATATGATAAAATTCATGACGGAAACGTCTTTGTGGTGTATTACACTTATACTTCTTTAAGTAGGGGTATATGTGTAATTTACTTAACCGTCTATATACAAGGGTTGTATAAATAGACGCTTTAAGTTAGAATACACGGAAAAGAAGATCGAAAGGCCGAAACTCAATTTTCGTTTTAGAAACGACTTAGGGTTTTTTGGTATGTTCTGGATCGTTTTGGAGAGAAAAATAAAAGGTTTGATATTCTCTCGAAGCTAGCACTTTGAATCTCGGCCGCCGTTCGTGTGTGGACTACTGGTAGAGGGCGTTCGTCGTTGGCAGCGCCTTAGAGATCGATTAACCTTCAGAAAGGTATATTGCGACTGAGGTATGATTAAGTTTTTCATGGTTTAAGCGTTTTTTAATGGAATTAGATTCGGATCCTGTTGGGGGTTTTGGTCAAAATTGTTTTGTAATTTCCGCGCATGAACCCCAAAACCCAACAGTGGTATCAGAGCCTTCGAGTTCGATTCCATTAAATTCATTGCATGTTTTCTTCTGATATATACATGATATATGATTGAAAGCATGTTAATAGTTGATGTATATGTGATATACATAAGTTGCCTTTGAGATTTATTATCATGTTTTGTGTATATGATACACATATTTGTGATTTAATTAAAAACAGTTTCTTACGTGCTAGTAATCATGTTAGGTTAATTCAAATAATTTCAATGAATTGAATTTCGTGTTCTGTGATCCATGACACCATTAGGTATAATCTTTATTTTTCGTGTATTGATGCATGGATGAAATCTCTGTAATTCAGTATGCATATTTAGGTTACATTGTCTTACGTTTCTTGAATTGTATAAGGCTGAATATTAATTCGAAACTAATATAATTAGGTTCGATTGGGATAGAAGTTCATGATTCAATGACATATTTGTGATTATCTGGATGAGGACCGAAATTGCAAATAATTAATTTTTGAAATTATTTATTTATCTTGTTATATCTATTTTGTTATAAAGTTTCTATTTGATAAAGATAGATAACAAATTAGAATAGGAGATAAATATCAAGAATCTTGTTATTGGTGATATACTAGGATTCAAATATCTTAAATCCTAATTGGATTAGGATAAGATGATTAGTTAGATGTGGGCCAGGGTTAATTAAAATGTTTTAATTGACTTAATTTCGGATGAATTAAGGGGTTAATTTATGATAATAAAATCAGCGAAAATTATGATTTTCTATAGCAAATTTTAATTTTTGGAATTGAGATTCGTCTTCTAAAAAAAAAAAAAAAAAGGAGCGCGCCCAGACTTTACCCGTCCATTGATCGGCAATGGAACCACTCATTCATTACCATTGACGGCCAATGGGACGATCGTCTAACTAATCCTAGCGTACGGAAATTCTTTTGTTAGTGAAAAGTATATAAAAAAAAAATTCCTAATTGTTTAGTGATTGAACAAATCAATAAAATATATAATATTTCATTGTTTACATAAAATCACTAAAACTGAATAAAATCCCTCTATTAAATTTTAAATCTCGTGCCATCCATTTTAAACACTTGTTAAGGCCTCGATCACACTAATATAGTTTCAGCCATAACTGGGTGTATTGTGTTATCTTGGTGAGACAAGTTGGGTAAGAGTTACCTTAATGTTTAAAATGGTCCGACTTAATAAAGCCATCAAAATAGTTTTGAGCTTTAGGCAAATGATGAGATAAAAACATGTTAAGACATAAGATGTCCCGTATCTCATAAAAGGATCTAAAAATTACATAAGATGTAATTGGTAATTGTTACCTACCTAAATAATCTAGTTCTGTGTTTCATGCCATAGCTGTCATAGAATTATGTGAAATATAGATTTTAGTCCCCTAAATAAACAGTACGTTTTAGGAGGGTTGTTAATTTAGTGGGAGTCTATTCCTCTATACTAAAATAAACTTTGCATAATCTTTATTATAGATCAATGGCCTCTTCAAGTAACAATAATCCCCTGTCACTGCAATCCATTCTTGAGAAAGATAAGCTATCTGGGACTAACTTTCTTGATCGGTTCGAAACTTGAGAATTGTTCTTAAGCATAAACGCAAGTTGTATGTCCTAGATGCTCCAATCCCGAGGACCCACCACCCAATGCTACGAAAGTTTGTGAAGGATGCGCATAATAAGCATGTCAACGATTCTACGATGTTGCATGTATTATGCTAGCAACTTTGGTTCTGAACTTCGAAGGACATTGAACTAATGGAAGCCTACGACATGGCCGTAACGCTGAAGGAAATATTCCAACAACAAGCTAGGCAATAAAGGTTCGAGACAGTCAAGAACCTACATTTTTGCAAGATGACCGAGGTGCGTCGGTTAGTCCTCATGTTCGAAGATGAAGGGCTATGTTGACCAGCTTGATAGACTCGGATTTCCCATAAGCCAAGAGTTGGCTACGGATTTGATCCTGAATTCATTACCAGAAAGTTACTCACAATTTGTGATGAACTACAATATGAATAATATGGAGAAATCAATTTCGGAGTTGCATTTGATGCTCAAAACTGCTGAACAAAATATCAAGAAACCCACTAGCAATATGTTGATGGTCTAAAAGGGAAAGAGAATGAGGAAGAAAGGAGAAGTCATCCTCCGCGTAGGGAATGGAGCAAGAGTTGCTGCTCTGGTTGTTGGATCATATGACTTAGTTTTATCTAGTGGACTTATTTTAACTTTAAATAATTGTTATTTTGTGTCTGCCTTGAGCAGAAACATCATTTCTGTTTCATGTTTGGATATAGATGGTTTTGATTTTATTATTGCAAATAATAGATGTTCCATTTCTCGTAAAGGCATATTTTATGCAAATGCTGATTTGTATGATGTTCTTTATATTCTAAACATGAAAAGGTCTACTGATACTCCAGTCTTTAACATAAATACAAAGAGATTCAAGTCAAATGATTTGAATCAAACCTATCTTTAGCATTGTCATCTCGGGCACATAAATGAGAAATGCATAACGAAGCTCCATAAAGATGGACTTCTAGATTCATTTGATTTAGAAACATATTAAACGTGCCTATCTTGTTTACTGGGCAAGATGACTAAAAGTCTCTTTACTGGACACAGTGAAAGGGCAAGTGATTTATTGGGTCTAATACATACTGATGTATGCGGTCCTATAAACACAATGGCTAGAGGAGGTTATCGATTTTCATTACATTTACTTGATGATTTCAGTAGACATGGTTATGTATATCTTATGAAACATAAAGTGAATCATTTGAGATGTTTCGAGCGTTTCAAAATGAAGTGCAGAATCAACTTTGTAAAACTATCAAAACACTTCGATCAGATCGAGGTGGTGAGTATTTAAGCCAAGAATTTGATGATCATCTTAGAAATTGTGGGATTGTCTCCCAATTGACTCCACCAAAGAACTCCACAATGGAATGAAGTTTCTGAAAGGAGAAATCGAACCTTATTAGATATGGTTCGATCTATGATGAGTCATGCATATCTTCCATTATCCTTTTGGGGTTATGCATTACAAACTGCAGCTTTCACTCTAAATCGAGTTTGACGCAGCGGAGATCTTCTAAACCAGTTGAACGAATCCACGAACAACTCGATCTAGGTCAGAACTTAAGCCAAAGTTCAAAAATTCTTTTATTTCAATCAAAACTACGAATTACACCAAATAGATCGCTTAAATAGCGAAACCCTAAAATTGCCAAAAATAGTAAAAAGTCTAAAAAGCCCTAAACTGAAAACTAGACGAAAAATAGAAACAAACGCCGCAAACGGCAATAAAAACGGAAATTCCTAATGAAAGTTATAAGCAAAACAAAAGTTTCCTAAAATAGCAAAATTGCCGTTTCGGAGGTCGAAACGATGGAATTTCGCCGAAAAACACCGTAGTCACGGCGAAGCGGTGTGTTGTGATCTCCACGCCGTTTCCAATAAACCCATACCCCCGGAACGTCAAAACTCAAACGCCCAAACTTCGCCATTTGCGAAAATTACTAAAATGCCATCCTTTCATATTTTCCATCATATTTTTCCAAGAATTTACAAGCTAATTCTTGGACTTCATCAGAGTTCCTTTTAAAGCGGTTGATAAAACACCATATGAGATATGGTACGGGAAGAGACCTTGTTTATCTTTCCTTAAGATTTGGGGTTGTGAGACTTACGTAAAACGACAAGTCTCAGAAAAACTAGCACCTAAATCTGACAAGTGTTTATTTGTGGGGTATCCTAAGGAAACAAAAGGATATTACTTTTATAATCCCGTTGAGAACAAAGTGTTTGTTGCTCGGTATGGTGCCTTTATGGAAAAACAATTTATTTCAAAAGACACTAGTGGGAGAGAAATAAATCTTGAAGAAGTTCAAGAATCACAGATAAACCCTGAACCGCTACTGGAAGTTCAACAACGTTCTGAACCAGTTGAACCTCCTCAAGTGACACAAGACCCACGTAAATCTGGTAGGGTAAGACATGAGCCAGAGAGATTCGGGTTTCTCATTACTGATAGTTGTGATGTGTTGCTTATGGATCAAAATGAGCCCACCACTTATCGGGAGAGGTCGTATGCGGACCGGACTCGGATAAATGGCTAAGTGCCATGAACTCGAGATGCAATCAATGTATGATAACCAAGTTTGGAACTTGGTCGATTTACCTGAAGGTGGTAAGACCATTGGATGTAAATGGGTTTTCAAGAAGAAAACTGACATGAATGACAAAGTGCATACTTTTAAAGCAAGACTTGTAGCAAAAGGTTTCAGGTAGACTCAAGGTGTTGATTATGATGAAACTTTTTCGCCGATAGCCATGCTTAAATCCATAAGAATTTTAATTGCCATTCTTGCATATTATGACTATGAAATATGGCAAATGGATGTAAAAATAACATTTCTTAATGGAAAGCTGCTTGAGGACGTGTATATGACACAACCTGAAGGTTTCGTACATCCTGAGAATTCTAAGAAGGTATGCAAGCTTCAAAGATCCATTTATGGATTAAAGCAAGCTTCTCGGAGTTGGAATCTTCGTTTTGATGAAGCAATCACGGATTTTGGTTTTATTAAGAATGAAGATGAGCCTTGTGTATACAAGAAGGTCGAGTGGGAGTGTAATTGTTTTTAAATACTTGTATGTTGATGATATATTACTCATTGAAAATGACATCCCAACATTGCGAGAATGTCAAGTCTTGGTTAGGGAAGTGTTTCTCAATGAAAGACTTAGAAGATGCGACCTATATCCTAGGGATAAAGATCTATAGGGATAGATTTAAGAGGCTAATCGGCCTAAGTCGAGTGCTTACATAGACAAGGTCTTGAATATGTTCGGTTGCAAGACTCTAAAAGAGGATTGTTGCCAATGTCTCATGACATAAGTCTCAGCAAGATTCAATGTCCTTAGACAAATGATGAGCGAGGCACCGTATGAATAAGATTCCATATGCATCGGCTATTGGATCTATCATGTATGTCATGTTATGCACTCGACCAGATGTATCATATATTTTCAGCACTACAAGCAGATATCAGTCAGATCCTGGTGAGAGTCACTGGATAGCAGTAAAGAACATTCTTAAATACTTAAGAATGACTAAGGAAATGTTATTGATCTATGGAAGTTTTTGAAAATGATCTAGTTGTAAATGGTTACACAGATGCAACTTTTCAAACTGATATAGATGATTTTAGATCGCAATCTGGATATGTGTTTACTTTGAATGGGGGTGCGATAGTGAAAAGTTCGAAGTAAGACACTGTGGTAGATTCTACAATAGAAGTGAGTATATTGCACGTCCGATGCATGCAAGAAAGGAGGCGGTTTGGATCAAAAAGTTCATTTCGAACTAGGTGTGGTTCCAAGTATTGTTAACCCTGTTTGTTTGTATTGTGACAATAACTGGGCAATAGCACAGGCCAAGAAACCTAGATCACACCACATATCCAAACAAATACTCGGGCGTTTTCATCTCATCAGAGAAATTATTGAGAGGGGAGACGTAAAGATTGGCAGAGTACCTACTGAAGACAACGTTGTGGATCCATTGACAAAAGCTCTTCCACAAGCAAAACATGATGGTCATGTTAGATTATTAGGCATTAGATGCATATATGATTGACCCTAGTGCAAGTGGGAGATGTTGGGGCATGTGCCCTAGGTCAATCTATTAACTGTCTTTATGAATACTTTTAGTTAATAAAATAGAGGATTTCATTTGTTGTTTATTATAATTAATTTGCATGTTTACATTATAATAAGATCCATGGGTATTTACAGAAATATCTTAAATGTCCCTAGTCGATCATTATACTGGGAACTATAATGAATTAAGACTAGTGTGAGTCTTGATTGATGATCATATGATGATTATACGTATAGGGATACGAATCAAGATTACGAGTATTTGTTAGGGAACAAAGTACTGGATCGACCCGCTATGAGGACATCACATGGATTAAGTCATAGTTGTTTCTCATGATAGGTATATTTTCTAGTCCTATGACTTGAGATTACTAGAGACTTCAACATTAGGAACACAGTGATTTGACACAATCAAACGTTGTCTTTAACCGGACGATTATAAAGGTTGTGATTGGTTACTGTGTGAGCAATGTGATGAAGTTGTGTAATCAAGATATAATTTGTCCCTCTCATATAAAGAGAGATATCCAAAGTGGATCCCTCGATGTGTTAGACTGCTAAAAGGCCTAGTCTAAGTGAATTGATATTGATCAATGTCACTTGGATGTTTTCAGTCTACCTAAAGATCGAGACTAGTACGATTGAACATGTTGGATGACAATTCTATGCCTTATATTTGATCAAAAGGATATCGTGTGACAAAAGGATGTTATATACACTATTGATTAGGTTGTATCGATTTGATATTCGTACAACTTGGGTAGTCATAATGTCTTGCTAGAGGTCGCTTATGACTTGTATACCAAAATGTGTTTTGGTACACTGTCAACGTTGTATGAGCCTATTGGGTCGCACACTAAGAATGATTTTGCGAGATTTTAAGATGGTTCAGAAAAATGAATTTTGTATGATAAAATTCATGACGGAAACGTCCTTGTGGTGTATTACACTTATACTTCTTTTAAGTAGGGTATATGTGTAATTTACTTAACCGTCTATATACAAGGGTTGTATAAATAGACGCTTTAAGTTAGAATACACGGAAAAGAAGATCAAAAGGCCGAAACTCTATTTTCGTTTTAGAAACGACTTAAGGTTTTTTGGTATGCTCTGGATCGTTTTGGAGAGAAAAACAAAAGGTTTGATATTCTCTCGAAGCTAGCACTTTAAATCTCGACCGTCGTTCGTGTGTGGACTACTGGTAGAGGGCGTTCGTCGTTGGCAGCGCCTTAGAGATCGATTAACCTTCAGAAAGGTATATTGCGACTGAGGTATGATTAAGTTTTTCATGGTTTAAACGTTTTTTAATGGAATTAGATTCAGATCCTGTTGGGGTTTTTGTCAAAATTGTTTTGTAATTTCCTCTGCGTATGAACCCCAAAACCCAACAGCTGTCTCGCAAAACCGCCCAAAATCGTTCAAACTGCATGATTTGGTTTGATTTTTTAAACTAACGATTTCAGGGGCAATTTTAGAAAACTTGAAAACTACTATTTTGCGATTTTGTAGTGGTTTTCATATACAGAAAATTACGGTTCATCAAACTGCAAAACCACCCCAAACATGAAATGAATTGGAATAAAGTTGAATTCTTTTCATGTTTATTTAACTTTTGAAATGAATTTAGACTCATAATTTTGATTGAGTTCAAGTGTTTCATTGTGTTTTTTTTAGTGATGATCATATACATGGACATATATTTTGTTGATGGACTAGTATTAAGGTGGGCAACGATATCTACAAAACCACAAAAATCGTCCAAATTGCATAGTCTGATCTATTTTTTAAACTGACAGTTTGGAGCGGTTTAGAAAACTTGAAAACCACAGTTAATCAAATTGCAAAATCACCTCCTAACTTAGAATGAATTGAAATAAAGTTGAAGCTTTTTTTTATGTTGTTTTAACTTTTGAAATGAACTTAAACTAGTGATTTTGATTGAGTTCATGTGTTTCATTGTGTTTTTGGTGGATTTTCATGTTTGAACATATATTTTGTTGATGGACTTGTATGTAATGTGTGACTTTTTTTTTTTGAAAATGTGTTGCTGGAAAACCGCAAAAACCAAACCGATCAAACAGCACGAACCGCGGTCGGTTTGGTTGCGGTTTTGAAGTTTTTGTTGTTTGGTGGTGGTTTGCAAAACGACCAAACCGCGAACCCTCGATTTGGTGGCGGTTTGATGATTTTCACCACCAAACTGTGGTTTGCCACCCCTAGCTAGTATGGAATGCATGACTTTTTTTGTTGAAAATGTGTTGCAAGAAAACCACAAAACTAAACCAACTAAACCACACAAACTGTAAGTTGGTTTGGTTGTGGTTTTGAGGGTATGTAGTTTGGTGTTAAGTTTGCAAAACAGCCAAATCGTGAACCTTCGATTTGGTAGCGGTTTGATGATTTTTACCACCAAACCATGGTTTGTCCACCTCTAATTAAGACTTACGAAACCTAAACCATTTTCTTATGATAAGTGTTTAATGAACCCAATCGTAGATTACAACTATTATATAAGGAAAATAATTGATTGACCCACTTAGGACACCCACTAAGACACACCCATTTATGGGCACCTTTCGATACCTATGACTTGAGTGCGACTTGCATCTCGAGGTGTATTATGCGATTTTCACTCATTAAGTGCGCCTAAGTGAGTGCCTAAAGTAGATGAACTAGGGATGCAAATAGGGAGGGTAGGGGATGAGGATCCTATCTCCATCCTCATCATCGCTTAATAATTCATCTCTTAATCCCCATATCCATCCCACTCGGGGATGAACTTTAATCCCCATCCCTATCCCCGCCTAATCCCCGCGGGGATGAGGAATTGTCATGGAAAAAATCTTTCCTCATTTCATTTCCCATCAAAGATCCTCGCGGGGAAATATTTATTCATACTTAATTTTTTTTTAAAAATTTTTTTTATAAAAAGTATGGTACACATACATAAGATCATAATTATTGAAAATTCAACCAAATAAGATATAACATATAAATATAGTTGCAAACAATTCAAAGCAAAACATATTATTAACAAAACATGTTAAAATTATAAATCACATTAGAGTTTATTTATCATTAGTGTTTTGGGTGAAAGCCTTATAATATTTATAAAATTGATATATACAATATATATAGATGTATTTGATATATACGAGGATCTTCTCGGGTATCCCCATGAGTAATCCCTACAAGGATCCCGAATAGAGATACTCATGGGGATCCTCACATATATTACTAATGAGGATTCCGTTCGGGGATAGGGCAAATATATTTTTTCTGAAATAAACCTATCAACTCCCTTTTATAAAAGGCATCCAAACATTAAAAACCCTAGCTCCCTCACTACTCTCTCTCTTCCCCTTCTTCATCGAAAGAGAGCGGACCTCCTCTGCGGCGAAGACCCCTCTGAAATCCGCTCAGATCTCGAACAATGGTAACATATACCAATCTCTGTAGCATTCGCGCTTCGTTAAACGCCATATCAATGCGCTCTTCTTTGATGCTTTTCAATCCACTCTTTTACAGGCGCCGAAGAAGGAAAAGGCCCCGCCTCCGTCCTCAAAACCCGCGAAATCTGGCGGAGGCAAGCAGAAGAAGAAGGTCCAGTGGCTGCACTTCTGTTTCGGAACCATTTTTTCTTTATTTCTTCAATTGTTGTTGTGTTTGATGGTATTGGAGTTCGGCTTTGCAGAAGTGGAGCAAGGGAAAGCAGAAGGAGAAGGTGAACAACATGGTTTTGTTCGATCAGGGGAGTTACGACAAGCTTCTTTCTGAGGTGCCCAAGTACAAGCTCATCACGCCCTCGATTTTGTCCGACAGATTGAGGGTATGGTCTAAATATTATCAATTTCTTTACTTGTCGATAATTCGAGTAGTGTTTCCATTATTGTTCTTGATTTATAATTAAGCTTTCGATGGTAAAAGTAGGCGAAGACGTTCTTTTGATGCACAATGTGGTTAAGCAGATGCAAATTTGAAACATTTAGGGAAATAGAACTATTGCCAATGGTAACCCTACTTTTGTTGTTGGAGATTCTATGAATTAGGTTTGTGTGGGTAATAGCAAGTCACTAGTTGCTTTGTGGAGTGATACCGATTTGTGATTCTACGGAGTTTCTACGGGTTTTAGATTGGGGATTTATCCACTCAAGTAGTTTGAATTGCTTTGTCAAGTCAAGTCACTCCTATAGTGGAAAAGTGCGTAACTGCAATGAAATTGCGGCTAATGTTTATATCCTTTATAAGTGGTAGAACAATTACAATAGCAATGAATTATGAATGTAGATTGTGTAGATGAAATAAAAAAAGGGGATGACAGAGTTTGTGAAATAGGAGTGAGGCATTGAATAAAGTTTGTGTGTAAGAAAGTTGTGTTGTGTGGTCATGTTATTTGTATTTAGGTTAAATGTGGAAGTCTATTTACATATGAGATAGCTATGGAAGCAAGATTCGGTCTATCTATATGCAGAACCCATGCTAATGAATGTGACTAATGCGCTAAAAGAAATGCTAGGAATTGTAAACCTTTTGTAATACCTTAATGTCACAAAATATGTTATCAATTAGACACCAAGTATTATGAGTTTTACATTGTCTATGGAGACAATATGAAACAAAGCGTTGAACTTGCACTTTTAGTTTAGGAATTTTAGATTAGTTGGTGTTGCTTTGACTCAGTTATTCATTGAACTATGTTGTTTCCCACTAAATTTTGAGTCCTAAATACGTAATCACACCAGTTGTTAAAGGAGAATTCATATTACATATTTTGAGTGGCATGATTTGCATTGGTGGGTGATATTTTGTCTTCAAATACGGGTCTCCTAATACTTGGGAAAGAGTGTTACATTTATACACATGTACATGAAGGAAGTCGTGGTGATAGAAAAAGAACTTCTTTAATAACTGCCATGGTGGTCTGTAGCATTTTAACTTGTTAATGCTACCTTTAGGTTCATAACAGCTATTTTCCTTTTCTTCTCGTGTCAACTTGCAAATCACAGTTTAGAGTTTTCAAGAAAGTTTCTCAATTTTGTTAGGCTAAATGATCAAAAAATATTCTAACCTTTACAAGTTGCATCAATTGTATCCTAACATTTTCGATTTCGTATCAATGCCATCCTCAACAAATTTGACCCCATTTGCCTTCATAATATGTGTCCACATCATTCTTTTAAACTTTCTTGTAACATCCTTTAAGGATTTATTCGTACATATGCATTAGAGTTCAATATTCATGATAAATATATATGTCTTCATGTATATAATACACTCAGTTGTGTGTATATATGCTTACTCAATCACATACATAATTGAGGTACTTAGTTCTTTTATCAAATTAAACAACTATAGATAATCTTCTAATAAGTTAATTTATGTAATTTTCATATGACTATATACACATGATTTTTAACATACTATTGGTGTTCTACGAATAACTAAATTCAAATTAGACTATTAATGTATCATATATTGATTTATAAATTATTATTTTTGTGGATCTTTGTAAACTTAATTTAAAAATGAGGCTTAAAAGATTATTAAAAGAAACGTTGGAAGATTTAATTTGATTTCAAAGAAAAATGACCCAAATTAATTGAGGATAGAATTGATACTAAATTAGAAATGTTAGGATATAATTGATAAATTTCAAAGGTTAGGATATAATTGAAATAACTTGTAATGGTTAGGATATTTTTTTTATCATTAGGCCATTTTATTATATTTATACTTCGATAGTGATATTGTACTCAGGATATATTCCCGTATTAATTCTTTGTGCATTAAGGAAGATTACATCCATGTTAACCCTGAATTCACTATTTCTTCCTTCCCTCTTTCAATTTCAGATTAACGGATCACTGGCAAGAAGAGCAATCAAGGATTTGATGGCAAGAGGTTCTATCAGAATGATCTCTTCCCATGCAAGCCAGCAGATTTACACCAGAGCCACCAACACCTAGAAGGCTCATCTGGAGCGAGAGGAAGACGAGGAAGAGCTTTTGATTTTTGTTACTTAGTTCATTAGCATCAATCTAGCTGCAGCAACTGTTCTGCTCATCTGAGCAACGTACTGTACTCCAATATCGAAATTTTTTAAAGTTCTTTATTTTATTTTCTGTGCAACTTGAATGATCATTTATATTTGTATCACAACTCTACTCTATCCATTGTCTTGAACATTCTTCTAAGGTTTAAATCGAGTGAAGTTGAAAGTTTGATCATATATTCGACCTTGACTAATTTAAATTGCAGCTATCTTATTATAATCATTAATTAATATAACATCAACAATAACAAAGCTTTAGAGTCAGCTTCATATATCTTTTTATATATTTTTGGCTTTCTAGTTCACTCATGAACATGGCGAAAACCAAAACCATTTCTCCCACTGCCCAACTGATCTTCTTCAAATCCAAACCCAAACCAACAAATTTCATCCTCCAATATCATCAAATTCACATCAGATCTCCTCCACTTAGACTTCATAATCTGAAAATCTCATCTTGTTCAATCCATTCAACCATTCCTTCAAATCCCTCAAATCGAAACCCTAGAAACCCTAAATCCCATCACTCTCCTCTCCTTCTCCCCTCCCTACATCCCATCAAGCCCTTCGTCCAATCCCAATGGCCCCAAATCCTCGGCGGCTGGCTCTGCAGCGCCATCTCCGTCTACTGCCTGTCCAAAATCGTTCCAAAGGTCGGAACTTTCTCTGCTTTTCTTGTCCAAATCGACGCGAATCGGTTGTCGATCGAGGGTTTGGTGTTAGGGGTTCTGTTCTGTGTGAGATTGATCGCTAATTACCTTCAACAAGCGTTTCTATGGAGCGCGGCGTTGCGGTCGGCTTATCAGATTAGGGTTTATGTTTTTGAGAAGGTTTTGGAGAGGGATTTGGGGTTCTTCGAACGCGGAGATGGGGTTTGCAGTGGAGACGTCGCGTATAGGATCACTGCTGAGGGTTCTGATGTTGCTGACACTGTTCATGCTCTCTTGAATGTAAATGACACAGTTTCTTACACATTCATTTGAACCATTAGATTTACATTAAATTGCATGATACACGAATCTTGATTCAAGAGGATATACCATGGTGTATGTTATTTGCAGATGATATTGTCTTAGTGGATGAAACCAAAGATGGAGTGAATAGGAAATTAGAACTCTGGAGGAATACATTAGAATCTAAAGGCTTTAAGTCGAGTAGGACGAAAACTGAATACATACACTGTGAGTTTGGAAACACTAGACATCGAGATGACGTAGTGGTAAAATTAGGGGAAGTAGAAGTTCTTAAGGTAAACCACTTTAGATACTTAGGATCAATCATACAAAATGATGGTAACATTGAAAATGATGTCACACATAGAATTCAAGCTGGATGGAAGAAATGGCGGAGTGCAACATGAGTGATTTGTGATCGACGTGTTCCTCCTAAGTTAAAAGGAAAATTTTATAGGACCGCAATTAGGCCAGCTATGCTCTATGGAAGTGAATGTTGGGCGGTAAAACAACAACAATTACATAAAGTGAACGTAGCAGAAATGAGGATGCTTAGGTGGTAAAACTCGTAAAGATAGAATAAGAAATATAGAAATTCAAAGACAAGTAGGAGTAGCACCAATTGATACAAAGATTAGGGAAGGGCGGTTGCGATGGTTTGGTCACCTGCAAAGACGGCCTACAAATGCCCCAACTAGAAAACTTGACTCAATAGAAACTGTAGAAATTCGACGAGGTAGGGGCACACCAAAGTTAACATGGGATGCATTAATTAAAAGGGATTTGAATGGTTTGCAAAGCTCACCATCAATTGCACTTAATCGAGCACAATGAAAAAGTTTGATCCATGTAGCCGACCCCAGTTAATTTGGGACTGAGGCTATGTTGTTGTTGTTGTTGTTGTTGTTGTTGTTGTTGTATATATACTTTCTTACAACAATAACAACATCATAGCTTCAATCCCAAATTAGTTGAGGTCAGCCACATCATGGATCAAACTCTTCCTCTGCGTGCTTGATTTAGCGCAATTGGTGGCGAGCTTTGCAAATCATTTAAGTTCTTCCTAATTAATGCGCCCAACTATTATTTTGTTACTACAACAACATTGATTTGCTGAGACAGGTAGTATACTTCTCTTAGAATGTAGTTAAGAGACTGTTGGATTATGCATTGTAAAATCCGTGCATTGACGGATCACAGTAGGCAACGTGCAGTGTGAAAGACCTATGGATAAATCTTTTCCCTTCCCTTGATTGGGAGTAATGTTTTGCAGGACTGGCAGTTTCACATGTTGGATCGATTTTGATAATTTCATCTTTAAGTTTGGAGTTCAGTGTGCTATGTTACTTATCTCCTTTTTTTTTCATTGGGGCGCAGACCATTGTACCTTGTACTATGCAGTTGGTTGTAGTGGGGACTCAAATGTTACTAATCAGCCCTGCCCTTTCGTTGATTTCAGCCTTGGTGAGATGAGAAATTCTTCTCTCATTGATTTCTTCATGCAGGAAGCTTTCTCAAATGCTATTGAATCTGACTTTCGTTTTGAAATTGTAGATCATCCCACCCACATGTCTTATTATTGCCTATCTTGGTGAAAGGCTTCGTAATATATCTAAGAAGGCGCATATTTGTGTGGCCAAGCTATCCGCACACCTGAATGAGGTTTTTCCTTTCTTTCTAAATTAGTCTTTTTCGCAAAAATTCATATTATTTTCTCACCATATATGTGCTTATTATTGGTTACGTGTCATTTCAGATCCTCCCGTCTATGCTTTTGGTGAAGGCAAACAATGCTGAGTTGTGTGAAGGTGTGCGATTCCGAAGGCTTGCACTTGCTGACCTATCAGAAAATTTGAAGAAGAAAAAGATGAAAGCTCTTATTCCACAAATCATAAAAATGATATATGCTGGGGCAGTGTTGACATTTTGTGCTGGCTCATTGATCATCTGGCGAGGCTCTTCCAATGGTTCTAACATCGTTTCTTTTGTAACATCGTTATTCCTCTTAATAGAGCCTATTCAGGTAATTTTATGATCTCCAGCTACAGCTTTTTTCTTTCAATTATTTCTCTCCTCTCTTATTGCATTAAAGTGGGAAGCACAACAATGAAATTTACAACTGTTTTTGGCTTATGCTGCCTGGACTATGGATACTCAATTTTACGAGTGTTGGGTCTTGCGTGTAAAGGTAACTTGTTAATTTTTAGCTATCTGCAGCTAATTAGTTATTATTAATGATTCTTTGGTATGTTGCCATTAATTAATGCTTCCAGATGCGAGAGAAAGGTATACGGCTTAAGTTATCAGTTCTTCATGCAATGAAACATATCTTATTTTTGTGCTTCTGCTCGTTATGAGATTTGGATAAATCTGCAGTCGTTTGAGGTTGTTATGCTCTCTGGTGATCGGGGGAATCAAATGCCGCTGCATATTTCTCTAGTTAATGTTGTTGATAGGACGGACCCTCCACAAACTATTTTAAATTTTTAATGGGGGACATGACTAAAATAGCACTACCACCTTGGATAATCACTCTCTGTTTATGTGTCAAATAATGAACTGAAGTAGACATGTTATATTTGGCTCTTTTGTTTGAAGATCTCATGCTTGTACATTTAATCAGAATCTGGCTGGTAAAACCTCTTAAGTCTAATTCATGTATTCAAATATTTGGATGGATAGCAATGCATTATTTTATTAACAATTATAAAATTGTTTCTTCATAATCATCCCCTTTTCTCCTATGATATGGCTCAGGAACCCTTATGCTTTCCTCAGGCTGAATGAAAGAATCATGCAGGATGTTGGAAAAGCGTATAATGAACTGAAGCAAGGAGAGCCTGCCATAGATCGCTTGTTTGATTTGACGTTGTTCAGCTCTCAGGTATTTGTTTTGTTCACCTCTCAGCTTTCATGTAAACTTTTACCTTGTATTATTAATTTATTACTGTGCTCAAATGGGATATTTTTTTTCTTAAAAAAAACTGGAAAGTGCCTGAAGATGAGATTATAAAATTCTATTTACCAAGCTAAATCTGGAACCATTGGCCTGTTGCAGTGATCTGCAATATTTTCTAACTTCATGCTTTACGTGTTTTAGTGATCTGCACATTTTTTAATGTCAAATTTAATTTTTCAGTAGGGTGTTAGAAGTTAACTTGTTTATTATAGCGATTCTTCAGCAGGGATTTAATTCAGTTTGAATATTCTTTGCTCCTGTTTCTTTATGATAAGAACTTTATTTGGATTAGATTTAACTGAATTTCTTTTTATTATTATTATTTTCCATTGTAGATCATTGAGGAACCCAATGCAGTTCATCCAGTCTCTGTCACAGGAGATGTGAAATTCCATGACATTTCATTTGGATATGGACAAAATATGCCCCTTGTTTTAGATGGTTTAAATCTCCATATCAAATCTGGAGAGACAATTGCTCTGATTGGACCTTCTGGTGGGGGAAAGACAACCATCACAAAATTGCTTCTTCGCCTTTATGATCCTCTGCGAGGTGAGATGTCTTTTCCTATGGCTGATGAAACTTTATTATATTTTAAAGCCACTTAGCAGGTTTTTGGTATGCGAAGACTTCTACATTTACCTCTTTGCATTGACTTTAAATGCATACTATCTCTGTAGGTTCATATGGTTGTTTGGTATTATTTTATTATTTATGCTATTTCTTGTTATGATGCCAGGTTCTGTGCTCATTGACGATGTTAACATTCGGAATATCCAATTGAAGAGTCTGCGGAAACATGTTGGTCTAGTTTCTCAGGATGTCGTGAGTGATTTTCTTTACTCTATTCTCTAGTTCTTTTCTTTGGAATTGTCAATGTTCAATACCGTCTGATTATCAATTTATTTCACTTCATCTGCAAACAGTACCAAGTGCTTTCTCCGATTTTCATTTTCATTTTGTGCGGAGTCTATTGTAAAGGTCTTCCTCCGCTTAGATATGCGCTCAATTTATTTATCAGGCACTTCTGTCAGGCACCGTTGCAGAAAACATTGGATATCAGGATTTAATTAGAGGAATTGACTTTGTGCGGGCTGAGCACGCAGCAAAAACTGCAAATGTGCATGAATTCATTAAAGCACTTCCTAGAGGTTATGACACTGATATTGGGCAAAGGGGCACAATTTTGAGTGGAGGTCAAAAGCAGAGGCAAGAATATATTGAATTGCCCCCCATCCTTTCATCTTTCGTAGCTTCGGTACATAATGATTGTATTGCTCAATCAGTTGAACTGGAATACATGTTGGTTCCTTTATGGAAACTCGAAGGACTAATAATTTCTTTTCACAGGCTAGCTATTGCTAGGGCAATCTATCAGAACCCCTCGATACTGATACTGGACGAAGCAACATCTGCACTAGATAGCAAGTCAGAACTTCTGGTGAGACAAGCATTGGAGCGTTTAATGAGAAACCGCACTGTAAGTACAATAATCTCCTCAATTTTTGCTTCTTGTGTGTCGAACATCTGCCTGCATTGCACATGTAAGTATCATTTTTTTCATTAGAAGAATTTCCTATTTTCCCTTTATATTATGTGGGAGTTTCTATTGTTTTAGGTACTTGTTGTCGCCCATAGAATCGAAACAATTCTAATGGCTGATCGGATAGTCATTCTAGAAAACGGGAAGCTGGAGGAAGTAACTCGCTCATCTCTCTTAAACAGGAGCAATTGCTATAGCTTGCTTCCATCCGATTGAACGATGGTATTTGAATCATTTGATCAAAACGAAAGGAATGTAGTCTGTGCGAAGCATTGGGATTTGGTTGTCCAATGATGAAAGGAGCCGACAGGTTTGAGGCTTAGCACAGATTTGAAGAGTCCTGGCTTAAAATTGTGAATGTTATGTGGAATATTTATTGAATTGAACAATAGAATATCTCTTTATTTCATATCTTCATATTATTTGTTTAATTGTAGTCTCATCCAATAATGTGTGGTTAGAAATCTCTTCATATTCTTTTTATTCATGATGATACATACTCCAAATTCCAATGAACTTTTTGTTGTACCAAGACATTCACTTTTTAGTTCCATTCTATCATACTCAATTATTTAACTATTGAAGCATTTGAAACTTAAATTCACATTGAGGCTTTTGATATCAACACAAATGCAATGCAGCATCATTGGTTTGCATATACAGGTAATGTTTGTAATTTTTAGTATATTACTTGGTGGTATTGAACTTTCATTGAATAAATCCTGGACATTGGATTAAGTAAGCCATGGTACCATCAATATTTGTTCCAAGGATTACAAGCTATAAAGAAGAGAGATTGCTCTTTTGGTCTCATTACAATTCTCAATCGGAGGGAGAAGAATTCTCTTATATAGAAGCTTCACCATAATACTCATTTCCTTCTCCAAAGTTGTTTTGTAGATCCTCCTTGGGCCTTGGCGTTTTTGCTCCTACAATTATCAGATTAGAATCTTTGGTTTTTGAGAAGGTTTCTTGTGACTTTGCACGACTTAAGGAACATCCCTGACGTGACACTGAAGTTGTGGATGAACTTCAATAGTATTTTGACGATCAATAGTGTGATTCTTGCCTTTGTTTTTACTATTAAAAGGAGCTCGGTCCTTGTTCTAGTGTTGAGATTATAGTTTTAGGAGTACTTAATAAAATTAGAGGTAAGAATAGCAGTTGCTGCTTTGAGTGTTCTACGTTAAATTGTACGCTCATGCAAGTCTTTGCATTTTTTTTTCATTTGTCAAAACTTTCTGTACTTTTTCATTTATCAAAACCTTTGAGCAATTTCGCCTCTTTTAAGAAGCATCTTTGTACCAATTAAAAGTTTATTACTAATACTAAGTTGATATAACCGGTCATAATAGATTATAGAAACTGAATAATTCTACTACATCCATGATGGACTGGGACTAACCACATTCTGGACAAAAAAAACACAAACAAATAAAAAACTAAACAAAACCCACCTCAATTAAGCTTATTACTAATACCATGTGATGTGGATATAACCGCATCACCTGGGACTAACCACATCTTTGCACTTTTTCACTATTTTTTATAAGTGATGTTGTTGTTAGGGGTGGGCGTGTGGTCTCCGCAAAATCGTCCAAATCATTCAAACCGTATGGTCTGATCTGATTTTTTAAACTAGCAATTTATCGGTGATTTATAAAGCTTGAAAACCGCGATTCCGCGGTTTGGTAGTGGTTTTCATTTATAGAAAATTGTGGTTCATCAAACCGCAAAACCACCCCCAAACTTGAAATGATACGAAATAGAGTTGAAGCCTTTTCATGTTGTTTTAAATTTTGAAATGAATTTAGACTAACAATTTTGATTGAGTACACATGTTTCAATGAAGAAAAGCATATAAATGTCCATTGAATAAACACATTGTGCACACACATTTTTCAATATAAAATCCCACCATTTGACAATGTATATATGTTGGTGGAGGCCTACATGTAAGTTCTTTATTCCCTACAATTACACGTCCTTAACAATTTATTTCCATTTATGTGCAATATTCTCTATCTTATAATGTTTCCCTTCCAATGCAACTCTTTTATACTTTAGCAATTTCCATCAAGATTGACTTATTACACAAATAAGTTTTCTTATATGTGTTATAAATAAAAGTTCGTTTCATCGAAAGATCTTCACTTTTAAACTTGAAACACTTTGAAAAGGAACAATAAACAGATAATAAATATCTTTTCCCTTAGATAAAAGGGGTTAGTCGAGTTAGCCATTTGTAAAGTTGGCCCCCTCCATTCTCTGGTTGCCTCCGACTCTGTGTATAGCCATATGGTTTGTTGATAGGCATGTATGAACTTGTAAAGAATGTGTGACTTTTTTTGTTGAAAATGTATTGCAGAAAAATCGCAAAACCAAACCGATCAAATTATGTAAACTGTGATCAATTTAGTTTCGATTTTGAGGGTTTACGGTTTGGTAGCGATTTACAAAGGGACCAAATAGTTGTTGTTGGTGTACAATATTTTGGAATAATAGCTTTTGTGATTGGCCCCAAACAATGCCTTAAAAGACTCTTGCCACTCTTCGCTGCGCTGCGCAGAAAAACCCTCCCAAAACCTCTACACAGAAATCCCCAATTCGCGTTCATTCCCAATCATTCACATCAACACCAAACCCTAATTAGCCCCAATTGTGCAGATCAAATGGCGACCGAAGACGACAACAAAGACGGGCGAACCGAAACCAATGCAGTCGAATCCCCAACAATGGCCTTGAATTGGAAGGACAAGCTCGAGAATCGGTTCCGAGATTTGAAAGAGCACGCGGAGACGTACCCGTACGTGTGGGCATCGTACATAGTCGTGTACGGTGGGTTCGCGGTTTGGACGACCTACAGGTGGAGGAAGCTGAGGAAGACGGAGGACAGAGTTAGGGCTCTGCAAGAGCGGCTCCGTAAGATCGTCGAAGAACAGGAGGGCGGCGGCGGGGGCGGGGCGGCGAGTAGTAAACCCTAGAATGGTTAGATTGGGGCTTGGGTTTTGTTGGGTGATTTGGGTTTGTGTGATTTTAGTGTAAAAATCTGATCTTTTTTTGTTATGGTTTTGATGGAACAGGTGTTGATTGGAGGTGCATTGACGGAGGAATGGAGATTTGGCGATATGGGTAGGATTCATTTCGAAATTTTGTTGTTTTGGAGAATGTTTGATTTATGAGGCTTGTGAGAATTGGCCTTAACAGTTTTTTAGCTTTTGAGAAAAATTTTATACTTGATTCATTGCTGCATTTAATTGAGGGGAGTGGAAGCATTTGATCCCGACCTAAATTAATTTGGGATCGAGGCTTTGTTGTTGTTGGTTTTGTATATACTTGATTCCTTGTCAATGTTGAGGAAAAAATAATGTTTAGCGTTAGATACTCTCTGTTGTTGTACACAGAGGAAGGAAGAAATTTTTGAGGTTTTCCATGTTTTGTTCGGGTAAAATTAACTTATTATATGAAGTCATCTTTTCTGTGTTAATATTGTGTTTTTATGAGGAGCTCGATCGAAGTATGAGAATATCATAAAATGCAAGTGTTTGAATATTTATGATCTTTTATTTAAAAAAATAATGCTGAATTTTAACTGAGAACTTGACTGAATTGGCAAGAAATGTATGTTCTATTATTGGATCCTTATAATCTTGAGTTGAAGATATCAAGTCTATTCTAGACTTAGAATGTTATGAGTGTTCTAGAAAAAAAGTGATTCTATCATCTCCAAATGATTAATTGATATTGTTCGGATCTTCTAAAAAAACTGATACTATTCTAATGAATGGAAAGAGTTTTGGGGGAAACCATTGGGATTGATGCATTCTAATCTGCTTGTGAGATTTGGTACATGCAATGAATGAGCATAATTGAGATGGATAAGTGACCTGCGTATGATGGATGTTACTGGAGATAAGTTTGTTTTTGTAGGGTGTGGTACTGATTGATAGTCAGGCAAAGAAAGTTTGGGTAACATAGACCATACTGTTACTCCATTAATTATGGAAATGCGAAAATACCCATTGAAGTGCTTGTGTGCGCAAAGGAAAAAATGGAAAGAAAGAAGAAAAGAGAGGGGTGGAGCGAGTAACGAAGATTAAGTTTGGCCATCAATTTAGTTTAAAGTGGTGAAGCCCAAATATTGGAACTTCCTATTTGATGAAAGAATATATTAGGGTGTTAAATGGCGGAAATCCGTTTATGTGTAAGTTGTCCAGATAAGCTTAATAGTTCTTTTCTTTATACATAGCTGTGTGGAATTTTTTTTTCTTTTTTGATTCAAGCAAAACTTGAATTGTTCATGTTGTAAAATTTATGCCAGTTCAAGTAAAGAAATTTTTTGAAAGTTTCATAGATCCAACATTTCTCCATCCATTTCGTTTTTTCCCATTATTTTCTTTTGTAAACATCAGTTTCTCTGGTTTTTACTTTTTTTTACCACTCCTTGTCTTATGATTAATTTGAATTACCTTCTTATATGCCAATTTATCATCATGGGAGTTGCACACTTATAGTACAAACAATAACGCAATGTGTTATTTTGGTGATTTAATGAAAATTCACTCCTTGGGTGCTGTATAGATTTTTTTTTCTTAATCTGTCACTGTCAGTAGGCCATAACTATTATTATAGATGTGCCAAGTTAGAATTACACATTTGGTCATTCATGTTGGTTCTCATTCATTTTGTTTAATGAATGATAAAATTCTGGTTCTAGACCTCGGTGCATGAGATTGTATCATTTTCTGTTCAAGGAATCTTTTGAATGTTTGGTTGGAAACTGTCATCCCATTGTTTATATTTTAAAAACTTAACAACTTTTATACTTTTCATCCCTGAACTTTACAACTTTGATATGGGTGCACATTTAGATCCGAAGAGACGAGACAGGATCCGAGAGAGTGGTAGAACAAGTGGTTTTTTTTTTTGTTTAATCCGGTCCGGTTGAACCAGTGCTTCATAAAAAAATCGGCCACATAGCACTCCGTTAGCCACGTCGTCAGAATTTGACAGCCCTAAATGTTTACCCTATCAAAGTTCAGGTACCAAAAAACATAAAAGTTGTAAAGTTCGGGGCCAAATAACGTGTTTTGCCATTTTAAAATTATGTCATATTGATTGTGTTTCACTGGCTTGGATTATGAAGCTAGAGCTTTGGGAATTTTGCCTTATGAAGATCTCGATCAATTATACTCTTTAAGCTTTGATGCTACTGTCCACCTGATCATTCAGTCAGAGTGCTCATTAATAGAAATCTTGGAGTTTTTTTTTTTTTCTCGGTGAAATCATTGATTTACATGTGCTGCTTTTATTTCTGAAGCTTGGTGCTGTTGAGCTACTTGATCCTGATTCTTAATTTTCTGAATTGAAACCGAATCCTGAATTTAGTGTGGGTCTTGGCATTATCTCAGCTGTTCGACTTTCATTGTTCTTAATGTATGATCTTGGTTCTATTTAAAAAATGCATCATTTGGGGAGTGTAATGCTTAATTTTCTGAATTGAAACCGAATCCTGAATTTAGTGTGGGTCTTGGCATTATCTCAGCTGTTCGACTTTCATTGTTCTTAATGTATGATCTTGGTTCTATTTAAAAAATGCATCATTTGGGGAGTGTAATGCTCCATCTTGCATTTATTTAATAATCTAATTCTTTCGAGATTTCATTCATGTTTCTGTTTGGAAGTCTTTGATCAAGGGTACTACTGAAGCGTAGATCCTATTGCGCTGCCTAATCCTAGGAATTGGGATTTTTTGAATTGGAACTAAATCCCAGAAAGTTTTTGTTGACAGCTTGTCAACAAATTTGATTCTCATCTTATTAGTATATGATTGCATTATTAGAGTCCTCTGTCTTTAACCATCTATTCATTCAGCTTAATTCTTTGAAGTTTTCACATGTTGTGAAGTATGCAATGCTGCAACTTCCTCTTTCTCCAAACAAATTCCACTTGATATGTGGTGGAACTTGCTTTTGCTGCATGTTGAACGGAAGCTTTTTGCCTACAGTGAATTGATTTAATACAGACACGAGTTATTTCCATCTAATGGTGCTTTAAAAAGTGAAGTGATTCATTACTCATATTTCTTTGGCCAAATTTGTTGAAATATCCTAACCTCTCACACCTTTTGTTATTATATCCTAACATTTCTAGATTGTTTAATTTGTATCCTAAACCAATTTTGAACTCTAAATTTGATGATGTGACACTTAAATAATGAGTTTAAATCATAAAATTAGTAATTATTTTGATAATTATGGGTGATGATGTGGCTTTTTAAATTCATATTAAGGTGACACCTCATCAAATTTTAAGTTAAAAATTAACTTGGGATACAAATCAAACAATCTAGAAAGGTTAGGATATAATGACAAATTTTAAAAGGTTAGGATATAATGACAAAAGTTGTGAAAAGTTAAGATATTTTATCCAATTAAGTTTATTTCTTTTCATCCTACCTGTCTTCTTACCTGCGTTTATTATCTTGATCATATTGTGTGTTCTTGTTTAGACTGTGGCATTCACTGTATTTGTATGACTTATTAGTTATTCCCGCAATGACCTACGCGTGAAAAATGAGATCATCAAATCTACTAGTTATTTCTGCGTTTTTGAATCCTTGCTCCATCGTCTGCACTGAAATGCTTTTATATATCTGCGATTTTATGATCCACCATGGAGCTCATTTCAATTCCAACAGCAGGGGCTAAGTTCATGGGGACGCTTTCTTCTTCTTCTTCTTCTTCATCTTTTATTTTGTCAGCCAGTTTTCTCAAACCTGGACAATCTGGCATTGAACTAAAGCTAATTCTGCTATCATGTTATTGAACCAAAACAACTAGTACGTATTGCTTCCAAAGAAGAGCACTTCTGTTCCTTGTTGAGAGTACTTGCCAATCTACCTTGCCAAAGCTATTGGTTTGTGTGCATCTGCAACATTTGGGATTGTTTATTTCATTTAGTTTTTATCACTACACAGCAGATCACTTAACTTCCCTATGAGTTTTACCCCTCAATCTTTAAAATTGAAGTGTGGCTTTTTTTGCCATAGAGATTGTATTGATGTGTTCATGGTTAATTGGACAAGCATCTATTACGAATAGATATTACAACAATGAAGGATGGAACTAGTTTCAAATTGCACAAGTTAAAGTGTGGCCCCAATGCGAAGTGTGCTTTTTAATTCATTGTGAAGCTTCCTTCCTTTATTTTGGTGGCTATTACGAATAGATATTACGACAATGAAGGATGGAACTAATTTCAAATTGCACACGTTAAAGTGTGGCCCCAACGTTGAAGTGTGGCTTTTTAATTCAATGTGAAGCTTCCTTCCTTTATTTTGGTGCTCTAGATTTGTATCCAAGACTCTGTGTCCTCCATCAGTTCCAGTCTAATCTTATGCAGGGTCCAAGGGAAGCTCAACCTCGCTTTATTTTAAACTTTAAAAGGAGAATTCAATGAATGCTTCAAAGAAATATTTAATATAACTACAACAACAACAACAACAACAACATAGCTTTAATCCCAAATTAGTTGGGGCTAAGCTACATTGATCAATTTCCATCGCGCACTCTTCCATTGCGCTCGATTTTGTGATATTGATGGTGTGCTTTCAAAGAAATATCGAATACTGAACAAAATAGAAGTGCGTGGAAACATTAGTTAGTGAAATGAATACATTCTTTCTAACTTCTCATCGTCTAAGAGAGATCACAAAAATGAAAGAATAAAGAACCACACTAACCTCCATTCTCCTCTACTAGGAGAAAGAGAGCCAACCAAACCTCAAAATAATACACAACACAACACAACACAAACAGACCCCAAAACAGTCTTACCTAATATGTTACATTACCAACTTGACATTGACCTGTTCACAAAGTTTGCAAACAACAACAAAGAGGGCACTGAATCAATCCATTCTCATTGCACTCCCCACACCTCACCATCTTCCTCTCCACTTCACCCATGACCTTGCAACTTCCATTGCAACCGATACACACGACAAATCTCATCCCTCCGCAGCCCGCACACCCGCCCATTGCTGTCGGAATCCCTCTCAGCATCACCCCCAATTGCCCCTCCTCTTCCATCTTCACAACTTCATCAGCTCCTCCAATCAACCTTCCCTTCACAAACACCAAAGGAACCCTCACATCCTTCTTCCCCATCAAACCCCTCAGTTCCTCCCTAAACCCCGAATGCATCGAAACATCTCGCTCGATCACCTTTATGTGGTAAGACTCGACGATGGAACGCACAGCATTGCAGTCCTCGAACGTTTTTCTGATCCCCCTCAATGTGGTCGTGTAGATGACAACTGCATTTTCTCCGCCGGGAGGGCATCTTTTTTCGAATAATTCAAGCATGGAATCTGATCCTTGTGACTTGAGATTCCTTGGTCTTGGAGAAACTCCCTTCTTTATGTTTTCTTTCTCTTCTTTGAGCTCTCTTTCAATTGTTTGAATCAGCTCTGGATCAAACATGGGGCTCAAACTCCTCCTCGACCCCATTCGAAAACTCCTCGACTTCAAATCCTTTGGAGTAGTCACATTCTTGAGAGGCAAAACGGGCACGGTCCGAATCGAATTCAATGGCTTCAAAACCTGTTTCGGGCTTGGACTCGGCTCGATCCTCTTCCAATTCTTGTTCTCCTTCGACCCCAAAAACCGCCTCTCGACTGCTTGGGCGAGTCCACAACCACAGGGTTCTTCTTCACACATCTCTTCTCAATTTCCAATTTAGGTACTTGAGCTCTATTGGGGCTCCTCCTCTTCTTCGCCGGACTCTCAAAACTCCCCGTCTCGCCATTGTCGCCTTCTTCTTCTTCAAGATCTTTCATGAGCTCCCAAGCATTGATTATCTCTAGCTCCTCCACAATCTTCTCTGCCGACAACCGAGGCGGAGACATTAATCTCTTCTTTGTGGGCTCTGCCATCACTGGCTCTACAATGTCTGACTCTACATCGAGCTTCAGAGCTCCATAAGTGGTGGATGTGAGCGAGACAACGTGATTTCGGGAGCCGATTTCGCTGGCGATCTCGGAATCTCGCTCGAATTCTTTCTTGAACAGCTTTGATGAAACGCAGCCCATCGATGGATCGACCGATCGAGTTGTGTGTGTGTGTGTGGTGTGAGAGTGTATCTTCTCTGAATCTTTCTCTGTTTTGTCTTGTTTTTTGTTTTAAGGATAGGTGGGTTTGAATCTGCAACGGTTGGATTTCGGGCAACTGGTAGCAACGGTCGAATTCTGGTGGGGTCCACCACTTTTGCTGTCGTAGTGTCGGGGACATACAGCCAAGTGTTCCACGTGGTGCGATCCGATGAGTTACGAGGAACAATCAGGGAAGGTCGAGATGACACGTGGAGAAGGGATAGCCATTGATGATTAGAGCATCTCGAATGGCATTATGGATTGGGGGCGAAAATGAATCGCACAATCCGCATTCAACCTAAAAAGAGCTTGCCAATGAGACTATGTGGATTAAGAATGTCTAGATGATGAAGAAGGAAATCAAAGTAGACGTTATCTACCTTAAGGGTAACAAAAAGTGTCCGAACCCGCTTTTAACAAGTTCGAACATAATTTATTCAAAATAAATATAGATGCAAACATGTTTTTTGTCCGTTTTTAAAAAAGGGTTCGGGTTCGAACAATTTTTTTTTTTTAAAAATGGGTACTTATTTAGCGATTAATTTGAATAATTCTTTTTTTTTTAATTTATAGGGGTATTTGAAAACTTTCATGATGTTTGCATTGTAATTTCACAAACGATGATGCTATTTTTATATAAAAACTTGTAGGACTTGAGTTTTGAAGTGTATTTTTTGTAGTGATAGAATGCATAGTGACATAAAAATCATACATTTTTGTTAATAATTAGGTGAAAATTGTTATAAATTGAATTGGAACTTGCTAAGAACTAGAGAAGGAAAATAGAAGACTAAGAACTTCTATTACTACAAACTACTACTACAAAGGAGAAGAGAAGAAATGAGATAGTTGGAATGAGAAGTTTTCATTCAACTTGGTGTGTGTATTACAATGGAGTTGGCACCTTTTATATAGGCCATTTGGTGATGATGGTAATTGTACTTATACAATGTGTACAAGTTATACATACACCACAAGTCATACAACACATCACAAACAACATAGACAATACATGGAAGAGTTGATTATACATTGGAGTTGAATACAAGTTATGTAGAGTGTACAAGTTACATTCAATGTAGAAGTCATGCTTGATGTTACAATTCAATGAGAGAGTCATGCTTGACAATGTGATCATTCATAAGTTTGATTAAAGAGTCATCCAATTTACAACAAAAATTTTGATTTTATTATATTAAAAATAGGTCCAGGACAAAAAGGTCTTGTATGTTTTAAAAACATAAGGTCCGGACAAAGAAAAGTGTCCGTTTCAAAAATGGGTATGGATTCAGACACTATTTTAGTCGTTATTAAGGAGGTGTCCGAACATTTTTTTGCCACCTCCAGTCTATCCAAATGTCTACTTCTAGAATTGTTTTGTTTGTTATGAAAATTAAATGAAAAAAACAAAACAAAAGTCTCATTTATACCAAAAAAATAAAATAAAAAGTCAAAAAAAAAATTTCAATCCACATTATGCATTGAAGACCATTTTTAGTTAAAATGTATATTTAGTACCACATATGATAGACATCATCTCCACATTCATTAAGTGACACCAATCTTTAATGGTCCCTTTTTGATAAATATGGATGTACACACCTTTTGGGTACGACTAATCCTATTAGATCAAGTCGGTCCCACTAAACCCATTGTCCGGGAGACTTCACCAAGAAATAATTTCATTGTTGATGCAAGGAGTTGAACACGCAACCTCCTCATCTTGAAGAAACCCACATGCCAAATTTTTATCACTCAGCCGCCCTTGCTAGGTGGTTTAAAGGTCCCATTTAGGGGTGTTCATGAAATCCGTGGATCCAATTCGATCCAATTCGTTTACCCCTAATTGGTTTGTGATTTTAGTTTGTTAAATTGGATTGGATTGCAACTTTTACAAACCACACGGATTCGACTGAATTGCGGATTGATCACCTTAATCCACATATCCGATCCGCAATCTGGTCCAATTAATATTTATATACAATACATTATATATATACATATATTCTTAAAATCTTGAACTATATTTAGATAAGATTAGCATTTTTATGCCACTTATTCATTAATAAATGATTGAAGTACCCACTTTTGGGCACCTACACTACAAAGAATATATGATTAGCAATGGATTTTCCTGTCGCTAATCCAGTATGATCCGTCTCTATACTGAAATAGCGACGGGCCTTCCTCGTCGCTATTTCGATATAACGACTAGTGTCAAAAATAACGACGGATTAGCGAACGGGTCCCGTCACTATTTTCTTAACGATTGACAAAAAAGTTATTTTTAAAAAACAATATTATTTTTAAAATGAAAACAATACGTTATGTTTTCAAACAACTTCAAAAAAAATCAACAAAACAAGAACAAATCCAAAACAACAACGAACTCTAAAAACTAAAACAAATTTATTCAACAACAACAAATACAACAAAAAAAACAAAGAAACTCAAAACCCTAAATAAAACCCAAAACAATAGATCTGAAATTTACAAAAAAAAACCTAACATTCGTCAGTGATGGTGGTACAGGTGACAAGATCCGGCAATGAGCGATGCGGCTGGAGAGAGGCGAGAGGGGGTGGTAGGACAGAGGCACGATAGGCAAGAAGAGGCGATTGGACAGAGGTGAGAGACACGAGAGGGAGCGACTGAAGAGGCACGATAGAGGGGGTGGCCGGAGACAAGCGAGAGAGGCGAGAGGGGGCGGCTTGAGAGAGGCGAGAGGGGGCGATTGGAGAGAGGCGAGAAAGGTGAGAGGAGGTGGCCGGTGACAGGCTAGAGAGGTGCGAGGGGGCGACTAGAGAAAGGGAGAGAGGGGTGGCTGGAGAAGCAAGAGAGAAAAAGAGGGGAGGCTGGAGAGAGCGAGAGATGAGAGAGAATGGAACTTATAAGTGGGAGATTAGGCTTGGTGTTGAGTGTAAGAGAGAGTGTGGGCCCCACTCATCGTAAGCGATGAAATTCCCTATTGGGCGAGAATCTTCCCATCGTTAACCTCTTCGCTAAACTAGTCAAAGGGTTAACAAGGGCCTGTCGCTAATCCCTCGCTAAATAGCGATGGGAAATAGCTATTTCCCGTCGTTATACACTTTGTTTTTTTTTGTAGTTCTAATTTGGTGTACTTACTAAGGTACACCGTCGATACACTCTCAAGATATGCGTTCGAGGTGTACTAAACTCTAAACGATGCTCTTAGGTAGGTGCCCTGAATTGGTTGCGTATCGTCTTTTTTTGGTGATACAACGTTGCAACCTAAGTTACGGCCTTCAAACATTGTTCCCATTACATCCCCAAATAGTAAGGGGTTTATCGAAGTAGGACACTCTTCCAAAAAAAATGTAGTTTATGAGAACCACTAGCCAAGTTTGCAAGGTGATCTGCACACTGATTGCCTTCTCTTAGGACATGGCTACAGTGCACTTGCCAATGCCTGTTCAACAATTCCCTGGAATCTTTTATGATGAGAGAAGCTGGGTGCCACTTTTGGGGCTCGGTAGCAAGAAGTTGTAGGGCAGATGCTGAATTTATCTCAATAATCACATATTGGAGTTGTCTTTCCTAAGCCAGTTTAAGCCCCTCTCTGATCCCACATAGCTATGCTGTTAGGTTGGTGGTTATCTCTAATGTGCCCATGAAACCACATACCTAATGCCATATAGAGTCTCGAATTAGTCATCCGAAAGAAGCTTTACCCGGGTTCCTTTATGCAGCTCCATTTGTATTGAGCTTGAACCGCCCCTCCTGGGATGCAACCCAACTTACTAATATTCTTCTACGTTGTTTGTGCCCATCCTTACCCGGGAATGCTCTTTGTAGGCCTGCTTCCAATCTTGCCCAGTCCCATAGCATTTTCTCCACTGCAATGGGCGTATGATTAATTGTGTAGGCATTCCGCGCAACCCATACGGTCCATAACCTTGCCAAAAAAGTTAGCTGAGCATTTGATTTACAACTCCCCTCCAACCATTCTTGAATGCCCATTTGAAAAAACCACTGTGAAGTTGCCGCTTGATCTGATCTTTCCTAGAAAAGTATGGAGTTTTGACAGTCCTTAAACATGTGTATAATAATTTTGTCACACTCACCACATCAGCCGCAAATGGGAGAATCTGTAATACCTCTTTTGAATCTCTGTATTTGGGTTAGAAATCGATCTTGGAACACTAGCCATAAGAAAATCTCATCTTTTGTGGGCAATTGAGTGAACAAATCCATTTTCACTGTACTAGCTGTGCATCCCTATCCTCCGTGAAAACTATGTACGTCAAGTTGATCGTAAAGGCCCATTTGGATGAAAAGTACCAGATCAAGGTGTCGTTCTCCGTACTAACCGATAGAAGAGTCCCTTGTATTGTATGTAACATAGAGAGACGTACTGGGGTTTGTAGACTGGATAGGTTCCATTGCCCCTCTTAATTATGTCACAAACCCTAAGCTCACTATCGCCGGGCATTTGAGAGAATCCCAGGTCTAGGAGGGACTTGTCACTACACCACCAGTCGCTCTAAAGGTTGATGTTGGCCCTTGATCCAACACGCCATCTGAGTATTTCTTTCAGTTGAGCCACCCCACGGAGTATACCTCGCCAAAGGAATGAGTCCATTGATTTTGGTCTAACTTCAAGGATATTAATTTCTTTCACATATTTATCTACTAGCAGATGACACCACAAGTTATTCTCTTTTTTAAGTAGTCGCTATACAAGCTCGACCATTAAGGCTCTGTTGGTTTCTCGGGCTTGGTGCACCCCAAATCCCCTAACTTTTTTCCTTTACATACATTTAGCCATTTCACCAAATGAATCTTTTGGCTCTCTTGTGTGTCCCCCAAAATGAAGTTTCGACTCAACTAGTCTAGTCGTTAGCAAGTTGCGGCTGGCAGGGTGAAACATTGCATCGTGTAAACTGAGATGGTTGATAGAACTGATTTAATAAGGGTTGTTCTGTCGGTCAAGTTGAGGAGTTTTATTTTCCATCCTGCGAGTCGAGTCTAAATTTTCTCAAAAACCTGGTTAAAAGTGGCTTTGTTGACATGCTGGTGAACCAAGGGAAAACCTAAGTACTTCCCCAGATTTGAGGTAAAGCCCATCCTGCAAATTGAGTTGATTTTAGAGGTTGTATTAATGGGGAGATTTGGGGAAAATATAATCTTAGACTTTTAGAGATTAATTCTTTACCTTAGACCACGTTAGGGAGTGAAGGACTCAGATCTGGTGCTGTTCCATAATACAGTGAAACGTACTGGTTTTACACACCACTCGAATCAGCTTATTTGGGAAATTGAAATACTGCAAGGTCTGTTCAAGGAATTCCCAAGAGATTCGATCATAAGCTTTTTCCATATCAATCTTTAAAGCCATGAAATAGCCCTTATCTTTCTTATTTCTAATTATCTGTATTACTTCCTGAGCCACAAGAGCGCTGTCAATGGTACTCATGTCTGGAAGGAAGCTATTTTGATTCTCGCTAATAAGCTCCAGTAGAAAAGGTCTGATGAGAGGAATAATGACTTTAGACATGATTTTGTATGAGACATTACAGAGGCTGATGGGTCGGAACTTAGTCACTCTTTCTGGTTTTTCTATTTCTGGAATTAAGACAATCATAGTTTTGTTAAGTGATGATGTGTACTCCTCCTTTTGCAATACTTTAGTAACCATATAACATAAGTCAACATCGACATGATCCCAACATCTTTGGTAAAACCCAGTTGGGACTCCATTGGCCCTAGAGCTTTAGCTGGTTGCATAGAGAAACATGTCACTTTGATCTCTTCTTAGGTGAGTGGTTTTATAAGTGTGCTAGATTCGGTAGTAGTGAATGCATTGGGCGATATATTTTGTATTGGTGCCAGCGGTATTATAGGTTCCTCCGAGAATAGATAAACAAAATGTTTGATTACATGCTGCTCCAGTGGGGTCTGGTATTCGCACCACCCATCGTTGACAATTAAGGCATCAATCTTATTTCTACTTCGTCTTTGCGTAGTCAACACGTGGAAGAACTTAGTGTTCAGGTCGCCTAATTCGAGCCTATTAACTCATGATTTTTGGAACCAGAATATTTCCTTTTAGCGAAGTAGGCAATCATATTCTCTAGTAAGCTCTTTCTCCAATCGTTGTAAATTAGATGAGCTGTTGCAGGACAAAGCCCGTTGAATGCCCATTAACTTGGCTTATAATAGTCAATTTCTTTTAAATAGGTTCCCAAAGGTGTTTTTGTTCTAGTACCCGGCTACTAACATGAATCTACTTATAGTATCCGGGGCTGAGTTGTTGCTAACCCAATTGTTTTGGATAAAGGCTCCAAACTCCTCATGTTTCAACCAAGCTAGTTCAAATCGAAAAAGCCACCGATTAGGATTGAAAATGGATCTTCCTCTGACATTGAGGAGCAACAGGCAATGGTTATAGTGAATTTTGGGCAACTGTGAGAGGGTAGCCTCTGAAAATCTGGCAAGTCATGAGGAGTTGATAAATGCCCTATCAAGCCATTCCTGAATGAGCGCAGTGCCTACCCTTTCATTGGACCATGTATAGGGTGGCCCAACGTAGCCTAAATCAATGAGAACACGCTGATGAACCATATGGGCAAATGAACGAATTTTCATGATCGAAAAGTTTCCTCATTGTTTTTTTGCTGCTTGCACTATATCATTGAAGTCACCCACCACATACCACAGACCTCGAATGAAGCTCGCAAAGTCAAAATTTTGCATTTTGAATTCTTAGTTTTCTCTACCATATGGCCATCTTTTAAGCCTGGGGTTACCAAAGACCCATGTCAATAACAACAGCCACACTTCAACAATTATCATCAATTCACAAATTTACACTAAGTTAATGGTGTAAATCAACTTATCAAGTTGTACACCACTCTTAGCTTGATCAACCCTCTTCAAATCAACTCAACCTTTATAGCTTGCTGGTCTTCTTCTCCAAATTCTCTTCTCTAACACTGTACTTAACTCAAGTTCGTGAAATGAAAATGAAATGACTTGCATGTGTTGATCCATTCAACCTTATATATACATAGACAAGGTTGAATACACTACAAGAAAAATGACATTTAAGGATAGGGTTTTCCGTCACTAAATAATGCTTTCCTATCATTAAATAATTATATTGACAGAAAAAATCCCGCCACCGCCCGTCACTAAACACTCCGAGGCTAAAGGTATATAGTGACGGGATTGGGTCCCGAGGTTAGAACTTATTAGCGACCTTACCATTCCCGTCATTAGATTACTGTTTTAATGATAAGAATTCCCCTTCATATATAAGAAGTTTCTCATCATTAAAAAGGCAAAACCAAAAACCAATTCAATATGTCATATCCACAAAAAAAAAATTCATGCCAAGAAAATAATATAAAACTTGCATTAGATATAATTCAAATAGATTTTAATATCTTCGACAAAACTCAAATGTATTTCAAGACACCACATCATAATATAAAACTTGCCTCAGATATAATTTAAATAGATTTTAATAGCTTCGACAAAGCTCAAATGTATATCAAGGCACCACATCATAATATAAAACTTGTCTCCGATATAATTTTCAGATGACTCGAAATTAAATATGCCTTGCGATGCCTTTCTATCTCTCTCTAATGTTAATGATAAGCTTGTATGGCCTTCCATTAGTTAACTTAAAAATAAAATATAATGTAATTGATGATTTCTAGTCATGGGTGAAGTATGATTTTTCTTTTTGCATATTTGAATGCTTTGAGAGACAACAAACAATCTTTACCCTTACATATATATTACATCAACAATTAAACAGTTCACATGCCAAGCTAATCAACACTACTTCACTTAACTAATTATAAACTATAGCAACCCAAGTAATTTTATCCATGAATGGAACCCTAGTTTTGGAAAAGTGTGTTCTACACATTGATAAAGAGAAGTAGATTTCTCTAAAGTAGGTCAAGGAGACATACTATTTTAAACTTATGTAAACAAAAATGAATCTAATTCTCTTCAAGTAAATTATATAAAAACAAGCAATTAAAAATGCTTAGCTTTTATTTCGTTCAACAAATTAATCTTTATATTATTGCAAAAAAACTTCTCTAAACGCCTATTTCATTTAGTTATTGAAACCTTTAATAAAAAAAGTTATTAAATCCACACCATTTACTAGTGAAGAAACAAATAACAAAAAAGGTAAAATAATCATACCTAAGACAAGATTCCCCATAGTTGCTCATATGCCCATCAATATCGATTTAGGATCTTATCTTTTAAGTACTCAACTTCATGCATCTCCCCAATCCTTATGTTGATTTACAAAAACTCGAACACCTAAAAAGCTTCTCAAACACATTCTTCCACAAAAAATAAAACAACAGAAAAAGATGACCATAAAAATCACATAAATCAAGCAAACTAAGAATTCAACTCAATTAACAGATATATATATATATATATATGCAATTAAGTTAAATTTCATTATCATCATCACAATTATCAAACCATCGCACGTTTGCAGTCATATGTACATACATTTACAAGGCAAAGACAATTAGGCAAACTCAACCAATATAATGTTTTTCTAGCATCTCATATCTCTAATAATTAGAAAAGAAAATTGCTACATATAATTGACAGATCTATTATTCACTATTTTTCTCCCAATTATAATTTTAATGACCTCTTTAATGAATTTTTACAAGTAGTTCACCCCTCAACAACAATCTTAACACTTACACATATGCAAGACTTGATCTATCTATATTTGTTAAAAAATAGAGAAATTCTTATGCAAAAGTTTAAAGCATAACAGAGTTTCACAAATTATGCAAAAGAATAAGTTGAACAAATGAATGAAGAGCTTGCATATTGCGTCATCAACTACAAGTTAAAAGCTATTATGAACAATAAACTAGAAAGAACAAAACAACGTTGTTATAAAGCAATATAAAAATATAGAAAATAAAATAAAAACTCCAATAAGCTTTACTCGAATGAAGTCGATGCTAGAGAAAAGGCTTACACAATTAATATATCATACTTGACAATTGTTAAATAAAGAAAATATTGTAAATCAAAACTAGTAAACTACAAATAAGATAAAAATGCGTTAAAGCATGAAACATATACAAAAATAAAAACAGAAAAAAAAAATTCCAAGAAGTTTTGCTTGAAGTCAATGCAAGAGAAAAAGCTTACACATTTTTTTATTGATAGTAATAAGCTTATATAATTAAAACATAATACTTGACCATTGATAAATATAGAAAATATGGTAAATCATAAAATAATAAACAACGAAAAAGATAACAATTCAGTAAAGCAATATAAAACTAAATAAAAACAACGCCAACCAATTTTACTCGAAGTCAATGCAAGAGAAAACCTTACACTATTAAAACATAATACTTCACAATTGATAAATATATAAAAATATGGTAAGTGATAAATAATAAACTACAAAAAAAAAAGATGACAATATGATGAAGTAATAGAAAAATTTAAAGATAAAACAAAAACTCAAATCAGTTTTACTCGAAGTCTATGCGAGAGAAAAGCTTACACAATTAATACATAAAACTAGACAACTAATAATATAGAAAACACGGTAAAACATAAATACTTAAATAGTAAACTACAAACAAGATAACAATATTGTTAAGTGATAGAAAAAAATGAAATATAAAATAAAAACTCCAATAGTTTTACACGAAGTCAATGTAAGAGAAAAGCTTACAAAATTAAAACATAAAACTTGGCAAATGATACTTCAATAGGTAGGCGTGCATTAATGGGCAGTAGTGAAATATGAAGCCCAATATTAAAAAGAAAATATCATAAATCCATATAGTTTCAATTCCCATCTTTATATTAATAAAAAAAGATGACGTATTTTGAATTATTTTATCAGGCTTTAGCTTTAAAATATGTGAGATGTTACAGTTGGTATTCAGAAGCATTTCACCAAAAAAAAAATGTGCTCGTTAAGAATAATCCTCTACCAATCAATCAAAGAGATTATCAAAATTTAAAAAGCATGGAAGGAATATTAGACCGAACCCCCTATTTGAATTTGTGGGTATCAAAGAATGTCTAACAATAATACCTTGAATTTAAAGAGCCAAGGCATAAAAGTGATTAAAAACAATAAAAACTTACAAACTTAAATAACTTTTTAACATTAAGCAATAATAGAAGCGATAGAAATAACAAATGATGAATAATGAGAAAGAAAATTATTAGATTAAAGATTTCAAGTTTAGAGTGTGAAAATGGAGCAACAATTGGACACTCAATTATATAGATATTTAAATTAATCACAACAAGGTTTTTTTCAAAAATATAATCTCAACAGGGACTTTTGAAAAAAAAAAAAAGAATTTTGATAAAGAAAGTTGCATTCAACAAAAAAAATAGTACAATTTACAAAAAGAAGGGCGCGTATATCTTCTATACATATTATTTACACAACCCAAGCAAAAAAAATATCTAAATAGCTCAAACATAAACAATGATGAGTCGTTACATTTAGAATCAAATTCCCAGTGTAATCATCCCTTCTCTAATCCACAGCACAAAGCATGGCCTCCTTAAAAAAGAATAAAATTAAGCTACGTCAAAAACATATATATACCCCCTTTAGGTGTTTTTCCAAAACTAGGGTATGTTTACAATTTAATTCACAAAATAGGGAGGTTTTTTTTTTATTACGGAACTAGGCAATAACGCCTTTGGGAAGGCGTTATTGGGTGTAGTTGATTTGGTTGGCGGTGACGTGGAGTCCACGTGGCTTCGATTTGTACAGATAGCGCCTTTTGAAAAGGCGCTATCTCGTACATGTGGCAGCCACGTGGACGACGCGTCACCGCCAACTCACATTTAACTGATAACACCTTTTCAAAAGGCGTTATCAGTTAAATGTCGAGTTGAGGTGGCGTTGACGTGGCGTCCACGTGGCTGACCAACTGGACTTAATTAAACTGGGCTTAACAAACTGTCCGCCACCGCCATGTCAATGCCACGTCACCGCCACGTCACGCCACGTCACCAACTGGACTTAATAAATTGTCCGCCACCGTCGCTGGCCGTCACCGCGAAGCTTTGGACAGCGTCGTCCTCGCCGCTCCGTTCCTCGCTGTTGCAAGCGTGTCGTCGTCGTAGTCGAGCGATATCGACAATTACAACCAAATTTGAATATGCATATGAGGAGTTTATATTTGTATAAAAAAGAAACCAATTTTGAGTATTTATATATATACATTGGTTTCAACCTTCAACTATCTTTTCTAAACTAACTAACATTAACTAACCTAACCAATTAACCTAATAAGTAACTAACTAACTAACTAAACTAAACTAAACTAAACGAACAAACCTTAACTAATCAAACCAAACTAAACTAAACTAAATAACTAACTAACCTTAACTAACTAAATAACTAAACTAACTTTACTTAACTAACTAACTAACTAACTAACTAACTAACTAACTAACTAACTAACTAACTAACTAACTAACTAACTAAACTAACTAACTAACCAAAGTAAACTAAACTAACTAATCTTAACTAACCTAACCAAACTAAACTTATTAACAAAGTAAACTAACTAACCTTAACTAACTAACCTTAACTAACTAACCTTAACTAACCAAACTAAACTAAACTAACTAACCTTAACTAACCTAACCAAACTAAACTAACTAACTAACTAACTAACTAACTAACTAACTAACTAACTAACTAACTAACTAACTAACTAAAACTAACTAACTAACTAACTAACTAACTAACTAACTAACTAACTAACTAACTAACCTAACCTAACTAAAACCAAAACTAACTAACTAACTAACTAACTAACTAAACTAAACTAAACTAAACTAAACCTTAAGTAACCTAACCAAACCAAACTAAACTAAGTAAATAACTAACTAAACTAAACTAAACAAAACTAAACTAACCAAACCAAACTAACTAACTAACTAACCTTAACCAAAGTAAACTAACTAACCTTAACTAACATAACCAAACTAAAGTAACTAACAAACTAAAGTAAGTAACCTTAACTAACTAAACTAAGTAAGTAAGTAAGTAAGTAAGTAAGTAACTAAAATAAACTAAACTAACTAACCAAAACTAACCTAACAAAACCAAACTAAACTAAGTAACTAACTAAACCTCAACTAAACTAACTAACTAACTAACTAACTAACTAACCAACATAACGAAACTAAACTAACTAACAAACTAAACTAACTAACCTTAACTAACCAAACCACCTAATAATACAAACTAAGTAAACTAAAATAACTAACTTAACTAGCTTAATTGCAAACTAAACATACTAACTAAATGGAACTAACCAAACTAAACTAACTAACATGAACTAACCTAACTAACCTTAACTAACCTTATCTAACCTAACCACCTAAACAATACAAACTTAGTAAAGTAAAATAACTAACTTAACTAACTAAACAAACAACCAAAAAATGATCCACGTTAACCACCAAACGAAACTAAACAAACATAACCTCAACACTTAAAGTAAACTAACTTAACTAACTAACCTAACCAAACTAAACTAATATAACCTAACCACCGACACCTAACTAACTAAGCTAACCACTTAAGTTAAATTAAACATATAACCTAAAACAACTTAAACAAACTAAACTAACTATTGAAGAGTAATCAAATCTACGACATTATAATAATATGGAAAACATGAGAAATAAGTTTATTCAATGAGAAGGTTGAATACACGTACTTCGTGAACCCAAAATATAAGTTATTTACAAATCACCATGACATCAAGTAAACTCATCATGCAGGTCTATTTCGGCGGTTCCGTTGACGTTGTTGCTCGGTGAAGCAAACCGAACGTACACTTTGTCTAGTTGGACAATGTGTTTGTACATCCGGTTGAGGTTGTTGAATTAGCTGGTCTTGCGATGAATCACGTCGAGTAGATTGATGCGTTTCCTCTGGTTCTCGACTCGACTCACCTCTGCTACTGATGCTACCAAAAATAGGAGGTGGAACCATCCCGAAATACTGGCTTCCTGCATGGGGTTGGGAGAATGGAATATGAGGCTGCGGCATGGTCAACAAGTTCATGAATGAAGGGTCTCCACTATACGCCATATTGTAATTATATGGAGTAGGAGTATATGGACTAGGGATGTATGGAGGCAGTGATGGATACGTTTGATGATGAGGCATTCCATGATCCACATATGGAGACGAAGGCCCAGGTGCGTAAGGATCAAAATGGTAAGGAGGAAGATTCACGCTCGGCGGCACAGGGTACAAACATTTGAGGTTCGGTTGGGGTGTGGAAGATGCAGAATGTACCCATGAGAAGAATGACTACTCTCGCCAACATTCTCTCTTCTACTCACTCTCGAACGAGATGAACGTCTTTGCAGAGAACGTCTGCTACTCTCTGCAGCAATCTCAGTCTGAGTAGATGGACGTGGTGGACGAGGACGTCGGTGCGTTCCCGCACAGTCTCTGGTCGTGTTCGTCTTCTTCTCACCTCTATGTTTGGTTCGCCCTAATCGTCTTCTTCATTTTCTTGTTCATTATCCTCATCTATGTCTTGTTGGACGTCAATTCCGTCATGCGAAAGATTAGACCTTTGTCTTTCATCTTCGTCCAAAATTTTAATCCCTTCATCAAGGGCAGCAAGACCTTGCTCGTACCCGTCCTCAATAAACACACGCCTAAGTCGATGCACCAAGTTACGCTGATATAAAAAAAAATAAGAGCTCAAATCACGCAATATAAAATATTAAATGTTCGAGGAAAAGTAAGAGTTAGAAAATTACCGAGTAGTCACGTAACGCCCCGTCGTGTCATATGAATCTCCTAGTGACCGATCGATACCACGTTATGTAGTCTTGATGGTCATGCCCTTCATTCAATGCCGCCGTCGCAATGGTGTCCCCACGATTTTCCCACATGTTTATGTAGCTTGCGTGAAAAGTCACCCAATCTTCATGATGATGTCCACGCAATTCGATGCGGTGCAGTTGGGCGTCGTAAGCACAATTAGGTGGCACTACTTGTACCATGCCGAATTGTCTCATGACCCTTTCTGGTCGATGCCACTCTAGAATGTGGAAACAAATAAGGGGACACGTCGAGAGCCAACTGCTAGTGACCATTTGTACAAGATTTCGGGAAGAGACCCCATGAGTTCATTATATGGTTGCCACACCACATCATCCTCATGCCTCTCGAGAGTCGAGTGCATCACGGTATGCCGATACGACGTGCGTCGCATTTTGTGAAACCGAAAATGCATCGAGCCATCTGTGTAGGAAACAATAAGTTATGATAAATGAACATGGACAAGAATTATTTGCAAAGTAATGACAAATCGACTTTAATACCTGTGTCCGAGTGGAACGTCCATAAGCATATTTTGGCCATCCATCGTTCGCTGTTGAGCTCTAGATACACGCAGATGTCGCGGTGCTATGAATGGAAATTTGTCCCATGCCCACAGTCGTACAAGAATGGAGGCGCCAGCAACCTCATGTGCCCCTGCGCGAGAACCGCGACACAACTCCCTGTACAAGTAAGCCAAACATGCACTCCCCCAACTATATTGGCCTGCTACTTGGAAATCCTCCAGCAAAGGTAGGAACATCAAATGTACGAATCGATTGGACTTGTCGGCTAAAAGACAACCACCGATGAGTTGTAGTATGTACGATCGAACGTAACGTTGGACCGACTCCTCATCGCTTTCATCATCTATTGCTGGAACGTTATGCTCAAGCCAATCGACCTTAAGTTTACAACCAACGATGCCATCTCCACCAGGAGTTCGTCCGAGTAGCCTCTCGCAGACATCAACATAGTCTGCGTCTTTCGTTCCCGTCACGGCATACATTCAATAGGTAATCCAAGCTGCACCTGCACGTCTTGGAGTGTAATTATGCACTCCCCACAATGCATGTGAAATGTATGCGTCTCGGGGCGCCATCTCTCTACAAGCGCAGTAATCAAAGCCCAATCAAGGCTGAAAAATGCTACCCGGGATATCCCATAGAACCCACTGGAACGAAGATATGGGATCATCCTAGAATGATACTGCATTGTTTGATCAACGACCCCATGTCTTCGACGTACGCGCATTGTTTCGTAAACCTTGGAATTGATAATGTATTAATGTATGTTTTTGATCCAATATTGCTGTAAATATGACGCATTCATGTAAATTGGCCTTACCTCGCCCCTCCAGGTTCGCATCGATCCGTGAGTAGATTGGAGTTGCAACGGTGATGGATCTGAATGACCTGGATCCATTGCGGTACACCTATAAAGAAGGTTAGAAAAAGAAAATGAGTGTTGTAAAAAGAAAATGAGTGTTGTACGAAACCTAACGATAAGTATTTACTAAATTTTCACACAAAAACACATGACGAAAATTTTCAAACGCAACATATGTACGAACATAAGTTACTTCACACATTATACAAAATTGACTATAGATTCTCATTGGATGGTTGAGGTCTCCTTGGACAATTTTTTTTGTTATGTCCCTCTAAACGACAAATACCACACCGATTCTTCCTAGTTGGGACTCGTTCACGGTCTCTATTTGGACATGTTGTTCTTCTATGTCCTTCTTGATGACATATCCCACATCGCAAAGGTCTTTGGACATTAGGCAGATCCATTTCGGTATGTCTTCGCGATCCCTTAGGTCTCCCTCAACCACGTTTGCATCTTGGGTCGGGTATGATCTTCGTCCCAAAAGTCGGCCAATACTTCTCATTTTGGATGGCCTTGAATTTGTACGAGTAGCATTGTGCGTACACATCCATCCTGTAGTATGGCTCGATGAACTGCGCGCGTAGCTCAGTCGAACTAACGCACATGCTGCTAACACGTGTGAGCAGGGGAAACCAAACGACTGCCATTTATTACAAGTGCAGACCCGATCCTTCAAGATGACGACTTGTGTGTTGTTGCCCTTATGCATGCGGTCTCCGTGTCTTCCTGTCGGCACTTCGAACTCACCAATATCTCGATTGATCAACGTGACGTGATGTCTCCTTGCGGCTTTCTCGTATTTCGTGAATGCTTTCATTACATATTCCGTGTACGGTTGTCCGTTTGAGATTGCCTCATTGATTTCCTGGTTGCGTTGATCGTGGTACGTCACCAATCTGTAGTATATCATCTGAGTTAACGCGCTGTAATTGGCAAGAATCGAGCTCCCTTTAAGACCACGTTAAAACACTCTGCAATTTTCGATGACACTCTAATAAGTAATAGTGGTTCGTCGAATATTTATTATATTTTAGTGCGAAAAACACAATTAATATGTTGTACTTACCAACACCATTAGAATTCATCCATTCCTACCACATGCCTCCGTCGTGCGCTTGCGCCCAAAGTTCTTTGGGGATGGCATTGACATATTGCAGGCATTGAGGCGTTCGTGAAGATAAGTTTGTAAAACGCTCCATGCATGCAATAAATTTTCGTTGTTGATGTTGAACAGCTGCTCGACCAAGCAGTTTTTTCAAGGGTTCATTTTTTAAGTGTGTGCCGAAATTACTAAGCAAGTGTCGCAAGCAATAACGGTGGTACCCTTGAAGGGGACAAAAGTCGTTGCTTGGGGTGTCGACCGCCTCCAAAATGCCAGGGTGACGATCATATATAACGCAAATCCCTTCTCTATCAGTCACGTGTTTGCGTAACATCCGCAAAAACCACCCCACGAATCATTTGATTCAGTTTCTGCAACGGCGAATGCAACTGGTAATATGTGTCCGTTTGCATCAACAGATAGCGCAATCATGAGCTTCTCACTATATTTGCCATATAGGAATGTCGCGTTAATCCGAAGCAGAGGCCTACAAAACTTGAAAGCATTTATTGAAGCTTCAAACGCAAAAAAACACACGACGAAATTGAGGAGACGCGGTTCTAATTTCATCAGCATGCCATTGTCAGTGTGACCACTTGATTCTTGTCCCCGGACTCTTACTCCTCACTGCCGCCAATCATTTTGGTAATTGATCGTACGACGCATCCCAATCTCCAAAAGCCCATGCAATTGCTTTCCTTTTGACATCCCAAATTCGCTTGTAGCTGACTTCGTGACCGTATTTTTTCTTAATGATATCAACTAATGCTTTCATCGTGATACCTTGATCGGCCTTAACAACGTTTTGGATCTCTCGCGCAATCATGTTAGCGTCAAGTTGGGCATGACCGCGTTGTATGTTGGGATTAATACACGTGTGCGGTACGTCTAACTGTGTTTATCTCACGTAATTGTGTTTTCTTTCGAAAACATGCGCGAAGACGCCAAATGCACCCGTGTTGTGGAAACTTGCACATAATCGCCCGCGTAGTTGTAGTCGATTCCATCACATGGTATTGACAATGTCTATCAACATGCCACACTTTAACGACATGTTGTAAGTCGTTTTTATTGTCAAAACTCATCCCTATCTCCAAATCGAAGTTAGACGTGCCCCCCCCAAGTTTGCTTATGGGAATGTTGGGTCGCAGTTGAATTAGCCACCTCCCAATCGATTTCGTTATATCCCGGTATTGGTTTGTGAAATTCATCGTCACTAGCTTCCTCCAACAAAATTTCTTCATCGATAGCAAATTGCTCATCATCTTCGACATTGTCCGCGCCCGGAGGATCATATCTTGGATCATACGTGCAAACGTTAACGTCGTCCCAAATGGCAACCGATGGAGCTTCTTCGACGTTACGCGTTTCCTCAGCAGTTTCGTTATTTTCGTCGTCGTCATCGTCATCGTCATCGTCATCGTCATCGTCAGTATATGCATTATTCTCTTCATGTAATGGAGCTACGAACCCCTCTTGCATGACCTCGGCCTGTGGGGATTGCATACGTAGCCTTTCCATCATTAAGGCTGCGTCTGGCGTGCCGCTATGTTCGCGCTGACATGGCGAGTGAACCGTGCGGTTTTGAATTGAGTCGACTGACTCAAATGTTAAATATATATCAACCGTTGCTGTTTTTGGTAAAGTGTCAACCGTCTCCCACATCAAGCCGAAGTGTGTCGCATCATTCAACAAGACAGGAACGAAATAATGTGAGCCTCCGGGAAGGACTATCATGTGCCGATACGTCATATGAACTATAAAATCCGTTGATGAGATATGGAACGCGTTACAAATATCGTCAATCATTTCACGGCCACTCGACCCAAACTTAACCCACAACACTACTGATGGCGGTGAGCTGTACGCGATGCCATTGACCCCATTAACAATGGAGCCGTGCGCATAGAATAGAAAAGGGATGTTTCTTTGTGACATGACCTACAGAGGTTTGGAAACTTGGATGTAAAAATGTTACAAACAAATGGCGCGTCAATTTTGTAAGGGAAATAGTTGACAATCATGTCGTTATATAGCACAATCGAACTTTTTGATGTAGAAGATCGCAGTAATAGCGCAACTACAGAGCATACTCATTCTTTCACACTTACATTTTCTGTGTAATAACGTTCAATAAATAAACATATGAACCGTTGTTCATAAACAAAATATGAATGTCCCTATATATCATGCAAACCCAAACCATAACCCAAATATATTAATATGAAAATACTAAATTAATGAACTTACTTGTTTCCTCTGGTTTTCCGCCGCAACGTAATATTCCTGCAATAACCTTGTAGTTTCGTTATTTTAGACCACAAAGAGTGTAATAAATCGATTATAAAAATTTGTAGATGTGTTCATGAAACTTACGTGGATCGGAACGAATTCAAATTCTAAATGAGCTTAGTCTACTATATATATGGTTTCATAAATTTTGGGGCTTTAACTAACCTTAACTATAATATAACATATATGGTTGGCCTTTGTTAAAACTGGCGTCTCTCTATTACTTTCAGATCATATAGTAATTATAGTTTCTTATTAGCATGCATGTGTTTGGTGTAATTGCGATTCAATGTTGATTTGCAAATTAGGAGTGTAATGTCACTATCTATTAACAACCTAAACAAACTATGTGAACCATCTAATAACCTAAAAGTACCAAATAATACGTAAACATATCCAAAATAATAAAACCCAAGAATTGTAGATATGTTCAAGTGTTCTAAAGTGCATCACGGTATGTTTGTGCAGTTTTGTGTATTGGCGGTAGGGCCATCATGGGGGGACTCATGCATTGAATCATAGATGCATATGGTTGGCCGTGTTCAAACTGGCGCCTCTCTATTACTTTCAGGTCATATACTAATTCTAACTTCTTATTAGCTTGCATGCAGGTAGGTGTAATTGCGATTCAATATTGATTTGCGAATTAACAACACCTAAGTGATAACTAAACTACACTAACCTAAACAACATCAACTACACTAATATAAACAAAATTGGCAAACATATCTTCCAACATTGTTATGGTTTACTAAACAAAATACATTAAATAAACTAACTTACCTAACTAACATAAATACCTCAACTACCTAAACACTAACCAAACTTATACATAAACTTTTACTAACTTAAACAAACTAACTAAAATACCTTAAACTAACTTAATTTCCTAAACAAACAACCTTAAGTAAACTAACGACCTAAATACCAAAAATAACGTTACCTACTTGACAAACCTAACTAAACAAACTAACTAAACTAAACTAACCTAAACTAATAAACTAACTAACCTAACTAAACATAAATACATATACTAAACTAGACTAAACTAAACAAACTTAACTAACTAAAAATACTTAACTAACTTAACTAACCACCAATACCTAAACTAAACATCTAACCTAAACGAACCAAACTAACTTAAACAAACGTAATTAACTAAACATACCTCCTCCTTCCGTAAATTAACTAAAATACGTCAAACAAACTTAATTAACTAAATGTAATTAACTAAACCAACTTAACTAAACTTAATTAAGTAAACTAACTTAAACAAACATAATTACCTAAACTAACTTAAACAAACTCACTAAACTAAACTACACTAACTTAAACAAACTTAATAAATGACTAACCTAACTTAAACAAACTTAAACTAACTTATAACAAGTTAATTACCTTTACTCACTTAAACAAACTTAAAACTAACTTAACAAACTAACTTATACAAACTTAATTAAGTAAGTAAACTAAAACAAACTAACTAAACTTACTTAAACAAACGTAATTTAATTAAACCAAACATAATTACCTAAACTCACTTGCACAAACTTATACTAACTTAATCAAACTTAATTAACTAACAAACGTCACCAAACTAACTAAACTTATTAAACAAACTTAAACCAAACTACACATACCTAAACTAAACAAACTAAAAACACACACTTTAACCTCAAAAAATTTTGGTTTCCTCCCGTACATACCTCCTCCTCCTTCACTGGACCTCCTCCTTCTCCTCCGCTGAGACGACTGGTGCCCCGCCGCCGCTGCTCCGCGCTCCCCGGCCGCAGCTCCGCTCCTCCGCTGATCAGCTGCCACTTCTTCTCGCCTCACCTCTGCTGCGGACCTCCCTGCTCCCCTATGACTCGTGTTCGCTCTCCGCCCTGCTCAGCTCGCGTCGACCTTCCTCCGCCGCTTCTACCTCCTCTGCTGTGTCACTCTGATGAACGTCGCTCGGCTGCCCTCCTTCACGCTTCTCCGTCCGTGCTACCTCTCCACCGAGCTCCCCGTCCTCTCCTTATATAGGGGGGCTCCAATTATCATGCATGGTCACGGATTACTAGTAATCCCGTGACCTACGTCCCCTACCCCTGCATCCCTAGCGAAACCGACGCGAGAGATTCTCTACGTTGGTTTCGTCTCGGGAAAACGAAGACTAGGTGCGCTGATAGCGCTCTTCTGAGAAGGCGCTATCAGCGCACCCCACGAAATGTGGCCAACTGTGTCCACGTGGACACGAAAATATCAATAGCGCCTTCGGAGAAGGCGCTATTGGTTGTGGCTGTCCACGTGGCGCCACGTGGATCCAAGTGGACCAACCAATACCCGATAGCGCCTTCTCTGAAGGCGCTATCTCTTTGTAGCCCACCACGTGGATCCACGTGGCGCCCCGAATCACGTGGACACCGATAGCGCCTTCTCCGAAGGTGCTATCGGTGCCACGTGGCAATTTTTCGAAAAAAAAAAAAAAAAAACCCACATCAGCAATAACGCCTTTTGAATAGGCATTATTGCTTAGTGTGGAGAAAAAAAAGAAAACCCCCCTACTTACCTCTTTTAAAGTACAAAGTATTGTACTTTGGTAATTTTTCCCCCCCTTTATCCTTCTATTATATGTTTCCATTCTCTTTTAACTAATCAGAATTGGGCCGAGTTTGGCGCACTACTCGACAAGACATCCCTACTCGACAAGAGATCCCTCCCCTTTCCTCTTCTAGTCTTTACCCTAAACCTCTCCACCGTCCTCCATTGGTCCTCCTCCGCCGCCACTCACACAACTTACCTGCCACGCCACCATCGCAGCGCCTTCACAGTCCGCGTCGCGAGGGGCAAGTTCAAGCACAAAAGCCCCACATCAACATCGACACAATAAGCCACGTCGACCACGACAAAACCGCCCTCACCGCCGTCCTTACCATGTCCCTAGCCTCCATGGGCAACAACGCCCCCAAGAAATATGACGAAATCGACGCCGCCCTTGAAGAGAATGCTCATGGAATCACCATCAACGTCGCCACCTTTGTCTCTGCGAATGAACAACGAAGAAGATGAGGAGTGGGAAACATTTTCTAATTTTTTGGTACAAACCCTAGCACTCCAATCGCACAACCCATTTTCTCTTTTTTTTTTTCCATCTTTCCTCGTTCAAACGAGAATGCGAGTTTAGGTTTAGAAAAAAAAAAAAAAAACATAGAAACGAAAACGATACGTGGGGCGGGATTTTTCGGTGCTCATTAAGTGTTTGGGTGGGCCTAAACTATTTAGTGACCGGATTTTGCATCAATAACCATGAAATACAATTCCGATCACTAATTATTGTTTCTTTAACTACGTAAAAAATTCCCCTCACTAAATTTTGTTTTCAACCACGGGATTTTGGTACCGTCCCTATTTCATACTGGTTAAAAACCATTTTTCTTGTAGTGGTATGAACTTTTGATCTTGATGTATACACAAATCTCGGTATGATCTAATGATCCACATCTTACCACAATTCTGCTAACTTCATCTAACTAACACCAATTGAAACTCAATGACCTCTTGATGTGTCAACACGTATCGCAGGAAACATCAATTGGTTATTGTTTTAACTTGCTAACTTAAGTACATTTAATGTAAATAAACTATAACATTATCAAATTTAACTATTTAAGCTACATCATCTTCAATTGGCTTGCCACATTAATCTCTACCTCGGTCCCACATTGGCACGCATCTCGAGGTGCATCTTCGCTCATGTCTCGACCTCTATACACAAGTAGGAGTGATTTACTATATCCACACATATACAATGCACCAAGCATACATCATACCTCAAACAATAAATTACTTGGTTTTCTTGCTGAATGTTAATGCTCGTTCTCGAGCCATATCACAGGTCGGTGACCCTTAATTAAGGACTAAATCTACTATTAGAAATTTGGATCTTTAAGATTTCTCATTAGTTAACGTAAGTATCTTTTAGCATGATTCTTATTCAACTTTCTTTGCCATTATTATGCTTTTAGATACTTGTTGTATATTTGGAAATGTGGATTAATATTTCTTAGTGTTATTTTCTACATTACTGTACTCACCGTCCTTGTTATGACGGTGGGTGCAGATACTTCAAGTAGCATACCAGGGAAGGAGAAGATCGAAGATTAGTTATGAGCCGTCGGAGGATATTTTTTGTTACTTTTGTAGTTGATCATTTTATGTATCTATTATTTACGTCTTTTGCATCACTTTAGATTGTATATCGGTTTGAGAGACTAAACTTCCCTACTGTTTCATATATTAATTTGGTTGGTTTATATGATCATTTTTTACCTAGTTTCCACAGTAGGTGTTTTATAAATGCTTTCGCTAATTTTATTAAGTCTTTTGCTGATAATTAAAGTAATGATAACGATATCAATGAACTATGATGATATAAAAATGAATAGTAACTATGTTAATTATGTGTAACGAGGTGAATAAGATGAAAAGGTTGACTAATATATTGTTAAGTCCAACATGGCGTGGGTTAGGGCTTAATGACGGGATTCAGCCGGGCGGTACTCGGTTTGAGAAGTCGGGACGTCACAAAATTCAAGAAAAATTATGTACAATAAATCTTAATTTATAGCTAGGAAATAGATTCATTTGTATGGAAAATGATTTTTTTTAGTAGAAGGAAATATATTTATCAGATTAATTACAATGTTTACCCTACAATTTAATATTTATGTTGTCAGATTACATTGTGCTATTTTTCTAAACTGATGCGTAGACAATCTACTTACTGGAACTACCCAAGTGGGCGTGGCCCAATGGTTTGACATATAGTATACTCCTTGTAGGGTGAGAGTTCCAGTCCCGTAGAGGGCAAGAAAAGCTGATTCTTTATTATCAAAAAACAAAATAAATCTATTTATTAAAGTATGTAATCTTACATTAGAAATAGGCCCAGGCTATTCAGACCCCATGTTTTGCTCCATTTACCCTATTTTTGGATTTCTTCAGCTCCTAGTGAAATGACCCATCAACCCTTCCATATAAAAGAGTTTTACTCACCTATACCCCACTCACGCATACCTCAGTCACACTATCTCAAATCGCATTCTCACCACCAACCTAAATCTGACAAAATTCGAGTAAAACCACATCGATTCGATGTCATGGGTGCATTCATCATCTCTTTTACTGTTGAGTTAGAGGTTTTTTAGAGTTTTTTTTTTTAATTTTTTCGAGTCAGTATTGTTTGTGATTTTGTTGTTGAGTTTAGGGCTTCGATTTGGGGGTTAAATCTTGATTTTGAGTACAAAGTCTCGATGGAATCAAAAATATCAAACGATTCTGAGCAAAACCCACTATTTTTTCGGTCGTTATCATTTATTTTTAGGATTTGAGATTTTTTTGTTCGTTCTTGTTACCCGTGGGTGTCGGCCACACAAAACAGATAGCTCTGAAGAGGCATTGGACACACATGGCCGATGCTATAAAGAAATGTCGAATACACATCGCCGAAACCTCTTTAGAGGTTTTGGCTAAAGGGGTGTCGGTTGGATCCCTATGTCACCAATTAAAATTGAGTTCATTTCGTATTATCGGTCAGAGTATGTCGATGCCTCTAAAAAGGCATTGGTTGGAGTCGGTCGAACCCTGTAGGCGACACCTCTTCACTTTTTGGACACGACGCGATCACATCCGACCTTGTTCAACAAGAAAAACAATCCTACGACACTTGGTGACCTAGTACAAGCGTTATACAATGACTAAAATCGAGAAATGAAGATGATTGAGGGGTGTTGGGATGAAAGTAGGAGATAAGGTAAATATTCGTTAAGGATGAGGGTAGTTTTGGAATAATTTACAAAAAATTAGGGTAAACGCAATAAATTCAAAAAATTAAAAATGGGGTACAGTGAAGTGATGAGGTAAAGGGAGCGAAATGTGTGGTCTGAATAGCCGTGGCCTAGAAATATTGGCGTAGATTGGATATATTAGCACAATTAAGCCAATTATATACGATACTAACTCTTATTATATTTCTAATAGAATCATGTACTTGTGATCATGAATTTTCCTCAATTGTCTATGCCATCGATTGATTTAAAGGTAGTCCTAGATGGACTCAATGAGTCCGGACTCAAACAACCACAAAGACGTAAATACCCTTTATATAAATCCATAACCTCCTTCAATTAACCATCAACCACTTATCACCATCGCCGTCATCGTTACTGTGACCACTATCACCGCCAACACCGTTGTGACCACTAGGTAGTGAAACTTCCTTCCATAAAGTAGAGATGATGATGATGATGATGATGATGATGATGATGATGATGATGATGATGATGATGAAGCCAATGACACTGGGTTTTTATCATCATGTTGGGGGCGTCTCAAGCTGAAGATGCTTTGGAAGTTTAATTCTACTAGTAAAAGAGCAATTACTACTAGTTCCACTATTGTTGATGCCCTTACTACTTCAAAACTAGTGATGTACAAAAGAGAAGTAACATAAAGGCTTTCATGGATATGTTTAAGAATACTAGTAGTGAACTGAGGCGATGTGACGACCCCAAACTCCAAGGCAAACCAGGTACCGCCACATCGCCAGACACCTCATCAAACATGCCACGTCACCGCACACTTAATTTTAATTGCCTACGACCTACACCTTTATAAGTACCATATTCGACTTAACTTAGTATTTATGGAAAATTTTATGGATGTTCACCTTAAATTTGACTAAGTTAAGTTGTTCACGATTTATCAAATTATTATAAATTAACATTTAAGCGGAAGTCTTCGAAGCATGCAAACACGGTAGAAATAAAAAGTTTGCATGGTATGATTAACCCTATAGTGTGGAAACCCAGCATTTGATACCATGTATATCAAGAGCAACAAAAGTACAAAAGGTGAGCATATACATGTATCAGGTGTACAAGTCCTTCCCAAAAGTTTCATGAAAAAATAAATAGACACATACACCCACTTACGCAAAAAGTGACGGCTCTCCTAACTTAGACGTAGTCGCCTAAGACGCCCTTGCCTCGGCTTGTCGCAGGATCTGCGATTTGTCACAAAAAATAATGACAAATCCCAAGTGAGTAAATCCCAGAGAACGTTAGCTAATATTCACGAATTCCAATGAAACGGCTACAATCCATGCAATTTAAATTAATGACAAGAATAAAATAATCGCATGAAAATAAGTCGTTAAGAAGTCAAATTTGGACACGAGTGTAGCGTGACAGAGAACCCTGGTCGACATCCGGGAATCGTCGTAGCTAAACCGAGAGGAACCATTGACGACCACCTCGCCAAACATCTCACGGTCGAATGAGAGGAACCATTGAACGGAAGAAACCCCATCCAAACATCTCTCGAGAGGAACCATTGACGTAGACTTAGGTCTTCGTCAAACATCTCTAAACCTACGGGTTTCGCGAAGAATAATCACCGCGTAGCCCTAACATGGCCAATTACTCGAACAGCGGGAGGTAGCTAGCCTCGGGGTGTGAGTCCGTGCCATGCCCAACACACATACACACGTGGGAGTGGATGAACAGTAAATGAACAACAATGGAAAACACAATAAAATAATTTAGAATGCAAAATAAAGCAAGTGCAATAAAAGAATTTTAACTAATTTCTCGTGGGTTTACTTACCTCAACAAGTTGCGAAATGCATTCGAAACGCCCCGCACTCACCTCGAGATACATACCCGACACTCGACTATAGTAGCCTAAGTCCCTGGTGTCCAATTATACAAATTTTTATTATTTTAGAGTCTCATTGAATGAATTTAAAGTGTAAGACCAAGAATTTGAGATTTTTTTGTTTCAAAAAGTTTAATTTATGCACATTTCTCGAGTTATACCGAGGTGTCGACGCCCCAAATGTCCTCAAAACTACCTTTTTTATATTTTTCCCATTTTATTATATTTTTTCAGATTTTTTCTGAATTTTCATAATTTTCTAGCTATTTTCTTATTTTTTCTAATATTTAATTGATTTAAATGTATTTTGAACTTTAATTAATTTAGGGGTGGGTTGGGCCCGAACCGGGCCTGGTTCGGCCCAACCAGGGCCACCCAGGTCGGGCCGGCTCTGCCCGACCCGAGCCTTTGCCACGACCACTGCCTTGGCGGCCGACCACCTTGGGCAGCCAGGCCCATAGGGGCCTGGTCAGCGCGTCCCATATGACGGATCAGCAGGCCCAGTCCTGCTGGCTCGTCTTCCCCGATCGTCTGTGCATAACAGAGACGATCTCCCCCTCTTTTTTTTAAATATATACACAACAACAATAACACCAACACCAACACCAACAATTTAACAATAACAATTTCACTCACCTTTATCAATGGAGGTCTTTGCAAACGTCGTCGCTGTCGACGCCATCGCTGGAGTCCGCCGGCGCCGCTGGTGAGCTCCGCCGCGAGCCGTCCCCGACCTTGCTCTCTCTCTCTCTCTCTCTCTCTCTCTCTCTCTCTCTTCGTCCATTCACCCTCTCTCTCCTTCTCTTTCTTTCTTCTCATTTTTTCTCTTTCTCCTCCCTTCCTTCTCTCTTTCTCCCGATTTAAAGGATTTTTTTAAAATTATTTAGAGAGGAGAGGGAGTAATAATGCGTGATGGAGAGGGAGTGATGATGAGTGATGATTGATAGGGTGATGTGATGTAAGATGTGACAGCTAAATCCCCTACTACCTCGTACACCCGAAGTTGCACACTCTCATCACTACACGCGCACAATGCGACCAATGAAATATCAAATAATATGATGCTAATTATTTAATATTAGTAAATTAAATAAACACTCACACACAAAATATCAAATTTTACCTCGTTAGGCGTGCCCTGGACTTTTCCGCGACGTCCACGTGGGTCTGAGCTTAGGGTCTTAATCTGTAATTTGTAAGTTAATTGGGATTAATTAGAGTGAGCCGTTACAATCTTCCCAACTTAAAGGAACTTCGTCCCGAAATCAAATTGAATAAAATCTTTACCTTGGAACAAGTTGGGATATCGCTCTCGCAGGGTAGACCTCTCTCCCAAGTGAGGCCCTCGTTCTTATGATACTGCCATCGAACGAGCACAAGTGATATTTATTTCCATCTAAGGTCTGTACCCCGCGGTCCACTATCTTAATAGGGTGTTCCTCGTATGTCACATCTGGTCAAACCTCGAGTTTAGTCATATCAACCATCAGTCTCGGTCCTGATCTAGCCAACTGTAACATCGAGAAATGAAAAACATCATGAACTCCTACCAATCGACTTGGCAATTTTAACTGATAAGCGACTTTCCTAACTCGTTTCTCAATTTGAAACGGCCCAATAAATCTTGGTGCTAGTTTCCCCTTGATCCCAAATCTCTGATGACCCTTCAACGGAGAAACTTTCAAGCAAGCCCAATCGTCTACCTCGTAACTCAGCCCATCGCGGTAGCTATCCGAATACTTCTTCTATATGTGTTGAGCAGCTAATAACCGTTGACGAATCAGTCTCACATTCTCTGTATGGTCCACAACCGTCTTAGGCCCCACCCACAACTGCTGTATCATCGGGCTCTGCGCAACAAGCCAGTGATCGACACGGTTTAGCTTCAAATGGCGACATCCTAATACTGGCCTGATAAATGTTGTTGTAAGCAAATTCACATAGCGACAAGTACTCCTCCCAAGACCCACCAATTTGCAACATACATGCCCTAAGCATATCCTCAAGTATTTGTATTAATCTCTCTGACTGCCCGTCTGTCTGAGGATGGAATGCGGTGCTAAACTGTAATTCAGTACCAAACTACTCCTGCATAGCTTGCCACAATGATGATGTAAGACGACTGTCTCGGTCTGAAACAATCAAAATTGGTACTCCGTGCAGTCGTACAATCTCTTTTTCGAACAATATGCTCAACTGTGTGAAATTATATTTCATAGAAATTGGTAGGAAATGAGCCGACTTCGTCAACCTGTCCACGATCACCCATATCGCATCGTGTTTCCACGAACTCTGCGGTAATCTACAAACGAAATCCATGGTAATGTGTTCCCATTTTCACTTAGGGATGGGCAGCGGCTGCAATAACCCTCCAGGCCTCCTGTGCTCAGCCTTAACCTACCGGCACACCTCACAACCCCTAACATAGGCGCCGACATCCGCCTTCATCCCTAGCCACCAAAATAATCGTCGTATATCATGAAACATTTTGGTCCTGCCAGGATGGACTATATACCAGGTCCTTTGAGCCTCCAGAGTATCCCATCGCGTATCTCTGCCACTATTGGAATCCATAACCTCCCTCGGTGCCTCAAACACCGATCCACATACTCGCTCCAATCTAGATAATCGGGACTACGTGCCATCTCACTGTATCTCTGAGTACATTTCATCATCCTTCTGACACTCCAACACTCGCGGAATAGAAACAGATGGTACACCAATCAATCCAAAAATCTATGCGTCCTCTGTAGTAGGAACCTTTGTCAAGCTCGGTGTTGCCCCCGCCTCAAGTAAACCATACTCGTGCATCATATGGCAGACAACTATCTCAGAATCTGGTCCTCTCCTGCTCAAAGCATTTGCTACGACATTTGCCTTCCTAGGCTAATATTCGATCTCCCCCTATTTTTTATATACACAACAACAAGTACAACAACAACAATAACACCAACACCAACAACCTAACAATAACAATTTCACTTACCTTGATCAATGGAGGTCTTTGCGAACATCTTCACTGCCGACGCCGCTGCTGGAGTCTGTCGGCACCGCTGGTGAGCTCCGACGCTAGTCGTCCCCGACCTCGCTCTCTCTTTCTCTCTCCCCGTCCGTTCACCCCATATCTCTCTTTCTTTTTCTTTATTCTCCTTTCTTTTCTTTCTCCTCCCTTCCTTCTCTCTTTCTCCCGATTTAAAGGATTTAAAAAAAAATTATTTGGAGAGGAGAGGGAGTAATGATGAGTGATGGAGAGGGAGTGATGATGAGCGATGATTGATAGGGTGATGTGATGTGTGATGTAACAACTAAATCTCCTACTACCCTGTACACCCGCGTTACGCGCACACTGCGAGGTCGCACATTCTCGTCACTACACGCGCATAACGCGACCAATAAAATATCAAATAATGTGACGCTAATTATTTAATATTTGTAAATTAAATAAACACTCACACAAAAATAGCAAATTCTACCTCGTTAGGCATGCCCTGGACTTTTCTACGATGTCCACATGTGTCTGAGCTTAGGGTCTTAATCTGTAATTTGTAAGTTAATGGGGATTAATTAGAGCAGGCCGTTATAGGCGACAACAGAGATCGAAAATGTGGGGAGGGTTCAAATATGACCCTTTGAGTTACGCTCTACATTCAAAACTTTGACGAAGGAAGTTGGGATGATAGAGATGTCGAGGATTTGTGCTACCGAGGGTTTTCTTCTAGGTTTGTTGTTCCTGTTCCATGTGATTCTGATTTTGCAACAGCTCATCCTCAAATTGATGCCTTAATCGCTCTTCCTCACAATCTCCCATTCTTTCAATTTAAGTCATTTCAATTCATTGCCCTATAATTTGGGGTTTTTTTGGATTGATAACGGGTGTCGACGGTGACGGCTGTTAGCGGTAGTGAGCAGCTGCTGTGTCGGTGGAGTTGGTTGAGGAGGTGAATGTGTCCCTATATATTGGTGCTAAGGGTGAGGATAATTGTGTCTTTTGTTTAGATGTGTATCTGTCATGACCCAAATAGCTAATCCTAGTTTAATTTGTTAATCAGGATCAAATGACCCGTGACGTGGGACTCGTAACGAAATATGTGTCATTGCTTAGGCTAGGTAGCTGAGGTAAATGTTATATTTGTGGTGATGTGTGCTTAGTGTATTATATATGTGTAAACTACTAAGTCACGTTTACGTGTTGATAGGTGTCGAGACGTGAGTAGGGACTCTTCTCGATATGCATGTCAGCTTGGGACCGAGGTGAGAGTGACAAGGTAAGTTGATACAAGCTATATATGGTTTGATTAAGTAAGGTGTTTGGATTATGGTGGATTAGGTGTTGATACACCTAAGTTATGCTTGTTAAAAACCTAAGCCACTTATATTAACTGATCTTGATAGTAGTTTCGATGGTAATGGTGGCGGTGCAGGTGGAGCGGGGACCGTCTTTCATTTGCATAATCAATTGGCAAAGTTGCAATTTTAAGGGCAACACTGGTAGGTGTTGGAGGTGGTACCGACACCACTTGCTATAACTTCTCCACCTATGCTTTGGTTTCTATAGGATATGATGTAGAAAGTAACCCTCATACACTCTTGGACAATCTTCTCTATAAATGTAAATAGGAAATCATTCAATGGTAGATTGTATGTTTTCAAATATGCTTTCTTGATTCAAAAGGCTTACCTTGATGTATTACATAAGGAGTTAGGAACTAAAGACATGACAATATAAAATAAGCAATGTAACTCCCCAAGAGCATTATCCAGTGTTGTCCAATTGTACTTGTTTTAAGTGAAAATAACATCGACAACTTCTTTTAGCCATGGAGTTATTTCCCTAAGAGCATTGTCCAGTGTTGTCCAATTGTTTTGATTCCTCCACAAGAAAGCATTTGGTTCAAACACCCTCTCCACATACACTAAGTATGCACTTCCTCCAATAGGTATGCCATCCACGAGATGCATGGGATCATCAGTTTCAACCTCTCTTTCGCTGACTAACTTGTTTGAAGAAAACCAACAAAAAATCTTGCATTTCTTGCCGTGTAAATTTGGAGGATCATTTTCTTTGCTACAAGAAAAAACAAAACAAAATTCTTAACTCGAATAGGCTATTAACTTAGATGACTAATATCGTTTTTACCTACCGCAAAAATGGAGGAATTTGTTAGTTATGAACGAGCTCTGCTAATTGTTCATGTTTTTCTTTTAACCTTTGAAAATCCCCTAGAAGCTTCCAAATCAAAACTGTGCTTTGAGTTACTACGCCAACATTAGAAGGAGTCACTCCAAATCTAAGCCTTCTTAAACGACCCTGATGTTCAGGACCAAATAGTTGCGCTATTGGGTCGTCGTTTATTAATTGAGAAGCCGTCGCCGATGATCTCATTCGAGATTCATTAATTTTGTCCTTCAACATTAACAAAGTATTAACAACAAATAAAAGAACACTAAAACAAAATAAAATAACCAAGTTTATATATCACATAATCTTAATCATATTTGGTTGCATACCATCAACAAATTAGCTTTGGTTATATTGGTCCTTCCAGAAAAAAAAAAAAAAATTGTCATGAAATTAAATGAAGTAATGATATATATATATATATATATATATATATATATATATATATATATATATATATGAGTCAAACAAATTAAACTCTGTTCTTTAGATCTTCTTCTACACCATCAAATCTTTGCTATAATGAGGTGAATATGATTAGATTAAGGAACTAAATAATTAAGTTAACAATAATATTAAACAAATTGGCAAGTGAACCATGACATCGAAAAATGACGGAGGAAAATATCTTTCATGTATGCATAGCGTCTCTGCGGTATCTTCCTCAAGCTTCAATAATTTCCTTTTGTCTACAACTCATTGGCATAGTTCATTAAAAAATTGCACTATCGTAATATTGCAATTTGAGGTCCTTTGGGTAGAAGCGCTTTCAAAGCAACAGATAATAATTGTTGCATCAGAACATGATAATCATAGGACTTAAGACCTAAAATGTTGCAATCGGCTAAGGATACACGGTTAGCTATATTTGAACCATATCAATCCGGAAGCTTCATACTCGCCAACCTCTTGCAAAACATATGCTTATTCTCTCTAGAAAAGGTATATGGCGCTGCTAGTAGATACATCTTGTTTCCTACCTCTTGTGGATGCAATCGATGTCTAATTCCCATCTTTTGCAAATCTTTTCGAGAATTAAGTCCATCCTTAGACTTTCCTTTCAAATCAAGAATTGCCCTAATAATGCTTTCACACACATTTTTTTCAATGTGCATTACATCTAAATTGTCACGCAAAACTAGATGGTGGAAAAAGTAACTACATGTTAATAAAATTAAATTTTGGTGTACCGAATTAACATAAATTTGAAAAAAAAATAAGCGTGTAAACTTGATATTCACCCCCCAATACGAAAAATCGAAAAGATAGACTTCTTCTTCCAAAGCTTTGGAGGTTCTGAATTTTTTCGACTTTTTTTTTGCTTTTATTTTTCCCTTAATCATTTACAATATCTTTCATTGTTATTGCAACTTCAACTCCACTCATCACATTAGGTTTTCCTCATTCTTCGCAACTTCCATCAAACCACGCCTTTTTTTTTTTTCGAAAAATGATGGTCATGCCTAAGGAATCTTTGGTGACCCATGTAGAAAGTTTTACTACTTGCCCTCGACCATCATGAGCAAGTATTAATCCCACATGCTAGACAAGCAAAATCGCATTTTGTAGAATATCCTGATAAATTTTCGTAAGCTAGAAAGTCATTTATAGTCTACAATGGAAACGCTTTTAAGGTAAACGCGTTGTTACTCGAGGCGTCAAGCACGACCGCTCCATCATTCCACAACTTCAGCAAATCTTCAATTAATGGTTGTAAATAAATATCTATATCATTTCCTGGTTGCTTACGCCCTGGAATTAACTAAGCTAGCATTATATTGTCTTCCTTAAAGCATTGCCATGGAGGGAGATTGTATGTTACTAGCATTATAGGCCAACAACTATATTGATTGCGAAAGTCACAAAAAAGATTGAATCCATCAGCTCCAAGACTGAGCCTAAGGTTCTGAGGCTCCGAAGCAAATCCAGGCCACTTGAGATTTACAGAATTTCAAGCTAGAGAATCTACTGGATGTCGCATCATCCCATCACGCCTTAAATGGGAGGAATTCCATAGCAAATCTCATACCATTTCTAATGACTTGTACATTCTTTTGAACCTTGGTATGATAGGAAAGTATCTCAAAACCTTAGCAGGAATTCTTTTCTTGGTCTCCCTATTGTTCTACTTGGTTTCCATCTTGATGAGTGGAATTTAGGACAAACATCTAAAACATCATTTTCTTTCGAGAATAAGCAACAATTGTTGACACAAGCATCAATCTTTTTGTAATGAAGCTCATGCTCTTCAAGCATCTCCTTTACCTTCCACAAGGACACGGAAGGGTATCACCCTGTGGTAAGATGATTATCAAAATCTCCAATAAATCATTAAAACCATTTTTAGATAGACCATGTCGAGCTCTATATTGATACAAAGCAATGGTTGCTGGAAATCTTGTGTAATTTGTACAACTAGAGTAAAGAGGATGGATTTTGTCTTCTCTAAATAGTACTTCATTGTCAACATGAGCACTATTATATTCTTCTTGTTCTTCATTGAAATCAACATTGACGTCATGTTCTTAATCCCGTGCAACTTGATCTCCTTCGTTCCAATTAACTTGATCCCTTTGGTTCCACTCAACTTGATTTGTAAAATCTTTTATGACTCTATAAGCATCATGATGCTCCTACCCATTGCTTGAATTTGAACTTTCAACATCATCACTAGTTGCATCAGAACTACCTTTCTCCCCATGAAGAAACCGCGTAGTATATGTGGAATCCCACCCATTTATGATTAAATGTTCATAAATGAAATTATAATTTCGACGTTTCATATTTCGACAATCTCCATAAGGACACATAATCTTTTCGGGGTTCCCTTCATTTACTTGAACCCAATTCGCAAACGCCCTTGCTCCATCTATATATTCTTTTGAAACTCTGGTCATTTAAGATATTGTTATGAACAATTAACACACACAATTTTTCAATAAAAGAAAAATATATCTAGTAAATACTAACAACTTATGAAAATCAATAAGGAAGATTGTAAAGAAACCTTTAAAATGAAAAACAACTTAAACAACTGATTATAATTATTAGAGAGTAATGAATTGTTGTTGATAGAATACAACTAACAAGAAGAGGTGAGTTTGTGTTTGTTATGTAAACAAGTCTCTATATTACTAGTAAGTGCCTTAATAAAACAAGAACTCTAATTAAGTAATTAATCTCTATGAAAGGTTTGAAGAAGAGTTTGTGTTTGTTATACACTAATTAAGTAATAAGTAGACGTATAAGTAATATGTCTATATCTATACATGTAATAGCACCTTCTAAAAAGATAAGGAAAAGTCAGAGACATTATAAATGAAATAGTTGAAGACCCAAATGTTCTAGGATTGTTTCAAGATCACTATAGTAACTTTGTTATCCAAAAACATTAAATGCAATTGTTAAGGTAAGTCTCATATATAGTCTTACTTGGAAAAAATTCATTAAGTAGTGCATGTTACTAGCTAACTTTCTGGGAAAAAAGGACCTCAATGACAAATAAGACTATATAGTCCAAGTATTAGAGATCAACGTAGCCAACTTTTAGAGAAAAAATGAGCTCCATTCAATTAATGTATATTGATTGATGACTAGCTAGAATTTTTTTCTCTTAATCCTAAGCACGTAAAGATTCAACATACAAGCCTTTTTAGGCTTCAAAAAAAAAAAGATACAACATACAAGCATCACAAGAATAAACAAGAAGACTGGACTTGGAAAATTAAAAGGTCATATCTTCTTTTGGCGCTCTTAATGTGTATGCGGTGAGGTCCACCAATTACGAGTACCATTTTATTTCTTTTTTTTTTTTTGTTCTTTGAGACTTTTTTTTTAAGTTATGTATTCAACCTGCCAACTGTTGCTAAATGCTTAATTGATCTTCACAACTTCTAATCACACATAGCAAATGCAACTCTACATATGTATTTTTCTATTAGAGAAATAATTAAAAGAATCGCATGAGAGCATATTTGGTCTCGCCTAATTTAAATTAAAGAAAAGAGTAATAAAATTAAGAATGTTTCTTTCGCAAACACGGGTCGCCACTTAATTAAGTAGTCAATTAGTAAGTTTAACTAGGCTTAGTTGTTGTTTTAAGTAGTATCATATATAGGAAGCAAATTAATTTATTTTGATTCTACTGAAATAGACATCAAGATGAGAACATAGATATATATCATATATGAACCAAAGTGCAATAAAAAAATGGTAAAGTTGAGGCAGAGTTTGATAATAAGCTTACATAGACAACAAGTTACTACAATTATTGTGTTTTGCAAGACAAACAGCCAAGCAGCTGTTATGAGAGTCTACAAATCACATAAACAAACGCAAATAGCGAAAATCCAAGCTGTAGATCACTAGTGGACAGAACTGAGTAAGGTTTCCTTTCCCTCAAAGAATGAAAGATGAGCACATTAGCAAAAACAAAGTAGCTTCGGTGAAGATGAAAAACACAAATCACGTAAAAAATTAGCAAACATCAAGACCAATCAAGCCAAAACCAACCAGACACACCAAACCAGATCCAATCGAAGTACGAGAGACAAAGAAAACCAACACATTACAATACACAAATGCACAACTCACCAAATGAAAGATATTGAACATAATCCATCATTGAATCACTGAATCTTTCAACCAGAACAAACAAAACCCTAATTTTATGAAAAAATTGAGTAAGACTTATAATGTAGCTTCAACTCCGCTCGACCTAGAGAAACATCGCACAAAGAACACAACAATGGAGAGAAAAGAGAGATATGATGATAGAGATCGAAAGAGATTGTGAGATAGAGATCGAATAGAAGATGAAAATAAACTATAATACATAAGCTTACACTTTTAAACTTTCGAGAGAAATCTGGTGAGGCCGCGTGAGAGATTTGGTGAGGTCGCGTGAAAGATGCTAAGAGAGATCTGGTGAGATGGTGAAGCCATGAACTCGTGAGCTAGAACTGGTGTGAACTTTGGTTGAGAAAATAGAGGCTGTGAACTCATGAGCGGTGGAGGCGAAGAAGGGTTTTAGTTTTAGGCGAGACAATGGAGGCTGAGAACTCTGTTAACTTTGGTTTTATTTTGTACTATAGATAACGGTAACCATTATTAAACTTTATCTTTGCTAATAGTTTTTATACACCGTTATCTATTGTTCTCATATTAAAGCCTCTTAATGTTGTAGTGTGGTTTATCGATATGATGTTTATATTAGTAATTTGATGAAATCGAATGTATGAAAATCTCTATTTTATTGGAAATGGCAACGTCTTAAATGTGTTGTGTTTGATTTTGATAATTTTGATACACGAATTTGATATATATATATATATATGCATTCCAGATACTTATCGATAAAGAAGAACCGCCATACACTTAATACCTATCGATCGTAAAGTACTGTATGGTGCATTAGCATAACGGCTATTATTTGCGATATGCTGCATATACCCCACACCTGTACTCATTCTACCCCACTTTTAATTGGTTACTGAAGTTGACAATACCATCGGCCACAAAAAGTTGCATATAACTACAATACCCACAGTATTGTTCGACCGCCACTGGTAAAAGGTTAACAGTAGATATTGGCTATTGATTTACACATACCACATAAATTGACTTCATATACCCTACACCAAAATATGGTACGTACAAAATGAAACTCGGCAGATAGAGTCCAGTTATGACATTAGGTAATATGGTTATGCGGAACCGTAATGTACCTCATACCTGGTATTCTCTTCGGCGCCATGCTACTTGTACCCTAATACTTCATTAGTGTACCATATATCCTAATGTCTTATTTAACTTAATTTTACATTGGCCGAACATGTCCGATATATTTGCATGGACTTTGGTAATCCCTAACCGTTGGGGACCTACAAAATATGGTTATCATTTGCCTCGTTGTTTTATGCACCCTACTATTTTTCTTTTTGGACCCTACAAATGTCATTGTGATTTTGCAGACGGCTTACTAGTACCACAGGTTCTGAAAACATTGACAATCTTGCTTGGCCGTCAATTGATGGTGTATTTTGGCATTTTTTCGTCGTCTTTTGCAAAGAAACGTAGGCTTTGCAAGTCCGCAAAGCTTCACGAAATGATTTTATTTTCTTTTTTTTTCATACAATAAATTATTAAGTTAAACGACCAAATAGTGACATCAACAACAACATATGTCATATACACATCAAGAATATTCACATTAAGATACAATAAGTCCACAAGGAAAACTTGTCAGCCATAACATAACCCATGGTAAAGTTTGCACATAATAAAATGTTCCAACCATAAGAGCAATTATTTGAAGATTAAAAACAATTGAATAAAACTTCACATTGTTTATAAAAAGATGACTCAGAACCGATCCTTTACTTTTGCTTCTGCCCATAAGTAAGATGCGCAATGGTAGAAGTAGTATCTACTTTGCTTTGATTTGGAGTGGTGGAGCTTTGGTTAATTACCATCAACAACTTCAAGAAAGGAATGCTATTACTTGATCCGCCAACTCGAATGTGTAGTCCACCGTAGCGCTCGATTTTGGCATGATTCGGAACTGCAAAGCGACATCTAATGCACGACAATTACACTGTTGCAAAGCATAGTAAAGGTCCAACAACTAAACATAAAACATCACACAAGAGTTATAAGCAAAAACAAAAAATAATAATGCTAAAATGGTCACTAAAGTAGTTTCGATCTCATGGACATCCATGCTTGGGAATTCAAGATTACATGTAAAGGGATGATTGATCGATTGAAACCATTCAAGATAATCATCTATAGCTTCACATGGATGTTCCACATTCTTACCGCGGTGTTCAGTATTGAGGACATTGGCTTCCCAATCCTCCCAAGATTGGTTATGGAATACGTACTTCATGGAGTATGACATTATTGAGCTACTCGTATCCGCATCGATTGGTTGGAAAAGTTCTTTCGGTTTACCTTAAAAGTAACCCATTTGCCTCAAAATCCGATTGTGTGGTTCAATAATGCCAAAATATTGCATAAACTTGTTGTAGAAGGCAATTTACTGACATGTGGTGAACTCCTCAAAGTATTATCCTAATTTACCTAGGAAAAAAAGATAATGCTAAGTTGGTTTTTGTTTCATAAACATGTTACACTAATAAATGCATCAAAGGTGAGTGCCGCACCACGTGGGATGTAAGCGCTTTCAGTCGGGCCCTAAAATTATGGAGAAGATCCTCAAACTGCTTCGGCTCCTTCTTATGGTGCCATCTCATTGCTCGGGGCATACCCAACTTGTATTTGCTACGTAAAATGGGCTGAACGAATGGAATGCAGTCGTACAACCAAACCTATTTGAAATAATTTTGTTATGAATGAACAATGAACATGAAAACAAGGTTTTACGGTGTAGAATGAAAACCTCTATCAATGTCATGCAGTCGTAAAACCAAATCGACATGATCGTACAACCAAACCTATACGACTTCTTTTAGTCAGCACCCGAGCCTCTTCACTGTCATCCGAATGCCTGACTCGTCATTTTTTGGGGTGAAAGTTATTTTCATTCAATTTTTTCTGATGCGAGGTGTGACGGCCCCAGTTTCCCACAAACTGGGCCCCGCCCGACTTAAGCCCACGTGGACCCTCGAGCTAGTCTCGCAAGGTCAACGCAGACTTAGTCAGCCTTTCAATCCTTCATTATACGTAAATTCACCATTTTAAGTTGAGTTATTAATATTTTGCAGGTTTTACATTTTAGCGGAAGCAATTACTACTAATAAATAACTCAACTGAAATGTCAAAAAGTTAGGCAACCTAATTGTGGAACCCAGTAAATATGTTATCATAAGAGGAAAGTATTACATGATATACAAAAATTCACCTAGCAATGGAGCTTTCCCTCTGCTACTCGTCTGCGACTCAACACTCAGTCAAACCCAAAAATGATGAGCCCGGGTAAGTAAATCCAGTAGGACATATACAGCATTTCGAAAGATAACTAAACCAGTCGTATTCATGCAATTAGATGGAAAGGAAACATATCACACATGAATATAAAAGACAGTAACAATTCAATTGATGAGTGAGGCCAAATAACAAGGAGTCCCGACCAAAAGGTCGTTGAGTTGCGACAAAAGCCCAAAAGACTCGGGTTTAGGACAAAACCCTCCCAGCCCTAACCCTTGCGACTAAGAGACATTCACAGACCCGGATATAGGACGAGACCCCTGCCTTCCAGCCCTAGCCCGTGGGACTATGAACTATCCATGGATCCGGATAAGAACCCCCGCCGTCGCCACCGCCGATCGTCGTAGGTGGGACGTCGTCACTGCACCAATCGCTGGGAAGCCGCTGCTACTGCTGGTCCGTCCGCAAGCTCGCCGGGGCTTCCTTCCATGGCCGCCGCTAGTCGTCATCGTTTTCGTCGCTGCATCGTCGAAACGCCGCCGCTGCCATCGCGCGTAACCGCGCATTACCGTGCCGTCGCTTCACTTCTGGCCGCCGTCGTCGCGCGCGCCGGTGCCCCTCGCACTGCCGATCTCTTCAGCGCCGACGCTCTCCTACACCTGCCGATCACTCTTTCTCCTCTCTACCCTTCTTTCTCTCCTGATCTTATCTTCTTTTTTATTTTCTTATCCCTATATATACATATATTATATATACATTTCTTTTTATTTTCTTTTTGATTTCTAATCAAATGTGTCCTTGGAAATCGAGCAGCGCACATCTCGAGACACCAACCCGCCTCATTTTAAAATCTCGATACTCCGCTACACGCATCACGAGGCATATTCAATGTACACATTAAAACCACATAGCCAATATATCCACATTAAGCGACTATCTTGGTCCCACATCGGCACATGACTCGAGACGCACTCCCATTCATTTTTCGGCTCCCCGAATTCTCCACGTATACTTCTCCACTCAAGATTCAGACATATGTATTCAATGAGTGGGTCCCACATACGACCTTGACTTGGCACGTGGCACAAGTCAAATTTTTGGGCCGTTACAGTCTTCCCAACGAATTAAAATCTCGTCCTCTAAATTGAAGCAATTCTCAAAGGAAAATAGTGTTTTATAATTGAAGACCCAAGGCCATACTCGCCCAAGGCCATACCCCAATCTTACTCTGTAGGGCTGGGCTCCTCCGAGACAAACTGGGTTCCTCCGTGACGAGCTGGGCTCCTCCGAGACCTCCAAGCAAAGAACAGACCATCTGTCTCCTCCCGTCAATATATGCCAGGGAAACATCCTCGCGACATATATTGGAATACAACTGAATACAAACGAACATTTAAATTTCATGATCCAACGTCACTAACATACATATATCTGCTGTATGCCCGCGAGAATATAAATTAGTCTCTCTAATCGAGTGAGTCTCAACCCAACTTGTACCCTCTATCAGGTTACGATGGATAGTAGTCGGACCTGACGTGGCAATAACATGCATATGTTTATGGCTTTGCTGTACTTGGCAGTCCATACTCCCATGCAGATACGTTGAAATCTCGATCCAAATGAAGCAGGTTGTCCCTGTCCTGACTAGACCTCGGTCCATGTCCCTGCACTTGACTGGAACTTTGACTCTGTCTCTGACCACTGCCTCTGCCATCATCCCTCTGATGGTACTGATGATGAGGACCTGACGGTGCTGGCTACAGTAGTCAAGCGTAACTCTACGCTGGACCAACTAATATTGGCGCCATATACGCCGCATATGGTGGAAACACAATAGATCCTACACTCTAAGCTCGATCTCTTAGCCGCGACCGTCTCACTTTCTTTTTACTCTGATCATGTGTTCGAGCTGTCGTCACTACCCCAGACCCAATCGAGTCCAGTAGACTATGTACAAAGTAGTAAACATGGTCGGCGTCAGTATCGACTACCCTCCAGCCTACTCCATCAAGCGTAGATACCGATCCATATAATGCATCACCATTCTCGAACTCAGCCCAATCCTTGAATGTCCCCATCGACGCCACCGTAGTGTGTAACTTGACATCGGCCTCGCCGAACAACGAAGCTGATACGATGCTCAACCTCATATGATCTGGTGTGGCCAAGACGTCATGAACAGTTGCTGCTCCGAGATTCGTACCACCGTGAACTTTTTCGAGTGATGTCATTGAAACTCGCGAGACTGCCTCGCCTTAGTCGTCCTTCTAATTCCCATATCAGTTGGCGCGCTCAGCATCTCCTCATGTAAGTACGAGTTCAACCCGTTCACTCGAACGCACTTGTTGTTTGTTTGTTTGTTTTTCTTTTCTATTATGATTTGTCAAGTGTGTTATTCTTTTCTTAACAATTTTAAACGCACATGTTTACTTGCACGAAAATTCCTTTCCCTACGTTAACTAACGCATCTGAACAATGTGAACAGTCTTGAGATGTACAATCTCGTAAGATTTATACTTAGGTGGCCACTAACTGTTAGAACGATTCGCGGACTCTACCTCAACTCGTAACACTTAATTCATTTATAAGTCCTTAAAGGTGGTGGTCGACTTCACCAACTCTAAGACTATAAATGTATAGTGTCACTAAAGTGGAGTTACTTGGGCTTACTACTCCAAAGATTTCGTCAAAGCTAAAGGAGTCCGTACATGATGTAATCGTTAGCTCTCAAGTCATCTCAACACTCTGCTCCCTTAGAGTCTACGTAATCGCACTTGTCTCACAATTTATTTGTAGGGCACCTATTGATTTCTTTTTCCTAACATTTAACCTTCTACCTCGTCTCAAACTTTGTCAGTTTTAAAATTCTTGCTTGGAGCATAAATAGGCATTGTTGAACTCTCTTGATTGAGTTTTACTTTGCTTGGCAATCTATATATATATGTATTGTTATGCCCACATCAAGAGCTGCCATGATTTAGCATCTGTTGGTTAATTTGTTTCAAGTGCATTTTAAAAGTTATGATCATCATGTTGAAAGCCTCAGTTTTAGGTACCATCTACTATGGTCCTCAAGTCATCATCATATTGAAAGCCCTTCATCCATTATCTCATATCATAGAATTCATTCAAAACTTTTTTTTTATGATGCCTTTCTTTTGTCGTTAGATAGTATGGAAGCAATTTGCACAACTAGATACAACTCAAATAGCTATGCAAGTAAATGAGACAACACATGCAGTCTAAATTTAGACTGTGATGCACTTATATTTGGTCGCAGTCAGCCAATTGCTAACAATCGTGACTCAGGTAACAAGTGCAAGAAATATGAGCTTAACCTGATCCCGTGCCTCCTCGGCCACTGTAGGCCCTGCCTGAATCCTGCAGCACCACGATCATTCCTAGACCCGGTCTGAAGTGTCATCGCGTTTTCCATAGCCACGATTCCTCGAATCAGTGTATAATTATCGATATCGTATATAGTATATTACAACACAAAAAATATACCATATAGGATACATTTTTATTTTCCCAAACTCTCCTCACTTCCCAACGAAGACCTAAGTCAGGATCATAGGGTTCCACTCTAAGTTCAACCATTCCTAACTTCTGCTAATTTTGTGTTTTAATTTCTAGAGTCGAGTATTTAAACTTCGGCTCTGATACCAACTGTGATGGCCCCAGTTTCCCACAAACTAGGCCCCGTGTAACGGCCCGAAAATTCGACTCGTGTCACGGGTCATTTTATGGTCATATGTGGGATCCACTTGCCGAAAAGCGTTTGTCCGAATCTCAAGTGGAGGTGCTAATTATTGAAAAACGTATACGCGGAGAATTTGAAGAGCCGAAACATGAATAGGGACGCGTCTCGGGTCACGTGCCAACGTGGGACGTAGATAGTCGAGTTATGTGGTTTTAATGTGTACATTTGATACGTCTCGTGATGCGGTAGCGCGAGTATCGAAATGTTGGAAATGAGGCGGGTTGGTGCCTCGAGATGCGCGCTGCTCGGATATTTTTTAAGAAAAGTATAAAAATAAATATGTTTTTGGATGTGTCTCAAAATACGCAAATTAGCGAGACTCGAGACAATTTTGGTAAAGCATAGAGGCGGTGGACAAGAGGCGAAATTATTGAGTTCGTCTCGAGTTTCGTGTTGCACGAATCTCGAGGACACTTTTGATTTGAAATAAAAAAGAAAATAAAAAAGAAAAGGTATATATAATATATAAAATATATATACATATATACTAGTCGATGATCACGTGCGTTGCACATGAGGGAGATATTAGATGTTTTTCTTAAAGTATTGTGTTGGAATAGTAGGTAATCTTAGTTGATGAGCACGTATACTCTACACGTGAAGTGTAAATAATTACTTGAAAAAATAGATGTGTAACTGGTTTACAGGTTTGGAAACTAAAATTCACCACTTTTGTAGGAAAAGGAAACTGTATACTTTTAGTTCATGGGAAAGAGAGAACAGGGAGGAGAGAGAAGGGAAGAGAGAACCGTGAGGAGAGAGAAGGTGTAATGAGTGGAAGAGAGAAACGTGGAGGAGAGAGAAAAAAAAATCCTCCAAATCTCGCTTTATTAAACTCGCATATTAATTTGGACTTATCAATTAAATTACAAATTTATCCTTAATTTTAATTATTTCTATCAATTCACAGGGTCATTGTTGGAACTTTTAGCCAAAAAGGCTTCACAGTTAACCGTTTTAGGATTGCTATTATAATAGTATAGATGTTTTTCTTAAAGTATTGTGTTGGAATAGTAGATAATCTTAGTTGATGAGCACGTATACTCTACACGTGAAGTGTAAATAATTACTTGAAAAAATAGATGTGTAACTGGTTTACAGGTATGGAAACTAAAATTCACCACTTTTGTAGGAAAAGGAAACTGTCTACTTTTAGTTCATGGAAAGAGAGAACCGTGAGGAGAGAGAAGGGAAGAGAGAACCGTGAGGAGAGAGAAGGTGTAATGAGTGGAAGAGAGAAACGTGGAGGAGAGAGAAAAAAAATCCTCCAAATCTCACTTTATTAAACTCGCATATTAATTTGGACTTATCAATTAAATTACAAATTTATCCTTAATTTTAATTATTTCTATCAATTCACAGTGTCATTATTGGAACTTTTAGCCAAAAAGGCTTCACGGTTAACCGTTTTAGGATTGCTATTATAATAGTATAGATATAAAAAGAGAAGATAAGATCGAAAGAGATAGAGAAAGACACGGCAGAGAGGAGAGAAAAACAGAAAGAGAGAAAGAGCGGCAACGAGCGGCTCCGGCGAGCTCGCGAAGGGACGGCAACGGTGGCTCCTGGCGTGGATCCGGCTGCGGACGACCTCCTCGGCGACTCTCCCGAACGGCGGCGAGATGTCGACTACAAAGCAGCCGCGGACCAGCCGCGAACGCGAGCAACGGTGGTGGTGGTGGTCGCGTCACTGCAGTGGTGCGGCGTGAACGAGCAGCGCCGTGGGCACGGCGGCCAGCGGCGGACGGATCGCGCGCGAGGAGAGAGCGCAGAGCAGCGGGCATGCGGTGTGGAAGACGATCGGGCGTGAGAGCATGGCGGCGGGAAATGGTGGCGGCCGACCGGAGCGCCTTGGCCGGCGGGCAAAGCCTGATAGTGGACGACCGGTGGTAGCGCGACGGTGACGACGACGACAGCAGCGTCGGCGCGATAGCGACGTCGGCTCGGTAGCAGCAACGACACGGTGAACGACGCAACGGAGTTGTCGGACCGATCGGGGGCGTGAATCGACGAATGTCGACGAAGCGATGGAGGTGTGATTTATTCACCAAATTTTGTGTGATGTGAATTATTTAGTAAATGAGTCCTCAAATGTTTAAATGGACACCGGGGACTTAGGAGTCGGGAGTCGAGTGCGCAAATCGAGACGCAAGTGAGTGCGTTTTGAGGTACGTAAGATTTCATCTAAAAGTCACTGAGGGTTTATTTTTCTATCATTGATATTCTATTCGTGGTTATTGGATTCTATACCCCTATTTCTTGTTATTGTATGCTATTTCATTACACATTTGGGTTTGGGGTTGAGACTTTTGATATTCGTGGTGTACTTATGGCACACTAGGCTGTACACGGGAAACCAGGTGAAAAGAAGTGGGGGCACCCACTGGAAGGATCCTGGGGATATGGAAACCAGGTGAGAGGATGCGGGGGCACTCACCGAAAGGATCTGGGAGTTCGATGTACAGCTTAGTGTGACCAGACGAGTACACGTTTTGTTTCTCTCATGTTATTTATTCATGTGATGATCTTAGCACAGTTGTCTGTTAGTTTCCGCATGATTACTTGACATGATTATTGGTATCTGTTTATTCTCTTATAAATGCTAGGTGTACTTTGTTGGAATTTTACTAACTGTACTCTCCATTTTACTTTTCGTGATGGACGAGTGCAGACCCTGCTAGTAGGGGCAAGGAGGGTTTGGACGACTTATCGGACTGTCCGCGGTCAAGGACAGCGGAAGTTGTACGTTTTTCTTTGATATTTTGATTCTTTTGGGAACTGGGGAGTGACATGATATTGTACAGAGTTACTTTACAGGGTATCGTACAATACTTTTTAGGGTTTTTTCCACACTAGGTTTGGTTTAATTGATTAATTTTTCTACATTTACTTACAACTTCCGCTGCATATGTCATGTATACAATGTACACGCACAAGTGGATACAATTTGAGACAGAAAAAAGACGGGCAGGTGCCGTACACGTGTAGTTGGGTCAGCTGGCAAGGAGTACACGGAGACACGTCACCTCGGGGCGGCGAGGGCCGCCACGCCGGCCCGGCCTAAGCCCACGTGGACCCCGAGCCAGTCTCACGAGGTCAACGTAGACTTAGTCAGCCTTTCAATCCTTCATTATACGTAAATTCACCATTTTAAGTTGAGTTATTAATATTTTTGCAGGTTTTACATTTTAGCGGAAGCAATTACTACTAATAAATAACTCAACTGAAATGTCGAAAAGTTAGGCAACCTAATTATGGAACCCAGTAAATTTGTTATCATCAGAAGAGAGTAATACATGATATACAAAAATTCACCTAGCAATAGAGCTTTCCCTCTGCTACTCGTCCGCGACTCTGCTCTCAGTTAAACCCAAAATTGACGAGCCTAGGTAAGTAAATCCATTAGGACATATACATCATTTCAAAACATAACTAAACCAGTCGTATTCATGCAATTAGAAGGAAAGGAAACATATCACACATAAATATAAAAGACCGTAGCAATTCAATCGATGAGTGAGGCCAAATAACAAGGAGTCCCGACCAAAAGGTAATTGAGTTGCGACAAAAGCCTAGCAGACTCGGGTATAGGACGAGACCCCAGCCTCCCAGTCCTAACCCTCGCGACTATTAGACATTCACAGACCTGGATCTAGGACGAGACCCCTACCTCCCAGCCCTAGTCCGTGCGACTATGAACCATCCATGGATCCGGATAAGAGCCCCCAACGTATACTCAATTGGGAGATATCAACGGAAGACCATGAAAGACCTCGGGTTTAGGACTAGACCCCTGCCTACCAGCCCTAACCCTCTCATATCGCAGATAAACAATAACCATGACTCACTTGTCAATGAACCACTCAACCGACAACGATTTCAAAGATAGCTATCACAAAGCAATAATCAACAATACTGAAAGGAAGCTATCTCAAAGCAGGGAACAATAACCAATGGACCACTCCACGCAATAGCACTTTCAATGATAATATCCAAGTAATGAATAACAATATCAAAGCAATGAACAACAATATCAAAGCAATGAAATTACTATACAGTTCCTCACTGGTTTACTTACCTCGAGAAATCACGAATCGTCCTAAAAAATGTCTCGCTTGCGTCTCGATATGCGCACACGACACCTGACTATAACATCCCAAGTCACTGGTGTCCATTTATATAATTGAAGTTACTTAAATCATTCACATCAATATATTCGCGATTAAAACCACAAACTCCATAATAAAGGTAATGAATTTCACAAAATAGTGTATGACCTCACCATGGCCTACGCCTCTTGTCCCATTCGCGATCGTCGAGCTTCGTCGACGTCACAATGCCACATCGCTGTCGTCGCAACGTTGCCGGCGTCGCTGCCGGAGCCACACCGCCGCCGGCGTCATTGCCGAAGTCGTCACTGTCGCGTCGCTGTCGGCATCCGTTCACGCGACTTCTAGCCGTCCACGCCATTGCAGCTTGCTGATTCTTTGCCTTGCACCGCGCATTGCTCGCCGCTGCCATCGCACGCTGAACCGCCGCCGATCGCCTCGCCACGCCGATCATCGTAGGCCGGGACGCCGTCACCGCACCAACTGCTGGGAAGCCGCTGCTACTGCTGGTCCGTCCGTAAGCTTGCCGGGGCTTCCTTCCATGGCCGCCGCTGGTCGTCATCGTCTTCGCCGCTGCATCGCCGAAGCGCCGATGCTGCCATCGCGTCACCGCGCGTTACCGCGCCGTCGCGTCACTTCTGGCCGTCGTCGTCTCATGCGGCCTTGCCGCTCGCACCGTCGATCTCCTCCGCGCCAACGCTCTCCCACACCTGCTGATCACTCTCTCTCCTTTCCACCCTTCTTTTTCTCCTGATCTTATCTTTTTTTTTTCTTATCCCTATATATATACATATATTATATATACATTTCTTTTTATTTTCTTTTTGATTTCAAATCAAATGTTTCCTCGAAAATCGAGCAACGCGCATATTGAGACACCAACCTTCCCCATTTCAAAATCTCGATACTCGCGCTTTACGCATCACGAGGCGTATCCAATGTATACATTAAAACCACATAGCCAATATATCCACATTAAGAGACTATCTCGGTCCCACTCGGCACGTGACTCGAGGTGCGGTCCCGTTCATTTTTTGGCTCCCCGAATTCTCCACGTATACTTCTCTACTCAAGATTTGGACATACATATTCGATGAGTGGGTCCCACATACGACCTTGACTTGGCACGTGACACAAGTCAAATTTTCGGGCCGTTACATGAGGCAATCATGTGTTTGCTTTTGGGCTTCGTCGGAGCCTTTAGCTGGGACCCTATGGTGGTATTGGCGGCAACAACTGCAACTCCTTGCAGTTTTGAAGGATGGTTTCGCACGACTATTTTCAGTTTTGCCATACCTAAACACAAAAGAAATGGTAAAATTAGTCCGTAACAATAAAATTAGGTAAACAACTTCAATAACAAATCAAACAATTAATTTTCCCTATTCGTCGATTGGACAATGCTGACACCAATATCTAGGGTATCGATAAAAAATAATCGATCGGTCTCACTTGGTATGGATTTTTTAACCGCTACCTTTGAAACCATGTTGTTTTAGTAGTGCCACCAACAATTAAACCTCATAGTCATATGTGATCGACACCATTTAACGGTGTCGGTTCTAACTGGTCGTCATCATTTAGACAATGACGTAAACAAATCTTGAACCCTAAACCATATGCCCAACGAGCAAATGACAAAAAATACTGCAAAAACTATTGCAAAGTCATGGGGAACAAAGTAAAAAAAAATTTAGAGCAAAAAGATTACCTAATGAACCTATAGCAAACGTTGAAAATAGGTCATGCTCCTTGACTTTGCCGACCATCGTCGCCTATAGACCTAGAGAGATTCCACCAAGAAAAAAAACTCGAAATGCACTGGACAGTTTGATTGAAGGTTCGGTAAGGCCGAAAATCGAAGATATGGTTGTGGTGATGAATTTAGTTGCGGGGTACTTGGGTTTGAATGTGGGTGGGAGAGGGAGTTAGAGTCGTTGGGGGCTAGGGATAGTTTCAGAATAATTTACAAAAAGTTAAGCAAACGGAGTACAGAAAATTCAAAATTGGGGTAAAACGAAGTAAATGGGTAAAGGAAGCAAAATGTAGGGTCCGAATAGCCACAACCTTCATGTTTTCCTTAACAATAAAACTACTTAGACTTATGCGTTCGGACTCATAGGGGGATTTTTCAAATTTCCACAAATATTTAAGGTGTGTCAAATGAGTTTTACAAGTGTTTGTGTTCGCTAATTTAATTTTCTTAAGGATTACTTTGAAATAAAAAAAAAACTTTTGAGTCAGGACTCATGAGCCCAAATAGCACTGCACTTTCCTTCATATGTGTGTTTTGGGCAAAACAAGTATATTAGTAGTACTAATCATATTAATTGGTCCCTTTTGTTAATTAATTCATGCCAATTAATAAGGGGTGTCAAAGAAAATTAACAAGTGATTGTGTTCACTTCATTAATTGCTCGAAGATGACTTTGAAAATATATATAAAAAAAAAAATATGAGTTCAGACTCATGAGTCCAAATAGCACTACCCTAAGGAAATATACTAGAATGAAAACAAAAAAGTCACATTACAAGACACATTGATTCACAAAAGCCTTCCATCTGACCTCGACCCACGTGCTATATACACGAGATCTATGTGTCCCGCATCCTGAGACACACGTATACGACTTTTTGCAAGTCAATATGTCTTGTGGTCACCCTTGTTATTGTCATTCTAGCACTTCTCTTGCAATAATCCAATTGATACATTATTTGAAGTGAATCGATAGTTCTTTGCCACTAGCAAGCTAAGGGCATAAATTAAACATCGATCATGCATCAATCAGCAGGAAAAGTACAGATATATAGAAATGCAAACTCAAGACCAAATACCTATAGTACGTTCCAATGTATACAATCACACACAACAAACAGTATACACACGCGGATGAAAGATTATTACACAAACCGTTAAGGATCCACAGTTACATGCATATATCATACTTAATTTCACTATTATAAGATCCTCAACTTATTTAGTACGTAATCAAGCTGCTATTATATATAGCTAGCTAGCAGGGCTGTTTCGATATTGATTCCCACTTCATTTTTTACCACCTTAATTAGTTAGTGTTGCGGAAGTGAGAATGAAATGCGGCAGACATGCTCTTGCAGAAATCAATGTAAAGATATGGGTCGGAAGCATCGGCTTCGTTCAGCTTCTCGTACGTGATGCTCCATTTCAGTACGCTTCCTCCAGTAGCCTTTGGAATGACACTGGTTTTGCATGCGAAGCTCTTCAGGGTCTTCAGCGTCTCTCCTTGCATTAACTCGTTAGTAAATGACATGTTCGCGTCATCTATCTTGGTTATCTTTTCCTTTCCGACAAGAACGTTGGGCCCTGCAATTAATTTATCACTTCAACATATATCATCTATATTCAATACAAATTAAGAGCTAGATTTATAACAAAAAAACCCATGGCAAAGACGTCGTTGCGATTCCCACGACAACCAACCGTTGGGTTACTGACGGGGCTAGTCATAAATTGTCTCGATACCCATGATTACTAAAAATAGTTATAACCAGGAAACTGCTCGTAAAGGGGTACTGCGGTACAGTGGCAAAGGAGAGCATTATAGCTTTGAACTAAGGCAAAGGTTATGATATAATTTTTTTTAATGAATGGTGACTTATGATATACTTAGTAACATACGTTTTTAGCACTTTTATAGCAAATAAAAATATGTATATGGTGTATAATAACTTTTTCTTATACGAAAGAAACCAACTTTTCTTGCCCCGTATACTCTTACTTAATTTTACCCTCTTGGAACAAAACTATTGTATCACCTGCTACTTGGTTGATTTGTATATATAATTGCTTTATAGTTAAATAATCTTATTTTATACAATCAGTAAGTCATCTGGATTTGGTAAGATGGACGAGGTATTACTTGTCAAAAGACAAAATTTGGAGAGATCTCCCAGTGAAGTCAAAAAAATATGTTGGTTATACGAATATGTCGTAGTAGATCATGAATCAAATCATTATATTGACATCAACATGGCAGGCTTTAGAAGTCTTCCCAAACCCAACCTACATTAATTCAGGCCCAGATAGACATAATATTTGTGTTGTATTATATAAAATAAATTTTCCTTATTTCTAAAAACATATATATAGTCATAAAAAAAATTATATATGCATGATATATATATATATATATATATTGTATAAATATATGTATAAATATATGTATAAATATATGTATACCGAGTAGGTATTCCCATCTTATGACACTGCCAACGCTCTCTCCGTCTCCTTCCACCACTTATCTCTTGTTAATGTAAGGAAAGATTTTGGGGAGCATAGACAAATTGTTCTTAACGAAGTTATAGAACTTGTTAGCTGCCCACACTAGAACAAATTCTACTTTTCATAGAGGTTTTTGACCTCTATGAAAAGTGTTATCTTTTAAGGTGTTATCGTATCTTCAAAGCTTACATAGGGGTTTCAAACCTCTATCAAATCTCGACTATTTCATAGGGGTTTCAAACCTCTATCAAATCTTGGCTATTTCATAGGGGTTTCAAACCTTTATAATATCTTCAAAGGCTTACATAGGGGTTTCAAACCCCTATCAATTGTAGTGATTTCATAGGGGTTTGAAACCTCTATATTATCGTCAAAGGCTTACATAGGGGTTTCAAACCCCTATCAAATATAATTTTTAAAAAATAATAGCTGAAAATGCCCAGAATTAATTTCCATTTCCATTTTCAATTGAAAATTTACAAATCTACATTCCATTCACAATATTATTATTCCATTAAGAAATTCGCAGCGTTCTACAACCAATCAATAAAACAACAAATTGATAGCTACACATTTCATGAAACCAATCAACAAAACTCAGTTTTTCATTGTCAGACAATGCGTTAGCAGAGATAAGTATATGTAGAAAGTCACCCTGCTTGTTTGAAACTTCACCATTGCCGATTCTCTCATCCACAATTGCTTTGACAGTGGGAGCAATTCTTATTGTAGCCTTTGATTTGCACAGTTGGGATTGACCTTCCCTCAATTGAAGTCCGGTTTCAACGCATGAACATCAATGCGGAAACCTGAGCATTACCAACAATTCTCAATTTTTCAGTTAACATGGCAAAGGTACTGAACAATTAAAAATACTTGTACAGATTTGAGTGGCATCATTGGAAGAAACAACTATAAGTATCAATCATGGTAAATGTTGTCAAAGTAAAATTGCAAACTGTAACCTTTAAAAAAAAAAAAACTCAAAGCCGTACATAACATTATCATGAGACTCACCTCACTATGTTGGCATATTTAAGTAGAGATATGTGCTAGCTAGTTATTGAATGAATTCCAAAGCAAAGTAAACTTACATTTAAATTTGTTAATGATACAGGCAACATCATTGTAATGTCAGATTATATAATCAAGGTATCAACACATTGCTATAGTTCAAAATAGAGAACTCGAGTGGCATTGAATGAAATTCTTACCTTTATTTTCTTTCTTTGGTTGCTCTACACATTTGACAAATTAATACAAGATCTCCACACGAAAAGAAACATATCGGACATGCCTGCCAACAATGATCAACACGTACTTCATAAGTCCTTCAATAACAAGCATTTAGCTATTACTACTACACTGACGAGAAAAAAACCGTCTTTTATTATATTTTGATCTCTACATATATAGTCTAAATCACTAACGAATCTTCAATGACAAATTAAGAACCTTTTAACAGTACTTGCATATATAGTTCTCTCTTAATTAAACATGACTAACTCATGCTTCAACTAGTGAGGGTTGAACTAGATTTAATGCACCCTTAAACAATCCATACACATGAAACAAGCCAACCCTAAATATAAAAACATTCAGACAACCTGTTCCATTGAAGTTGAATTATCAAAAGTGATATTGTATAAGTTCTATATAAATGTTATAAGAACAATTTAATCTGTATAAGAATGTTAAGATTCTTCATCCTTCTTACTCAAAATAATGGCAAGGTCAAAGATGCATATATGCAAAACTATAAGAAGATGAGCGACTGCATGTAATCTTGCATTGCCAATATAAAGTAATGGCGTGGAGCAGGAGATACCTAAATGTTTTGGTTATGTAGCATGCCTTGTCTTAATACTATATTTTTCTTTTCCTAATAGACTATTTGTTGACCGCTTTTACTTTCTTTTATTTTAATTGGCATCCCCAATTCATATACACTATTAGACAAGTTCGGTTGACTTTGGGTGTCTCATACAGAGACCATATGCAGAACAAGATGTGCCTTAATTAGGGCTTTAACATATAGTAGAATTTGTGATAGTCTAGCAAGGTTTCGTGAAAAAATAGTTCACCTGGTCTTCACCCATGCTCAAGGATAAGAATGCTATCATTTCTTCTTCTTCTTCTTCTTCCGGCCGAATTCGACACCGCAGGAAGTCAAATGAAGTAAGTTGTATCGGTATTAAATCGAACCAAAGCAACACAATGAGATGATTTTGTAGTTCACCTGGTCTTCACCTAGTGCATCAATGAGAGCAACTAGATCACCAACAATGGACAAGCTCGATTTGTCTCTCACTTGTATTAGTATTAAAGTCACTTTCACCCAGGGAATCCATGAAGTAGCAAGACCACTGGGCCTCCATTTGTCTTACCAATCTACAAAATTAAAATGAACATTAGATTCAATAAAAAAAATAAGATAGTCACTCATCCAACATGGAATTTTCCAATTGCAATTACTAATACAAGAGAGCAAGCCTTCAAATTTAGGATATTATAGTCAGTTTAAATTAGAATCCAAATACAAACCAGTACAATCCTAATGAACTAAATATATATCTAATGTAGTAACTACATGTCTTAAAACTTTGTTCTACACCTACAAAGCTCACAGGAGCTCAAATTTAGTATATATTTTATGGCATTGAAATTAAACAGTAAAAACCCGAGAATTACATGTAGTAATTAGTACTTGTTCCGCTAAGGCTACCTATATGACATTGCAGACTTAACAACATGCTAAGGCAACTCTGCAATGCGTTGGTGCTGAAGATTCAGTTCTGCTTCCTTTGTTTCACTTTCAATATCATAAAAAATGTGTCACAAAAAACAACTATCTAGTCCAGATTCATTTGATAAAAACAAAACCCCCCAAAATCTAAGATCATAGTAACTAACCATGGTAAATGTTTTTCCTGTACCAGTCTGACCATAAGCCATAATGCACAAATTGTGCCCATCAAGTGCAGATCTAAGAATTGGTTCAACCTCCATGAATACATCTTCTACAAAATTTTTGAACATATGTATAAGTATAGATCTTTTAGAATAAAACCAGATAATATGACAACAGATTAAACAAGACATAACTGAATTTCTAGATATTCTTCTAAGCAACCTCACATTGGCTTGCATTTTGAGGGAACACTTTATCAAAACCAAATTCTTTCTTGCTCCCACCAAAACTAACAGCCAATTTCTCTGATCTTACACAAATAGGCTCTTGATTTCTTTTCTTATCAGTGATTAAAAACGGTTGAACGCAAACTTCTTAAACTTCCTCTTTCTAGAAGAGTACAAGAAACAACAAATAGAAAATAGATGCATTTTTCTATACAAAAAAAAAGAAAAAAGAAAACAAGTGCAGTATATTGGATAAAAAGATCCACTTGGAATTTTACCTCATTCAATAAGGAGTTCGAATCACATTGGCTGATAAAGCATAGTATGTTTGTATCTCTAGATTCTGAACTGAGAGGAGGTAGTTTAAGTTAAAAACTGAATTGGAATATAACAATGTAGAAAGGTTAGGATAAAATAATAAGCTTTAAAAGGTTTTCTTATGCGATTGTTATAGTTTAACAAAGTAAAGGTGTAAATTGGCATTTTACAGCCTCATTTGTGATATAATACTAAAAACAAAAAAGAAAAAAGAAGCATATAATCGATCATAAAACTTTGTAAACTTCGCATATGCTTTAACACAAACAATTTTTTCAAATGCTGTACATAATATAATGACTTACGAAAACAACATCTTGAATATTACCTTCGTATAATGAGATACTAATTAATTAATGTATAGGAAAAGTGCATTAGTGTTACCAAGATAAAGGACATTGATGTGTTCTCTGGTTAATTTGATTGCTGCTGCATCATTATCATTATCATTATCTCTTGATAAATCAAGCAAATTGTGCAACACATCTTTGGTGGCTTCACGGCCTAATAATCCATCGCCACGCATCGATTTCTTCTTGTCCTCCTCATGCTTTTTTATGATCTTCTCAATCATGGTATCATACTTGGCACGAGCTACTTCAAATCTCTTCCTAATGCCTTGTAAATCAAGATACTTACATAACCAAATAAAGTCAGATAAGTTAAACTTCCCTGTGAGTTCAACAACCTCTTCTACCAATTCCCTTATCTGCTCCGCGTCATTATCTAACTCGGAACACCTCATATTCATTGTCAATCTCGTGATCAGATTGTTTGTCAATCTTATTAACTCTATATGTACATTGACTCGGTCTTTACCGTCGTTAGACTTGAGCAACAATGTCCGCAAAAACTGATGTATTTCTTCGCGCCTAACGTGTTGTAATTGTTTGAGAGTCCGGCCTCCTAAGAGTTGAGACATGCTTACTTTCTTCATGAATTTCCAGTAGGGGCCATAGGAAGCAAAAAAGAAGTCAGCAGAACCAAAACTTAGGTAATAAACTGCAGCAGACACTGGCCTGGAAGAGAAAGAGAGCTCATGAGTCTTAAGGAGCTCTTTTGCCATGTCAACTGATGAAAAACAGTCAACTCGATCATCTTTCGTCCTCAAAAAGTCAAAAATTATCAAAGCAACGAAAGCAGTGACCTGCAAAAGAAAGTCCTGGAAAATGGCTAACTCGATCATCTTCCATCCTTGAAAAGTCAAAAATTATCAAAGCAACGAAAGCAGTGACCCGTAAAAGAAAGTCCAGGAAAACAACCAATGCTGCAAAACAATAAATGCAAGTTAAGAATGCTGAAGAACTTCATAGTCACAGAAAAAAAATCAACCTTCTTAAAAGAACTTCTGACCCGCAAACATAGAGAATACTCGGCATGCTGGAATAGTAATATAACTTCCAACTGTATAATGACCACTTATGCGAGTTCTCCAAACAAGTAGGAAGAGATTAAGATAAAATTAGTAGTATGGTAATGTGCTAACCAAGAACAACAACTGCAGCTAAATGACAGTATTAGATGTAATAAAATTGGCAACCTAGATTAATATTGTCAGGCCTAAAAGAAGCCATAACAAAGAATTAAACTGAAAGGATAAATCAAGGAACTAGATTCAATAATAAACAACATAAATAACCTCAAACATATTGCCTTACTGTTTCAAACACATAACTGAGTTTGTTGTCCGATTGAGATTTTCACCTAATTCAAGGAGTTGATGACACATCAAGATGCACATAACATAACAAGTACAAGATTCACCATACTACCCTTCTCTAATAGATACTAGCCTGATACATTAATAATTCCAACATGTGTATAACATAAGAACAAGCAATGACACACATACAATCCTTGCGGTCATACAAATTCCCAGTAGAAGAGCTATGTAAAGAAAATAAAATGACTGAAATGTGCTAATTAGATCCGAAACAACCTTTCCTGGACAAAGATGAAATTATTTTAATAACCAAAATCTCAGATAAACTAGCTAGGGTAATAGATGGCCTGACTTCAACTAAAGCATTGCTTATTCGTCCTTCTAAATGCATGTCTGATGGTTACCTCTTTACAGCATGGACCAAGATACACATGTTATCAACTCCAACCTGGTAGCAAGATGTCTAATTTAATAGACTGCTTGACCAAAAAGAAATTTTCAATTTAAAAGAGCATGTAATCCATTCTTGATAAGTTTCTGCAGGATCAATTCAATATTAAAAGGACAAATGAAACTTTTCAGGTTATTCAAGACTCATAATGACATTTAATAGTATCATCGTATAATCTACAATAAATGGAGGTAACAAAAAAGGGTCTTGAAAAAAGCTTTAATCCAATATCATATAATAAATGCTTTTAGACAATATGTCGTCATTTGGACAAGAAAAAATAGTCATACTCATATCCACTCGCCTGTGAATCCAAATATTTGCATATCATTTCTAACTGTAAGATTGTTTGTTCAAGCCCTTTTTGTTGTTGCTCAGGAACCACATTGACATTCTGTTCCAATTGTGGACAAGAGATACACGAAGAAACCTTCCAACTCGAAGATCGATCAATTTGGCCATAAAACCTGTGATAACATCACAAAACAGAGTTCACCTCCCCTACCCACAACTTCAAAACCAAAATTGACATAAAGAACATCAAAAATTGTTCAAACAAGTGCATTCCCATATGAGAAAAATAAGGAATAGTACCTCTGATCGTCTTCTCGTGCTGTGCTTCATTGGTGTTGAAGAGATCAAAGAGAGGAGGACTAGTGCCTAGTGGGACCGTTCGCCATTGGCATAGATGATAGAAAATGACTGAGATTCCTTTTCTGGTTGAGGCTGCCTAAGAAAATTGACCTACAGTTAATGCATTGACATTGAAAATGATTAGGCAGCGGATAGCCAAGTCCATGTCTGATTAATTTCTGTTGACATACACTTCCAAGAATTACTTTTGTAACCGAATTGAGTCTCAATTGTTTCTGCTATAAAATAATGTTGTTGTCGGATTAAACAGAAAAATGTTAGCAATAGAAGCCAAGTCCATCCATGACACTTTCCCCGACTTACCGCAGATAGCCTGAAAGGGCAGAACTTAGGCATGTTACAAGCATCAACCATATGTTAGAGACACACGCATGTATGTATTGAGAGTAAAGCAGAATGTATTTAAAGAAACACAAAAGTAACAAAGATTAGTCTCATACAAAGAACTTAAAACTAGACAAAATAAGCTCCTTTTCTATATACGAGCAAAAGTAATAGAAAAGAAGATATTGAAACAAATATGAAACATTGAAACTCATCAAATTTCTAGCACCATCTATACGCTCTTCCCATCATCTGTAAGCACAAAAAAATTAAATTCAGAGACACAAAATGAGTAAAAAAATAAAACTAAATGGTTGAAACATACTTTCCTCAAGTGTTAGGTATGAAGACATGTTGTTTGGGCCATGGAATCGATTCCCTTAAAGCTCGCTCTATTGTCCTCATATTAGCTTGAGTCCTCCATATCAAAGCATTGTGGTCAATGACTGTTTGCACCCACACCATGTAAGATCCAACCCCAATAGGAGCACCCTCCACAACATGTAGCAGGTTATCTATTTCAATCTCTCATTCTGCCACTATATGGGTACCAACAACCCAATCGATCAACTTGCACTTTATTCCACACTTATTCGAAGAGTTCCCTTTTTGTGGCTTCAATAAAAAATTATAAAGTTTCATTATCCGTAACATTTACATTCAATAGATTAATATTTTTTTACTTGGCATGTACAAGTGTGCCCGTCTCCCCCTTGTTGACCCTATCATAAAAATAACCAACACAATTTAAGAATAAATATTGTTCACGATATGAATAAGTACATATATGTGTATAGTGAAAATATCAATTTGTACCTGTTTATATTGATTATAAACATAAGAAGATAAATCTTCATATTTCTCTCTCAAACCCACAAGTTCTTTGATGATAGCGTTATTCTGAGTTGTTGCACCTACACCAGTAGGAGTTACTCCAAAACCAAGACCTCTCACTCGACCTTGGTGTTCAGTACCAAAAACTTGTGAGATAGGGTCATTGTTAATTGATTGAGCAGTAGATTCCGAGCATTGACTTTGATTACATGCATTGATTTTATCCTTCAAAACAAACAACTACTATTTGCATCAAATGGAAGAAAAACTTAATAATATAAAATATCACAGATCTATTAGTTAATTCACCACAATTTCTGCAATTTCGGCATTATGTGGTTTCCCATTTTTATCTGAATGCCCTATAATCCACACTTCAGCTCTGGAAACACTAGCACCGTCTTTTTCTTCAATCTATAAGCATAAAAACAATAAATAATAAAAGATTAAAATATAGGTATAAGTAATAGAATAAATGAATAGAACTTGCCATCTCATATTCAAGGCGAGCATATCCTTTTCGACTTGTCGTATGCTGAATCGTTTGCTTTGCTCTAATTTCCTTAGCTTTATTGCTTTGTTCACGAAAGTTGCTAGATTTCCTTTGTTTTTGAACTATTTCCATAACTTTTCATCAATTGTGGCAGGTTTCTCATCGTTGCCATTTTCTAACTCCTTAGTAAGCCTTGATTTTCATGCTCCAAACAATCGCCCAATTCTTTGTAATATATGTTTTTCATGAGATGCTTTATCCGGAATTATAAATCTTTCCTGCAATGAGAATGAAACACAATCAAATAAAGTACTTTTTATAATTTTATATAATAAAAATAGAAGTCTAATCTCAATAAACTTCCATATTCTTTTCTTATTATCTCCCCTGAGTCGGCACCAATCTGACAAAGTAATTGGCACCATTTCGCGTGACACGATTCCCAAGAAAGAAGAAAAGACATCTGCATTTTCACCAATGGGCTGATTTCTGTCATTGAAAGTAACGAGTACTTTTTTTTTTCTTTCTGGCAAGTGAAAGAAGCTTGGTTGGACCTCTTTTCTTCCTTTGTTGTTGTTCATCTTGTTGATCTTCTTGTTCTTCTTCTCATTCTTCTTGTTCATGTTGTTGTTGTTGTTGTTGTTATTGTTGTTGTTGTTGTTCTTCTTCTTCTTCTTGTTCGTCTTCTTCTTGTTGTTCTCGTTGTTTTTGATTGGAGCTCCTAGTTATTGATCGAGAACGAGAGTCACATGATGAAGGAGGTGCTTCATATGTAGAACTTTGCGGACACCTTATCCTCACACCAACATTTGAGTTTCGACTCATCAATGCTTCTATAGCTACATTTTCTTTTCTTGCTCTCTTTTTTGCGGCTTTTGAACTCTATTCATTTAGGGAAAGAAAATATCATAATTAGTAAATGAGCACAAATAAATTCATCAACCTATAAAGTGATTAACTAAATACTTTTTTTACCTCTCCCTTATACATTTATTTTCCTCAAATCTATACACGCTATGTCAACAACAAAATAGATGGTTGTAAAAAATGCCTGCAAATGCTCTAGTTAGTACATGTGAAAAGACAAAGAAAACCAAAAGAGAAATTATTAACACAAGAATAAAAGAAGATAATAATATTGCTACAACTTAATCAACCATAAAGTGATTAATATAAGCATTTGATAAGTCATTCGTGAATAAGGCTAAAACTTAACTCCATTACACAAATTGACCCTGACAATTCATTCTAACATAACTTTCATCTTCATCGCAAGTGTCCAAATCTACACGCGATATGTCAACAGCAGAAAACGATGGTTGCGCATTCTCACCGTACATTGCAATATCATACAATCCTAGAGGAGGTGCCCTTAACACAACACACCAGTTTGATGAATCATTTTCACTAGAATAAAACACTTGTTTGGCCTGAGTTGCCAAAATAAATGGATCATTATGATTGTGACATTAGTTAAAGTTTACTAGGGTAAACTCATCTTCAACTTTCATACCGTTTCCCTCATTAACCCAGTCACACAAGAATAATGGAAATCGATATACAAAATAATCCAATATAATTATCTCTCGTATAACCCCATAATAATCTACTTCATTTCTTCTTTGTGCATTGTCCCGTGAACTTGATCTACAAAGGCTATCGACATCTTCAACAAACACGCCAGAATTCTGAGTAACTCTTTCAACATCTCTTGTGTGAAACTTTAATCCATTAATTGCGTAACTTGAACAAGAAAGTGCATTTTTTCTTGGTTTACGAGAAATCCAATGCAACAAGTTTGACACATCAACATTCCGAGACTTAACCTGTAAAGATATACACGGTAAGTTGTAAGCAAAAAATGCACGAGTTTTAAAATAATTGTTGGAATTAAACCTAAAAATATAGTTGAAGACCTTACAACCTTTTCTTTAAACCACGTACTAAATGTCCTTGTATGTTTCATCCATAATTGGCTTGCACTCCTTCCAAGGCGTTTATCTCTACGCTTCAACTCATTGATATGCATTCTAAATATATAAATTAAGAAATTGGATCAGGAATTCAAATCAATAAAATAATCTAATTAACTATCGTACTTACTCCAAATAAGGTTCAACAATCTTCAAATTGAACAATATACATCGATGTGCTTTTTCCAACATATCGTCTGACAACATTTTTGTATATACTGCTGAGATTGGTTCTCCTTCCAGCATTGTCTCATTATGAATATTGTTGTCCTGACGTTCTTGATCTCCCAAATCAGTTGATTGTTCTAACTTTCTACTGCAAAATCGCACGCACTCATCGGCAATGTAACATTCTGACATGCATCCCTCTGGCCTTGCTCGATTTTTACAATAACTTTTGAGCTTTTTCATATATCTTTCAAATGGATACATCCACCAGTATTAGACCGGTCCACCTAAGCAAGAGTGGATTGGTAAATGAACCATAATATCAAAAATGAAAGAGAGAAATATCTCTCTAACGTGCATAAAGTTTCCCCAATTTCATTCTCAAGATCCAAGAGTTTATTTTTATCTACAACTCTTTGGCATAGTTCATTAAAAAAATTACAATATTGAAATATTGCAATCCGAGGTCCTTTGGGTATAAGTCCCCTTAAAGCAACAGATAGCAATTGTTGCATTAGAACATGACAGTCATGAGATTTGAGACCTACAATGGTGCAATCCTTTAGTGATACATGATTTGCAAAATTGGATCCATAACCATCTGGAAGTTTCATATTTGACAATCTTTGGCAAAATATATGCTTCTCAGCTTTAGAAAGTCTAAATGATGCTGTCGGAAGATATATTCGACTCCCACGAACTTGAGGATGCAATCTTCGCTGAATTCCCATATTTTCCAAATCCTTTCGTGAACTAAGTCCATCTTTTGATTTACCTTTTATATCAAGAATTGTGCCAATAATGCTTTCGTAAACATTCTTTTCGATGTGCATAACGTCCAAATTGTGGCGTAAAACCAAGTGCTGAAAAGAACGATGAATAGTTTAATGCAATTTCAAAAAATTAAAGAAATTTTTACACATCGACTTAGTATCATACCTCCCAATATGGCAAACTAAAAAAATATGGACATCTTCTTCCAACTTCCAGTGGTTTCAATGGCCTCCGATGTATTCTTCTTCCTTGATTTCTTCCTCTTTCTTTTTGTACATCTTTCCCCTGATTCACATCTCTATTTCTTTTTGTCTTTTTTCCCCAATCATTTTTGATATTCTTTAGTGCATTTGCAACATCATATCCAGTCATTACTTCAGGTTTTCCGCGCTTTTCACAAGTTCCATCAAACCAAGTACTTTTATTTCGAAAAATGTGATCACGCTCAAGGAATCGTCAGTGGCCTATGTATACAGTTTTTTTGCTTGAAGTCAACCATGTTGAACATGTGTTAACCCCACATATTGGGCAAGCAAAATTTCCTTTCGTAAAACATCCAGCTAAATTCCCATAAGCCGAAAAATCGTTGATCATCCACAAAAAAATTGCTCTCAAATTAAAAATGCATTGAGTTGCTGCGTCAAATACAACTATCCCATCCTTCCACAACTTCATCAAATCTTCAATCGAAGGTTGTAGATAGATATCTATGTCATTTCCTGGTTGCTTTGGGCCTGGAATTAATAATGTTAACATCATACTATCTTCCTTAAAGCAAAGCCAAGGAGGAAAATTGTAAGCGACTAACATTACTGGCCAACAACTATATGGAGAGCTAAAATCACGAAAAGGATTGAATCCATCCGCAGAAAGGCCAAGCCTAAAATTTTGAGGCTCTAATGCAAACTCAGGCCACTTGTGATTAACTAAATCCCATGCTATTGAATCTACTGGGTGTCGCATCTTACCATCTTGGCTCAAATGGGAAGAGTGCCACAGTAAATTTATAGCTATTTCCAATGACCCATACATTCTTTTGAATCTCGGTATGATAGAAAAATATCTCGAGATCTTAGCAGGAGTTATTTTTTTGGTCTCTTTGTTGGATTTACTTACTTTCCATCTAGATGACTTTCATTTAGGACATGCATCTAAAGCTTCATTTTCCTTCCTAAATAAGCAACAATCATTCACACGAGCATGAATCTTTTCATAATGAAGCTCATACTCCTTTAGCAACTTTTTCACCTCTTGCAACGACTTAGGGAGAATATTTTCTTGTGGCAACATGTCTACCACAATCTTCAATATTTCATTAAAACCATTATTAGATAGACTATAAATAGCTTTATGCTTGTACAAAATCACAGCGCAAAAATCTAGTGTACTTTGTGCAACCTGAATAGAGAGGTTGATTTCTGTCCTCTTCAAATAACCTTTCGTCGTCAACTTAGATATTGACATCTTCTAGATCTTCATCCCCACCATCTCCTTCATCCCTAACAACTCCATCACCATCATCCTTAGCAACTCCATCTCTTTGATCTCTATCAACTCCATCCCCATCATCCATTTCATCCTCTTCATCCGTAGCAATTCCATCCCCATCATCCCTAACAACTCCATCTCCTTCATCCCCTTCATCCCTAGCAACTCCATCCCCATCATCCCCTTCATCCATAGTAATTTCATCCCCTTCATCCGTAGCAACTCTATCCCCTTCATCATTTGCGACTGCATTCCTTACAATGGGGTTACTCTCTCCATGATAGAACCAAATTGTATACATGGGATCCAATCCATATATGATTTGATGGTTGTATGCAATATCGCACTTCACACAAGACATGTTTCGACAATTTTGACAAGGACACCTAATTCCTTCTGGATGTTCTTCTCTAGCTTGAGCTTGAAGAACGAATGCATTTGCTCATTTACAATATTCTTTTGAAACTCTAATACAAACACAAAACACTTTAAATAGTAAGTTTCAACCTTACGAAAAATACGAATGCTTCTATTACTATAAAAAGAAAATATTAACCTCGAATGTCTGGCCCAACCTTTATCCATCTTGAGATTGTAATCTTTGCTTTGTTAAATCTGAAGAACGTTAATATCTATTACCTCCTTTTTGTTTAAAAATCTTTGTACATATTTTAAATTTCTTGCATTTAAAATTAATAAGAAGTAATTCAATTATTGCAACTAATGGAAAATTAATGTTAATCATATATGTACATCTAGCAAAACTCATATTTCATCTTAGTTATTTCAACTATAAATTATATCTATCAACTGTAACTTTTAGGTCTACCTGTGATCTAACACAATGCCTTAACTTCATTTCGTGGGAGGTATAAGGTTCAACTGTTCAAGCTTTATCATTAGATCTTAATCTTTCTTAAACATGTGCATACTTGTTATTAGCATTTTTTCGAACATCTAACAATACTCTCTTAACACAATCATCATTACAGGCATGGAGGCTATGGAGTGATAGGAGAGGATTGGAATTGGTGGATCCACTATTAGAGAAGTCAAGTATCAATTCATATGAAAATGTTAAGATGCATTCACATAGGATTGTTGTGTGTTCAAGCAAACCCAAATGACAGGCCAACCATGTGCACAATAATATTAATGTTGGGAAGTGATGGAACCACTTCCTCAACCCAAAGAGCCTGCTATTTATGTAGCTGATTCTGTCAGCATTGAATTAGATGATCAATCTTCATAAACAGGCAGTCTTGATTCAACCAACAAGTTGAAAATTACCAACTTAACACCAAGATGAGGGCTACGAAAGACGGCTCGTCGGATGTAAATTGTATGATTGGTTTTGTACATCTTAAACATCATTTAATTTTAGCTAGGTAGCTCTAAGTAGAAATCAAAAATTTGTTTTAGGATGATTTAACATTCTACAATAAGTAACCTGAAAACCAAATCAGAAGCAACGAAATTCTTTAATGAATTCAAAGATGAAAATTGTATGATTGCTTTTCATTCAAAGATGGCCAAACTAAGTTTGAACTTTAATGAATGCTCAAAAGTGCAACCACGGGTTTAACTCGGGGGGTAACATAACAAACTAAATTTATTTTTGTGCTCTGGTATTCACTAGAACAAATTCTACTTTTCATAAAGGTTTCGAACCTCTATGAAAGACTTTTCATTGAATAGGATACAAAACCTCACATTGGTTCACAAACCAAGCAAAGAAGACATTAATAAAAAGAGTAAGATTTAAAGAAGTATTGACCTTGATTTCTAAAAATAAAAAAGAATGAATTGAAAAACAAAATATAATGTAAACATAAATTTTTTAGTAAAGAAAGTGCAGTCGGAAACAAGTATACCTCTTGAATCAATTTAATACTGCCATCAAAATGATCATTTGTTAATACATGTCTCACGATAATAGCAATGCAAAAAATAAGCAAGGAGAACTAAAAGTTTTCAAATGCAAAACAAGTTTGCACAAAGAATACATATTTGTTTCAACAAAATAATAATAAAAAATAACGATCAAGTGTAGATTAACTTAAACCATTTGATAGAGAAGTTACACCCTTTATGTGCAGTTCCATGTGCATGTTTCTAATTTCCCCCACCAACATGTTCTCCAATTTTAGATGTCAACTTTGCACAATTAATGTAGGATGTGTGAATCCTTATCCAAAACATAACAAGCGTAGAAGTAAGAAGTAAGGAAGGATTTAGATTAAGAATTTTGTTGTTAAGTCCTAATAAACTTCTAAACTTAAATCAAATAAATAGATGTAGGACGTGTGAAGCATTTTCCAAAACATTACAAGCATAAAAGTAAAGATTGACTTGGATTAAGAGTTTCTTTGTTAAGAGTCATTGTAAGATTAGAGGTTTAGTTTCTATTTTAATTAGTATTATAAGTTTCTATTTTATTAGAAGTTTCATGTTATTAAAATTAGGAAGTTCTAATTATTTTCGTCATATTATTTAATGTAATTTTAGAAGGTCATTAGGACTTCAAATTCCTAATTGTACTAGGAGTTTTAGAATCTTTATCATCTATATATGTGTTTAGGTTAAACTTTATGATATAGAACATTAAATAAGATTGATATTTGTTGAAATCCCTTCTTTTTTCTACTTGATTTCTCTCCTCTTATACTCCATTAATTTGGTATCAGGGCCAGGTTCTAGTGCTTTTTCTTCACTTTTATTGTTTCTTTCTTTCTTTATTTTTTTCTTTCTTGAGCAACAGGTTCTTGCATTCTTCTCTTTATTTCTTTTCCTTTCTAAGAATTCCGCATAGAGTTTGCAAAATTCTTAGCTGTTCTGCTACTATTTATTGCATGTAATCTATGTTTTGCTTGATGTTCCACTGTATTATTGCTTGCTGTATTATTGGCGCTGTTATTTCACTTCAGCTAGCACTGCTGTTGCTATTGTCTTACCCTTTTGGCTATTTTTGTGCAAATTTTGTGACAAATTTATCTAGAGCAAATCAATCACCAAAGCCAATTCAACATAGAACCTATGAAATCAACTACATTCATCGCTAATTCATGTCATAAAACCATTAAAAAAAATTTGGTTAACCTAATCAATATAAAGACTTAGAGAGACTGTAAATCAGTAATCATTTACCATAGAACCATAGAAACAATCTCAACTAACCTAATCAACACAAATGAGATCAAATCAAGATAGACGATAAAAAATTAAACAACAAACCAAAGATTCACAAACTTCACAAATCGAATCGTTAGGGTTTGAGATCGATTGAGACTAACCTTGTAGATTGGACAACTGGTCTTGAGATCGATCGTTCCTGCGAGAGACAGGCGATGAGGCGATGAAGGTGGGGACGACGAGTTGGGGGAGGAGGTGATGATGGTTTGAATCCGAGCTCAGCCACCCCGGCAATGGCGATTGTGAGAGAGTGTTGACGACGACGATGACGTACACGACCGCGCGAGCGAGGGAGACAAGCGAGGCGAGCGAGCATGGCGAGGGAGACGAGCGAGTGAGTCGGGCAGCGAAACGAGCGAGACGAGTGAGTGTGAGTGTTTAGGGATTTTGTTCTTGGGATTTTCCATAGAGGTTTTTTAAACCTCTATGAATTAGTGCTATTTAAAATCTAATTGTCTAATTCATAGGGGTTAATTAAAACCTCTATCTATTAAGTGCTATTAAAAGCTCAAATTGTCTAATTCATGGGGGTTAATTAAAACCTCTATCTATTAAGGGCTATTAAAAGCTCAAATTGTTCTAGTGCCATTTCACCTCGTACTCTACTTCAAGCACATGCTGACGAGGACGAGTCAATTGAGCCATATATGTTTCTCGATTAAATTGGCTGGCTCACAATGAATGTAGTTGCGAATAGTACTAGCTAGAGGTGATGAAGAGTGATGAAGGAGCTAGCCTTTCTTATAGAGCACAATAATATTGCAGTGCATTTGTGGTCTATATATGTGCAGCAGTAGATGCATACAAGCCGGTGAAGAGTACATTATTGGCAGTTTTTTTGCATATGTGCTGGTCCACATATAAATACATGGAGATGAGGAAAATGCTAAAATGACACCCCTGTGACTTGGCCCTTCCTCATTAAAAATAGGTGTGTGCATAATTATTTTTAGTGCATATATAACACGTGTAGTGGATATCTCGATTCGCTCATGACGACACCCATAAATGCGGAGCCAGCGTGCCTCGTCACAAGTATCACTTGGGGTGTCATTCTAGTATTTTCCATGGAGATAAACATGCGTGCTAGTGGGTGTATATGTTCCATTTTATCAACCTAAGATGTTAGGCTCGAATATCTTAATTTTTCTAAGCGTATCTCTTGAAGAACGGAATGTCTCCTTTAAAATAGTCGAGTAATCTTAGATACTATATTATCATAAAAAAGTGACAATTTTTTTTTCTTACATATATATTTAGCACCAACTAGTTCTCGATAGGGTATCGTACCTTAAAGCTATAGTGGCTCTCTTAAGTGATAAACATCCATCCATTCTTTGTCAAACTTAAATTTAGGCTTTGACGAGGATCGAATTAACTAAAATGTAGAAGAGTTTCATTCACGTAGTGTACTAATTACCAACTAAATGGTAGCTCAGAGTATGTAGAAGAGTTTTATTCACGCAACAAACTAATTACCAACTAAATGGTAGCTTAAAGTTTGATACATCTCACAGACAAATCTCACAGACAAATGAGCTTGAGGGGGTCGAGTCTCCAAGCTGCCTGCAAATTAAAATATATTAATTTCATATAAAAATAATGTAACTAACACCAATTTATTTAAAATTGTTGTAAATTGGATGACCCTATCAAGCATATGTAACATCAACACATGTGTGACTTATACATCTCCATGTTGCTTGTATCTCCTCACTTTGTATACCCGTAATTGATTATGCATGTGTTGTCTAAGTAACTTGTAACACTTTCATATTGTACATGTTATGTCAATGTATCGTCCACTTTGGATACTATATATGTTTGTAACTTACACACTTTGGATTACTTGTTAGTTATGTTCAAGTACATGTATTCATGATTATTAAGGACCTATATAAAGGGGTACATTCACTTGTAAAATACACACCAATAGTTGAATACAATCTCTACATTCTCTCTAACTCTTTTCTCTCTTGTTCCCTCTTTTCTGTTTGCACTTCTAATTCTTAGTTTTAAGCATTCCATGCTTAAGTCTTTAACAAGTCCAACTTTAGTTTACAACACGTTATCAGCGCGATATTGCTCTACAAGAAGGAGGTCTTAAGTTCAAGAAGCTTTCAAGTAAACAAAGCTAAGAAGAATAATTAATTTATATGAATTTAATTTGGTGGTGTTTAGTGATTTTATTTCTATCCTTTTATTAATTTAAGTACAACCTTAATTATATTTAAAATAAGGTTAATTTTTTGAAATAAAAAAGGTAATCGCCCTTCCTTCTAAAAGGCATCATTAATTACATGTGAAACTAGAATTACTACAAAAAATAGCCAATCAGAAACGAAAATTTTCGTTGCTGATTAACATAAATTCCGTCTCTAATTCAATTCTGCAACGGAATAGAGACGGAATCTATTTCATCTCTAAAATCATCGTTGCTGATTTAGTCAGCAACAGAAATGTGTTTCCGTTGCTGATTAGAGATGGAATTTAGAAACGGAACAGAGACAGATTAGAAATGCACATTCTTCCAAAACGAATGGTTTTACTTGCATTGCATTGCTAATCTATTTCTAATTAGCAACTGAACTTATAAGTTCCGTTGCTAATTATAGATGGATTAGCAACGGAACTTATAAGTTATGTTGCTAATCCGTTACAAATTAGAGACGGATTAGCAAAGAAATTCATAAATTTTGTTGCTAATCCGTTGCTAATTGAGACGGATTAGCAACGGAATATACGAATTTCGTTGCTAATCCGTCTCTAAACTCTGTTTACCCAGTTTTTTCATTCCATTTCTTAACAAATTAGAGATGGATTAGCAACGAAATTTATAAATTCCGTTGCTAATCCGTCTCTATTCCATTTCTATGCCGACTTTAAAAAATAAATATTCAAAAGAATCAAATTAGTTCTCCGAAACTTCTAAAACTAAAAATAACAACAGGACCTGCTCCATCACCTACACCCCCTCCAACAACTCCTTGGGGGTGCTAACATCCCCAAAAAAATAAAATTTCACATACATACACAAATCAACATTATATATCAACAACAAAGATTCAAATGAGAAAAAAACATACAATTCAATATCCAAAAAGATTTATATATTCACGAAACGTAATCAAGTATAATCAATGTTTTAGATACCTAAGTATCCACAAAAAACTACAATTCTCATTGTTCTACAATAACCATAAAAATACCTAAGTATCATAAAGTTGCACATCCCTTGGTGTGCTAGCACCTGGGATGTGCTAGTATTAGCATCTGCGTATCTTCTCTTCTTTCTCCCTAACGACTCGAGACCGTAGACACGTCCTTTGTCCTTTAGCCTGCATGGATCAACAATAAGAACCTAAAATGATATGCTTGTAAGATCGAACAATGGCGGCTACCACAGACTTCACAATTTACACAAGTTGAAACAATTCTTTCCTACGCACATCTACGAGCCCTCAAAACTATTCAAATCAGTTATAGCTTAGATTACATCTATTCACATTATATAAGTCTTCTTTTCCACTATTGTTACCATGAATTGAAGGTATTTGTTGTCTTTTACATTAATTCACTACCGATATTGAAAAGAAAAGAAAAACACACAAACACACATAATGGTAACAATATAATAATATCATTAAATTTGTTTTCTTAAGTAGGGGTACCTTAAGCTTTACTGCTCATATTCGTGATTTCAATAACTCTACTTTTGATATACGTCTTCCTGAATAGAAAGATCAAAGGTATAAGTAATTACTTACAAAAAAAAATCATAAATGCATAAGGAAAAAGAAATAAAGATTTAAGGAATGCCCGCGTGACCCTTAGAGAGGCATTGCGGTACAAACATTCCAAAATACAAAATAATTAAGTTACAAGATAGCAACTCGAATGGATGTTGACATGTGAAGCTTACAAATGATCAATGACATAGCTCAGTTAAACAATTCCATTCTAGTTTTCTACCATAGGCAACCCTTGGCTAAAGCCCAATCTACACGGCCACCTAAACAACATAATATGAGTATTTAACTAGTTATGATCTCCTATTTCTCCTATTTCTTGGATTAGCTTACAAATGATCAATGACAGCACTTTAAGAAAATGAAAACTTGAATAACATCGATAATACGATCTCCTATTTCTCCTTTATCAAGTGTACATTCAAGCTTTTTGCTAAGAAAGAAAAATATACATTATTCAAGCTTAAATATCTAATGTTTCTCTCCTTAATGACAACAATAAAAACTCCATAATGCTTCACTCCTTAGTCCTTAATAAGTACTTACTATTTATCTATCATAGTCTTTTTAATTGTAGTCGTACGTCCTAACAATATAATCTCAGAATTAGTTGGGATCGGCAATTGTAGGCTTGTACGTCCTAAAGAAAAGAAAAGAAAAGTAAATCCATGCATTCTATCTTAATCTCTCCAATCATTTCATGCAAAATACTCTCATGTCTAGAGCAAATGAGCAGAAAAAAAAAGAGCAAGCGACAAGTTACCAAGGAGACTAAATTTTGCTCGTCATTTGGCTTGGCAGTGTCGATGGCTCTGCGCCCAGTGATCAGTTCCAATTAAACGACCCCAAAACTATATACATATGATTTCAAGGTGAGTTGACATGTTCTTGCATATTCCGGGGCACAATATCCATACGTTCCCATTACCCTCGATGATACATGATGCCCTCCCTTGTGTCCCTGCTTGTCTGAGAAAAGAGAAAGCCCAAGCACTATAATTACCCTCGAAAGAGCCAATATTAAAACAATAGAGTTTGGTGATATCGCTGCCTAAGTTCACAACAAATTTATCATGTATGGATTATCATGTTTGGTTGGCAATCTTCTTTCTATCTATTTGAGAGTAATAGACAAATACGCTTATTAATCATGATACTACATTTAATATAAATTGATCGACTACCAATCTAGAAAGATTGTCATCTCTACTATCCGATGACACAAGTTAAAAAGACATCAAGACGTAGAGAGCGAACATGATAATAAGCTGAGCTTGAGACTGCATAAATAAGAAAGCCTAACCAGCAGTTCAGTTAAATTGACAATTATAGATGAGAAAGCAGAGACAAGAAACTCCACCTAAACAACAAAATATCATTTGTAAGCTTGAATAATGTATATGTTTCTTTCTTAGCAAAAAGTTTGAATGTACACTTGAGAAAGAAAAGAAAGTTAATCCAAGAAAGACCTAAACCTCAATTGTAATCAAAAGTGAAAATAAGACCATCAAATTCTTATTAGCATAGAGCATAGGATTATAACAAAAAGAAAAGTCAATTAATTCCAACATATATATATATATATATATAATTAATTATACCATCCACCTCTCATTACCATTGACACTTACATATAGTTAGCAACCACGAATTCCACAACACATTTATATCCCATTCATGCTATAAGGAAATAATTCATGCATGCTATAAGTAATAATAAAATTCAAGCAAGCAAAACTAGTAGAATCCTTGAATTGGGCAAGAAAACTGCTTGACTGATTTAACAGACATTATAGTGAATTTCCTCAAAGGGTTTACTTACCTCAAATGCACGCAATTCGTAACCTATACATGCTCTCGGCCACTCCAAAATCGCGTTCCACACCTTGTAAGTCCTCTTCAAGCTCCAACAGTGTCCTAACAAAATTAATTGTAACTTTTTTTAGGTTAGTCATGTGGTTTTCAATACTAGATCTTAGCTTTAAAACTCATGATTTTCTAACCAAAGCCTAAAAATATTTCCTTCAACAAGTTGTTGACTTTCTAATCAAATCTCTTTTTTGTTGAATTTACAAAGTGATGTGTGAATGAGTACAAACATGAGCGGTTGTCTATGTATGCTAAATGAACCGTAATTTATAGAAAATGACAACTAGGCCTTATAGTGTACTTGAGATTTTGATGAACTAAAATATAATGCAATGCAAATACTTAGTATACAATTCGACATATAGTAAATGTACTCAGGGTAATCTATTTACTTTTGACAACAGGAAAGGATGATTCAACCGAAAGGCAGTGGTTTGTTAATTGTGGTTAAAATGCTTTTGTTGATTGGCAAGTCTAATTGTATAAATTTATAAGAATAATTAATATAAATGCTAGACTCATTTTTTGTAAAGGTCTTGTTGCGCTAACCATGATTTTGGAATGAGGTTTAGTTTTGAAAATATGAATGGTTTACCAGATATTAAAATGATTGATTAAGTTTAACCAAATGTTCAGTTGTTTCTTAACATGTTATCCTCCTATATTTCAAGATATAAGTGTATTTAGGATTCTTAAGGGATCTAATTAAAAAAACTTATGCTAGTGTTATATTTGCTTAAAATGAACCAATCTTCATTACAAAATAACAATACATTCAAAGTCATTGTTAATGACTCCAAAACTAATGTGTACAACCAAAGTAGGCTTAAAATTGTAAAGAACTTATCATCATTTCCTTTTTTTTTAAATCTTATTCACTTGCTTTCTCCTAACATGATTGAGAAAGGGGCACAAGGGTATCAAAAATTCTATAGCGTAGCCAAAATATATGAACAAAAAACTTTGGTTCTATTATTTACGAAACAGATCGAGTAGAGTATAATAATGGAGAGATTACCTCACATGGCAGCGACGAAAACCGACGAAGAGTGGTGAACACGACGATCAGCGACGAACATGGCGACCAGCCAACGCGCGATGATGGTTGCCGAGCCAGCGACGAAGAGTGGCGACCAGCGACAGGGACTGCACAGGCAGCTGCGGCAGATCATGCCAGCCAGCGGCGAGGGTTTTCGACGCGGCGATGAACAGCCGCAACCAGCGGCGTCGGCAGAGGGACTGGCCGGCGGCGATCGGCGGCAGCTGCACAAGGAGCGGCGGCGACCATGGGGATCGGGGATGAAGACGGCGACTAGCCTGCGCACGGCAAAGGTTGTCGAGCCAGCTACGAGGATTGAAGACCACTAACAGGGACTGCACAGGCAGCGACGGCAAATGGGCCAGCCTGCAGCGAGGGTTTCCGACGCGGCTACGAATAGCCGCGACCAGCGGCGGTGGCTGCACGGGCAGCGGCGGAAGAGGGCGATGTAAACGGCGGCTTCGGAGGCAGCGGCAACAATCGGCGACTGCTTCAGAGGCGGCGAAGGCCGACAGCACCGCCTCCCGCGGACGTGGCGACGACTCGCAGCGACAACAGACGGTGCGGCTCGGAGAGAGATTTCAGCAGGCGCGACAGAGATCGAAGAGGGTTGCTGGTCGGGGGTTCTAGAGAGAGATACAAGGAGAGAGAGAGAGAGAAATCGATCGCGAGAGAGAGAGAAATCGGTTTGGTTTTGAAAGATAGATTTGAGGAGGGAGAGAGGGGTCTCGTTAAGAAAGAGAGAGAACGTGGTGGGTTGAGAGAGAAAGGGGGTGAACATCTATATCATTTTTCAATTCTCCGCATTGACGCATGCATGAATCTCGAGACGTAACAGACGATTACAAAAAAATTAAAATTTTGGTGGGAATGTTGGCGATATTATTTTGAGACGAAATTAAATTCCGTTTCTATTCCGTCTCTATTTCCGTCTCTAATCTCTCTCTATTTCGTCTCTGAATTATTTCGTCTCAATTCGGTCTCTAACCATTTACCCGTAGTAACGGAACTAAATTCCGTTGCTAATTTCGTTTCTGATCACCTATTTATTTGTAGTGAATATGAGAATGTGTAAAAGAAATGTTTGAGCATTATCTCTAAAACTCATGTCCCTTAATTACCAATATATGTAAATATATGCATATATGGGTTTTGTTTTCTATTTATTTTGATATTAAGACTTGGATAACCTAAAATATATGTAACATAACTTTGTTAATTGCATTATCCAAAAGAAACAATTGGGATTTGTTACATAAGAACACTTTAAATATTGGTTGCATGCTTGCTCTTTTTTCATTGCCTTAAACAAATTATGCACTACATCAGTGACACATGAGGAAGGAAGAGAAGGCTTGGTCTCTTAATAATTCACTACCTTACATGTGAAATGTTGTACCCACTAGCTATGTTATAGCAATATATATTCGGGTAGTGCACTTCCATGCCAAAGAAACAGATCTAGGGTTTGTGCGGGGACAATCGGCGATGCTGGAGCTTGCTTCGGAGCTGGTAGTCCTCATGGTTGTCTTTTTTGTGTTTGTGTTCTCGTGTCTTTGTTTTCTTCTTTCCTACTTTCCCCTTTTGTCTTATTCTTTTCATTCTTCATCCCCCATCTTCCATAGTGGTGAGATGAGGGCTATTTTGAGGGAAAGGAATGAAGTCGCTAACGAAACATTGAGAGGAGAAGTTTGTTTTGGAGAGGCAGTGGTTTAGAGAGTGACGCTTAGCCAGCTTCGTTGGCTCTCCAATATGGCTCCGTGTTGTCACGATGAAAACAAGGCCGCTGGAGGTGGTTTAGAGGTTGCTTCTCCCCACCGCAAGTCAGATATGGTGTTGCTCAATTCTCGCCGACTCCATTTTTGTCCTCTCCTCTCTTATTTGTATGTATTTGAAGGGACTACTACGGAAAAAAAAATGGAGATAGATCTTGAAAATGATGGATTTGAGGAAGAGGATATGACACTCCAATAGAGATGGTGGATATGTTTTTTCGGCTTCCTGGTGATGAAGTCCAAGAATTAGCTTGTAAATTCTTAGAAAAATATGATGGAAAGATATGACATGATGGCATTGTGGTAATTTCGATGAAGTTCGGGCGTTTGGGTTTCGGCGTTTCGAGGGCATGGGTTGATTGGAAATGGCGTGTAGATCACGGATCACAGCTATGCTGTGACTATGACGTTTTTCGGTGAAATTTCATCATTTCGCCCTCCGAAACGATAATTTTGCTATTTTAGGAAAGTTTTGTTTAGCTTATAATGTTCATTAGGAATTTCCGTTTTTATTGTCGTTTGCGACATTTGTTTCTATTTTACATATAGTTTCCAGTTTAGGGCTTTTTGGACTTTTTACTATTTTTGGCAAATTTTAGGGTTTCGTTATTTAAGCGACCTATTGGATGTAATTCGCAGTTTTTGGCTGGAATAAAAGAAATTTCGAACTTTGGCTTAAGTTCTTACCTAGATCGAGTTGTTCGTGGATTCGTTCAACTGGTTTAGAAGATCTCCGCTGCGTCAATTGGTATCGGAGCCTGCTTCAGCGTGATTGGAGAAATCATGCCGCCGAAGAGGAACCAACAGCGTATCGAGGAGGTGTATGACCATGACAATCTGAATCGAAAAATTGGCCAAATAATTAACCAACGCATGGGCGCGGTGGTAGAACAATTAACTGCTAGAATCTATCAGTTGTTGGGTCAGAATATGGATCGTGTCCGTAACATGGGAGGGAATTTGTTGGTGATGAACCAGTAGGAGATTCTTCTACCGAAGGGGAGGATGAGTATGTTGAAGCATCGAGGAGGCGCTACAGGTCGCGTGTAGTTGAGGATGATCGCATGCGGTGGGAGTCTGGGATGAAGACGGAGGTCCCAGAATTTCATGGCACCCTTCAACCGAAAGAATTCTTGGACTGGCTGGCGTCAGTTGAAGAAGTCCCGAAATTCAAAGGTGTGCCCGAAGACAAGCGCGTGCAACTGGTTGCGACCAGATTCCGCAACAGGGCCACGACTTGGTGGCAACAACGGAAGTTGATGAGGAATAGGAATGGAAAGGCGAAGATCACCTCGTGGGAGAAGATGAAAAAGCACTTACGGGCTGAGTTCTTACCTTACAATTTCTAACGCCTTATGTATCAGAGGTTGCAGAATCTGAGACAAGGGGCAAAGTCAGTAGATGATTACACTACTAAGTTTTATCAGTTAGTCGCTAGAAACGAACTGCAGGAGACTAACGACCAATTAGTGGAGCAATATATTGGTGGACTGAGGGTGTAGATCCAAGATGTCATCAACATGTTTGATCCGGCTTCCTTATCTGCAGCGCTCCAGCGACCATTGTTGGTGGAGAAACAATAACGTCGGGGTGTGAGTAATGCTTCCAGTAATGTTAGTGTTGGGACAACCAATACTGGAGGTAATAATGCTACAATTAACCCTGCTAGTCGCACAAACAGACCTAGCACTAATGGGATTAAATGCTTCGGTTGTGGCAAAGTTGGTCGCAGGAAGTCGGAATGTAAAGGGAAGAAGACACTCTTTATTGAGAACGAAGAGGAAGACGAAGGGGAAGAGGCCAACATCACTGCTGAACCAGCCTTTGATACTTCTAACAACACAAAAGAGGAGATCGTGATTGGAGAAGTGGGTGCTGCCTTGGTTGTGAGGCGTTCTTGTATGACTCTTAGAGCTGTCGCTGATGATGAGTGGCTGTGGAATAACATCTTTCAGTCCAAGTGTACCATCTTAGGCAAGGTGTGCAGGTTCATGATTGATGCAGGCAGTTGCGAGAATATCATCTCAATTGAAGCGGTTCAGAAGTTGGGCCTTGCAACCGAACAACACCCCAGGCCCTACAAGCTAGCTTGGCTAAAGAAAGGTGGTGAGGTGAAGGTGTCGAAGCGCGATTTGGTGACTTTTTCTATTGGTGCTAACTACAAGGATTCAGTCTAGTGTGATGTTGTGGCTATGGATGCTTGCCACTTATTACTGGGACGTCCTTGGCAGTTTGATGGGGGGAGTTGTGCATGATTGCAGAACCAATAAATACACCCTTATGTTCAAGGGAGTGAAGATCGTGCTAGTACCCGCTAAGGAACGGGAGGAAGTTAAGCCTACTAAAGAATCTAGCAGCTTGTTGTCTTTGGCAAGATTTGAAGATGCATTACAGGATTCTGAAGTATTTTACATCTTGATGGGAAAGGAGGTAGATAGAGATGTTGATGTTTATGATGCTGCAATTCCTATTGTGAAGGAGTTTTATGATGTTTTCCTTGATGAGATGCCAGAAGGACTGCCACCATTATGTGATATTCAACATCAGATTGACTTCGAACATGGTGCATCACTACCTAATAGACCACACTACCGAATGAGTCCTAGTGAGCATGAGGAGTTGCGCAGACATGTTGAAGAGTTATTGGCGAAGGGATTCATCCATGAAAGTCTGAGTCCATGTGCAGTACAAGCTCTCCTTACACCAAAGAAAGATGGCTCCTGACGGATGTGTGTGGATAGTAGAGCAATCAACCAGATTACTGTCAGGTATCGCTTTCCTATCCCTAGCTCGGATGATTTACTTGACCAATTAAGTGGAGCAAAGTTTTTTACAAAACCGGATTTGATGAGTGGGTACCACTCGATTCGCATTAGAGTTGGGGATGAGTGGAAGACTACTTTTAAAACCTAGGAGGGGCTGTATGAGTGGTTAGTCATGTCGTTTGGGCTGTCAAACGCACCTAGCACCTTCATGAGAGTCATGAACCAGAGCTTGAGACCTTTGATAGGCAAGTGCGTTGTGGTATATTTTGATGATATATTGATATACAATACCAACGAGGAGGAACACCTCCAGCACGTGCGAGATGTTTTGACTATCTCGCGCAGGGAGAAGTTATACGCTGCGATGAAAAAGTGCTCATTTTTGACACCGAATGTCCTTTTCTTAGGTTATGTCATTTCTGGAGAAGGGTTGCAGGTTGATGAGTCTAAAGTAGAAGCCATCCGCACTTGGCCTAGACCCACCACCGTCACGGAGGTTCGTGGCTTTCATGGGTTGGCTTCTTTCTACATGCGGTTCATTCCACACTTCAGCAGTATCATGGCCCCAATTACAAACTATATGAAGGGCGTAAAGTTTTGGTGGAACAACGAGGCAGATGAAGCATTTCAACTAATCAAGGTGTGGTTAACTACTGCTCCTATTCTGGTGTTGCCAGATTTTCACCTACCTTTTGAGTTTTATAGTGTGCATCAAGGTAGGCATTGGAGCCGTCTTAAGTCAAAATAATAGGCATGTTGCCTATTTCAGCGAGAAGCTGTCTGGGGCAAAGTTGAGGTATAACACATACGATGTGGAGTTCTATGCAGTGGTACAAGCCGTGAAGCATTGGCATCTTTATCTTTTCCACAGAGAGTTCGTGATGTTTACAAACCATGAGGCATTGCGACACTTACATGAGTAGAACAAGGTCTCGGCCAGACGTGCTTCCAGGGTGGCCTATTTGGAGCGCTTTACTTTTGTGGTGAAACACATGTCTAGTGTGACCAACAGAGTTGCTGATGCCCTGAGCAGATGGAAAAGTTTGTTGAGCCGCATGACCATTTAGGTACTTGGATTTTCCTCCTTCCCGGATTTGTTTACTACTGATCCTTTCTTTCACTACAAAAAAACAGCAAATCAGAAACGAAATTAGAAACGGAAATAAGTTCCGTTTCTAAATCAGAAACGGAATTAGAAACGGAATAAGTTCCGTTTCTAAATTAAAAAGTTAGCGACGGAATTGAGACGGAAACATTCAGAGACGGATTTGAGACGGATCAGAGACGGAATTAGAGACGGAATTAGAGACGGAATTAGAGACGGAATTAAATTCCGTCTCTGAAAAATGGTGCCACTATTCCCACCAAATTTTTCATTTCTTATGACCGTTCATCATTCCTCGAGATTTGTATGTGCTTGGATAAGGCCGCCCAAAAATTGATTGTCCAAATTAAAAAAAAAAACCGTCTCTCTCAACTCTCTTTCTCTCTTCTCTGCTTGCGCTCTTGTCTCTCTCTCTCTCACATCGACCTCTCCATCCCCTGCGTCGCCTCTCCGATGGACACCGTCTCGGAGTCCTCCATGGCCGCCTCGGCCTCGGAGGCATCGCCATCGTCCACTACAACAACACCCCGTTCGACCAGTACTCCATTATCCGCTCCGCCAAGTCCCGCCGCATCCCCTTCGCATCTGACACCATCTTCAAATCTTTCTCGGATTTCATCGATTCCAGTGACGATTTCGCCTCCTCCCCCTGCGTTTTCGTCACCCAGAACGGGGACTCCAAGTCCGAGCTTCTAGAGCTTGTTTCGAGGTCGTATTGGGGTTAGGGTTGGGGATTGTATGGAGGCAGCGGCGGCGGCGGGGTCTTCGCGGTACGATTTTGATAAAGCGACGAGCTTTCTGGCGCGAAACGTGGTGGATTAGGCGTCGTTGGTGAGCGGGGAGGATGGGGAGGTGGTGGATGTGTTCGGTGCGAAAGATGTGGAGAGGATTCGGGGTTTCCGGCTGGGCCGCCGTCGTGGGGCCGATGGGGATTTCATGGTGGGCGCGGCGATGGGGACGAGGTTCGTCTTGGCCTTCGAAAGCGAGGTAATCAATTTCGATCTGTTTCGATCTCGATTTTGATTTATGGTAGTTATTGCTAATGATGCAATTTTGTTGTTTCGATCCGAATTGTGAGGGTCCGAGTTGATAAACTATTGATTTTGATGTTGTTCTTATCTTGATTGGAGAAATTCATCGCAGAATTAGTTTGGTTTGATCTGGAGATGGACAATTTTGTTGTATTTTTTCTAATGTGGATTTGGATGTGGTTGTTGCATTGTGTGCGCTCATTTGATTTTTAGCTTGTTGATTGACTAGTGTTTGTTTGAAGAATTGTTTGTGATTCCAAACCTTTAATACGTATGTAAAAGTTGAAGTACATAAAATTACTCCTCGATAAGCCTCCTCGAATCTGAAATGAGAGAAGTGTGCATCTCGGCGAGTGCCACTTCTGCTTCTGTGTGACGAGGCTTGCTGGCTTATCTGATGGCTTGACCTTACAATGTCTGTCTGCAACTAAATCTATTGGAAGAATATCAGAGTGAGTTTCGGTTGTGAAATCAAACTAGTGCAGTCACCGAGATTGAATCTCAAAGAAATAAACTCGAACAATTCCTATTATCCTTATTTTCAATCCGCTAATAGTGTTAGTCTTCTCAGTTTGAAGAAACCTCGACGTCCAAAGCATGTCCTCCGTTGGATCGATAATAAGATTAGGTCGGATTGCAGTTTGGATCCATGCGATGTTGAGGAGATATCTAAATCGAATCAAGTGGATCACCCTATGAAAACTTTGTAAGTTTCAAGTATGTATGTTGCATCTTCAACCTATTTTATGTATTTTTTTTGTTTTTGAAGTGAAATAGGAATTTTATTAATCTATCAATGGCTCGATACATGACTAGATATAGAATCAATTGACCTAATTAAAGTATGTTAACTCGATAAAGACAGACAGACTCCTTTAATTTGTCTAGTTGAGTTTTTTATTAAAAACTCAATCTTGTAAGGAAAAAGTCTTTTTGTTCTCAATAATTTTGTTAATTTACAATTACACATTGGGTAAACTTTCACGATGGATCAAACAAATTGATATCATGTTCTTGCACTGTTGTCTAACTTGTCTTTCTTCATGTTACATGTGAAAATGAGTTCTCACTTTTTATTTCTTTAGTGCTCAAATAAACTCAATTTGTAATGGGAGCATTGTACTAAAAGCATACAAGTTGCAGCTTCCTCTGGGAAAACTATAGTACTATATAACAATATTTGTTGCACTAGTTTCAAAATAGGGAAATAAAAGAAAAGAGGAGGCGTGAAGGCATGAGGCTTTAATGGTGTGTTGCAGAAATAAAACAGATTAGATTCCTTTTGAACTAGAAAGAACCAATCGAACATCCAAATTTGACTATGGTTTTTTTATTCTTTTTTTATTCTTTTTTATTTATTGATTAATCATTAAAACGTACCATACAGAAAGAATTCAGAGAGGAAAATACTAAACGTTGAAATTTCTCTACAAATGGTCATTAAGTTTTTTTAGACTTTATTGCTCTGTTATTTTATTCTATTTCTTTTGATTGGTTTGGCATGTATATATGACATTCCCATGGTAGTTGTTTGAAAGATTTAATGGCTGCTTGGCTCCATTTGTTTCTCCCTTGTATAAATACTATTTTTCGTTTAGTTTTGCTCTTTTAACTTTTAATATGCTTACTGTTGTTAAACTCTTTCCTGCTGAAGTTTTTTAGTTCCTCTTGCAGTTGGATGAAATAATGAATAAGGTGGCCGAAATGAGTGGCAAATGTGCAAAAGAGGTTAAAGTGGTTATCTCTCCTTATGGGATTTTTCCACTAGGAGCCCACATTGATCATCAGGTGACTTTTTTTTAATTTTTAATTGAATCTTCTTATGACCCAAATTGATCATTTTATGGATTCTTTCACTAATTAGAAACGGAACTTATTTCCGTTTCTAAATCAAACGGAATTAGAAACGGAATAAGTTCCGTTTCTAAATGTAACGATTAGCGACGGGCGACGGGAAGTATTCGAGACGGATTTGAGACGGATCAGAGACGGAATTAGAGACGGAATTAGAGACGGAATTAAATTCCGTCTCTGAAAATTGGCGCCACCATTCCCGCCAAATTCTTCATTTCTTATGGCCGTTCATCATTCCTCGAGATTTGTATTTTTTCCGATCCCGGCAATGTCTTCTCCTTCCCGCACCCCACCCCCCCCCCCGCAACAAAACACGAAATCCCCAAATCATTCCCACGAAAAACCCCAAAACCTAAATCCGTCTCTCCGTCTCGTCGCGCCGGCCGATCGTCTCGTCCCCGTGCACGTCCATCCCGTTCGATCGTCACGTCTCTCCGTCCGGCCGTGCGAGCTTGAGTCGCTCTGGTGCTCTCGCTCTGGACGTCTGTTCCCGTGGTCTTCGTTTCGCCGTCCGGTCTCTCGGTGCTCTCCTGTCTCCGGTCTTGCCGTCTCTCGGTCTCTCCGTCTCGTCGCGCGGTCTCCGTCATCGCCGAGATCTCTCGCTCTCTCTCGGTCTCGATTCGGATCGGGTTAGCAAGGAATTTTTGTTTTGGAGTCTTACTACAATCTTCATTTCTTATTTGTTTTTTAATGTTCATTATAATGCGAACAACACTCATGATCAAGAGCTCTTGAGCTTTCATAGAGATCATTCACCTTTTGTCGGTTTTGAGGAAGTCTGAATCGCTGGCATTATATTGCGAAAAATTTGCGTCTGTCAGGTTGGCGTTCTAGTCCCCTTGTTTATCTAATTCTGCAAATTTATGGAATAATCCGTCGGGTGACATGAGAATTATTTAAGTTTCCGCTATGGTTCATTTGATGGATGATTTTCTAGTAAACATCGGAGTTGAAGGCAAGAAGCTATTTTATCTTGAAAGACTTTCCAATTTAAATTAACCATGTGCCTTATGTATTTCCATCGGGGAATAAATATTTGGGGTGTTAGGTGTTCCTACGTACATTATATGCGCCATCCAGGAATATTAAAGTCGTAATACTTGTTAGCATTGCAAAGTTGAGGTGGTTTTATCATGATAGGATTTATCATGATAGGATTTCCTATTGCTCCTTCTAAAAATCAAATTTCTTCTCTTTGTAGATCTTGAATTTTGAAATGTGTTTCTTCTCCCTTATGTTACAACCAAGTTTGTGGTGGTTTTATCATGATAGGATTTCCAATATGACCGTTTATAGCCGTGTTAGGAATCCAGGGAAAATAAAAATTTCAAATTGAAAGCTTGATTTCCAAAAGTCAAAAATATCTCGCGAGAGGGTAATTAGCGCGCTAATATCGGAATTAGCGCGCTAACCGCAGGGAACTCAAAAAAAGTTTTTTCTCCCTTTGTGTTAGCGACCCTTAAACTCGTCCAGGGCCTAACTAACCCTTATAAAACATGTTATACATGTTTATTATGAGTCATTTACAACAATCCTTTTGATAATGCCCAAGCTTCTTACATAAAGAACATAACTCAATCAATTCCTTCTCTTTAGATTGTGATGACTCATTAATGACTTCCTAACTTTGTCAATTTATTCTCTATTCATGAGTTTAATGTGGGAACCTCGTTCTTTCACTTAGCTATCAATTTGTTCTCTTTAGATGGTGTAGAATCTTATATTCCTTTGAAAGCCTCAAAGGTGCTGGATTTGAGGACTTAACAACAGCCACAAAGATCTCCTATTGCTCCTTCTAAAAAATCAAATTTCTTCTCTTTGTAGATCTTGAATTTTGAAATGTGTTTCTTCTCCCTTATGTTACAACCAAGTTTGTGGTGGTTTTATCATTATAGGATTTCCAATATGACCGTTTATAGCCGTGTTAGGAATCCAGGAAATCAAAAATTCAAATGTGAAGCTTGATTTCCAAAAGTCAAAAATATCTGGCAGAGGCTAATTAGCGCTAATACTTTGGAATTAGCGCTAACTCGCAGGGAACTCAAAAAAAGTTTTTCTCCTTTGTGTTAGCGACCCTTAAACTCGTCCAGGGCCTAACCAACCCTTATTAAACATGTTATACATGTTTATTATGAGTCATTTACAACAATCCTTTTGATAATGCCCAAGCTTCTTACATAAAGAACATAACTCAATCAATTCCTTCTCTTTAGATTGTGATGACTCATTAATGTGGGAACCTCGTTCTTTCACTTAGCTATCAATTTGTTCTCTTTAGATGGTGTAGATCGCATTTCCGATTTACAATATTCTCCATTTTGGAGGCTTCTTATCATCTTAATCATTATGATTTCATTACTTGAATAGACAACCTACTCGACAAGGGTTACGTTCGACTAGGAATGTCGTCTACAAACAGAGATCTGGATGTACAACCGGCTCGACAACGGTTATGTTCGAATTGAATTCGCGGCGAAGGTTAAAGAATTTATATCATTTGCAAAACAACATTGTCCTACATACCAAAGTGAACGGAAGATTAGATGTCCGTGCAATTTTAAGAAATGTCGACTTGTTCCGTACTGGACGTCGAAACGGTTGAGCACCACCTATGTAGGTATGGATTTGTCCGGGATATCACAGTTAGTACGAACATGGTGAGAACGGAGATGAAGGGCCGCAAAATTTTCACGCAATGGATTGCCATATTGATGATGCCGATGTTCGAGGCTACGATCCGACACCTTACCGCGAGATGCTACACAACGTGGCGTGGCAGTCCAAGTTTCAATTGGAATGTCGTGGAAGAATCACCAAACCCCCAAGCACGCCAACTATATGACATGATTGATGCAAGTAGGGAACAATTGTGGCCTGGTTGCGAAACCATGACAACGTTGTCCGCAATGGCAAGATTACTTGCGATCAAGTCTCGAACATCATATATCTCGAACGAGGGTATAATGAAATCATTAAACTCATGAAGGATTGTTTGCCAAATGACAACTCAATGGTTGAGAATTTTTATGCCACTAAAAGACTAATGCGAGGTCTAGGTCTACCTGTTGAGAAAATAGATTGTTGTGAGGACCAATGTATGATTTATTGGGGAGTGGACTCGAGTTGACGTCATGTAAATTTTGTGGGAAATCACGATACGTTGCACATCGACGAGGTCGTGGTCGGAACACAAAAACCGCCCTTGCAAAAGAATGTACTACTTCCCTTTGGGCCCTCGGTTGCAACGATTGTATGCGTCGAGTCAACCGCAAAACATATGCGATGGCATGGAGATCATTCATCGCTGAAGATGTTATGCAACACTGCTTTCTCGATTCGATTGCTTGGAGACATTTTAATGACGTCAATAAAGACTTTGCCGCCGAGGTTCGGAATGTTCGTTTAGGATTGTGCACCGATGGTTTTCAAGTATTTGGGATTTCCGGAAATCGTACTCTTCGTGGCCCGTGATTTTGACTCCTTACAACCTTCCACCGTCGATGTGCATGAAATCTGAGTTTATGTTCTTAACGGTTATCGTTCCCTGGACCGACCAGCCCAAAGCGTAAAATCGACGTGTTCCTTCACCGCTTGTGAAAGAGTTGCAAGATTTATGGAACATTGGGGTGGTTACATACGATGTTTCCACCAAGACAAATTTTGTCATGCGAGTTGCCCTTTTATGGACTCGTTAGTGATTTCCCCGCATATAGCATGTTGTCCGTTGGAGCACACACTTGTAAGTACGCTTGTCCATATTGTATGGAGGATACAAATGCATTTCAATTGCGAAATGGAGGTAAGACATCGTGGTTTGACTGTCATCGTCGTTTCTTGGAGAAGTCATCACCATTAAGGAAAGACAAAAAAAATTTCATTAGAGGCAAAATGGTCATAATCGATGATCCGCGCTTTGCGGTCTGGTGAAGAAATTTTGGCAGAAATTGAATCGTTTGGCTTGATGAAGGTGACAGAAATCGGCGCTGAATCTGTGAATGTTAGGATAGCTAAGAATTCGGGATGGAGGAAGAAGAGCATATTCTGGGACTTGCCGTATTGGAAGACAAACTTGATCCGCCACAACTTAGATGTCATGCACATCGAGAAAAATGTTTTTGACAACATTTTCAACACTATTATGTGTGTACCGGGCAAGAGTAAGGACAATGCAAAATCGAGGCAAGATATTCGTGAATATTGTCACCGACCTTCTCAACACATTGATTCGGCGACAAATACTTACGTCCTTGGTGCTATGCTCTTGATACATCAAGAAGACAAAAATTGTGCGAGTGGGTTGAAAAGTTGCGTTTTCCTGATGGTTACGCATCGAATCTTGGTCGATGTGTAGATCCAAAGAAACTGCGAATGTTCGGCATGAAGAGCCATGATTGTCATATATTCATGCAACGGTTGATACCAATTGCATTCAGAGAACTTCTCCCAAACCCGGTTTGGGTTGCAATTAGCGAATTAAGCCTATTTTTCCGGTCCCTTACTGCGAAATGTGTCAGTATCCAAGATATGGAGGTCTTAGAGTCTGAAATACCAAAAATCATTTGCAAGTTGGAAAAAATTTCCCTCCAAGCTTATTTGACTCTATGGAACACCTACCAATCCACTTGGCCTACGAGGCCCGTCAGCTCGGTCCCCGTTCAATTTCGATGGATGTATCCATTTGAGAGGTACTATCTTGAGCCCTTGATATTATTTTCCCATTCAATAGGTTTTATATCAACATTTCCTATAACATTCATATAGGTACCTTAAACATTTGAAGAACAATGTGCGAAACAAAGCGAAGGTTGAGGGCTCCATGTGTAATGCTTATTTGGTCGAAGAGGTCACATCCTTTTGTTCTTACTACTTCGAAGATCACGTCTTTACGTTGCATGACAAAGTGCCACGTAACGACGATGGCGATATCGGGCCCACACCGAACTTCGTTGGCAATTTCTCAATTTTCACTTATCCCGTCGACCCATGGGCAAGTCGAAGGAGCGGTACTTAACAGAGCGGAGTATAATGCCGCTCATTCGTACATACTTGCTCAATTGTCCAGAGATCGCTCCTTACGTTCGGTATGTCCATCAATTTCTTTCATTAATGCAAGATACATTCATTGTTCATACATTATTAATACATCCGACTTACACGTTCGTTTCTTCTAGGATATTCGTCGATGAAATCACTCAAGCAATGGGGGAGTCGCAAGTTGATAGTAGTCTAGAGCACAACTTCCCCATTTGGTTTCAAACATATGTAAGGGCATTACTTTTGTACGTTATAGATTCAAATGTTTCTCCCATAACTAATGTGTCATATTGCATCTCTAATTTTGTCGAATAGGCTCGGAATTCTATAGTTGACGAGACGCTCGTTGATCTTTCTGTTGGTCCTAGTCGATCATGTACTGTCTACCCTGGTTACCTTGTTAATGGGTATAAGTTCCATTCCGCGACATATGACGTTAATAGATCGACGCAGCAGCGGTGTTTTGGTGAAGGGTTCAAACTACGCTGATGTTTCCCATAACTATTATGGAGTACCGCAAGAGGTTGTGGAGATTGAGTATACCGGCCTCAAACGTGTGGTCTTGTTTAAGTGCGAATGGTATGACCCTACACCGAATCATGGTGTGAGGACTCACCCAACACTTCAATTGGTAGAGGTTCAACGAAGTCGACGATATAACAACTACGAGCCATTTGTACTTGGCAATGCAAGCCACTCAAGTCTACTACCTTTCGTACCCTTCTATACGGAACGATCGACAAGAATGGCTAGCGCTTGTTGCTTTGTCGGCCAAAATTCGCCGACGAGGAAACTAGCAAAGACGATAATGACCAGGGGCTCGCAGAGATTGCTTTCCAAGATGGGATGCCCACCACGTGCGTAGTCGATGATGCGACGCCGATATCAACAATCTGGATGTTCCGACCGGGACTCGATTTATTGTTGAAGCGGGTCCAAGCGATGAAGTTTATAGTGGAGATGAATCGAAGAAGAATCATCACCTTCTACTCATGAGAGTGAATTTGAAACGGATGATAGCGAATAAAGTTTGTATATGATATGTCAACGACCAATAATGTAGTTACTTTTATTTGCATGGATTTTGTTCTTATTAAGTCCAATAATATAGACTGAATTTCTTCTTTTTTTTCTTATGCCCTTATTTTATGATGTTTTACTCGTGAATATTGTTAATTAGGTATCATGGTCGGACGTGGTCGTAGGGGATGTCGAGGTTTGCCATTAGGAGGCCATCGTGGCGGTGGAGGTCGTGGTTCGATACCTCCATCATCGATTCCGACTTCTCGGTCTCTCGAGCACGATACAGCCGCTGCGTCACCTTCCCCTTCCATACCGTCGGGTCGTCTGTACCATCTTCTTCGTCATCAAGGACTATGCCTACTACACACTTCCCCACACCTTCTCCGACATCAATGACTCCTTTACCCACGAGGCTCGCACCCCCGCCCACGATCACCGGCAAAGATCCCGACGGAAGACGTAAGAGCGGGGTTGGAGGTGACAGCCCTCCGCGCCACCTCGAGGCCCAGGGATGGAGGCCCTCGCGTGCGGGGATCCCTATCACTCGATTGCCAATGATACGTAAGTTTGCGTTTAACTTTTATATGTCAATTTCATTATGGATGTCAAATATTGAATAAGTAGTTTTGTCGAATATGCATGTTCATGAAACACAGGAGTTGCATCCTTCGCACTTTTGTGCACGGAGGATGACAAAAGTTTTTAAACGATGGATGATTCCTGAAGGGTATTGTTGGAAGTCGGTGCATCGCCTCATCATAAAGACCAATGCGCGACAAATGGAAGGTAAACAAAACTACCATGTGCCTTATGATTTATACTATTTTCTCAAATAAGTGCTAACAATAGCAATCGCCAATTTGTAGATATTTTTTAGATGGGATGATGCGCTTCCCAAGGATCTCGTGCGAGCGGCGGCGTACGACGATCTTGCAGCACAAGGTACACCGCGTTGATGCACAAGTTGAAGAAGAATCGGGTGCGACCGGTTTATGTTACGAGATGAGGCATGGAGGAGATACTTGCAAGATCGGGAGAGCGAGGACTTCCAGGCTAGGTCTAGGCAAGCGACGGAGAATAGGAACACCGAGGTCGAAGGCCCCGGACCGGACCTCGAAGCACGGTGGTGGTTCCGTGTCATTTGCGACTACACAAGAAAGATTGGTTAGTATTTATTAACATCTAGGATATTTTGTACATTTATACTCTTGTTCACTATGCTTGGTCCCGCACGCAGCCGATTCATCCGAGACGCCACCGTCGGTGAATGATTTGTACTTGCATCTCCACACCGTTAATCACGACAGACGACATTCATCGATACTAGATCGAGCGGTTCTATGTAAGTATAGAAATGAAATGTAAAATATTATTAAGTCTATCACTTACCCCATATCATGTACTTTGTTTGTTGTGCATATATGCGGGAAAGGCTCCAGAGCGGACGTCGGGAGGCGACCCGGAGCTACACCGAGCAATCGGTGGATGATGAGGCGGTGTACCTCAATGTGGCGGGTGAGTCTTCCAAAGGACGTGTCTACGGACTCGGGTCCGTAGGGAGAAAGAAGAGGAGATACGGAACTCCTGGTGCTAGCACGTCGCAGACGCGGATGTGGTGCCGCGGCGAGTTCGATGTCGTTGCGGAGCAACTACGAAAGGTTATGCACTTCATGCAACAAATCTTGGGATGGACATGGACGAAATAGACCTAGGCCGAGCACCAACCACCACCACCGCCACCACCACCGCCACCTCATGACCAAAGCAACGGCGCCGCAAATAGATCCGGTCGATCCACCCCAACAAGGGGACAATGTTGGGCGTGAGACGTAAGCGTGGCTCTCGAGAGATGAGCGGGTTGGTGATACATAGGTACTTCACTTGTTGTTTGTTTCAAATGCTTAGATTAAAAGTTTTATAGTGTAGACAACTTTAGAAATTCATCGAATTACTTTATGATTCACACTTCTTTTTGTGCATTTTTAGGTCGATGTTCCATATTTTATCGTGGATTTTATTTTTTTTCGCTTTTGCTCCCCCATTCTTTTTTTGTTTTGAAGTAAAATATACTATAAGTAGCGAATGTTAGCAGTAATTAATCCATGGGAGAAGAAAACATCTTTAGGTCTTGTTGTTGTGTGCAAATCTAATGCGTTGCGGGTTCTCTCGAGTGCTATGATGAAGAAAGTGGTAGAATCGACGAGGGAGACATCTTCTTCATGCGATAGCAAATGAATTTGGGAAGTCGATAAAGGGTCGTTTTTCGGTCATCGGTGTTCGGCACATGTAGGCTCTTCTTCTTCTATTATGGCATGTCCGTAGAAGAAGAATAGCCTACATGTTCTCAACACGAGATGACCTGAAAAGGACCCTTTATCGATTTCCCAAATTCATTTGCTATGGCATGAAGATGTTGCTCCTGTCGATTCTACCACTTTCTTCATCATAGCACTCGAGAGAACTCGCAACGCATAAGATTTGCACACAACAACAACAAGATGTTTTCTTCTCCCATGGATTAATTCTGCTAACATTCGCTACTTATAGTATATTTTACTTAAACTGAGGTAAAAAAATTTAGTTTGGGGAGGATAATGTATTAAAAATAAAATCCATGATAACTTATGCATCAGCTGGGCGTCGAAAGGCGGGTTTGTTGAAGCCTGATGTAGTAGAAGGTTCTGATGATGAAGTTCCTTTACTTTTATTTTTCCTGTTTTCGGAAAGGCGGGTTTTAGTTTTTCCTATCGTTCTCGAGGGAATGGGTTCATTGCTTTTGACGATGAGCATGTTGTAGACGATTTGTTTCATTTGCATGTTAAACTCATTTTTTTTTTTTGGTGGTGGTGATTTTGGTCCTTATAGGACTCCGGGTGTCTGAGGTAGGCGTGGTGGGTATAGTGGAGGCGGTGAGCTTGGTGGGGGTTATGGAGGCTTTGGGGGCGTGGCTTAGGTGCTTATCGAGGTGAATCTTCTCTTGGCTATTCTATTTTAATTAGCGATCGAATCACTTCCTTTCAATAGTTTGTCGTGTAGACTTTTTAAGTTACTTGAATGAGTTTATTGTTGGTGGTTTACTTTGTTTCAAACACTAGTATATTATAGTTAAAACCAAGTTTTTGGTGGTTTTATAGTGATCTCCTATTGCTCCTTCTAAAAAATCAAATTTCTTCTTTTGTAGATCTTGATTTTTGGAATGTGTTTCTTCTTCCTTATGTTAAAACCAAGTTATTGGTGGTTTTATGTGATAGGAATTCCAATATGACCGGTTATAGCCGTTCTAGGAATCCAGGAAATCAAAAATTCAAATTGAAAGCTTGATTTCCAAAAGTCAAAAATCCTCGCGCTAATTAGCGCGCTAATACTTGAATTAATTAGCGCGCTAACTCAGGGGACCTCAAACTAATTATTTTTTCCCTTTGTGTTAGCGACCCTTAAACTCGGCCAGGACGTAACCATCCCTTATAAAACATGTTATACATGTTTTACAACTCAACTTACATGATAGGTCCAACTTATAGAAACATTGTTCGCCATCTCCTATGCGTAGGAAAATAGCAACATTGACACCAACTTCGATCTGTGATCGCATTTGCTTGATGATCATGTTTTTTTTGGAAGCATTCTTATTCAACATTGTATGGTTTTTTTATGTTCTTCAATGCTTTTCTTGAACCCCAGCTGGTTGTTTTTTTTTTTTATTTTTTGAGTAGGAACACATGGCTTGTCGCCTTTGGAGCACACAAGAGTTTAGATTGGGTGAGAGGATGAGTTCTAGAATCATACTTACATGATAGGTTTGTGCTTAACTTTCCTCTTTTCCCTTTTAGCATTCTTGCACTTATGCCATTCTTCTCTTTGTAGATCTTGCGCTTTTGAATGTGTTTTGTCTTCCTTATGTTAAAACCAAGTTTGTGGTGGTTTTATCATGATAGGAAATTCCCATATGACCGTTTATAGCCGTGTTAGGAAGCCAGAAATCAAAAATTACAAATTTAAAGCTTGATTTCCAAAATGGAAAAATTTACGCGGTGGCTAATTAGCGCGCTAATACTTTGGAATTAGCGCGCTAACTGGGGGGACCTCAAACTAATTAATCTCTCCTTTGCCTACTTCTTTCGGTGCATACTCACTTTGGTTGTTGCCCTCGAGATGGAGATTCGAAATGCTTCAAAGCTGCGTTTTACTTATTAAATGAAGTCCTTTTTGTGTATACTTCCAAATTTTGGACCTTTTGTGAGTGTTCTTTTTTTTTTTTTTTGCTTGTTGAACGATAGGTGTGGTTGGTTTTTGTGTATACTTCCAAATTTATGGAGCTTTTGTAATACATTACAACTTTCGGTGGATATATAAATTTTTGGGCTAATTTTGAGTTTCACATTTTTTCCTTCTCTTTTGAATTTTTGTTGATATATATTTTTGATGTATGGATGCGCAATTTGGCTTCTTTGGGGATGTTAGCACCCTCAAGGAGTTGTTGGAGGGTGCGAGCGATGGAGTATGTCATATCGGGTTGTATTTTGATTTTTTAGGTTGGAGAATCGATTGGCTTATGTATCCGTGCCATATTTAAACAAAACAGAAAATTAGAGACGGATTAGCAACGAATTCAAATTTTCCGTTGCTATTCCGTCTCTAATTTTCCGTAAATATTTTTATCAATCACAAACGGATCGAGACGGAAATATTAATTCGTCTCGATTCCGTCTCTAATTAGCAACGGAATCGAGACGAATCGAAACGAATAATCCGTCTCGATTCCGTTTCTAATTAGAGACGGAATCGAGACGACTCTTTGCATTCCGTCTCGATTCCGTCTCTCGATTCCGTTGTCGATTAGAAACGAATCGACACTAATTCATAAATTTATTAATTCCGTCTCTCGATTCCGTTGCTAATCGACAACGGAATCGAGACGAATGCAATTACAAATTTACCATTTCGAAATAAAATCCATTTCTCGTTCGTCTCGTTCGTTTCTAATTTCCGTCTCAAATTCTCGAAACGGATATTTTCCGTCTCTATTCCGTCTCTAATCGAAACGGAATCCATTTTCCGTTTCGATCGTATCGTACGACGGCGTTTTCGAAGACGAACGCGTTCGTCTCTCTCGTTCGTTTCGATTTAATTCGAGACGGAAATTTCAAAATCGAAACGGAAAATTCCGTTTCGATTTGCGATTTTTTTGTAGTGTTTGTTTGATGCATAATGGATTTTCATAGTTTATGAGCCCACATTCCTATTCTCTTAAATATCCACATTAGAAGATCACGATTTTGGTATTAGTGCTTAGGTTTAGATAATTCAAAGAGCAATGGTATGTTAGATGTTTCTCTTTGGTTGTTTTTTAGACTAACTATTGATGTGAATTTGAATCATTCTTTTTCCTTTTAGGGACTTGAAAATGGTTCTATTTATCGCACTTTTCTCACTTGTTTTTCCTTATCATTCTTTTTGCGCTTGTTGGGATCCAGGTTCATGGCTTGTAGGTATGCGTTCATATCTAGAAGCAACCTCTCAACAAATGAAAAAGACTCGATACATTGAACCATTCCCAAACATAGTAATGATTGGGTACCATTCATTGAGTAAGTTTAACACTTGATTCTTTCGTTTGTTTCCTTCTCCTTGCATTTTTATGGTTTTATTAATTTCGGTTTCACCCTTTAGTTTGCATGGATGACTCACTGCTAGAAATTAACTTTCTAATAGCATCTATATGATTGCACTTCTCACTGCTAGAAATTAACTTTATGCGGAATGATTCTAGTTGTTTGATATGAGAATGAACCAAATCGGACCTTCTAAGCTTTTTTTCACAGCCTGCAATGTAAGAGTAAGATATATGATATCAGTTAACAGTTTGATCTATTTGCATAGTTCCATTACTCCGATTAATTGGATAGAATAGCAATGTGGATTTACCATTTAGTTCTCTTTCCTTCGTTTCATCTCATGGTTTTTACATGCGTTGGACCTTATATGCCCTCATAGCCGTTCCTTGTATCCAATTGTTCCTAGTTCTATTTGAGGTTTTAAACCACATCTTGTGAAAACAAGGTCTCTAGTGATACATCGACATCCATGGTTTTGGCAGTGATTTCTAAAAGTTGTAAACAAGTCTTAATTTTATTTTATTTTTATAAGAATAAACTAGTCGACTCTAATTAATTAATTTGCAATTTAGGTTTTATTTTCTTTGTTGTCGAGCATAAATATTTTTCTTTTAATTTTAATTCTTAAACGTAATCATGCATGATAGCTTGTGTATGTTGCGCCTTAAATATTGATCATGAAACATCAAGACTATATATATAAGCATCACAAACCATTGCTATGTTATAGTTTGGAGCGAGAGATAATTTGCTAAATAACACCATGTTCCTTCGGATAATGATGAATTTCTTTTTCTTTATTACTTTATTTATGCTTTGTGTTTATATTCCATAATATTGTTTATATTCCTATTATTGTTTGTATAATTTAGTGATTTTTTTCTTTTTTGATCTTTTTTCGGTGTTTTGTACGAAGTCAAGTATTATTTGAAGCACAATCAACTTTATATAATCTCGGAACACTTCATTTTTTTATTTTTTTTTCATTTAGAACAATTTTTGCTTTTACTTTTGTAGAAAGATACGATATAGAAACTTTTTAGATTGTTTTTGTTGTTTCGTGTACAGTACATTGAGAAAAGATAATGTTAAGATATGATAAGTTTATATAAATTATGTAATATCAATATATTATTTAGCTATGATTTTTATTATATATTGGCAGGTTAAATGTGCTTGGATTGAGACCTATATATGTAAGACTTTAAAAAATAAACAAAAATGAAAATTAGAGACGGAAATAGCAACGGAATCTTTGGATTCCGTTGCTATTTCCGTCTCTAATTTTCATTTATGTAAGATACATAAATCAGAAACAGATCAAATTCCGTCTCTGATCCGTCTCTGATTAGCAAAGGATCAGAGACGGAAATAATCAGAAACGGAATTTATTCCGTTTCTGATCCGTCTCTAAATCAGAAAAGGAATCGCATTCCGTTTCTGATCGAATCAGCGACGACGTTTTCAGAGACGGAATTGATTCCGTCTCTGTTCCGTTTCTGACTGCAATTAGAGACGGAATTTTAACAAATCAGAGACGGAAATTTTCGTTTCTGATTTGCTATTTTTTTGTAGTGTTTGCTACTATTGTGGAGAAGGTGCGGAGTCGGAAGCGTACTGATTACACACTCTATGGGGGTTTCTTATTTTGGGGCAACCAGCTGTGCACTCCTAATTGCAGCCTGAGATTGCTGATTATTAGAGAGTTGCATGGAGAGGGACATGTTGGGCGTGATCACACTTTGCAGCTGGTGCAGGCCTCTTACTTTTGGCCTACCATTCGCAAGGAAGTGGACAAATATGTGCAACGGTGCCGAACTTGCCAGCTTTCGAATGGTACAACAACTAATGCTGGTCTATATATGCCTTTGCCCATTCTAGAACAACCATGGGTTGATATTAGCATGGATTTTGTGTTGGGGGTTGCCTAGAACACAGCTGAGAAATGACTATTTTTATGGTGGTTGACCCTTTTTCCAAGATGGTTCACTTCATCCCGTACAAGAAGACCCCAAATGGTGTAAAGATGGCTCAGCTGTTCTTTCGGGAGTGTATAGATTGCATGGCCTTCCTACCTCGATTGTTTCAGATCGGGACACCAGATTCCTTAGCCATTTATGGCACAGTTTGTGGGTTATGGTGAACACGCAACTGAAATTTAGCAATGCTTATCATCAGCAAACAAATGAGCAAACCGAAGTTGTCAACCGTTCGCTAGGCAATCTTTTGAGGAGCTTGGTGGGTGAGAATGTCAGGAGTTGGGACTTCAAGTTGAGCCAGACAAAATTTGCACACAACCATGCTGTTAATCGAAGTATCGGGTTTAGTCCTTTTCAAGTTGTGTATTCAGTACTACCTCGAGGTCCCTTTGATCTGTTACGAGTGCTAAATAAGACTAGATGGCATGGCGAGGCAGAAGACTTTGTTAGTGGGTTGCAAGAGATTCATCAACCTTTCAAAGATAACTTGCAGAAGGCTGCTGACAAGTACAAACAATATGCGGATCTTAAGAAGCGTCACGTGGAGTTTGAAGTGGGTGACTTTGTATGGGCAGTTCTCACTAAAGACCGGTTCTCTGTGGGTGATTACAACAAATTGTCAGTTCGAAAGATTGGTCCTGTGGAGCTTCTTGAGAAAATTAATCCCAATGCTTAGAGATTGAAGTTGCCAAGTCACATTCGCACGACTGATGTATTTAATGTCAAACATCTTGTTCCTTATTATGGGGATACGTTTGATGATGAAAACTCGAGGGCGAATTCTGTCCACCCTGGGGAGAATGATGAAGTCCAAGAATTAGCTTGTAAATTCTTGGAAAAATATGATGGAAAGATATGACAGGATGGCATTTTGGTAATTTCGATGAAGTTCGGGCATTTGGGTTTCGACGTTCCGGGAACATGGGTTGATTGGAAATGGTGTGGAGATCACGGATCATAGCTATGTCGTTTCTACGACGTTTTTCGGCGAAATTCCATCGTTTCGCCCTCCGAAACGGCAATTTTGCTATTTTAGGAAAGTTTTGTTTAGCTTATAACTTTCATTAGGAATTTCCATTTTTATTGCCATTTGCGGCATTTGTTTCTATTTTCGTCTAGTTTCCAATTTATGGCTTTTAGGGCTTTTTGGAATTTTTACTATTTTTGGCAAATTTTAGGGTTTTGCTATTTAAGCGACCTATTGGATGTAATTCGTAGTTTTTGGCTGGAATAAAAGAAATTTCGAACTTTGGCTTAAGTTCTGACCAAGATCGAGTCGTTCATAAATTCTTTCAACTGGTTTAGAAGATCTCTGCTGCGTCACCTGGTGACTTTTTGGTTATTCTCTCTACTATTTCAATTTTCTTATATATGTATTAAATTAGGGTTTATGTGTATGAGTTTTTTTGTTATTTAGTGTTTAGATTGTCCCTTATATGGATGTTTTCCTTCTTTATCAAGGCGTTCTTCCTGGTGTTCAACCAGCTTTCCTCCCCATCTATCGCGCCCAAGCGGCCTTGATGGTGGTTCAGAACGAGGCTTTATTTGCCTTATGTTATTCTCAAGGAGACCGATCTACATTGTTGTATCTAAGTTGTAATGGTTCTCACAATTACAAGCAATGAATTTCATTGTGTCTTAAAAAAAAAAAAAAAAGAACCAGTTGGTCTCGCATAAGAAGGTGCATCCTTAGTTTAGTTGGAATGAGAATGAACACCCGACCAATGAGCACCATTGGCTTAAGTAAGTTTCACATGAACTTTGACATAGATATATTTATCATAAATTTTCTCTAAGCCAACATTTTGTCAAGACTTCCTAGACAATATTGCATGAATTTTATGTGTTGAAATAATTTACCAAGTATTATATCCTTGTTAATTGAGAATATAGTTGGTTATTGCATAGTTTGAACTAGCCAATCTCTTGAGCTTTGAAATATCTTTAAAAGTTTGTTTTGAACTAAGTTATTCAAATAATTTATCAAGTATATATTTTTTATTAATGGTGCATTATATATATATGTCACGACGATTGCAAAAGTACGCTTTGTAGTTATGTCTTGTACGATCTTCTAGACCAAAAATAAAAAATCAATATGTGACATATAATTTTTCTCATATAATTATAAACGATTAATTATGTTATATTCTTGATTTTTATAATATAAATAATACTATAAATTTGAGTTGATAGTGGGTAAGCCTTGTCCCCAGTAAAGCTAAACGTTGAAAGGGAGACGGGTTATCTCGTTCGAGGAGGAGTGATTGCTAAGTAAACTTTGTCTCTCCACCCAACCCGAGGGTTGTCCCACCAACTCATACAAGTAGTACATTTTGTTTATCAAATAATCAAGTTATGAACATATATTTAATTATATATTATGTATTTTTACATAAAAAGGGGTAAACTATTTTATATTACCTATGTTTTCAAAATATCATTCAACAATTGTCGAATTTGTTGCCTTGGTATTACTAACAAGAATTACTTTTCATGGCAATTAAATATATGCTACAATTAATGAATAAAATATCTATGCAAGGCTATGTGTCAAGCACAATCGCTCGTGAATATATCTTTAGAGATTTGATAATAAGTGAATATTTCATTTTATATATCATTTCACCTTATTGAGCTATATATATAAATACCAAAAAAGGTAATGCTCCAAAAAGCTCAAAAATGAGCTGTTGGGTCTTAAGCTACAAAATTTAATCACTCAAATATTAATTATAATTTCGCAGTTTTAATTGCCTCTATGTTGAGGCTATGTGGAAATATGATTGATGAGAGAATAATAAGAAGGTCACGTACCCCGCCTCGATTTATTACTGCAACAAACATTGCGTGCATATGTCAATTCAATAAATATTAATGATTGATTTTCTTGTCTCATGGTAAACGTCCATCCATAAAAAAAAAGTGACAATTTTTGTTTTTCATATATATAGCGCCAACTAGTTCTCTTTGGTATCGAATCACCAAGTGATAAACGTCTCAGAGACAAATGGTAGCTCAAAGTTTGATACGTCTCACAGACAACTGACGTTGAGGGTTGAGTCGCTGAGTTATATTCGTGTGGCCAACTAATTACCAATTAATTTGAAATTAAGGATTTTTGTTGCTATTGTCGTGCTGTTATCCACCCTGCCAAAGAGAGAATATATGATCAACTAGTCAGAGTATGTATCAAGAATAGAATATTTCCGTCTTTTTCTCTACTTTCGGCAAGAAAGAATCCAATCCGCAATGCGTATTCCATCTCCCTTTACATACGGCTCTACAGTTCAATGTCATTGCCAGGAACGTCCCTGTGGCACAAAAATCCAACCAACCTTCCATTTTTGATAAATTGATTGCCTATACAATTGAGGAAAATTCGTGATCACAAGTATGTGATTCTGCATCGGAAATATGTATACATTTAGTTCAATGTCATGGCCAGGAACGCCCAGTGGCACAAAAATTTATACAAACTTCCATTTTAAATAAACAAATCGATTGCATAGATAATTGTGGAAAATTTGTGATCACAAGTACATGATCCTGCATGCATTAGAAATATATCTATAATACTCCATCCGGTCATTTATATACGTCGTTCAAGCAAAAACTTCGTGTGTCAAAATTATAAGTCGTTTTCGAAATTCAAGAGTATATTTATTGCATTTTTACCCATTTTACCCTTGTACAATTTGAACATTTATGATTCTTCAATTCTTTAATTCATGAATGTCAAAGGACATATATGTAAATTACACTCGTAATTAAAGCTGTCTTAATTCTTGTGTCCCTACCTTAAACGACTTATATAAATGACTAGAGGGAGTAAGAGTTAGTTCAATTAGTTCTATGTCATTGCCATAACGCCCAATGACACAAAAATCTAGACAAACTTCCATTTTAAATAAACAAAAAATCTTTTAGTACTCTTTGAGTCCAGTCTCATATGGCTTTTTACTAGTAATTTATGACACTTTGATGACCCCTTCTCAAATTAGGACACCGCCCGGACTAATCCCATTATTAAGCCCAAGTCTCACCATATATGACATGCAGTCTACCTTTTCAACAACCTTATTACTTACCAATTATTTAGTTTTCAAATAGATGTAAACATATACCTCTCCTATGAAAATTCATAAATCAAAGTTAATTAAAATTTACTAACTTAAAAGTTATGCAGCCGAAGCCTTAACGAATTAACTAGCGAAAGCTTATTAACATGTAATCTACCTTTGCAGAAAAATCAAGAAATAAATATCACATGCATATATATAATGAAACGAAGATATATAACATAATGTGTCTAGTCAAGGTACTACTTACTCAACCCATAATATATAACCCTATAAGTATACCATATACATATAAAAATAATACATCAAAATCAAACCTAAGAAATCTGCAGTGCTCCACCGGCTCAGAGGTAGTCGCCTATCTTCTCTTTGTCTGACCTGCTACTCGATGGATCTGCACCCACCATTACAAACTAGACGGTGAGTACTTGAAAATAGAAAGTAATACTGAGAGACATTTGTTCACATTCCCGATTATGCAACAAGTATCAAAAAACATAATAATAATAATAATAATAGCAACTATGTTGAAGAATATCATGTAAAGAGATACTTTAGTTAAACAAAATGAAACTGACACTAGGCTAAGTAGTAATGATCTAAGGCTGGTCGGCCGTGATCTTCATTACATCAGCCTTTCCACTATACAAGGATGGAGCTATGCTCTACATCTCTGTGAAGGTCATACTAACATGGTACAGTACGCCTTTATAATTATCCTAAATGTCAATCACAGAGATGTATACTTGCCAACAATTTCGAGTCTTACAACTTGTGAAGTTACCCAAGTCATGCGTACCAACAACCTCGAGTCTCATACCCTATGCGTTTCCCAAGATAGTGGATGTAACGACTCGTTACATTAAGCTGGTGATTAGTACTAATCCAAATCCTAATTAACCCGGTTTAGGCTTGTGGTTAAGTTCAGCATACCTCGATTAGTGTGTGCGTGCGTTTGCAAGATGTATGGTGTTGTATGAATTGTTAAATCAATTTATATATAGGTTGTCGTATAATACAAAAATCATACACAAGCGTATAAAACGTAAAATACCCAATAAACAAAGGTTTACCGAGACACCAAGTGTGACGAGGGAGTCGTGACACAAGTGTGCACGATCAAGGACACTTGTAGGCACGTCTAGTAAGTTGATTGGTGAATACACTATATATATTTATATGTTTTTAAATATATAAATATATATTGGAAAAAAAAAGAATATTGAAAATATATGGATTATCGAATCGTCTCGAACAAAGTGTAAGTGCTTAATGTGTCAAATTATGTGTCAGTTTAAGGAGTGTCACTTTAACGCATCAACCACACGATCGATCTTGAGATAGCGCAGTGCGTATCTCAAGAAAGATCCATATATATAAACAAACGTTGATCGTTATCAATTCATCTCGACAATTCGAGAGGTTTGAGAGAGTCGATTTCGATTCAGATCTAAGGGAGATCATTCCGAAAGCCGAATTCAATCAAGTCGTGGAGCTTAAACGGATTAGAAGCTAGTGATCATCACTTTGGTAAGTTTGATTTTCAAGTTTGTTGAAGTTCAATTTGGTGGTGATGATCGAAATTTGTTGAATTGAGGTTGTTGTTGATTTAAATAAGTTTATAACCTCATTAAAGGTCATCTCAGATTGATTAGGAGTGTAATTGTTGAGTTTTGATGTGATTTGGATCGAATTGGATTAGTAGAGATATCTTGTTGTTGCAGGTCTGGTGCACATAGCGTGCTAGGCACTGGCCATAACGTGCTACGCATACTGGGGTAGATGACTGACATATGGATAGCGCGCTATCCATGTCATGTAACGCTCTACCAGACCCCTGAAACCAACAACTATGGTATGTTTTATGAATAATTTTTGGGGGAGTTAGGGACTGGTCTAGGGGTTCTAAATGTAGTATAATGAACCTATATTGATCCCAAAATGATTGGTGATAGGTTGAAGAACACCGAGGAAGAGTGAGATGACAGAAAAGTTAAGAAATTTAGACGGAGACTTAAACCCGAGGTAAGTATGGATTCGCTTATTTATAAAAAATTGCTTAGCTATTTAGTATATATAGCTCATGTAGTTGTTGGATTGAAACGGGGGATTATGTACACTGTGATGGTTTTTCTAATGAACAGAAAACAATGTCTAATATGATCCACGAGTGTAACTCCTCAGGGCTGAGACCAGGTTGTATAGTAGTTGGGTTGATCTCTCGTTTATACGTAACTTCTACTCAATTAATAGGTTGCGTGGGTTACATATTCACTAGAGGGTTTAAGATAGAACCATTAGGCATTAATCGATTGGCTAAACATAATATATGTGTGGTGTGATAGTTTAGCACTCGTTTTAATGGCACCAGTGGGTAATCTACCCTAGTTTTATAAATAAAATGGGAATCACAGTATAATAGTCCAAAGACATTTGCTTCATATTCGTTTATGTATTGAATTTATATGCTTTCCATATTCTTGTTAGATATCATTGGTGCATGTTGTTATAGCATGATATCCTTGAATAATATAAGGAATGTTGATGATTAGTGTGAATACCAACTTACTGAGCAAGTTGGAGCACTCACTTCAATTAATAATACGGGTAGATCTGACAAGCGCTACAACTATGAAATAGAGAAGTTATAGGAGTTTTGAACTTCTCTTCGACGTAATGACTTCCTCTAGTCTTATATACAAACAACAACAACAACAACAACAACATAGCCTCAGTCCCAAATTAATTGGGGTCGACTACATGGATCAAACTTTTCCATTATGCTCGATTAAGTGCAATTGATGGGGAGCTTTACAAACTATTCAAATCCCTTTTAATTAATGCATCCCATGTTAACTTTGGTCTGCCCCTACCTCGTCGAATTTCTACAGTTTCTATTGAGTCAAGTTTTCTAGTTGGGGCATTTGTAGGCTATCTTTCCAGGTGACCAAACCATCGCAACCGCTCTTCCCTAATCTTTGTATCAATTGGTGCTACTCCTACTTGTCTTTGAATTTCTATATTTCTTATTCTATCTTTATGAGTTTTACCACACATCTACCTAAGCATCTTCATTTCTGCTACGTTCACTTTATGTAATTGTTGTTGCTTTACGACCCAACATTCACTTCCATAGAGCGTAGCTGGCCTAATTGCGGTCCTATAAAATTTTCTTTTTAACTTAGTAGGAACATGTCGATCACAAATCACCCATGTTGCACTCTGCCATTTCTTCCATCCAGCTTGAATTCTATGTGTGACATCATTTTCAATGTTACCATCATTTTGTATGATTGATCCTAGGTATCTAAAGTGGTTTACCTTGGGAACTTCTACTTCCCCTAATTTTACTACTCCGTCATCTCGATGTATAGTGTTTCCAAACTCACAGTGCATGTATTCAGTTTTCGTCCTACTCAACTTAAAGCCTTTAGATTCTAATGTATTCCTCAAGAGTTCTAATTTCCTATTCACTTCATCTTTAGTTTCATCCACTAAGATAATATCATCTGCAAATAGCATACACCGTGGTATATCCTCTTGAATATGTCTAGTTAGTTCATCCATAACTAAAGTAAATAGATATTGGCTTAAAGTCAATCCTTGATGTAGTCCTATCGTAAAGGGAAATTCTTTTGTAGCTCCTCCAAATGTCTTTGTACTCGTTACTACTCCATCATACATATCCTTAATAGTGTTTATGTATCTAGCATGCACTATTTTTCTTTCTAGAACCCACCAAAGAACATCTCTAGGGACCCTATCATATGCTTTTTCTAAATCTACGAAAACCATATGAAGATATTTTTTTCTTTTTTCTATATTTTTCTAACAATTGTCTTACAAGGAAAATCGCCTCCATAGTTGACCTCCCAGGAATGAAACCAAATTGGTTCTCGATATTGTTGTTTCTCTCCTTAGCCTATTGTCAATTATCCTCTCCCACAATTTCATAGTGTGACTCATAAGTTTAATTCCCCGGTAGTTTGAGCAACTTTGAATGTCTCCTTTATTTTTGAAGATTGGCACAAGCGTGCTTCTTCTCCAATCCATTGGCATCCGTTTTGATTTTAAAATTTTATTGAAAAGTTTTGTTAACCATGCATTTCCAAACCTCTATGGGTATTTCATCTGGGCCACATGCTTTCCCTATTTTCATTCTTTTCAATGCATCTTTAACTTCTACAATTCTAATATTGCGTGTATAGTTTACATTTCTTTCTTAGTGTGAGTTTTCATCTATTATAGTATCGACTTGGCCATCATTAAATAAACTATCGAAGTAACTTCTCCATCTCTCCTTAATATCCTCCTCGCGCGTTAAAACATTTTGATTTTTGTCCTTAATACTTCTTACATGACTTAGGTCTTGTTTCTTTTTATCTCTTAATTTGGCTAGCCTATATATATATATATATATATTTTTCGCCATCTCTATTACCTAACCTTGTATATAGATCTTCCATGAAATTTGTTTTAGCTTGACTAACTACTTTTTTAGCTTGGTTTCTAGCTTCTCTATATTGATTGTACGCATCTTCATCTTGACACTTAGGTATTTTCCTATACATCTCTCTTTTAGTCTTAATTGCTCGTTGGACATCCTCGTTCCACCACCATGTTTCCTTCTTTGGAGGTCCCAAGCCCTTAGATATACCTAATATGTTTGATCCCACCCTCCTTATGCAACTACTCATTTCTAGCCACATTGTATTAGCATATAAGTCAAGATTCCAAACATTTTCCTTTAGTAGTTTTTCTCTAAACTCTACTTATTTACTATGTTTTAGGTTCCACCACTTTATTCTAGGGTCGCTAACTCTTTTATTCATATTATTCCGTTGTGTTAGCTTAATATCAAGTACTACTAACTTATGTTGGGTAGTAAGTGCTTCACCAGGTATTACTTTGCAATCTCTACATAGTTTTCTACCTATTTTTCTTGTTAAAAGAAAATCTATTTGACTCTTGTTATGACCACTACTAAAAGTAATTATATGCGACTCCCTCTTCCTAAAACTAGTATTTGCTAAGACAAGATCATATGCTGAAGCAAATTCTAAAATTGATTCTCCTTCTTCATTTCAATTACCGTAACCAAAACCTCCATGAACTCTCTCAAACCCATCGTTACTTACCCCGACATGCCCATTTAAATCTCCTCCAATAAAAACCTTTTCATCTAATGGTATACTCTGCATAAATCCATCCAATATCATCCCAAAACTTGCGTTTGATGCTCTCGCTTAATCCTACTTGTGGTGCATATGTGCTAAGTATGTTAATTTTTTCGTCTCCAATAATTAATTTAACTAGAATCAATCTATCTCCCATTCTTTTAACCTCTACGACCTTATCCTTATAATCATTATCCACCACAATTCCTACTCCATTGCATTTTCTATCTATACCAGTGTACCACAATTTAAACCCTGTGCTTCATATTTCTCTACTCTTTTCTCCTACCCATTTTGCCTCTTGGAGGCAAAAAATATTGACTCTCTTTCTAATCATGGTATCTACTAGTTCTATTGACTTCCCCATAAGTGTTCCTATGTTCCATGTTCCTAAACGAATTTTTTCTCCCCTTCGTATTTGTTTTTCTTTTCTATTTCCATTTTGTCTAAAAGATCTAGTGTTCGTATCTATAATTTTGTTTTTGTTTTCATTTTTGTTTTTGTTTTTGTTTTGAACTAGCTTCTTTACCCACACCTGTCCTTTGCGTGGGAACCCTTGCTCATTTTTCTTCACATCCGGGCGACAATGTGAAGGGACTAGCTTCTTTACCCACACACGTCCTATGTGTGGGAACCCTTGCTCATTTTTCTTCACACCCAGGCGGCGATGTGAAACACACCCTTGCTCATTTCTCACTACACCCGGGCTCCGATGCAGCGCATCGCTAGGTGGGAACGCCCCAACGTTTATATATGTTTGATCCATTTCATGAAAAGTGACAAAAGTTTTACGCTGGCTGTCAACCTATCGCAACCCTCCCCCATTTCTTAAGAATGGAAAATGAGCCTGGGGCCTCCCTCCCTCACTTTTCGGGTATGAAAAGTGAGTTTGGGACCTCCCTTACCCATTTTTCGGTATGAAAAAATGGGCGTCAGAGTCCTCCTCCTTTATCCAGACTCAGGACCGGGTATGTAGCGCATATAGTGTACAACATAGGTGGAGTATTGTAATATCACATGGGATGAGTGATTTATATAACCGAAGTTTATTCTAGTTTTGTTTTAATACTATATATCATATTTTAATTATCGAAAAGGTTTTAAATTTCCGCTGCGTATATATTGTGTTTTATTTCGATAATCGATATATAGTACTGCTTATAAGGTGTAGGTGGTAAGGTTGCTGGCTCTAGTTAAGTTTGGTAAGGGTAATCTGGGCTTACTTAGGGTTTCAGGCCGGGTATCGCCCTAATCCGGTTAGGGGATGCTACAGTGGAGAAATCCCGATTACCTTGGAAAGTTTAGCGACCTCCATATGTCAGACGAATTTCTATCATAAAATGACCTAAATATAAGAACCACTTTCATATTCAAAGAACAACACGATATTGGAATCCAACTAATACAATTGCATAACTAACGCACAAAGGATATATATTCACAACACTACGTAAAAACTACTTAATAACATGATATTTCAGTGACCACAAGTAATAACAGTCAATAATGATATAGTACATGAATTGGGGTCAATGAAATCATTTTATCAACAAACTATGTCATGAAACAACCTCATGTAATGAGAATGAACAACAAGTCATGGTACATGAAGTACAAAGGCAATTCGGTCCAAATGAATAGAAATGAACATATGCATACAAATGAAATATAAAGAAATTTCTCAATCAGTTTACTTACCTACCACATAATTTCCTATGCTACTCCGGCCTCTCAATGCCTCGAAACTCGTGTTTGAGCTCCCAAAATAATTCTTTGAGTTCTTGACATCACATTATATGTTTTGAGTGTGTTTGAACCTTTACCTAACATATTAGATTCACATATAGTGTTTAAAGACTTCTTCAGACTTGCTAGTTTTTTTTGCTACCATAGCATGTAGCACGCTATGTGTTGCATAACCCAGAATTCTGCAATTAAAATTCTAAGTTTTCTCAAACATAGGCTATGTTGATGCCTTAGGAACCCTCATACACACCTCTAGAGTTCCAAGACACCATTTACAACATAAAACAACAACCAACGATCATCGAATTCATTAATTCATTGAATTTAACTAAGTTAAGGGAGTAGAGAAGTTACCTAGCTAGTTAAAACCAGCTGAACTTGATTTTCTTATCCATCAAACCACTGATTCCTAGCTGTTCTTCTCCTTCTCCTGCGGTTATTCACTCCAGCAAACCATTACTTCTTGATTAAGAAATGGAATGATAGTGTATGTGAGAGGTGCTTGAGTTGATCAAGCTTACATAGTTAAGTTGGATATGATTGAATGATAGCCCTTGATCACTTGTGCATCTCAAAACCTAACTAGTGGACCTCCTACTAACACATGTCCACAAGTTCATGCTTAAGTGCGACCAAACACTAACTCCGTTGGTGTTAAAGCATTTCAACCCGTGTCTCGAGACATTAAGTTCGCCGTGTGCCAGAGGTGATGGAGTTCTACAACACAATTATGAAGAAACGCAACAAGGCAGGTAACAAAAACATATTTCAAGGAATCATTCAAGCATTTGCAACTGTAAGGAACATGATTAGAGAGATTGATAACTGATCGACCTAAAGTTTCACTTATCCTTTTAATATTTAATTTATCCAGCAGAAACTAATCGAGAATGGATTACATGATCTTTTAAATTGAAAATCTCTTTTTTGGTTAAGCAGTCTATTAAATTAGACATTTTTATACTAGTTCGGAGTTGATAACATGTGTATCTTAGTCCATGTTGTAAAGAAGCAACCATTAGACATGCCTTTAGAAGGACGAATAAGCGAAGCTTTAGTTGAAGTTGGGTCATTTATCACCCTAGCTAGTTTATCTAAGATTTAGGCATTTACAGTTGGAAGTTTTATTTCTCTGCATGCATGTCGAGTATTCTATATGTTTGCAGGTCAGAAGTTCTTTTTAAAAGGTTAATTTTTTTTGTCTGTAACCTGTGAAGTTCTACAGAATTCTAACTTATATCTATTGTTTTGCAGTTGGTTGTTATCCTGGACTTTTTTTTGCAGGTCACTACTTTCGTCACTTTGGCAATTTTTGACTTCTTAAGGAAAATTAATGCAGTTGCTATAGAGAGGGGCCATTTTCTCTCCCTTCGTGATTTACATATTCGTTGCTCTCCCAATATGAAAACACTGCCTCATCAGCTTAACATATCACAAAGATTTACATATTCGTGGCTCTCCCAATATGAAAACACTGCCTCATCAGCTTAACATATCACAAAGCTGAAGATCCTTGTGATAATCAACTTTGATGGTTTGGTAGAATTGCTAGAGTGGATTCATAACCTTGCTTCACTTGAAAGCTTGTACATTTTTTACTGCACAAATTCGATCCATCTACCTTCCGATCTCACCTCGTTAAGATACTAATAAGATTAACTTATGAGTTAAAATCTAACGCTACATGTATGTTATTAATCTTTCTTGTTTAACTAGCCTCTACTAATGCATTTTTGTAAACCTTTGCAGGTTGATTGGGAGGATGAGAAAAACTGCTTCCAAACAATTATAGCTTCCCTTAGAAACTTCTATGTTGTGCACCCTCATTTGCTTCCTAATCCGGAAAGCGAAGAAGATTTGTGGTTCTACAAGAAGATCAAAGAACCAGGGACTAGTGAAGATCCTAAAAAAGACTCAAATGCTTTAGGTATGGATCTTCACCTCATATTTGATATACTTCATATATGATTTATTTTGTAGGTATGCCTGGTATGACTACTTTTGTGAGTTTAAATGAGCTTTGCTGCCCCAAGAAAGGGGAAAGTGGATGAAATCCAACACACCTATGTCCCAGTTAGAAAAATCAAACTTCATGTTGCAGAGTTGGGAATGGTAAATCCTTAAACCATATACAAACAAATCTCAACACATAAATGCTAATTTTGAAGTAGACTTGTATTATGTATATTTGATAATTGATATATAATTTATGTTAAATGCACACTCTGAAATTGCATGGCAGTGAATATTACACACTAGATACTATTTGTTTTAATCTGTAGAATCATTTTAGTTTCACTGTGTTTAGTCTTGTTTTTAACCTCTTAAATGTTTTAATATGGAATTATTCTTATTTTTATAGTGAGAAATATGTTTTTAATATGAGAAACATGCTTTTGTTGCTAGAAATAATTCGCTCGAGTTTTATCTTATTTTGTTTCAGCTCAATGCACTAAGCAATTTATTAGAATTTTATTAGAAATTTGCTACTTGCTAGAAATAATTCTTTTTGAAATTTTATTAGAAATTTCACCTCGTACTCTAATTATAGGCATAGACCAGTGATTGAAAAGGAAATGCTAAAGTTGAGGTAAGTTTGCTCTTCCCAAAATGACTCGAAATTTCTCCACATGACCTTATTAAATGTGTAAATTCACAAATGTTTAGTTTAGTTAACAGTTATAAGCTTAATAAAGTTGTTTAATGCCTTTGCAATTTCTATTGTTGAATAAATTTTGCTCATTTTCTTGTTTGTTTTGTTGTTCATGTTTCTCATCTGGGTATTGAAGAAATCCAGATTTCTCATCTGGGTTTTGAAGACATCCAAGAAGGAAGTTCTACTGTTTGTTGTTTTTTTAAAAAAAATTAAGAGCCCTTATAATAACGGTTACCATTATTAAAGGCTATTAAAGCCTTTCCTTACTATGAATAACCGATAGGAATTGAATTGGATATCAACAATATAATAACGGTTTAAAACTGTTACGAAAAGCCTTAAAACTGATATAAAAGCCTTTAATAACGTTTTAAAACCGTTATTAAAGGTATTTTATGTACTAGTGCGCATTTATGGGAGCCGTCATGAACGCATTGAGATATCCACTACACGTGTTATATATGCACTAAAAATAATTATGCGCACACCTATTTTTAGTGATGCCTGGACGCCAAGTCACAGGGGTGTCATTTTAGCATTTTCCTCATCTCCATGTATTTATCTGTGGACCAACACATATACAAAAAATATGCCAATAATGTACTCTTCACCGTGCTTGTATGCATCTAGAACTTGCACATATATGGACCACAAATGCACTGCAATATTGTTGTGCTCTATAAGAAAGGCTAGCTCCTTCCTCACTCTTCATCACCTCTAACTAGTACTATTCGCAACTACATTCATTGTGAGCCAGCCAATTTAATCGAGAAACATATATGGCTCAATTGACTCGTCCTCATCAACATGTGCTTGAAGTAGAGTACGAGGTGAAATGGGCAGCTAACAAGTTCTATAACTTCCTTAAGAACAATTTCTCTATGCTCCCCAAAATCTTTCCTACCATTAACAAGAGAGAAGTGGTGGAAGGAGACGGAGAGAGCGTTGGCAGTGTCACAAGATGGGAATGCCTACTCGGTATACATATATTTATACATATATTTATACAATATATATATCATGCATATATAATTTTTTTTATGACTATATATATGTTTTTAGAAATAAGGAAAATTTATTTTATATAATTCAACACAAATACTAGGCCTATTGGCTTGGAGGCCCAGCCCCACTCGAGCCTATTAAGAATGGGTAGGGCTTGGAGTAGCCTTTGTGATTAAAGCTCAAGCCTATCTGGGCCTGAATTAATTTAGGTTGGGTTTGGGAAGACTTCTAAAGCCTGCCATGTTGATGTCAATATAATGATTTGATTCATGATCTACTACGACATATTCGTATAACCAACATATTTTTTTGACTTCACTGAGACATCTTTTCAAAATTTGTCTTTTGACAAGTAATACCTCGTTCATCTTACCAAATCCAGATGACTTGATTGTATAAAATAGGATTATTTAACTATAAAGCAATTATATATACAAATCAACCAAGTAGCAGCTGGTACATTAGTTTTGTTCCAAGAGAGGGTAAAATTAAGTAAGGGCATACGGGGCAAGAAAATTTGGTTTCTTTCGTATTAGAAAAAGTTATTCTACATCATATACATATTTTAATTTGATATAAAAGCACTAAAAACGTATGTTACTAAGTATATCATAAGTGACCATTCATTAAAAAAAATTTATATCATAACCTTTGCCTTAGTTCAAAGCTATAATGCTCTCCTTTCTCACTGTACCGCAGTACCCCTTGCGAGTTGTTTCCTGGTTATAATTTTTTTTAGTAATCATGGGTATCGAGACAATTTATGACTAGCCCCGCCAGTGGCCCGACGTTTGGTTGTCGTGGCGAATCTTTGCCCCGGGTTTTTTTGTTATAAATCTAGCTCTTAATTTGTATTGAATATTGATGATATATGTTGAAGTGACAAATTAATTGCAGGGCCAACGTTCTTGTCGGAAAGGAAAAGATAACCAAGATAGACGACGCGAACATGTCATTTACTAACGAGTTAATGCAAGGTTCAGATGCGCTGAAGACCCTGAAGAGCATCGCATTCAAAACCAGTGTCATTCCAAAGGCTACTGGAGGAAGCGTACTGAAATGGAGCATCATCTATGAGAAGCTGAACGAAGCCGATGCTTCCGACCCATATCTTTACATTGATTTCTGCAAGGGCATGTCTGCCGCGTTTGATTCTCACTTCCGCAACACTAACTAATTAAGGCGGTAGTGGTAATCAATATCGAAACCGAAGATTAAGAACACAATTAGATGAATTGGACTACTCTTTCTCATTGATGATTGCTAATTATATACAAGATCGCAAATTAACCAACTGAATACAAGATAAACACCAGAATTACAAGCTAACTATGAGGATACTAAATTGCTAGTAATTAGGAGATAAGATAGGAATGACAACAACTAATGTATCTAATATATATATCTTAAGATCAACAACTAATTGATTATTATAGATCAGAACATTAGAGATGATAGACTTCAACACTCCCCCTCAAGCTAAACAGCATAAATGTTTATGAGGTTGAGCTTGCTGCATAAGGAATGGAATGATATCTTCTGAAGCGCCTTTGTGAGGATGTCTGCTACTTGATGCTTAGAAGGAACATAGTGTAGATTGATAAGCTTGCTATCAACCTTCTCACTGATGAAATGACGATCCACCTCAATATGTTTTGTGCGATCATGATGGACAGGGTTAACTGCAATACTCAGGGCTCTTTCATTATCAAATGTAGATGAACAGGGTCGTTACTTGATATGTTGAGACAGTTTAGGACCCTTTTTAACCAGAGACCTTCGCAAATTCCATGAGCTAGAGCTCGATATTCTGCTTCTGCACTACTCCGTGAAACAACTGATTTTTCGTGAAGAACAATCCTTTCCCTGGACTTCCCTTGAGATATCACATAATTCGAAATACGGCTTCCATATGAGATTCCTTGGGATGACTCATGAACCTACTGACTAAACTTACAACAAAACCAATATCGGGTCTGGTATTTGCTAAGTAAATCAATTTTCCTACGAGCCGTTGATAACGTCCTTTGTCCACATCAGCTTCCTCTTCCTTAGCATCAAACTTTAAATTAGGCTCCGTTGGTGTCTCTGATGGTTTGCACCTGAGCATTCCAGTCTCTTCCAAGAGATCCAGAGTATACTTACGTTGAGACGCTGAAATTCCTTTATGAGATCGTGAGACTTCCATTCCCAAGAAGTATTTCAACTGCCCAAGATCTTTCGCTTCAAATTCCATGGCTAACAATTGTTTCAACCTGATAATCTCTCTTTCATTCTCACCAGTTATTACAATATCATCAACATATACACTTAGGATTGTGATCTTTCCATCGGTGTCATGTTTAGAGAATAAGGTATGATCAACTTGACTTTGAGAATAACCAATCATTCTTAAATACTGCAGAGAACCGACTGAACCAAGCTCGAGGACTTTGTTTTAATCCATACAAAGATTTCTTAAGCTTGCAGACTTTCCCTTTTAAGTGCCGATCCTCAAAACCTGGGGGAATGTCCATGTAAACTTCCTCTGAGAGATCTCCATTTAAGAATGCATTCTTCACATCAAGTTGATGAAGTGGCCAGTCTAAGTTTGCAGCTAGTGAGAGTAGCACTCGAATTGTGTTCTGCTTGGCAACTGGAGCAAATGTCTCCTGGTAATCGATTCCATAAGTCTGAGTATAGCCTCTTGCAACTAACCGAGCCTTTAGTCTCTCAACTGAACCATCTGCATTGTGCTTCACATTGAACAACCATTTACATCCAGCTGTTCTTTTCCCAGGTGGTAGAGTGGTGATCTCCTAGGTATTGTTCTTTTCCAAAGCCCCGATCTCCTCAAAAGTTGTCTTCTTCCACTCTGGTGATGCTAGAGCTTCCTGAACTGTTCTAGGAATGCTGATTTTATCAATGTTAGAAACATAAGCTCTATATTTTGAGGAAAGCTTACCATAATAGATGAAATCTTTCATCTGATATGGTATATGAGTTCTCTTAGTTCTTCTCAAGGCAATAGGCATCTCATCAACATGTAGATTCTCATAATTCTGAGAGGAATTTGAATCAGACATACCTTATTTATGGTTTTCATTTGACAGTGGAGTTGAGGCAGATGATTGACAATCTTGAGGTTGAGTATGTGATGTATCTGAGTCTGAGAGGGATCTGGTGGAGTTGATTGTAAAGGACTGATATGATCGAGTTGGATATTTGTAGGAAAGTATGTGACACTAGTGTTCTCCCCCTCACATAGATACTGATTTTGAGATTATGACAGTAAATTCTCCCCCTGAATCGAAGAATTAGGATAGAAAGACTTGTTTTCAATAAATGTAACGTCCATAGTGTGAAAAGATTTTCGCAAAGATGGGGAATAACATTTATATCCTTTCTTAGTTGGAGAATAGCTTAAAAATATGCATTTTAAGGATCGAGGAGCTAGCTTACTTTGATCATAAAGATGGACAAATGCAGTGCAACCAAATAATTTTAGAGGGATGTTTGAAAGAAGTTGTGTATGAGGAAAACTGTGTAGCAAAGTTTGACAAGGTGTTGCAAAATTCGATACTCGTGAAGGTAATCGATCGATAAGATAGGCTGCGGTGAGGACTGCTTCACCCCAATATTGTTGTGGAACATGTGTGGTGAACATGAGGGAACGAGCAACTTCTAGTAGGTGTCTGTTTTTCCTTTCAGAGATGCCATTTTGTTGCGGTGTTTTGACACATGAGCTAGTGTGTACAATGCCATGAGTGCTAAAGTAATCACCTAATATGGAGTTGAAATATTCACGTCCATTATCAGAGTGAAAGATTTGTATATTGGTTTGGAATTGAGTTTGAATCATGACATGAAACTGTTTTACTAGGTTGCAAGCCTCTGATTTATGTTTCATAAGAAAGACCCAAGTGAGCCTAGTGTGATCATCGACACACAAGAGAAACCATTTTGCATTTGTAATAGTTGAGATGTTTGAAGGACTCGGCACATATGAATGTCTAGTATGCTTAGACAATTGACACACATCACAATTCAAAGAATGGATATCTTTATTTTTAAATAAGGAAGCAAACAGTTTAGAGAGATACACGAAGTTAGGATGACCAAGTTGAGAATGTAACAACATGATTTCTCTATCTGACTTATTGAATTGTGAGACCAGCAAGGAATGTGAAGGAGATGAATGTTGGAGAAGATACAAGCCAGACTTTAATTCAGCACTGCCAATCATCTTCCCCTAGTCCCTGTCTTGAAAAACACAAGAATCGTCTGTGAATTGAGTTAGGCAATTCAAATCTCTATTTAGCTTATGAACAGACAGTAAATTGCAATCCAATTAGGGAACTTAGAGCACAGAGTTGAGTTGTAAAGCATATGAGATGTTCACTGTTCAAATGCCTAAAACAAATGAGATGGAACCATCGGCTATAATGACTGATATCGACTTGGTACATAGTGAGTAGGAGGTAAATGAATCACGATTACCAATCATATGATCAGTGGCTCCTGAGTCTACAATCCAAGAGGATGTGTAGGCTGTTTGAGAGAGAAAATCCATAAGGAAAGTACCTCCTTTGATCATGAAAGCATTTCCATTTGTAGGAGAATTCTGAGAAGCTTGTTGAGACTGGCTGATCAGACTTTGTAGTAGCTCTAATTGATCCTTGCTGAACGGTGGAGCAGAGACGAGATTTCCCCTAGATTCTTGATCGGAAGAGGCTTTTCGAGGCTTCCAATCAGCTGGTTTCCTATGGATTTGCCAGCAAGTGTCACGAGTGTGTCTTGGTTTGTTGCAGTGATCGCAGTAAGGCCGTTTACTGTGCTTCCTAGTAGTGGAGACTTTAGCGGCATGATTGTCACTGGAGATGGAGAGTGCAGAGCCATCAGAAATTGCACTTGGTGTGGTAGAGTCTCCCAACATGATCTTCCGCCGACTCTCTTCGTATCTAATCACTGAGAAGGCCTCCCTGATTGAAGGCAATGGCTTGGTGCTAAGGACTCTACCCCGAGCTTCATCAAGGTCTTTGTTGAGTCCAAACGAGAATTTGAATACCCTCTTAGTCTCGACAATGGATCTATAGAGTTTTCATCCTCCGGACACTTCCACTTGTGAGTGTCTATATGATCAATTTTCTGCCAATGTCGGGTTAGCAAGCTATAAAATTGTGTGACTGAGAGATCACCTTGTTTAAGTTCATGAAGAACACTTTCAGTTTCAAAGATCTTTGATGTATTCTCAGAACCGGAGAATGTGATCTTGGCTGCTTCCCGATTTCAGCAGCTGTAGCATAGAGCAGAAAGTTCTCACCAATTTCAGGGGTCATGGAGTTGATGAGCCACGACATTACCATATTGTTGTTGGCCTTCCAAGATTTAAAAGCAGGGTCATCTTCCTTTAAAGCAATTGCCGATTCTGAGAGAATATCATCTTTGCTCTTCCCACAGATTAACATAAGGACTGATTGGGACCAATGCAAATAGTTTTGGCCATTGAGCTTATGGTTTGTAATATGAGCAAAAAAAGGATCGGGAATGGGAGAAGATGAATGTGGTTGTGAGGATGAGGAGACTTCATTGGAGGAAGAAGAAGTGAGTCCATGGATCTTATTTCCATATTTCGCCATGGCTCTGATACCATGAAGATTAAGAACTCAATTATATGAATTGGACTACTCTTTCTCATTGATGATTGCTAATTATATACAAGATCGCCAATTAACCAACTGAATACAAGATAAACACCAGAATTACAAGCTAACTATGAGGATACTAAATTGCTAGTAATGAGGAGATAAGATAGGAATGACAACAACTAATGTATCTAATATATATATCCTAAGATCAGCAACTAACTGATTATTATGGATCAGAACATCGGAGATGATAGACTTCAACAAAAATAGCCCTGCTAGCTAGCTATATATAATAGCAGCTTGATTACGAACTAAATAAGTTGAGGATCTTATAATACTGAAATTAAGTATGATATATGCATGTAACTGTGGATCCTTAATAGTTTGTGTAATAATCTTTCATCTGCATGTGTATACTGTTTGTTGTGTGTGATTGTATATATTGGAACGTACTATAGGTATTTGGTCTCGAGTTTGCATTTCTATGTATATGTACTTTTCCCGCTGATTGATGCATGATCGATGTTTAATTTATGCCCTTAGCTTGCTAGTGGCAAAAAACTATCGATTCACTTCAAATAATGTATCAATTGGATTATTGCAAGAGAAGTGCTAGAATGACAATAACAAGGGTGACCACAAGACATATTGACTTGCAAAAAGCCATATATGTGTGCCTCGGGATGATGGCATACATAGATATCGATGCATAGCACATGGGTCGAGGTCATATGGAAGGGTTTTGTGAGTTAATAAGTATCGTGACGTGACAATGTTGTTTTCATTCTAGTATTTTTCCTTAGGGGTAGTACTATTTGGACTCATAAATTCGAACTCAACTTTTTTTTTAGTTTCAAAGTCATCATCAAGTAATTAATGAAGCGAACACAATTACTTGTTAATTTTCTTTGACACCCCTTAGATATTTGTAAAAATTTTAAAAACCCTCTATGAGTCCGAACTCATGAGCCCAATTAAGTAGATTTATTGTTTTCCTTATTGAGGCGCCACGGGTGAAAAAGCATAAATTTCTTAACAATATTAATTGGCATGAATAAATTAACGAAGGGGACCAATTAATATGATTAGTACTACTAATATACTCATTTTGCCCAAAACACACATATTACGGAAAGTGCAGTGCTATTTGGACTCATGCGTTCTGACTCAAAAGTTTTTTTTTTTTCAAAGTCATCCTTAAGCAAATTAAATAAGCAAACACAAACACTTGTAAAACTCATTTGATACACCTTAAATATTTGTGAAAATTTAAAAAATTCCCCTATGAGTTTGGACTCATAAGTCTAAGTAGATTTATTGTTAAGGAAAACACTAAGGTTGTGGCTATTCGGACCCCACCTTTTGTTTCCTTTACCCATTTACTTCATTTTACCCCAGTTTTGAGTTTTTTTTATTGCGTTTATTTAACTTTTTGTAAATTTTTCTAAAACTAACCCTAGCCCCCAACGACTCTAACTCCCTCCCCCACCCACGTTCAAACCCAAGTACCTTATAACTAAATTCATCACAACAATCATCTCTTCGATTTTTCGGCTTTTCCGAACCCTCAATCGAACTGCCTAGTGCATTTCGAGTTTTTTTCTTGCTGGAATCTCTCCAGATCTATAGGCGGCGATGGTCGGCAAAGTCAAGGAGCATGGCCTATTTTCAACGTTTGCTACAAGTTCATTGGGTAATCTTTTTGCTCTAATTGTTTATGGATTTTGTTCCCCATGACTTTGCGATAGTTTTCTCAGTATTTTGTTGTCCTTTGCTCGTTTGGCATATGGTTAAAGGTTCACGATTTGTTTCACGCCATTGTCTTAATGATGACGAATAGTCAGAACCGACACCGTTAAATGAAGTCTATCACATATGACTGTGAGGTATAATTGTTGGTGGTATTACTAAAATGACATGGTTTCAAAGGTAGCGGTTAAGAAATCCAAACCAAGTGAAACTTATTGATTATTTTTTATCGATACCCTAGATATTGGTGTCGGCTTTATCCAATCGACGAATAGGGAAAGTTAATTGTTCGTTATGTTTATTGAAGTTGTTTACCTAGTTTTGTTGTTATGGACTAATTTTACAATTTCTTTTGTGTTTAGGTATGGCAAAACAGAAAAAAGCCGTGCAAAACCATCATTCAAAACTGTAAGGAGTTGTGGTTGTTGCTGCCAATACCACCAGCCAGAGGCTCCGACGAAGCCTAAAAGCAAACGCATGATTGCCTCGCATCAAAAAAAGTTGAACGAAAATAACTTTCACCGCAAAAAATGACTAGGCATTCAGATGCCAATGAAGAGGCTCGTGTGCAGACTGAATGACGTTTTATAGGTTTGGTTGTACGACCATGTCGGCTTGGTTGTACGATCGCATGACATTGATGGAGGTATTCATTCTACATCGTAAAACCTTGTTTTCATATTCATTATTCAATCATAACAAAATTGTTTCGAATAGGTTTGGTTGTACTACCGCATTCCATTCGTTGAGCTCATTCTACGTAGCGAGTACAAGTTGGGTATGCCCTGGGCGATGAGGTGGCACCATAAGAAGGAGCCGAGACAGTTTGAGGATCTTCTCTATAATTTTAGGGCCCGACTGAATCGCTTAAATCCCAAGTGGTGCGACACTCGCCTTTGATGCATTTATTAGCGTAACATGCTTATGAAACAAAAACCAACTTGGCATTTTCTTTTTTTCCTAGGTACGTAAATTAGGATAATATTTTGAGGACTTCACCACCTGTCAGTAAATTACCTTCTACAACAAGTTTATGCAATATTTATACATTATTGAACTACACAATCAGATTTTGAGGCAAATAGGTTACATTCAAGGTAAGCCGAAAGAACCTTTCCAACCCATCGATGCAGATACGAGTAGCTCGACACTGTCATATTCCATAAAGTACGCATTCCATGCCTAATCTTGGGAGGATTGGGAAGCCAATTTCCTCAATATCGAGCGCCTCGGTAAGAAGGTGGAACATCCATGTGAAGCTACAGATGATTATCTTGAATGGTTTCAATCGATCAGTCATATCTTTTCATGTAATCCTGAATTCCTAAACATGGATGTCCATTAGGACGAGACTACTTTAGTGACCATTTTAGCATTATTATTTTTTGTTTTTGATTATAACTCTTGTGTGATTCTGTATGTTTAGTTGTTGGACCTTTACTATTCTTTGCAATAGTATAATCGTCGTGCATTAGATGTCGTTTTGCAGTTCCAAACCACGCCAAAATCGAGCGTTACGACAGACTACACATTCGAAATGGCGGACCAAGTAATAGCATTCCTTTTCAAGTTTTTGATGGTAAGTAACCAAAGCTCCACCACTCCAAATCAAAGCGAGGGAGGCACTACTTCTACCATTGTGCATTTGATTTATGGGCAGAAGCCAAAGTGAAGGATCAGTTTTGAGTCATATTTTCATAAACAATATGAAGTTTTAGTCATTTGTTTTTAATATTCAAACAATTGCTCTTATGTTTGGAACATTTTGTTATGAGCAAACTTTACCATGGATTATGTTATGCCGACAAGTTTTCCTTGTGGACTTATTGTATCTTAATCTAAATATTCCTGATGTGCATGTGCCATATGTTGTCGGTGATGTCACTATTTGGTAGTTTAACTTAATAACTTATTGTATGAAAAAGAGATAAATGAAATTATTTCGTAAAGCTTTGCAGACTTGCAGGGCCGACATTTCTTTGCAAAGGACGGCGAAGAAATGCCAAAATACACCATCCATTGATGACCAAGCAAAATGATGACCAAGCAAAATCGTCGAAAATCACAATGACATTGTCCAAAAAGAAAAATAGTAGGGTGCATAAAACAATGAGGCAAACGATAACCACATTTTGTATTACCAAAGTCCATGCAAATATGTCGGACATGTTCGGCTGATGTAAAATTAAGTTAAATAAGACATTAAGATATGTGGTACACTAATGAAATATTAGGGCATAAGTAGCATGGCGCCAAAGAGAATCGCAGATATGAGGTACATTGCGGTTCCACATGTCATAACTGTACTCCATCTTCCGAGTTTCATTTTTTATGTACCATATTATGGTGTGGAGTATATGAAGTCAATTTATGAGGTTGTTTCATGACATAGTTTGTTGATAAAATGATTTCATTGAATCCAATTCATGTGCTATATAATTATTGACTGTTATTGCTAGTGGTCAGTGAAATATCATGCTATTAAGTAGTCTTTACTTAATGTTGTGAATCTATATCCTTTATGCATTAGTTATGAAATTGTATTTGTTGGATTCCAACATCGTGTCGTTCTTTGAATATGAAAGTGGTTCTTGTATCTAGGGTCATTTTATGACAGAGATCCGTTCGACATACGGAGGTAACTAAACTTTCCAGGGTAATCGATATTTATCCACTGTAGCATCCCCTAGCTTGATTAGGGCAGTACCCAGCCTTAAACCCTAATATTAACCCCAAATTACCCTTACTAGACTTAACTAGAGCCAACAGCCTTACCACCTACACCTTATAAGCAGTACTATATATCGATTATCAAAATAAAACAAAATATATACGAATCAGAAATTTAAAACCATTTCGATAATTAAAATATGATATATAGTATTAAAACAAAACTAGAATAAACTTCAGTTATATTAATCACCCATCCCATGTGATATTACAAAACTGTAATTCAATACCATTATATAAGACTAGAGGAAGTCATTACATCGAAGAGAAGTTCAAAACTTTTATAACTTCTCCATCCCGTAGTTGTTGCGCTTATCAGATCTACCTATAATGTTAATTGAAGTGAGCACTCCAACTTGCTCAGTAAGTAAGGATTCACACTAATCATCAACATTCCTATAATATTCAAGGATATCATGCAATAACAACATGCACTAATGATATCTGACAAGAATATGGAAAACATATAAATTCAATGCATAAACGAATGTAAAGCAAATGCCTTTGGATTATTACACTATGATTCCCATTTTATTTATAAAACTTAGGCCGATTACCCACCGACGTCATTAATACTAGTGCTAAACTAGCACACTACGCATATGTGAAGTTTAACCAATCGATTAATGCCCAATGGCTCTATCCAAAACCCTCTAGTGAATATGTAACCCACGCAACCTATTAACTGAGTAGAAGTTACGTATAGACCGGGAGATCAACCTTAAGTATTATACAACCTGGTCTCAGCCCTGAGGAGTTACACTCGTGGATCACTTTATACATTATTTTCTGTTCATTAGAAAAACCATCACAGTGTACATAATCCCTCATTTCAATCCAACAACTACATGAGCTATATATACTAAATAGCCAAGCAATATTGATAAATAAGTGAATCCATACTTACCTCAAGTTTATGTCTCCATCTAAATTTCCTAACTTTTCAGTCATCTCACTCTTCCTCGGTGTTCCTTAACCTATCACAAACCATTTAGGATCAATAAAGTTCATTATACTACATTTAGAACCCCTAGACCAGTCCCTAAGTCGCTCGGAAATTATTCATAAAACATAGCACAGTTGCTGGTTTTAGGGGTCAGGTAGCAAGCTTCAAGACATGGATAGCGAGCTATCCATAAGTCCGTCATCTTCCCCAGTATGCGTAGCGCGTTATGGCCAGTGCCTATCGCGCTATGAGTATCATACCTGCAATAGTAGCGTACCTCTACTGATCCAATTCGATTCAAATCACACCCAAACTCAACAATTACACTCCAAATCAATCTGGGATGACCTTTAATGAGGTTATAAACTCACTCAAATAAACAACAACCTCGACTCAACAAATTTTGATCATCACCACCAAATTGAACTTCAATAAACTTGAAAACTAAACTTACCAAAGCGACGATCACTAGCTTTTAATCCATTTAAGCTCCTCAACTTGATTGAATTCAGCTTCCGGAATGATCTCCCGTCGATCTGAATCAAAATCGACTCTCCTAAACCTCTCGAATTGTTGAAATGAAATTGAATTGATAATGATCAAATTTTGTTTATATATATGGATTTTTCTTGAGATACATGCTGCGCTATATTGAGACCTATCACGTGGTTGATGTGTTAAAGTGATACTCCTTAAAGTGACACGAAATTTGACAAATCAAGCACTTACGCATCGTTCGAGACGATTCAATATTCTTTTATTTTCCAATATATATATTTATATATAAAAACATATAAATGCATATATATATATATATTGTATTCACCAATGAACTTACCGGACGTGCCTACAAGCGTCCTTGAGCATGCACACTCATACCATGACTCCCTCGCCACACTTGGTGTCCCGGTAAACATTAGTTTATTGGGTATTTTCTTTTTTATACGCTTGAGTATGATTTTCATATTATACAACAACATATATATAAATTTATTTAACAATTCAAACAAACACCATATATCATGCAAACGCACGCATACGCTAATTGAGGTATGTCGAACTTAACCACGAGCCTAAACCAGGATAATTAGGATTTGGGTTAGTACTAATCACCAGCTTAAGATAACGGGTCGTTACATCCACTATCTTGGGCAACACACAGGGTATGAGACTTTGGGTGTTGGTAAGCATAACTTGAGTAACTTCACTAGTTGTAAGACTCGGAATTGTTGGCAAGTATACATCCCAGTGACTGACATTTAGGATAATTATAAAGGTGTACTGTACCATGAAAGAACGACCTTCACAGAGATGTAGAGCACATCTCCATCCTTATATAGTGGAAAGGCTGATGTGATGAAGATCACGACCGACCGGCCCTAGATCATTACTACTTAGCCTAATGTTAGTTTCATTTTGTTTAACTAAAGTATCTATTTGCATCATATTCTTCAACATAGTTGCAATTATTATTATTATGCTTTTTGATACTTGTTGTATAATTGGGAATGTCAACAAATGTCTCTCAGTATTACTTTCTATTTTTAAGTACTCACCGTCTAGTTTGTAACGGTGGGTGCAGATCGATCGAGTAGCAGGTCAGACAAAGAGAAGATCGGTGACTACCCTTGAGTCGGTGGAGCACTGCTACACCAGATTTTATAGGTTTGATTTTTGATATATTATTTTTATATGTATATGGTATATACTTATAGGGTTATATATTATGGGTTGAGTGAGTAGTACCTTGACTAGACACATGATGTTATATATCGCCGTTTCATTATATATATGCATGTGATCTTCATTTCCTGATTTTTCCACAAAGGTGCACTGCATGTTTATAAGCTTCCGCTAGTTAATTAGTTAAGGCTTCCGTTGCATAACTTTTAAGTTAGTAAATCTTAATTAATTCTAATTTATGAATTTACATAGGATAGGTATATGTTTATTTCTATTTGAAAACTAAATAACTGGTAAGTAAAAAGGTTGTTGAAAAGGCTGACTAATTCCTTGTTAGGTCCTATATTGTGAGACTAGAGCTTAATAATGGGATTAGATTGGGTGGTGCCCTAATTTGAGAAGGAGTCGTCACAGTATCATAAATTATTAGTAAAAAGCCCTATGAATCTGGACTCAAAGAGTACTAAGAGATTTCTTGTTTATTTAAAATGGAAGTTTGTTTAGATTTTTGTGCCACTAGGCGTTATGGCAATGACATAGAACTAATTGAACTAACTCTTACTCCATCTAGTCATTTATATAAGTTGTTTAAGGTAAGGACACAAAGATTAAGACCGGTTTAAGTATGATTGTAATTTACATATATGTCTTTTGACATTAATGAATTAAAGAATTGAAGAATCATAAATGTTTGAATTGTACAAGGGTAAAATGGGTAAAAATGCAATAAATATATTCTTGAATTTCGAAAACTACTTACAATTTTGAACAAAAAGTATTGTACAAATATTTCTAATGCATGCAGGATCATGTACTTGTGATCACGAATTTTCCCCAATTGTCTATGCAATCGATTTGTTAATTTAAAATGGAAGTTTGTATAGATTTTTGTGCCACTGGGCGTTCCTGGCCATGACATTGAACTAACTCTTAATATACATATTTCCGATGCAGAATCACATACTTGTGATCACGAATTTTCCTCAATTGTCTATGCAATTAATTTATCAAAAATGGAAGGTTGGTTGGATTTTTGTGCCACAGGGGCGTTCCTGGCAATGACATTGATCATATATTCTATTCTTGATAACTAGTTGATCATATATTCTCTCTTTGGTAGGGTAGATAACAGCACGACAATAGCAACAAAAATCCTTAATTACAAATTAATTGGTAATTAGTTGGCTACACGAATATAACTCAGCGACTCAACCCTCAACGTCAGTTGTCTGTGAGACGTATCAAACTTTGAGCTACCATTTGTCTATGAGACGTTTATCACTTGGTGATACGATACCAAAGAGAACTAGTTGGCGCTATATGTATGAAAAACAAAAATTGTCACTTTTTTTTATGGATGGACGTTTACCACGAGACAAGAAAATCCTAAATATTTATTGAATCGATGTACGCACTAGATTTTTGTTGCAGTAATAAATTGAGGCGGGGTGCGTGACCTTCTTATTATTCTCTCATCAATCATATTTCAACCTAGCCTCAACATAGAGGTAATTAAAATTGCAAAATTATAATTAATATTTGACTGATTACATTTTGTAGCTTGAGATCCAACAGTTCATTTTCGAGCTTTTTGGATCATTACCTTTTTCGGTATTTATATATATAGCTCCATAAGGTGAAATGATATATAAAGTGAAATATTCACTTATTATCAAACCTCTAAAGAGATATTCGCGAGCAATTGTGCTTGACACACAGCCTTGCATAGATATTTTATTCATTAATTGTAGCATATATTTAATTGCCACGAAAAGTAATTCTTGTTAGTAATACCAAGGCAACAAATTCGACGATTCTTGAATGATATTTTGAAAATATAGGTAATATAAAATAGTTTACCCCTTTTTTATGTAAAAATACATAATATATAATTAAATATATGTTCATAACTTGATTATTTGATAAACAAAATGTACTACTTATATGAGTTGGTGGGACAACCCTCAAGTTGGGTGGCGAGGCAAAGTTTTAGCAATCATGCCTCCTCGAACGAGATAACCCGTCTCCCTTTAAATTTTAACTTTACTGGGGAAAAGCTTACCCGCTATCAACTCAAGTTTATAGTATTATTTATATTATAAAAATCAAGAATAGAACATAATTAATCGTTTATAATTATATGAGAAAGACTATATGTCACATATAGATTTTTTATTTTTGCTAGAAGATCGTACAAGACACAGCTACAAAGCTTACTTTCGCAATCGTCGTGACATATATATAATGCACCGTGAATAAATAATATATACTAGATAAATTACTTGAATAACTTAGTCCAAAACCAACTTTTAAAGGTATTTCAAAGCTCAAGAGATTGGCTAGTTCAAACTATGCAATAACCAACTATATTCTCAATCAACAAGGATATAATACTTGGTAAATTATTTCAACACTTAAAATTCATGCAATATTGTCTAGGAAGTTTTGACAAATGTTGGTTTAAATTAGAGAAAATTTATGATAAATATATCTATGTAAAATTTCATGTGAAACTTACTTAAGCCAATGGTGCTCGTTGGTCGGGTGCTCATTCTCATTCCAACTAAACTAAGGGTGCACCTTCTTATGCGAGACCAACTGGTTCTTTTTTTAAGGCACAATGAAACTTGTTGCTTGTAATTATGAGAATCATTTCAACTTAGATACAACAATGTAGATCGATCTCCTTGAGCATAACATGAGGCAAATAATGAGTTTTCCACATCCATTTTGCTTCTCACATTCCTCATCCAAATATATATCTATCTCCGACTTGTTTATCGTATTTGCCTCCTCTTCTAAAAATCATTGAAATCCAACCACTACCCTTTTAGCTCTGACATTATCAAACAATGAGTCTACCACATCTTCACGTATACTAGACAATGATCTAGTTTCACTATACCACATAGAAATGTAGTGTTGGAAAATGATTCATATTCCATGTATAAATGATCTAAAGCCTCTCACTTTCCTTATCATCTCAACAACTTGCTCGTTCAAATACAATGTACCGTAACAATATTTCAGAAACTTCAACTTGTACCTCGGATCAAGAACCACAACAACCAACAAGATCATGTTCACCTTCGAGATATCTCCCCAATACTTGTCAAACTTCACCTTCATCTTCATTCCCAGTTGTCAAGCACTTCGAGAATTCATTGTTAAGATCTTTTTCAATTTTGCCTTCTCAACATTATACATATCCAAACAATCTCTAGTTATAGTTCTCCTCTTCGCTAACTTAAGTTTGGGTTATATAACATTGCAAAACTTAACAAAGCACGAATGTTCCACAAAAATAAAAGGTAATTCAGATCTTATTATCAATTCAGTAAGGGCTTCACGACTTAATGTTTGATCAAACTTCCAAAGTCCTATTTGACTTTCACCCTCCAACCCTTTAACTTGTAATTCTATTGTCTTTTATTTTTTACACACTGAGTTCACATGACTATGTGGGTACTTGGGGCATTTATTTAAATGAGCTGTTATCGTGCTTGTACCATTCTTGCTAGGACAATGATACTCTTTACTACAATAATTGCAAGTTGCAAGTGCCACTTTTCCATGCTCATCTAACATTTTAGAATAATGGTCCCAGAATCTAGAGGTTGTGCGACTACCTTTCGATTCTGCCTTCTTTGTTGATGTTGAAAAACTAGATGAGTTTGGAGGAATAACAATAGGTTCACCACTTTCAAACTCCATTGATGTAGAACTTGCATTTGTTGATAATGTTCCGGCTTAGCGTGATATGAACCCATCTAGGAAAAAAACAACATACGATCAATGTTGGAATGAGAATGAACATTAAATAACTAACAACTCAAGGGATCAAAACACAGTTCTAAATTTCTAATGCATAGTCTGCACTTAGCTTTGGAGTTTATATTCTTTAATGTACAAGACCTACTTCTTAAACACCAAGCACCAAAAAAAGTGGAACTATAACAACAACAATTGATCATCATCAACATCATCATTACTAAAAAAGTACTACTACTACTACTACTCATCATCATCATGGCTTCAACAATAATGCTAGCACATTTAAAGTGAACCGTTTAAATCCATAGCATTCAACATTCAAAGCCAAACCCAAAATTTTGTCAAGTGATACCAATTATTTGGTATTCAAAGTAAAAACATTAGAGATAATTACAACTCTTACGATGTGGTGGTGGGACTCGCAGCGATCAAGGCATGTCTGGTGCGAGAAGGCGGTGGAGGCGGGACCGGTAGGAGGAGGCGGTATTAGGCGGCAGTGGACGCAACAGTGGAAGTAGCTGTAGACGTAGCAATGAAGGCGGTTGTGGATGCAGCAGTGGTTCGCGCGGTGGGAGGCTGCGACGATCGATAAGAGGCGACGATGATAGGCGGTGGTCGGAGTCTACCGGGAAGAGCGATGTGGTGGCGGGACTCACAATGATTGAGGCATGACTGGTATGAGGCGGTAGTGGAGGCGGGACCGGTGGGAGGAGGCGGTGCGAGCGGCGGTGGACGCAGCAGTGGCGGTAGTGGACGCAGCAGTGGAGGTGGTTGTGGACGCGACAATGGAGGCGGCTGTGGACGCAGCAGTGGTTCGTGCGATTGGAGGCGGGGGCGGCGGGAATGGCGATGGGTTGGGCGTCGGCGGTGAGGCGTGGAGGAGTGAGGAGGACGAACGACAGGTAGAGTAGAGAGTCTAGAGACCGAGAAACGCCCACATCTTCCTTTCAACAGTGCTTCTCAAGAGTATTTTTTTTTTTTTTTTTTTTTTTTTTAAGTTTTACGGTTTTTGAGTTGTAAATGTTGAGTATTTAATAAAATACCCTCGGTTTTGTGAAACCGTGATTTTTTTAAAATGAAAACTGCGACCGAACAGCGATTATGCAGTTTTTAAGTTTTTTAAACCACCCCAAATCGCGAGTTCTAAAAACCAGACCAAACCATGTTGTTTACACGGTTTTGGCGATTTTTCGGAAACCGCTGCCCACCCCTAGCTTTAAGGTGCGATAACCATTCGAGAACTAGTTGGCGCTAAATATATGTATGAAAAAAAAATCGTTACTTTTTTATGATAATATAGTGTCTAAGATTACTCGACTATTTTAAAGGAGACACTCCGTTCTTCAAGAGATATGCTTCGAAAAATTAAAAGATTTGAACCTGAGATCTTAGGTTGATAAAATGTAACATATACACCCGCTACATACCATGCATGTTTATCTCCATGGAAAATATTAGAATGACACCCCAAGTGACACTTGTGACGTGGCACTCGGCCCCTCATTTATGGGAGCCGCCATGAGCGCATCGAGATATACACCACACGTGTTATATATGCACTAAAACAAATTATGCGCACACGTATTTTTAGTGAGGCATGTGCGCCAAGTCACTGGGGTGTCGTTTTAGCATTTTCCTCATCTCCATGTATTTATTTGTGGACCAGCACATATGCAAAAAACTGCCAATAATGTCTTTTCACCGGCTTGTACGGATATACAACTTGCACATATATGGAGCACAAATGCACTGTAATATTGCTGTGCTCTATAAGAAAGGCTAGCTCCTTCCTCACTCTTCATCACCTCGAGCTAGTACTATTCGCAACTACATTCATTGTGAGCCAGCCAATTTAATCGAGAAACATATATGGCTCAATTGACTCGTCCTCATCAGCATGTGCTCGAAGCAGAGTACGAGGTGAAATGGGCAGCTAACAAGTTCTATAACTTCGTTAAGAACAATTTCTCGATGCTCCCCAAAATCTTTCCTTACGTTAACAAGAGAGAAGTGGTGGAAGGAGACGGAGAGAGCGTTGGCAGTGTCATAAGATGGGAATACCTACTCGGTATACATATATTTATACATATATTTATACAATATATATATCATGCATATATAATTTTTTTTTATGACTATATATATGTTTTTAGAAATAAGGAAAATTTATTTTATATAATACAACACAAATACTAGGCCTATTGGCTTGGAGGCCCAGCCCCACTCGAGCCCATTAAGAATGGGTAGGGCTTCGAGTAGCCTTCGTAATTAAAGCTCGAGCCTATCTGGGCCTGAATTAATTTAGGTTGGGTTTGGGGAGACTTCTAAAGCCTGCCATGCTGATGTCAATATAATGATTTGATTCATGATCTACTATGACATATTCGTATAACCAACATATTTTTTTGACTTCACTAAAGATCTTTCCAGATTTTGTTTTTTGACAAGTAATACCTCGTCCATCTTACCAAATCCAGATGACTTGATTGTATAAAATAAGATTATTTAACTATAAAGCAATTATACATACAAATCAACCAAGTAACAGCTGGTACACTAGTTTTGTTCCAAAATAGGGTAAAATTAAGTAAGGGTATACGGGGCAAGAAAAGTTGGTTTCTTTCTAATAAGAAAAAGTTATTCTACATCATATACATATTTTAATTTGATATAAAAGCACTAAAAACGTATACTACTATATAAGTATATCATAAGTGACCATTCATTAAAAAAATATATATATCATAACCTTTGCCTTAGTTCAAAGCTATAATGCTCTCCTTTGCCACTGTACCGCAGTACCCCTTACGAGCTGTTTCCTGGTTATAATTTTTTTTAGTAATTATGGGTATCGAGACAATTTATGACTAGCCTCCCCAGTGGCCAGACGTGTAGTTATCGTGGGGATTTTCAACCACGTCTTTGCCCTGGGTTTTTTTGTTGTAAATCTAGCTCTTAATTTGTATTGAATATTGATGATATATGTTGAAGCGATAAATTAATCGCAGGGCCCAACGTTCTAGTCGGAAAGGAAAAGATAACCAAGATAGACGACGCGAACATGTCATTTACTAACGAGTTAATGCAAGGTTCAGATGCGCTGAAGACCCTGAAGAGCATCGCATTCAAAACTAGTGTCATTCCAAAGGCTACTGGAGGAAGCGTACTGAAATGGAGCATCATGTACGAGAAGCTGAACGAAGCCGATGCTTCCGACCCATATCATTACTTTGATTTCTGCAAGAGCATGTCTGCCGCGTTTGATTCTCACTTCCGCAACACTAACTAATTAAGGTGGTAAAAAATGAAGTGGGAATCAATATCGAAACAGCCTTGCTACCTAGCTATATATAATAGCAGCTTGATTACGTACTAAATAAGTTGAGGATCTTATAATAGTGAAATTAAGTATGATATATGCATGTAACTGTGGATCCTTAACGGTTTGTGTAATAATCTTTCATCTGCATGTTTGTACTGTACGTTGTGTGTGATTGTATATATTGGAACGTAATATAGATATTTCGTCTTGAGTTTGCATTTCTATATATCTGTACTCCTGCTGATTGATGCATGATCGATGTTTAATTTATGGCCCTTGCTAGTGGTAACGGTTTTTTTCCTTGATCAGTACATTTAGGGGTAAAATTTATCAACCCAACACACCCACCAAAATATTTTCAAAACTAACACACTTTTGGCCACGTCGCTGCCACATCACGCGGGAGGTGGCATGGTGAAAGGAAAACGTGACCTTGAGTCACGATTTCACTTAAATGGAAATTGTGACCCGAGGTCACGAGTTTCGCCGATTTTTTATTTTTTTTGAAGGGAAATCTGGAAATCGTGACCTAAGGTCACGATTTGCACTGAACACACACTACAAGGAAAAAGAAATTTAGAAATGGAATTAGCAACGGAAATAAGTTCCGTTGCTAAAAAAATTAGTTAGAGACGGAATTGAGACGGACTAATTCAGAGACGGAATTGAGACGAATCAGAGACGGAAATAGAGACGGAATTAAATTTCGTCTCAAAAAAATGGCGCCAATATTCCCACAAAAATTTTCATTTATTACAACCGTCCGTTACGTCTCGAGATTCGTGTGTGCTTCGATCTCGATGATTCAAAAATGGGGACCAAAACTCTCTCTCTCCCTAAAATCTATCTCCCTCACCGCTCTCTCTCTCTCTCAACGAAACCTCTCTCCCTCACCCTCACCGCTCTCTCACTCAACGAAACCTCTCACCGTCACCGCTCTCTCTCACCGTCACCGCCGCTCTCTCTCACCATCACCGCTCTCTCTCTCTCTCTCACCGTCGCCGCTCTCTGCTCTCATCTCTCTCTCGCAGCTCTCTGATCTCACTCTCTCACCCTCTCTCTCACCGCTCTCTGCTCTCTCTCTCTCTAACCGCTCTCTCACCAAAATCTCACCGCTCTCTCTCACCGAAATCTCTCTCCCAAACCCTAAATCTTTGCCGGACGTGGCCGTCGGGTCTGCCGCTGCTGTCTGCTGGAGATTGGAGCCTCGGAAGCCCTGAGCCGTCGCCGCTGTTCGCCGTCTACCGGAGATTGGACAGTGGCGAATCTGATGAGAGTATGTGTGTATGAACAGGTGATCTCCCTCCTCATTTGAGGAATGATGAACCTTTGCAGTTATGGATTGATTAAACCTTCGTCTCTGTCTTTCGAACTCTCTCGATCTCGTTGTCGAGGTATCGTGTTTTCTTCGATTACTCTTGCTTGCATTTCTGATTTAGGCTTTGTCGAGACCTCAACTAATTTGGGATCGATTGTGGACTTGTTTAGGGTTTTAGGGTTTATTCTTACTTGCATTTGATTTGTTTCTAGTGCAGGAACAATACTACATTTCTGTTTGGATTTGTTTTCGGTATAGAATGATTGCGATGCTCACGTCGAGTTGATCATGTTTGTTGTTTTTCTTCAATTGCTGTTAATTGAATTCGTTCTACGTTTCGGTTGATTAATCTCATGATTGCGTGTGTCTTTTTAAGAATCACAGCTTGAATATCTCATTTTTAAAACTAATTTTTCTTTAACTCTTTCTAGTAACATAAGGTGATTTTAGCTAGAAAGGTTCCCTAAGACTAAGAGAAGGTGGATTTGCTGTAAAAAAAATGTGAACAGGTACTTCAAATGTGCAGCTGGTTTACTCTATTTTTTCTTCATTTTTCTTTCCTTAAGTAATGTAAGATGTTTTGTTTGTGCTTTTTCGGTTTGTGTGGAGGTCTCGGTAATTCAAGTGAAGTTCGGAGACGAGTGAAATATAGAAGGTTCTTCTTAATTATGCATTGTTCCTTATCATCCTTCCCAGGTCACTTTTGTTTCCTTTTTTCTTTTTCCTGCATTTTCTTTGCGTTTGTAGGAATTATTGCCATTGCCCACGTTTCTTTTTCTTTTTTTCTTTTTCCTGCATTTTCTTTGTTGGTTTTGTAACGGCTCGAAAATGTGCCACGTGTCATTTTAGGGCCGTATGTGGGACCCACTTGCCGGAATACGTATGCGTAACGCCGAGAATTCGAGGAGCCAAAACACGAACGGGGACGCGTCTCGAATCGCGTGCCGACGTGGGACCGAGATATGTGGCTATAGTGGATTTATGTGGTTTAAATGTGGTCACGCAAGAATCATATACAGTGGACACGCCTCGTGATGCGTATAGCGCGAGTGTTAAAATCTTGAAAGTGAGGCGGGTTAGTGCCTCGAGATGCGCGATGCTTGTTTTCGAGACACTTTTGATTTGAAATCAAAAAGAAAATAAAAAAAAGGTATATATAATATGTATATATATATATATATATAAAAAGAGAAGAGAAGATGAAAAGAGATGGAGAAAAGAAACGACGGAGAGAAGAAAAGAGAGATCTGGAGAGGAGAGAAATGGAGCGAGAGAGAGAGAGAGAGAGAGCCGGCGAGGGGGGGACGAAGAGGTGGCGGACCAAAGAATCGGATCCGGACGACGCCGCAGCAGCCGCTCGCGGAGGCGGCGGACGGCCAACGGCCGCGCGCAGGAAAGCGACGGTCGGCAGCGGCGCACGATACGACGCGGAGGCGGTGGCTTTGCGCAGGGAGGCGCGGTGGAGGTGCGGAGAGGACGGCGAGATCGGAGCAGACAAGCGGGCGCGGTGGGCGAGAGGCGGAGGGGGGACGTGTCGCGCTCTGCGGTGACGGCCGCCACGGCGGCGACGCGTGAAGCGGTCTTTTCTGCGCGCCGGGGACGCAGCGGCTACGCGATGGATCGCTTCTGCGACTTTCAGCAAGACGGCAGCAGAGATGCGGGCCGGCCATGCCGCGCCGGCGAGGGCAGCAAGCTGTGGCGCGACGGTGACACCGACAGCGGCGCAGTGACGCCGGCAGCGTCGACGCGACAGCGACGTCGGCTTGGCAGCGGCAACGACATGGTGAACGACGCGATGGCGTTGTCGGATCGATCGGAGGCGTAAATCGACGAAAGTCGACGACGCGATGGAGGTGATGTATATTTCACCTAAATTTTGAATTGTGATTTGCATGATTTGCATGATTTACTAGCTAAATGGTACAAATGGACACCAGGGACTTATGATGTTATATTCAGGTGTCGGGTGCGCATATCGAGATGCGTGCGAGTGCGTTTTTGAGGTATGTAAGATTCATTCTGAAAGTCATTGAGGGTTTACTTTTTAATCATTGATTGTCTAATTGTGGTTGTTGGATGCTATTCCCCCTATTCTTTGTTATTGATTTCCATGACACATTTGGGTTGGGGGTCCTGTACCGGTGGTTTGGGCCTGCGGGTATCCTGTTTCCGGGCTGGGCAGTTACATACTGCTTTTCTTGTTGTACTTATGGCACACTAGGCGTACGCGGGTAACCAGGTGAAAGGAAGTGGGTGCTTCAACTGAAAGGATCCTGTGCGCCCCGGTTCGGGGTGGTTTCGGGGCATGCGGGTACCTGTCACCGGGCTGGGCCTTACCAGGTGAAAGGAAGTGGGGCACTAACTGAAAGGATCCTGGGGGTTTGTCGTACAGTTTAGTGTGACCGGGAGGAGTACACGGTTTGTTTCTCATGTTATTTACTCATGTGATGATCTTAGCACAGTTGCCTGTTTAGTTCGCATGATTAATTGACATGTTTATTGATATCGTCTATATTTCTCATAAATGCTCGGTGTACTTTGTTGGAATCTTACTAACTGTACACTCCATCATATTCTTTTTTGTGATGGTCGAGTGCAGACCCTTCTAGTAGGGGCAAGGACATTTTTGGGTGACTTTATCTGAAATGCCCGCGGTCAAAGACCTACCAGTATGTTTGATTTTGTTATTTTGCTTGCTTTTGGGAAATGGGAGACTGAATAGATACTGTACTCGTATATATTATTGTTTAATATTGTCGCATATATATACGGAGTACTTTCCCCGGGTTTTCCACAATAGGAATTGCTCTATTAAATGATGTTTATATGAAAAATAAATTTAATTGTTTACTTGTTTTTAATTTAAGACTTCCGCTGTTGTTTTTAAATGATTCAACTGTCGAACTAAATTGCTTAACGAAGGGAGTTAAAACGCGTATCGAGGAGTCGTGTTGCGAAAAATGGCGTTAGTGGCGCGTGGGACCCAGTGGGTCAAGGATCAGACGGGACCGCTGGGCCAGTGCCTCCCCACGTGGCGACCTCGGGTTTTGGGGCCACTACAAGTGGTATCAGAGCTTGAAAGAGCATGAGACTTAAAAATTTAAAATTTTAGATATGGAAACCCGATGTACTTGCCTTAGAACTTTTAGTTGGGAAGCAAAGTTAGCGGGTAGTACTAGGATTTATATGTGTATGTATTGATTGTAATACTTATATACACGTAGTACGATGCTGACATGCGGCACGTTCGCGGTTTACTCATTCAACATGGATGGACGATCAGTTCTTCCTGCAGATAATGGGGCTAGACGAGCAGTGGACTATGATGAACCACCCATACAGCTGCACACGGAGAGCCGAGTACTTGGGCAGAATTCAAGGAAATATACCCCGATCGAGATTCAATTGAGACTGAGCGATGAGTTTTTGACGCTGAGGCATAGTGGCCGGACGGTGTCGCAATACATGGAGAGATTCACATTCCGACTTACTTTTGCGATGGACGTAGCTGAGATTGAATGACTTCAGGTCCATTGCTTTATTCGAGGATTCCGACCAGAGATTTAGGGAGCGCAGATTGTATGTCAAGTTTAGTAAGTGCGAGTTATGCATGTTCGGAGGTGAAGCCCTCAGGACACGGGATCAACGACAGAGGTATTCAGTGGACTCGAGTAAGATTCTCTATCATCGACTGGCCTACGCCAGAGTGCGTGATAGACATCATGAGCTTTTTATGATTGACATGATATTATCGACGCTTGTATATGACTTCCCAAAAATTTCAGCGCCGATGATTAGATTGACCAAGAAGGATATGATTTTTTTCATTTGGTTCAGTGAATGTGAGGTGACCTTCGTAGAGTTGAAGAAGAAGTTGACTTCTGCAACGTTATTAGTGTTGTCAGAGCCGGACCAAGAGTTGATTGTTCATACGGATGTTTGTGGCACCGAATTGGAATGCGTACTGATGTAGGGAGACAGAGTGATAACTTAGTTATCGCTTCAGTTGAGGACACATGAGAGTGATCGGACAGTAAGACAGTAGTTCGCCAGATGACATACGAGTTTTGTTTACTAGAGGCGGCAACAGCTATGAGTTTGTCAGAGGTTCAGATACTGCAGAGGCACATATTTACTAACAAGTGAGAGGAACGACAATATCCATTTCGCGTGTGTCGGAGTGTCGGAGAGCTGATGTGTTGTATCAGAGGTTCAAAGACATGACACGAGTTTAGATTTTTCAAATTGGCACTGAGCTACATAGGACCGTTCAGAGTCGCGAACGAATTAGCAGTGTGACTTACAGATTTGGACTTGCCAGAAGAGTTAGTTGGGGTTCATCCGACATTTCACATTTCAACATTGACATTCGTTAGGTCAGGGTCGAGATCAACGATTGAGTTGGGACATATGAAGATACTTTTTAACGTGATCTATAATGAGAGAACGATATAGATTGTCGACCGTCGGGTACGGATTTTTCGGAACATGGAACTCGCGAAGGTCTTAGTTCGTTGGCAGCATCGTAGGATGAAGGGACTCACCTGTGAGCTCGAGTTGACGATAAGGACACGTTACCCTCAGCTATTCTCTGGTATGAGATTCGGGTTACAGTTAAATTTCGGGACGAAATTTCTCTTAGTTGGGAGACTGTAACGGCCCAAAATTTGACTTGTGCCATGTGTCATTTTAGGGTCGTATGTGGGACCCACTTGCCGGAATACGTATGCGTATACGCCGAGAATTCGAGGAGCCGAAACACGAACGGGGACACGCCTCGAATCGTGTGCTGACGTGGGACCGAGATATGTGGCTATAGTGGATTTATGTGGTTTAAATGTGGTCACGCAAGAATCATATACAGTGGATACGCCTCGTGATGCGTGTAGCGCGAGTGTTGAAATTTTAAAAGTGAGGCGGGTTAGTGCTCGAGATGCGTGATGTTTGGTTTTCGAGGACACTTTTGATTTGAAATCAAAAAGAAAATAAAAAAGGTATTTAATATATATATATTAGATAAAAAAAGAAAAGAAAAGATGAAAAGAGATGGAGAAAAGAAATGACAGAGAGAAGAAAAGAGAGATCTGGAGAGGAGAGAAATGGAGCGGAGAGAGAGAGAAAGAGAGAGCGGAAGGGGACGAAGAGGTGGCACAAAAGAATCGGATCCGGGCGACGCCGGCAGCAGCGGCTCGCGGAGGCGGCGGACGACCAACGACTGCGCGTAGGGAGAGCGGCGGTCGCAATGGAGCACCAAAGACGGCGCGAGGCGGTGATGCAGCGAGGAGGCGCGGTGGCGGTGCGGCGAGGACGGCGAGATCGGAGCAGCCAACGAGAGGGCGCGGTGGGCGGAGACGGCGGATGACGGAGGGGGACGTGTCGCGCTCCGGTGTCGGCCGCGGCGACAACACGTGGAGCGGCGCTCGCGAGCGCCGGGGACGCAGCAGCGGCTACGCGACGGATCGCCCAACGCGCGCGCGCGCAGCGGCAGCAACAATGAATCGGTCGCGCCGGCGAGGCAATGGTGGCGCGCAACGGTGATGCCGGAAGCGGCGCAATGACGCTGGCAGCGTCGACGCAACAGTGACGTCGGCTTGGCAGCGGCAACGACACGGTGAACGACGCGATGACGTTGTCGGATCGATCTGAGGCGTAAATCGACGAAAGTCGAAGACGCGATGGAGGTGATATGTATTTCGCCTAAATTTTGAATTGTGATTTGCATGATTTGCATTATTTACTAGCTAAATGGTACAAATGGACACCAGGGACTTAGGATGTTATATTCAAGTGTCGGGTGCGCATATCGAGATGCGTGCGAGTGCGTTTTTTAGGTATGTAAGATTCCTTCTGAAAGTCATCGAGGGTTTACTTTTTAATCATCGATTGTCTAATTGTGGTTGTTGGATGCTATTCCCCCTATTCTTTGTTATTGATTTCCATGACGCATTTGGGTTGGGGGTCCCGTACCGGTGGTGTGGGCCTGCGGGTATCCTGTTTCCGGGCTGGGCCGTTACATACTGCTATTTTTGTTGTACTTATGGCACACTAGGTGGTACGCAGGTAACCAGGTGAAAGGAAGTGGGTGCTTCAACTGAAAGGATCCTGTGCGCCCCGGTTCGGGGTGGTTTCGGGGCCTGCGGGTACCTGTCGCCGGGCTGGGCCGTTACAAGGTGAAAGGAAGTGGGGCACTAACTGAAAGGATCCTGGGGGTTTGTCGTACAGTTTAGTGTGACCGGGAGGAGTACACGGTTTGTTTCTCATGTTATTTACTCATGTGATGATCTTAGCACAGTTGCCTGTTTAGTTCGCATGATTAATTGACATGTTTATTGATATCGTCTATATTTCTCATAAATGCTCGGTGTACTTTGTTGGAATCTTACTAACTGTACTCTCCATCCATACTTTTTGGTGATGGTCGAGTGCAGACCATGCTATTAGGGGCAAGGACATTTTTGGGCGACTTTATCGGAAATGCCCGCGGTCAAGGACCTACCAGTACGTTTGATTTTGATATTTTGCTTGCTTTTGGGAAATGGGAGACTGTACTCGTATATATTATTGTTTAATATTGTCGCATATATATACAGAGTACTTTCCCCGGGTTTTCCACAATAGGAATTGCTATATTAAATGATCTTTATATGAAAAATAAATTTAATTGTTTACTTTATTTTAATTTAAGACTTCCGCTGTTGTTTTTAAATGATTCAACTGTCGAACTAAATTGCTTAACGAAGGGAGTTAACACGCGTATCGAGGAGTCGTGTTACGGAAAATGGCTTCAGTGGCGCGTGGGACCCAGTGGGTCAAGGATCAGACGGGACCGCTGGGCCAGCGCCTCCCCACGTGGCGACCTCGGGTTTTGGGGCCGGTACAGGTTTACTCTATTTTGTTCTACATTTTTGCTCATTTATCAATGCTCGGCCTATAGGCTTGTAACTTAAATCATTATGTATGATTTAGTCACATGTGGGAGTAGCTATTCTACATATCATGGGATATCATCGTGGGGATGGAACTTGAGTGGTCAACATTCTACATATCATGCTTTATTTCCAAGGGCATGAACTTGATTGTTATAAGTACGCCACTTAAGTTAACATACAAATCACTTGAAACATAGTGGTTTTAGGCAATCATATAGATATGTAGATAAAGAAGAGACGGTATGCATAAGAGAAGAAAGAAAAAGATGACAAAAAATTGAAAATAAGAGGAAAGAGGAAGAAGAAAAGAAAACTATAAGTAAAACTTGTTCATAACTTTTGCGTGAGTATCTAAATTTCTATTTATGGTACTTATTTTCAGAACCCTTGTAACCATTAATTGACCCATGTGCAAATGTCCTAGAAATATATAACGGTGTCCTTTTCGGTGGACAAGGTTTTGTCCCATAAATGTATTTTCCTTTCCGCTATGCAATTAAATGATCGGTGATTGTTGGCTTTTCTGCAACTTTTAATTGCTCTTGGTGATATCATCTACTCTCATGTTCCATTTACACCATCAATATATTGTTTGACTATTCTGCTGCAGGGATGATTGTTAAAGCCCTTATAGAGGTATTTACCCATATCTTTTTCTCGGTAATATCTACTTAGTCTAAAGAGCAACATTAGCCGCAAAAACATATGCTTAGTATTCTTCTCCTCGCATTCTCCAATGTTTTACTTGTTGATTCGCCTCGGTTGCGATTGTTTTTTATTTATTTATAAAGCGGCGTCAAAGATTGGAGTTCGTCTAGTTCTCGCGGCTCTTCGATGAAAGATTGCATTCTACTTGCCGCTTGTGGAGCTCATGAAACTCTTCCTCGTAGTGCTTGAATTTCCCGCCGATGTATTCACTTCCCGCCTCACGACACCAATTAAGATGGCATTAAAATGGTAGTTAATTTCACATTAATTATCTAATATTATTTTTCTTAGAATTACTCAAAATTGTATCTCGGCGAGACACATTGTTATCGAAGTCCGATTTTTTTCTTGAGCATTTCAGTTTGATACTTCGGGACGAGAGGCTATGTTGTTGTATTTATGTCTCGATCTTCGCATAGTGCACATAGTTTGTAGTTTTTGGGGTTGACACACATGTATCTAGGATGACTTACGGTGCCATGCTACCTCCATTTGTAGAGTTCCTATTTCTAAAAAAATGTCTCTACATTTTTCAGCGCTAGTGATATATTTACTTTTTCATATTACTAAATGTTCATAATGTGGGTTTCAGGGATGCATGGGACATGGTCACGAAATTTGTCTATCTCAAATTTTCATCATTGATTGAAGAACCTAATGTAGAATTCCAGTGAATATTCTCGCTTCATAATTTTTTTTATCTACTATAGGAATTTCCACTTGGGAGATTATATGCTATTTTTGTATCTGAACTTTAAAAGTTAATGCTTGGTGCTGTTTCGTGGATAACTGATTTGTATTGGAAATTCCATGCCTTACATGATTCAATAGCTTCACTACTATGAAGTAAATACCTTGCTGATGGTTTTGAAACTTGATGTTAAAAATGTTCTCTCGCTTGTGAAGTGCTTGACTTTTTGAAGTATTGGGACATAACTACAAATAATGTGTTGTGTTCCAAAGAGGCAATTATTTTGAGGCTACCATTTATATTATCAATTAGGGTTTCTTTGTCGATGTCGTGAAGTTAATGTAGACTTATGGTTACCTAAAGATAGGGGGAGGTGTGTCTTTTGGTGAGGAGTTTGAGTGTTTAGGTAAGACCAAGTGCTAGCTAAAACCTAAACCAAACACCATTCTTAAAGTTAAGCCAAGGCTTAGCTATGGTAACGCTTGAAGCAAACAAGCCTAGTCCTCATTAGTTTACTTTAAGGATTGCTAGGCCACATCTAGCATGCAAAATTGTCACTCTCTTTCTGTGATGGTGGCTTCATCTTGGGCACTTGGTTTTGATTATTTTGGTTGCTTGTTGCTTTATGGATGTTAGTGATTAAATGGATAGCTTTGGCAAGATTTCAGATCTTTGTGGCAAACTATATTATAGTAATCAAGTTGTGAAGAGTTTCAATAAACCAATCTTCTAAATGCTTATTAGTTGTTGTAGTAGTACACCATAAGGATTCTGATTTAGTAGTAGTAGTAGTAGTAGTAGTAGTAGTAGTAGTAGTAGTAGTAGTAGTAGTAGTAGTAGTAGTAGTAGTAGTAGTAGTAGTAGTAGTAGTAGTAGTAGTAGTAGTAGTAGTAGTTCTCCATTGCAAATTCTCTTTTCCTTGTTTTTGATTGTTAAATGCTTGTTTTTTCATTGTTAAAAAGTTTTTTGACTTGTTTATTCGTAAAGCACTTGTGATTATGACTAAAAGACTTGCAAATCATGACATGCTCATACTATCTCCATTTAGATCAAAGCTACTAGTGTTTTTCTGTCTGTTTTAGGCTTTCTCATTTCTATAATTGCCTACTGTTATTAGCTACCAAAGATTTAGAACATACTTTTGCCATAACTTTTAGGGTAATGTTCATCTTGACAACTGTGGGGCAATGTATTGGGTGATCCGTTTTGAGTATTCATCCATTACGAAAAGTTGTTTTTCATTGTTAAGAAGTTTTTTGACTTGTCTATGTAATATGAGTGCTAATTTTTGTTTTCTGTTGGAGCTTTGAATTATGAAAGCAATAATAGTAGTAACTAATCATGGTTACCTAATTAGCTCATAGTTGATGTTGTTTGTGGGTTTGTGTGTGGATTCATGTGACAACTACAACCACTTGTACAAGCCTTCTTTTACGTAATTCTGTTGTTGTGTTTCAGGAATTAGGGAAGCTTATCTTTCTCTGTGAATGAGGTATTAATTCCTATCTTTTTCCTTTTATTTTTTGTGGGCCCGTTTGCTTACCTAGTATTAATATCAACGGGCATAAGATTTAATTCTCCCATAATATTGTTTATATTCCTATTATTGTTTGTATAATTTAGTGATTTTTTTTCGTTTTGATCTTTTTTCGGGTGTTTTGTACGAAGTCAAGTATTTTTTGAAGCACAATCAACTTTATATAATCTCGGAACACTTCTTCATCTGATGTTTTTTTTTTCATTTAGAACAATTTTTGCTTTTACTTTTGTAGAAAGATACGAAATAGAAACTTTTTAGATTGTTTTTGTTGTTTCGTGTACAATACATTGAGAAAAGATAATTTTAAGGATATGTTAAGTTTATATAAACTGTGCAATATCAATATATTATTTAGCTATGATTTGTATTATATATTGGCAGGTTAAATGTGCTTGGATTGAGACCTATATATATATATGAATTTAGAGATGGAATTGAGATGGATTTGAATTCAGATACGGAATTAGCAACGGAATTCAGAGATTCCGTTGCTATTTCGTCTCTAATTCTCGAGGAATAGATGCTTGAATCAGCAACGGATCATAGACGAAAATAATGCATTCCGTCTCTGATCCGTTGCTAATCAGAGACGGAATCAGAGACGAAATGCAATTACAATTGTACCATGTTGAAAAATTTCCGTTTTTGTTCCGTCTCTGTTCCGTTTCTAATTTTCATCTCTAATCCGTCTCTAATAAGAAACGGAATTTATTATGTCTCTAATCTGTCTCTAAATCAGAAACGAATCACATTTCGTTTCTGATTGAATCGGCGTCGACGATTTCAGAGACGGAATTTATTCCGTCTCTGTTCCGTTGCATATTTCAATTAGAGACGGAATTTATGCAAATCAGAGACGAAAATTTTCGTTTCTGATTTGCTATTTTTTGTAGTGACATACACTGAACACATCGAACGAAATCCACTTCCTTCAACGCCACTAGACCGAATGAACACCACTCTTCCTTCAACTCCATTTGACCGCACCGGATGACTCCAAAGCGGCTCCATTGGTGCTACTCCATCTTCTCCCCATCTTCAACTCCAGATCGGCTCCATTGTTGTATTGGAGGAACCGTACCAATCAATCTGTGTATACAACTCTGTAAGATTAAGTTGTTTGGGGATTTCGTTTGTTTGGGCTTCTTGTGGTTCATGTAATGTTGGTTGCTAATTTAATTTTTTCTGGGCATGTTAATATTTATTTCTAGCCGGTTGTTTTAGTTTTTTCCTGATTTCTGTCCGGGAGTTTTTTTTTTTTTTGCGAATAACTTGATGTTAATTCCATCCGATATTTTTGTATTTTTTTTTTTTGCCAATTAGTTGATGTTAATTCTATCCGGTTTGTGCCTTTTGTGCCCTTCAAAATCCCCTGTTCTAATGGTCCCTTTGTGCCCTTCAAAATCCTCATGTGTCACTGCTCCCTGTTCAACTAAAATGTTATACCAAACATGCTAATATGCTATGTTTTCAGCACTATCATCAGTAAAGGCTTCATTAGTTTTCATATCAATTTGTTTGTTTGTTTATTTTTTTTTAAAAAAAAGGTCTTATATGATCTTTGATACAAATGAAGTCACATTGCATTATATTCACATTGCTTGCATTTGCAACTATATATTAAATTCTTCCTTATAGAATGTAAAGCACAATTGATAACTCTATACCTGCAACATATAGGTAACTGTCTCAAATCCTGAAATTTGCAAACAAGGAAATGAAAACAAATAAATTCCAATTTAATCCATCTCTTTATAGTTTGTACATAAAGTGCTCTTATTGATTGAATTCACAAGTTCAAACCTCTATGTGGGTGGCCACGGGTCCCATGTTATGTTGGATTCTCAATACCAACCATTAATGAAATTCACTAGGGTTTTTTTTTTTAATAATTGCAGGTGCCCAAATCTTTTCCGAACCCTCCCTACTTACATTCGAATAATCTCAAGAGAATCAACCAACCAAACCAACATATTAATTTGTAAATGATGGCATGGTTTGATCACTAGTCTATTTAGTTACCATATATATATATATATATATATATATATAGTAATAACTTTACCACTACACCAATTCTATTAGGCTGCCTAAGCAATATTTTTTTGAAAGAAAAGTGATTTCATTTATAATTAATTAAGGTCATATTTATTTGAATTCTTTCTATAATGATTAATTTTATATGAGTGATTGGATGATTGCGAGATTTATAGTGCATAGTCGTAACTTTAATTAGAAGCTCTTTATCATCACTTCTATTGAGTAACAACTATATTCTACATATATAGATTCAAGCATGGTTGATCAAAGAGTAACGTTGTTGTGTTATATGAATGGAGACATGGTTGATGGACCATCAGGGATTTCGTACACGAAACCGCCCATTCGACATCTCAGATCGAAGATGGGTTTAGGGTACGATGAACTTGTGCGTTGTATCTGTAATTCATTGTAGATAGACAATGAATTACAGAGATTAAACATGACAAATCAATATCCAGCGTACATTGGAAGTGGAACGGCCAACTACGTCCCTTTGCGAATAGATGATGAGTCGAGTCTTAAAAATACTTGGGAGATTGTGGCAGAATTACCACCACCAAATTGCATGGAGCTTTATATCGATTTAGTTCCGAGGCAACCGTACAATAGTTCCAATTGTAATATAGTGTTAGATTCTGGAACTGGACCTAGCACTCAACCAATTTATGAACATAGTCATTGTGCATCGCCTTTGATGACCGCAAATCCCGAAATGGACGAGGATCCTCGTTCCTGTGATGATTTGAATACTAGTGAAGATGATGACTATTGCAGTAGTGACGGGGATACCAGTGAAGAGAGTAGCGATGATGATGCAGACGATGAAGGGGATGATGGCATGATTCAATATACGTTAAATCGAGTCATAGCCGATGATGGCTCATTATCTTGTCCTCCAATTTCGAACGAAATTGGGGACGATGATTTTTTCGATGAAGAGGCTGATGGAATTGATGGTGCGCATGTGGGTATAGGTGAATTTGTCGTACCTTCATCTGTATTTATGGAATTGAGTAGTGAGGTAATGCAACCCATCCATGAGAATGCAATGATCCCTTCTAGGTCTTTATGGAATGAGGCATCGAATTTGAGAAAGGCATGCGGTTCATGTGTACAGTAGATATCCAGCATGTCGTGAAATTGTATAGCATCAAAGGACACAGGCGATTTGTGGTGACTCATTCTACACCAAATGTATGGATTGTTCGTTATAAGAAATATTTAGATGGATGTACTTGGAGGTTGCGGTGTTTGAGAAGAAAATTGCATGGAATGTTTGAGATCAGTACATATGCAGGACCACATACATGCATCTATGCTAAACTGTCCACAGATCATGCGCATTTGGACTCCACCGTTATATGCCGTGAGGTAGAAAATGTGGTGAGAAGAGATCCGTCCATCTCAGTTCCAGTGCTTCATCAGATTATCAAGGAGAAATTCAGTTATGACGTTCATTATAAAAAAGTTTGGTTGGGGAAGAAGAAAGCAATTGCTAAAGTTTTTGGAGATTGGGAAGAATCGTATAAAATGTTACCGCGGTGGATGACCACTCTTCAAGAAAGCAATCCAGGGATACGTGTGGAATGGCGGCATGGCGAGCCTAATGCCAACAATGAGGTTGTCTTCAAATCGGTTTTTTGGGCATTTGCACCTTCTATTGCAGGCTTTAGACATTACAGACCAATGATACAAATTGATGGCACATTCTTGTATGGAAAATACAAACAAAAATTCCTAATAGCCACTATTGTTGATAGTAATAGTCATGTATTTCCTTTAGCATTTGCCATTGTTGATGAGGAAAGTCAAGACAGCTGGGGATGGTTTATGGCTTGTTTGCGACATCATGTGACTGATAAGAATGGTATATGTGTCATTTCTGATCGACACCCAGGTATATTGTTGGCAATGAACAATCCTCGAAATGGATGGACCCATGAAAAAGCTCAACACAGATTTTGTCTCCGTCACATATGCAGTAATTTCAACATGAGATTCGGGAGCAAAGAATTAAAGGATATGGTGTACTTAGCGGGTGCACAACATCAACCACGAAAATTTAAGGCATCCATGAAAGAACTCCATCAAATGAATCCCGAATGTATTGCATGGTTTACCGACCTAGATCGAGCACAATGGACAAACGCATACGACAATGGTTATCGATACGGATGGATGACTACAAATCTCGCGGGTATTACGTATGATTTATTACGTTTGTTACTATTACTTACTTAATGTGTTTGATTTATTACGTTACAAGCTAATACATATATGAATTTTTTTTGTCACAAATGTAGAATGCTTTAACGGGGTCCTTAAAGGTGCGCGATTTTACCCCATCACCGCTTTAGTGCAACTTACATTTTACCGTGTCATGGCGTACTTTAACAAAAGACGCGACGAAATAGGTGCAGCCCTAGGAAGGGGCGAAATGTACACAACGTACGTAATGAATAAGTTGTCACATTGGGGAAAGGTGGTTGGAGGGCACAATGTGACATTAGTAAATCGTGAGAATGGTACATTTGAAGTCATCACTGCACCACGTGGCTATCATTTGAGAAAAGGGTGTAACAAGCAAGTTGTGAAATTGGAGGCCCGTAGATGCACTTGTATGAAGTGGCAGTGTTTTGGCATTCCATGTTCCCATGTTCAAGCAGTTTGCGCTAGTGTTGCCATAGATCACTGTTAGTACATCGAGTCATACTACAGATTGTCCGTGTACAGTCAATGTTATGCTGCAAATTTCTAACCCATTCCGCACGAAGATTATTGGCCTAACGCCAGAGTTCCACACACGTTGCTGCCTGATCCATCTTGGAAGCGAGTCGAAAAAGGTCGTCCTCGAACAAGCCGTTTGCGCACTGAGATGGATTGGAGAGGCAATCAGAAACAGCCACGGCATATGCAGCGAGAGAAGGAATGGAGAGAAACCCCAACAACGCTGCGATTTAGTAAGTGTAAGCGGGATGGAACGATAGACGCACTTGCAGTCGTCGTCAGTAAGGACAACCGTCTAATGCTTCATAGTGAAAGACTCTTTCAAGTCTTATGTTTCGCACTCACCAATATTTTCGTTGTATTTGATCACTTTCTTATGAATTGGTGGTACATGCTCTTACTTTCAATTTGAAGAGTGACTTGTTTTCTTCTTCTTTGTCTTATTTTTTATTAGTTAAAGGCTAATATATAAAAGCCATATCTTCTTCTTCTTATTTTTTCGCACACTGTTTTTTTAACTACTTTGACGTTCTTTAATGGTGGGTATCTTCTTTACCATTGTTTCTTCATTGGTTTATGGAATTAATGACTACATTGCTAATGATTTGGGGTTCAAGCGCGATATGGATCCTGGCCCTTTAGATGATTCGGTGTTAACTACGCAAGTTTTACATAGATCTACTCACGTTTGGAATGGACTGGTAGTACTTCTTTTCGCCTGTTTCTCTACTTTTATAGCTGCGTAGCTATAGTTTAACTAATTTCACTTAAATCTCGTATCTCCATAGGAGCCTGGTATATTGACTATCAGGCGTAATTCAGCTGCACTTCATCGGTTGGTCCGACTGGATGAACGCATAGTTGGGCATCTTCAGGAAGCTGGCTTTTATGGGACGGCGCGAATAGGCTTCATATCAATTGATTGGCATCTCATAACTGCCCTTGTAGAGAGGTGGAGGCCAGAAACGTACATGTTTCATTTCCTCGTTAGCGAGATGACTATAACCCTCCAAGATGTACAAATCATCTTGGGGTTGCCTGTCGATGGATTACCAATCACTGGTCGCGTCGAGCAAGATTACGATGCCTTATGCTTGACACAACTGGGATTCCCATTCCCCAAAAATAGTAGGACTGGAGGGCGGATTCAAATTCGCCAACTTTTAAGGTGGTTTCCAAACCTCCCAAACAATGCTAATGATGTGGAAGTGCAACGCTATGCGAGAGCATACATCCTACAACTTCTAGGTGGAACTTTATTTGCGATAAGTTGAACAACCTCGTTCACATCACATATTTGCAATTTTTGGAGGATTTCGAGGCGGCAGGACAATATAGTTAGGGTAGTGCAACTCCTGGCTCACCTATACAGACAATTATGTCTTGCAGCTGACATTGATGGAGCAGAGATTGTAGGTCCGGTCATCTTATTGCAATTATGGGCATGGGATAGGTTGTCGTTTCTTGCACCAGTAATGGGAAACGTTCTTCGAGACGACATCATACAAAACGAAGAATTATTTCCACTTCCTCCATTTGGTCATAGGTAACTAGTATTTTCTCACCTAATAATTTCAATTTCTTCTTATTTATCTACATGTGCCGACATGCATGCATTGTGTTATTTTGTTCATTTGTGCAGGTGGAGACATGCGTTGGAGACCACGGGAACATCAATGCACGTCCTGACAAAGTACAGAGAAATGATTGACATGCAAGCACCCGATGAAGTAAGAGATATACATAATTATTTTTCCACCTAGTGTTTATGTCTTCATCATGGAATATGCGTATTTTATTCAATTCAAGTTGTTTTTATTGACTACAGGTAATATGGGAACCGTATCCTGAGACATTGATAATGGACCTACCTGTGTACTATAGCAGTGGTCGTGCTATTTGGTGAACGAGGGCACCTTTGCTTTTCTTCTGTGTTGTCGAAATGTATAATCTCGATAGAGTCATGCGACAATTAGGTTTGAGACAAAAGATACCACCTTTACAGAGCACAAGCATGCAGCTACATAAGATTGACTTGAGAGGGAAGACGGATAACGATTGGAGCGCAGAACATAGTGCTTATGTCTGCATGTGGAACGAACGTGCCTCTAATATTGCAACTGATGAAATGTTAGAGGAGCCAATGGACTTTTACAACCCGTATATGCTATGGTATCGTCGCATTACACGACGATTCATGTCTCCCCGTGTAGCTATTGCTGAGGCCTTGGTAAGTACAATTTCATTTTTCTCAGTCATGAAGCCTTGCCAAATAGTTGTTTTCCTTGTACTTTCGCATAAAACTTCATAAATATTTCATATGTAGGCACATGGAATTACTTCAATTCATCAGTTGACACTGGGTGATGATGTATCTATTGCACGTATTAGAGATGTAGCTGCATCGACTTTGACTGCAGTACACGCAGATTATCGGATGCATAATATGCCCAGTTCATTTCAAGCTTCTCATCATTCTTCCCATACTGATACACCTTCGAGGCATGACACTCCAGTGTATACTCCATCAGTGCCTCTCAACGAGTTTGGGACTCCACATACTCCATCGGTTCCTCCCCACATGACATTCGAGGCTATGGAAGCCTTTCCATTTGACAGGGCACCTACATCTTCACGCCATTTTCATGCAAGTCCAATAATGATGAATTTCTCTGGGAGTACAAGTACTCATGATGGCGGAATGCGTGACAACGATGATATTCAAAGACAAGATGCTCAAAATTCGGCTGATGTGGGCCATTCGGATATTCCACTAGCTTTAAATTGTAATGTCCGAGTCGTCAAGAGAACATGGTGTGGGACTGGAAGTCATTATTTGGGGTCAGACTAGGACTTTTTCTAAACTGTTATAAGACATTTTCTCCTTATTCATTTTTGCTTTGTAGTTGATCACCTACCAATTTCATCATTTATATCAATTGCACTTCAAGTTCTTTATTTTTTTTTGGGTTTTAACTTATTTTTTCTTCATGTGTTGAACCTCTTGTATTGAAACTTTATGTGTGCTATTATTGGAAACAACAACTCCATTTAACCTTGCACTCCCATAGTTACAATTTGTCGATGTTCTCTACCTTCAAATCATTTGAAAGCTTCATTGTTGAGATGGAGGAGAATTTAGTTACCATAGCCTACATAATATATTTATATAGATCATAGTAGGATGCATCATATCGTACAACCGATGTAGTAATCTTCTATCTAATATTGTTAGAAATGACACCATCTCAGGACATCCCTTCATTACATGGAAATACAAAAGCAGTGCTCAGGTGTGAAATTTGATTTCCAAACTTCAGCTACTATCAAATAAAATAAACAAGGAGATATTGAACATCGCCGCAAATTGGCAATACCAAAAGTTAAATCTTTTTCAACTAAAACTTTTAATTCATAGTCGATGTAAACAAATAAGGCCAAAATCAACAACAATGTGGCAAAGAAGGCCAACCTTTCAAGCTCCATTAGAAAGGGCACATCAATAATGTTTGGATGCCGTTTAAGTTATACATAAATATATTAAACTAGTATATTTCAAAAAATAACTTAGTCTCATAGTGATTCAAGTGATCTTGTTTATAGAGGTAATTATGTACTACCGAGAGATTAATTGAGCATCAATCTGGTATTCGCTGCCAACATTAAAAAAAATTCATATGGAAGTCATGACTGCAAGTCACGACTTCCATCCGCTGGAAAACGTGACTTTAAGTCACGTTTTCCAGTGACCACACCAAACCCTTGACGTGGTGTGTGATGTGGCGGTGACGTGGCCAAAAGTGTGTTAGTTTTGAAAATATTTTGGTGGGTGTGTTAGGTTGATAATTTTTACCCCTAAATGTACTAATCAAGGAAAAAGGCCAGCAAAGAACTATCGATTCACTTCAAATAATGTATCAATTGGATTATTGTAAGAGAAGTGATATAACGACAATAACAAGGGTGACCACAAGACATATTGACTTGAAAAAGCCATATATGTGTATCTCGGGATGAGGGCATACATAGATATTGATGCATAGCACATGGGTCGAGGTCATATGGAAGGGTTTTGTGAGTCAATGTGTCTTGTGATATGACAATGTTGTTTTCATTCTAGTATTTTTCCTTAGGGTAGTACTATTTGGACTCATAAGTCCGAATTCAATTTTTTTTTTCAATTTCAAAGTCATCATCAAACAATTAATGAAGCGAACACAATCACTTGTTAATTTTCTTTGACACCCCTTAGATATTTGTAAAAATTTTAAAAACCCTATATGAGTCTAGGCTCATGAGCCCAATTAAGTAGATTTATTGTTTTCCTTATTGAGGCGCCACGGATGAAAAAAACATAAATTTCTTAACAATATTAATTGGCATGAATAAATTAACGAAGGGGACCAATTAATATGATTAGTACTACTAACATACTCGTTTTGCCCAAAACACACATATTAAGGAAAATGCAATGCTATTTAGACGATCATGAGTTCTGACTCAAAAGTTTTTTTTTTTTTTTTTTTCAAAGTCATCATTAAGCAAATTAAATAAGCAAACACAAACACTTGTAAAACTCATTTGACACACCTTAAATATTTGTGAAAATTTGAAAAATTCCCCTATGAGTTTGGACTCATAAGTCTAAGTAGATTTATTGTTAAGGAAAACACTAAGGTTGTGGCTATTCGAACCCCACCTTTTGTTTCCTTTACCCATTTACTTCATTTTACCCCGGTTTTGAGTTTTCTTTATTGCGTTTATTTAACTTTTTGTAAATTATTCTAAAACTAACCCTAGCCCCCAACGACTCTAACTCCCTCCCCTACCCACGTTCAAACCCAAGTACCTTACAACTAAATTCATCACAACAATCATCTCTTCGATTTTTCGGCTTTTCCGAACCGTCAATTGAACAGTCCAATGCATTTCGAGTTTTTTTCTTGGTGGAATCTCTCCAGATCTATAGGCAACGATGGTCGGCAAAGTCAAGGAGCACGACCTATTTTCAACGTTTGCTACAAGTTCATTGGGTAATCTTTTTGCTCTAATTTTTTATGGATTTTGTTCCCCATGACTTTGCGATAGTTTTCTCAGTATTTTGTTGTCCTTTGCTCGTTTGGCATATGGTTTAAGGTTCACGATTTGTTTCACGCCATTGTCTTAATGATGAAGAATAGTCAGAACCAACACCGTTAAATGAAGTCTATCACATATGACTGTGAGGTTTAATTGTTGGTGGCACTACTAAAATGACATGGTTTCAAAGGTAGCGGTTAAGAAATCCAAACCAAGTGAGACCTATTGATTATTTTTTATCGATATCCTAGATATTGGTGTCGGCTCTATCCAATCGACGAATAGGGAAAGTTAATTGTTTGTTATGTTTATTGAAGTTGTTTGCCTAATTTTGTTGTTATGGACCAATTTTACCATTTCCTTTATGTTTAGGTATGGCAAAACAAAAAATAGCCGTGCAAAACTATCCTTCAAAACTGTAAGGAGTTGCGGCTGTTGCTACCAATACCACTATAGGGTCCCAGCCAGAGGCTCTGACGAAGCCTAAAAGCAAACGCATGATTGCCTCGCATCAAAAAAAGCTGAACGAAAATAACTTTCACCTCAAAAATGACTAGGCATTCAGATGCCAATGAAGAGGCTCATGTGCAGACTGAAGGACGTCTTATAGGTTTGGTTGTACGACCATGTCGGCTTGGTTGTACGATCGCATGATATTGATGGAGGTATTCATTCTACATCGTAAAACCTTGTTTTCATATTCATTATTCAATCATAACAAAATTGTTTCGAATAGGTTTGGTTGTACGACCACATTACATTCGTTGAGCCCGTTCTACGTAGCGAGTACAAGTTGGGTATGCCCTGGGCAATGAGGTGGCACCATAAGAAGGAGCCGAGGCAGTTTGAGGAACTTCTCTATAATTTTAGGGCCCAACTGAATCGCTTAAGTCCCACGTGGTGCGACGCTTACCTTTGATGCATTTATTAGTGTAACATGCTTATGAAACGAAAAACCAACTTGGCATTTTCTTTTTTTCCTAGGTAAATTAGAATAATATTTCGACGACTTCACCACCTGTCGGTAAACTTCCTTCTACAACAAGTTTTGCAATATTTATACATTATTGAACTACACGATGAGATTTTGAGGCAAATGGGTTACATTCAAGGTAAATCGAAAGAACCTTTCCAACCCATCGATGCATATACGAGTAGCTCGACACTGTCATACTCCATAAAGTACGCATTCCATGCCTAATCTTGGGAGGATTGGGAAGCCAATGTCCTCATATCGAGCTCCTCGGTAAGAAGGTGGAACATCCATGTGAAGCTACAGATGATTATCTTGAATGGTTTCAATCGATCAGTCATACCTTTTCATGTAATCCTGAATTCTCAAACATGGATGTCCATGAGGACGAGACTACTTTAGTGACCATTTTAGCATTATTATTTTTTGTTTTCGATTATAACTCTTGTGTGATTCTGTATGTTTAGTTGTTGGACCTTTACTATTCTTTGCAATAGTATAATCGTCGTGCATTAGATGTCGCTTCGTAGTTCCAAACCACACCAAAATTGAGCGTTACGACGGACTACACATTCGAAATGGCGGATCAAGTAATAGCATTCCTTTTCAAAGTTTTTGATGGTAATTAACCAAAGCTCTACCATTCCAAATCAAAGCGAGGGAGGCACTACTTCTACCGTTGCGCATTTGATTTATGGGCAGAAGCCAAAGTGAAGGATCGGTTTTGAGTCATATTTTCATAAACAATGTGAAGTTTTAGTCGTTTGTTTTTAATATTCAAACAATTGCTTTTATGTTTGGAACATTTTATTATGAGCAAACTTTACCATGGATTATGTTATGGCCGATAAGTTTTCCTTGTGGACTTATTGTATCTTAATCTAAATATTCCTGATGTGCATATGCCACATATTGTCGATGATGTCACTATTTGGTAGTTTAACTTAATAACTTATTGTATGAAAAAGAGAAAAATGAAATTATTTCGTGAAGCTTTGCAAACTTGCGGGGCCTACATTTCTTTGCAAAGTATGACGAAGAAATGCCAAAATACACCATCCATTGATGACCAAGCAAAATCGTCAACGTTTCAAAACCTATGGTACTAATAAGTCGTCTGCAAAATCACAATGACATTGTCAAAAAAGAAAAATAGTAAGGTGCATAAAACAACGAGGCAAACGATAACCACATTTTTTAGGGATTACCAAAGTCCATGCAAATATGTCGGACATGTTCGGCCGGTGTAAAATTAAGTTAAATAAGACATTAAGATATGTGGTACATTAATGAAATATTAGGGCATAAGTAGCATGGCGCCAAAGAGAATCGCATATATGAGGTACATTGCGATTCCACATAACCATCTTACCTAATGTCATAACTGGACTCCATCTTCCGAGTTTCATTTTTTACGTACCATATTATGGTGTGGGGTATATGAAGTCAATTTATGAGGTTGTTTCAGGACATAGTTTGTTGATAAAATGATTTCATTGAATCCAATTCATGTGTTATATCATTATTGACTGTTATTGCTAGTGGTCAGTGAAATATCATGCTATTAAGTAGTCTTTACTTAGTGTTGTGAATCTATATCCTTTATGCATTAGTTATGCAATTGTATTTGTTGGAGTCCAATATCGTGTTGTTCTTTGAATATGAAAATGGTTCTTGTATCTAGGGTCATTTTATGACAGAGATTCGTCTGACATACGGAGGTCATTAAACTTTCCAAGGTAATCGAGATTTATCCACAGTAACATCCCCTAGCTTGATTAGGGCAATACCCAGTCTGAAACCCTAATTAACCCCAGATTACCCTTACTAGACTTAACTAGAGCCAACAACTTTACCACTTACACCTTATAAGCAGTACTATATATCGATTATCAAAATAAAACAAAATATATACGCATCGGAAATTTAAAACCTTTTCGATAATTAAAATATGATATATAGTATTAAAACAAAACCAGAATAAACTTCAGTTATATTAATCACCCATCCCATGTGATATTATAAAACTGTAATTCAACACCAATATATAAGACTAGAGGAAGTCATTACATCGAAGAGAAGTTCAAAACTCCTATAACTTCTCCATCCCGAAGTTGTTGCGCTTGTCAGATCTACCTATAATGTTAATTGAAGTGAGCACTCCAACTTGCTCAGTAAGTAGGGATTCACACTAATCATCAACATTCCTCATAATATTCAAGGATATCATGCAATAACAACATGCACCAATGATATCTAACAAGAATATGGAAAACATATAAATTCAATGCATAAACGAATGTAAAGCAAATGCCTTTGGACTATTATACTATGATTCTCATTTTATTTATAAAACTAGGGTCGATTACCTACTGACGTCATTAATACGAGCACACCACGCATATGTGAAGTTTAACCAATCGATTAATGCCCAATGGCTCTATCCAAAACCCTCTAGTGAATATGTAACCCACGCAACCTATTAACTGAGTAGAAGTTACGTATAGACCGGGAGATCAATCCTAAGTATTATACAACCTGGTCTCAGCCCTGAGGAGTTACACTCGTGGATCACATTATACATTATTTCCTATTCATTAGAAAAACCATCACAGTGTACATAATCCCTCATTTTAATCCAACAACTACATAAGCTGTATATACTAAATAGCCAAGCAATATTGATAAATAAGCGAAGCAGTACTTACCTCGGGTTTATGTCTCCATCTAAATTTCCTAACTTTTCAGTCATCTCACTCTTCCTCGGTGTTCCTTAACCTATCACAAACCATTTAGGATCAATAAAGGTTCATTATACTACATTTAGAACCCCTAGACCAGTCCCTAAGTCCCCCAGAAATCATTCATAAAACATAGCACAGTTGCTGGTTTTAGGGGCCAGGTAGCAAGCTACAAGACATGGATAACGTGCTATCCATAAGTCACTCATCTTCCCCAGTATGTGTAGAGCATTATGGCCAATGCCTAGCGTGCTATGCGTACCAGACCTGCAACAGTAGCGTACCTCTACTGATCCAATTCGATCAAAATCACATCCAAACTCAACAATTACACTCCCAATCAATTTGGGATGACCTTTAAAGAGGTTATAAACTCACTCAAATCAACAACAACCTCAATTCAACAAATTTTGATCATCACCACCAAATTGAACTTCAATAAACTTGAAAACTAAACTTACCAAAGTGATGATCACTAGCTTCAAATCCATTTAAGCTCCTCAACTTGATTGAATTCAGCTTCCGGAATGATCTCCCGTCGATCCGAATCAAAATCGACACCCCTGAACCTCTCGAATTGTCGAAATGAATTGATAACGATCAAATTTTGTTTATATATATGAATTTTTTTAGATACATGCTGCACTATGTTGAGACCTATCGCGTGGTTGATGTGTTAAAGTGATACTCCTTAAAGTGACACGAAATTTGACAAATCAAGCACTTACGCTTCGTTCGAGACGATTCAATAATCCATATATTTTCAATATTCTTTTATTTTCCAATATATATTTATATATTTAAAAACATATAAATACATATATATTTATATATATATATTGTATTTACCAATCAACTTACCGGACGTGCCTACAAGCGTCCTTGAGCATGCACACTCATACTACAACTCCCTCGTCACACTTGGTGTCCCGGTAAACATTAGTTTATTGGGTATTTTCTGTTTTATACGTTTGAGTATGATTTTCATATTATACAACAACCTATACATAAATTGATTTAACAATTCAAACATACACCATACATCATGCAACCGCATGCATACGCTAATTGAGGTATGTCGAACTTAACCACAAGCCTAAACCAAGTTAATTAGGATTTTGGTTAGTACTAATCACCAGCTTAAGATAACGGGTCATTACATCCACTATGTTGGGCAACACACAGGGTATGAGACTTTGGATTGTTGGTAAGCATAACTTCGGTAACTTCACGAATTGTAAGACTCGGAATTGCTGGCAAGTATACATCCCAGTGACTGACATTTAGGATAATTATAAAGGTGTAATGTACCATGAAAGAACGACATTCACAGATATGTAGAGCACAGCTTCATCCTTATATAGTGGAGTGGCTGATGTGATGAAGATCACGGCCGACCGGCCCTAGATCATTACTACTTAGCCTAGTGTTAGTTTCATTTTGTTTAACTAAAGTATCTATTTGCATGATATTCTTCAACATAGTTGCTATTATTATTATTATGCTTTTTGATAATTGTTGTATAATTGGGAATGTCAACAAATGTCTCTCGGTATTACTTTCTATTTTTAAGTACTCACCGTCTAGTTTGTAACGGTGGGTGCGGATCGATTGAGTACCAGGTCAGACGAAGAGAAGATCGGTGACTACCTCTGAGACGGTGGAGCACTGCTACACCAGATTTTGTAGGTTTTATTTTTGATATATTATTTTTATATGTATATGGTATACTTATGAGGTTATATATTATGGGTTGAGTGAGTAGTACCTTGACTAGACACATGATGTTATATATCACCGTTTCATTATATATATGCATGTGATCTTCATTTCCTGATTTTTCCACTAAGGTACACTGCATGTTTATAAGCTTCCGCTAGTTAATTAGTTAAGGCTTCTGCTGCATAACTTTTAAGTTAGTAAATCTTAATTAATTCTAATTTATGAATTTACATAGGGTAGGTAGATGTTTATTTCTATTTGAAAACTAAATAATTGGTAAGTAAAAAGGTTGTTGAAAAGGCTGACTAATTCCTTGTTAGTCATATATTGTGAGACTAGAGCTTGATAATGGGATTAGGCCGGGTGGTGCCCTAATTAGAGAAGGGGTCGTCACAGTATCATAAATTACTAGTAAAAAGCCCTATGAATCTGGACTCAAAGAGTACTAAGAGATTTCTTGTTTATTTAAAATGGAAGTTTGTTTAGATTTTTGTGCCACTAGGCGTTATGGCAATGACATAGAACTAATTGAACTAACTCTTGCTCCATCTGGTCATTTATATAAGTTGTTTAACGTAAGGACACAAAGATTAAGACAGGTTTAAGTATGAGTGTAATTTACATATATGTCTTTTGACATAAATGAAATAAAGAATTGAATTTCGAAAACGACATACAATTTATATAAATGACCAGATGGAGCAAGAGTTAGTAATAGATTTTTGTGCAAGGGTAAAATAGGTAAAAATGCAATAAATATACTTTTGAATTTCGAAAACGACATACAATTTTGAACAAAAAGGTTTTGCTAGAATGACTTATATAAATGACCGGATAAAGTATTATACATATATTTATGATGCATTACTTGTGATCACGAATTTTCCTCAATTGTCTATGCAATCGATTTGTTTATTTAAAATGGAAGTTTGTATAGATTTTTGTGCCACTGGGCGTTCCTGGCCATGACATTGAACTAACTCTTATTATACATATTTCCGATGCATCACATACTTGTGATCACGAATTTTCCTCAATTGTGTATGCAATTAATTTATCAAAAATGGAAGGTTGGTTGGATTTTTGTGCCACAGGGACGTTCCTGGCAATGACATTGAACTGTAGAGCCGTATGTAAAGGGAGATGGAATACGCATTGCGGATTGGATTCTTTCTTGCCGAAAGTAGAGAAAAAGACGGAAATATTCTATTCTTGATACATACTCTGACTACTTGATCATATATTCTCTCTTTGGCAGGGTGGATAACAGCACGACAATAGCAACAAAAATCCTTAATTTCAAATTAATTGGTAATTAGTTGGCCACACGAATATAACTCAGCGACTCAACCCTCAACGTCAGTTGTCTGTGAGACGTATCAAACTTTGAGCTACCATTTGTCTATGAGACGTTTATCACTTGGTGATTCGATACCAAAGAGAACTAGTTGGCGCTATATATATGAAAAACAAAAATTGTCACTTTTTTTTTTATGGATGGACGTTTACCATGAGACAAGAAAATCAATCCTAAATATTTATTGAATTGATGCACGCACTAGATTTTTGTTGCAGTAATAAATTGAGGCGGGGTCCGTGACCTTCTTATTATTCTCTCATCAATCATATTTCAACCTAGCCTCATTATAGAGGTAATTAAAATTACAAAATTATAATTAATATTCGACTCGATTAAATTTTGTAGCTTAAGATCCAACCGCTCATTTTTGAGCTTTTTGGATCATTACCTTTTTTGGTATTTATATATATAGCTCCATAAGGTGAAATGATATATAAAGTGAAATATTCACTTATTATCAAACCTCTAAAGAGATATTCGCGAGCGATTGTGCTTGACACACAGCCTTGCATAGATATTTTATTCATTAATTGTAGCATATATTTAATTGCCACGAAAAGTAATTCTTGTTAGTAATACCAAGGCAACAAATTCGACGATTCTTGAATGATATTTTGAAAATATAGGTAATATAAAATAGTTTACCCCTTTTTTATGTAAAAATACATAATATATAATTAAATATATGTTCATAACTTGATTATTTGATAAACAAAATGTACTACTTATATGAGTTGGTGGGACAACCCTCAAGTTGGGTGGCGAGGCAAAGTTTACTTAGCAATCATGCCTCCTCGAACGAGATAACCCGTCTCCCTTTCAATTTTAACTTTATTGGGGAAAAGCTTACCCACTATCAACTCAAGTTTATAGTATTATTTATATTATAAAAATCAAGAATATAACATAATTAATCGTTTATAAATATATGAGAAAGACTATACGTCACATATAGATTTTTTATTTTTGCTAGAAGATAGTACAAGACACAACTACAAAGCTTACTTTCGCAATCGTCGTGACATATATATAATACACCGTGAATAAATAATATATACTAGATAAATTACTTGAATAACTTAGTCCAAAACTGTAACGACCCGAAAATTTGACTTGTGCCACGTGTCAAGTCAAGGTCGTATGTGGGACCCACTCGTCAAAATACGTATGTCCGAATCTACTTTGCGATGAAAATGCTAATTTTGCGAGGAAATTCGGTGAGCCGAAACATAAACGAGGATGCGTTTCGAGTCGCGTGCCGACGTGCGACCAAAATAATGGCTCTATATGGTTTAAAACGTGCATTGGATATGCCTCGTGTTGCGTGTAGCGCGGGTATTGAGATTTGAAAATGAGGCGGGTTGGTGCCTCGAGATGCGCGCTGCTCGGTTGTTGAGTTTGCCTCGAGATGCGCATTGCACGAATCTCGAAGACATTTTGATTTGAAATCAAAAATGGAAAATGTGTATATATAATATATATTACATATATAATATATTATATATATATTATATAAAGAAGGGATAAGGATTGGAAAAGAAAAGGAAAAAAAAAAGATCAGAGAGCTCGAAAGAGAGGAAGAAATGAGAGAGGGAGGAGCGGTGAGAGGAGGAGATTGGCGACAGCGGCTCCCGGCGCGGCGAGATCGGCGTAGTCACGGTGGTGGTCCACGCGGAGGCCGCGAGAGATGAACAGGGGCGGACCAGCAGGTGGCGGTGGCTACGCGGGAAGCTCGGCGGCGGCTCCGGGAGTTGGACGCGGACGCCGGCGAGCTCGTCAGTAGCTGGACGGCGGCGACGCGGTGAACGGCGCGTTGGCGCGTAATCGACCCGTCGGATGCGCGATTTCGTCGAAATCGCGACGACGCGAATGAGGTGATGTTTATTTCGCCTAATGTTAGTGAGATTTGAATGATTTTAGTAAAATAAGCAATCAAATGTTTAAATGGACACCAGGGACTAGGAGTCGGGTGTCGGGTGCGCAAATCGAGATGCGAGTGAGACGTCTTGATTTTGAGATTCGCGTTTTTCGAGGTAAGTAAACCAGTTAGGGACCTATACGGTATTCCATGTTTATCCATTGACTGTTGTTATTTACTGTTTTGTGATAACTCATTGTTGTTCACTGCAAAATTATGCCCAACTATATGCCCAACTATGCCCATATGTGTAGTTCGCTGGGGTTAACTCGCTCGCACGCACATATGGGGGAAACATAGAAGATGTATATGTCTTTCAGAGTAATTGGGGAGACATATACATCTACATTGGAAGTGAAAATACTATGCCCATATGTGTAGTTCGCTGGGGTTAACTCGCTCGCACGCACATATGGGGGAAACATAGAAGATGTATATGTATTTCAGAGTAATTGGGGAGACATATACATCTACCTTGGGAGTATCGCTCATTGATGGATTGTTTACAGTCTTGTATATTCATGCGTGTTTATTTCTTTCGTTTTGCATGAATTTGACTGCTTTGGATATCATGAACTGTTGCTTTGGATATCATGAACTATTGCTTTGGATATCATGAATTGTTGCTTTGGATATTGTGAAATGTCGTATATATGTCCTACTTGATTTACTTACCTGGGCTCATCATTCTTATGTTTGACTGAGTGCAGCGCCGCGGACGAGTAGCGAGAGAAATTCTCCATGGCTAGGTGAAACTTTTGTATATTACTCTCCTCTGATGATATTTACTGGGTTCCACAATTAGGTTGCCTAACTCCCTGATCTTTTTGTTGAGTTATGTTTTAGTTGCTTCCGCTAAATTTGTAACTCTTGAATAAAATATTAATAACTCAACTTAAAATTGAGAATTGACTGAATATGATGGATTGGAAGGCTGACTAGGTCCGCGTTGACCTTGCGAGACGGGCTCGGGGGTCCACGTGGGCTTAGGCCGGGCGGGGCCCAATTCGTGAAAAAATTGGGGCCGTCATAGTTGGTATCAGAGCCTGAATTTTGGAGAATCTCATGGCTTAAGATATTGTGATACCAACGTCACAGTTGGTATCAGAGCCGACGTTTTAAGGAACTCGACTCTTGAAATTAAGACACAAAATAAGCGGAAGTTAGGAATGGTTGAACTTAGAGTGGAACCCTATGATCCTGACTTGAGTCTTCGTTGGGAAGTGAGGAGAGTTGAAAAAATGAAAAAATGGTAGAACACCTGGCGGATATGGAAAATGGAAAATGAGAAATGGCAAATGGAAAATGGAAAATGGAAAATGTTTTTATAACATTTTTTCCTTATATGCGTTTCGAGGTGGGCTTGTACCCCTGGCGTATATATATAATATATGGTATGTTATATACTATATATGATGTCGATAATGATTCGAGGAATCGTGACTATGTAAATGATTAATTGATATTGACGTTCCATTTGCATACATAAATTTCATTTTTGGACGAATTGGTGAAAGTATTGGGGTTGCCTCGAGATTCATGTTGCACGTATCTCGAGGACACATTTGATTTCTACTTGGGGAAGAAAACTTGTTGCGTACCTTAAGGAGTTAGATTCAAGTCACCCAAAACTCTTGAAAACACCCTGCACGTATTTTTAGAGGATCCGCTCGAAATAATTAATGAAATTGGATTGTGATACGGGAATCAAATCCGTGGTAAAGGTGAGAGGAAATTTGGTATAGTATGCCAGGGACGCTTAAACTATATTTAAATGGTTTGGAGTTAAATTTGAGCCGAGTTGGAGTTCAATTTGGTATGGTCCTTGTTTTCATTTGAGCCGAGTTGGGGATCAAATTCGAGCGACCAAATGATTTTTTTCTCGTCAGAATTTGTGATGGAATTCTTTGGTTTTATGTTCAATTTGGTTCGTAATAATTATCATGAGTTTTGGTGGGGTAAATTGAAGGTACAAACTCAAAGAAGGAAAATGTTTAGGAGTTATATTTCCATTTGATATAAGGTCGTATGACATTGCCTTCATGCATGGATAAGTACTCGTGCCTTGAAAATGCGGGAGTTGTTTAAATGCAATTCGGCTTCGCGGATAGTGGCTTAAGAAATTCGTTAGTTCAATTGAGAAATCGAGATAAATAGCTTGGTTGGTTTAGTAAAGCCAATGGAAAATAAAACAATTCATTTTGAGCAAAATGAGAACTTTGGTATGACAAATGGTATGGTTTCAAATTGAAACTTAACATGCCATGTAGGACTCAAATTTTCAGGCTATTTAGAGGAATTTTGATCTTATTTAGGACTCAAAAGAGTTCATTAAATTCATTTAAAGTTGTTCGGTTCAGATCTTGAAATGGAGAATTTCCTATACGTAGTGAGACTTGAAACGAAAGCTCGAATCTCTAAAATGGTGTTGAATTGATGATAAAGGAAATGGATGTTGGATAATATAAAACGAATGGAATTTTTTTTTTTAAGGTAAGGAATGTTCGAGAAAAGCTCAGTCGTGAAATGAATGAATAGTCAAATGTAAGGAACATTCGAGTAAGGAACATCGAATGGAAGGAACATTCGAGAACGTCAAGTTAAAAAAAAAAAAAAAAAAAAAAAAAGAGCGGACTCAAACTGAGCAAAGTGTTGAGATGACTTGAGAGCTAACGATTACATCATGTACGGACTCCTTTAGCTTTGACGAAAGCTTTGGAGTAGTAATGTTGGATCGAAAGCCCAAGTAACTCCACTTTAGTGACACTATACATTTATAGTCTCAGGGTTGGTGAAGTCGACCACCATCTTTAGGGACTTATAAATGAATTAAATGTTACAAGCTGAGGTAGAGTCCGCGAATCGTTTTAAAAGTTAGTGGCCACCTAAGGATAAATCCTACGAGATGGTATATCTCAAGAATTCTCGCATTCTAAAATTTGCTCAGATGCGTTAGTAAACGTACTGACAGGAATTTTCGTACAAGTAAACAAGTGCATTTACTCACTTGACAAATCATTAAGAAAAGAGTAAATAAGTGCATTTTAAATGGAAATAATTATGTTTTAATGTGTCTCGAGTTTTGCGCCGCACGAATCTCGAGGACACATTAGATTTGGATTAGGAAATGCGAGTTCGAAACTTGGGAGGTGTCTCGAAATACGTAATCGATACAATTTTGGTCACACATTGAGGTGGTGCCTCGAGATTCGTGTCGCACGAATCTCGAGGACACATTTACTTTGAAAATATCCAAAAGTGAACGCGTTGGAGAAAACGTGTTGAACTCGTGCTTACATGAGGAGATGCTGAGTGCGCCTACTGATACGAGAATTAGAGTGACGACTCAGGCGAGGTAGTCTCATGAGTTTTAGAGATATCACCCTCGAGCAATAAATATTCGTTTCACGGTGGCATCGATGTGGACGCTTTGGAGTGCACTATGGTGGCATCGATGTGGATGTTATGCGATGATGCGAGATGAGTGAGAGCGTACGAGCACCCGAGAACGTTTCCGCCATACGAGGAATATACGGCGCCAAAGTTAGTTGGTTCAGCGCAGAGTTTACGCTAGTGGATTACAACAGCTAGCACCGTCAGATCCTTAACATAAGGGGTTGATGGCAGAGGCAGTGGCCAGAGACAGGGTCAGAGATCCAGTCGAGTGCACAGATAGGGACAACGATCTAGTCGTGCACATGGGAAAGGAAATGGACATGTTCCAGGTTGAAGCGAGATTTCAATGTATCTGGATGGGCGTATGGACAGCCAGGTATAGCAGAGTAAGAAACATATGCATGCTATTGTCACGTCATGTCCGACTACTATCCATCGTAACCTGATAGAGGGTACGAGTTGGGTTGAAACTCACTTGGGTAGTGAGATTGAGTTACATTTCTCGCAGGCATACAACAGATATACGTATGTTAGTGACGGTGGATCGTGAAATTAAAATGTTCGTTGGTATTCCAATATATGTTGCGAGGGTTGCCCTGGCATATATTGATTGGAGGAGACAGATGGTGCGTTCTTTGCTTGGAGGTCGCGGAGGAGCCCAGCTCGTCACGGAGGAGCCCAGCTTGTCGCGGAGGAGCCCAGCCCTACAGAGTAAGATGGGGGTATGGCCTTGGGCGAGTATGGCCTTGGGCGGGTATGGCCTTGGGCGGGTATGGCCTTGGGTCTTCATACACCATGGTCATTTGAGATTTGTTTCAATTTCGAGGACGAAATTCTAATTCGTTGGGAAGACTGTAACGAACCAAAAATTTGACTTGTGCCACGTGTCAAGTCAAGGTCGTATGTGGGACCCACTCGTCAAAATACGTATGTCCGAATCCACTTTGCGATGAAAATGCTAATTTTGCGAGGAAATTCGGTGAGCCGAAACATAAACGAGGACGCGTTTCGAGTCGCGTGCCGACGTGAGACCAAAATAATGGCTCTATATGGTTTAAAATGTGCATTGGATATGCCTCGTGTTGCGTGTAGCGTGGGTATTGAGATTTGAAAATGAGGCGGGTTGGTGCCTCGAGATGCGCGCTGCTCGGTTGTTGAGTTTGTCTCGAGATCGCATTGCACGAATCTCGAAGACATTTTGATTTGAAATCAAAAATGGAAAATGTATATATATAATATATATTACATATATAATATATTATATATATATTATACAAAGAAGGGATAAGGATTGAAAAAGAAAAGGAAAAAAAAAAAAAAAAAAGAGAGCTCGAAAGAGAGGAAGAAAGGAGAGAGGGAGGAGCGGTGAGAGGAGGAGATCGGCGACGGCGGCTCCGGCGCGGCGAGATCGGCGTAGTCACGGTGGTGGTCCACGTGGAGGTCGCGACAGATGAACAGGGGCGGACCGGCGGGTGGTGGTGGCTACGCGGGAAGCTCGGCGGCGGCTCCGGGAGTTGGACGCGGACGCCGGCGAGCTCGTCGAGAGGCCGGACGACGCGCGACGCGGTGAACGGCGCGTTGGCTCGTAATCGACTCGTAGGATGCGCGATTTCGTCGAAATCGCGACGACGCGAATGAGGTGATGTTTATTTCGCCTAATGTTAGTGAGATTTGAATGATTTTAGTAAAATAAGCAATCGAATGTTTAAATGGACACCAGGGACTAGGAGTCGGGTGTCAGGTGCGCAAATCGAGACGCGAGTGAGACATCTTGATTTTGAGATTTGCGTTTTTCGAGGTAAGTAAACCAGTCAGGGACCTATACAGTATTCTATGTTTATCCATTGACTGTTGTTATTTACTGTTTTGTGATAACTTATTGTTGTTCACTGCAAAATTATGCCCAACTATGCCCAACTATGCCCATATGTGTAGTTCGTTGGGGTTAACTCGCTCGCACGCACATATGGGGGAAACATAGAAGATGTATATGTCTTTCAGAGTAATTGGGGAGACATATACATCTACATTGGAAGTGAAAATACTATGCCCATATTTGTAGTTCGCTGGGGTTAACTCGCTCGCACGCACATATGGGGAAACATAGAAGATGTATATGTCTTTCGGAGTAATTGGGGAGACATATACATCTACCTTGGGAGTATCACTCACTGATGGATTGTTTACAGTCTTGTATATTCATGCGTGTTTATTTCTTTCGTTTTGCATGAATTTGACTGCTTTGGATATCATGAACTGTTGCTTTGGATATCGTGAAATGTCTTATATATGTCCTACTGGATTTACTTACCTGGGCTCGTCATTCTTATGTTTGATCGAGTGCGCACGCGCGACAGTAGCGAGGAAATGCTCCATGGCTAGGTGAAACTTTTGTATATTACTCTCCTCTGATGATATTTACTGGGTTCCACAATTAGGTTGCCTAACTCCCTGATCTTTTTGTTGAGTTATGTATTAGTTGCTTCCGCTAAATTTGTAACTCTTGAATAAAATATTAATAACTCAACTTAAAATTGAGAATTGACTAATATGATGGATTGGAAGGCTGACTAGGTCCGCGTTGACCTTGCGAGACGGGCTCGGGGGTCCACGTGGGCTTAGGCCGGGCGGGGCCCAATTCGTGAAAAAATTGGGGCCTCACAGCAAAACCAACTTTTAAAGGTATTTCAAAGCTCGTGAGATTGGCTAGTTCAAACTATGCAATAACCAACTATATTCTCAATCAACAAGGATATAATAATTGGTAAATTATTTCAACACATAAAATTCATGCAATATTGTCTAGGAAGTTTTGACAAATGTTGGTTTAAATTAGAGAAAATTTATGATAAATATATCTATGTAAAATTTCATGTGAAACTTACTTAAGCCGATGGTGCTCATTGGTCGGGTGTTCATTCTCATTCCAACTAAACTAAGGGTGCACCTTCTTATGCGAGACCAACTGGTTCTTTTTTTAAGGCACAATGAAACTTGTTGCTTGTAATTATGAGAATCAATTCAACTTAGATACAACAATGTAGATCGATCTCCTTGAGCATAACATGAGGCAAATAATGAGTCTTCCACATCCATTTTGCTTCTCACATTCCTCATCCAAATATATATCTATCTCCGACTTGTTTATCGTATTTGCCTCCTCTTCTAAAAATCATTGAAATCCAACCACTACCCTTTTAGCTCTGACATTATCAAACAATGAGTCTACCACCTCTTCACGTATACTAGACAATGATCTAGTTTCACTATACCACATAGAAATGTAGTGTTGGAAAATGATTCATATTCCATGTATAAATGATCTAAAGCCTCTCACTTTCCTTATCATCTCAACAACTTGCTCGTTCAAATACAATGTACCGTAACAATATTTCAGAAACTTCAACTTGTACCTCGGATCAAGAACCACAACAACCAACAAGATCATGTTCACCTTCGAGATATCTCTCCAATACTTGTCAAACTTCACCTTCATCTTCATTCCCAGTTTTCAAGCACTTCGAGAATTCATTGTTAAGATCTTTTTCAATTTTGTCTTCTCAACATTATACATATCCAAACAATCTCTAGTTATAGTTCTCCTCTTCGCTAACTTAAGTTTGGGTTATATAACATTGCAAAACTTAACAAAGCACGAATGTTCCACAAAAATAAAAGGTAATTCAGATCATATTATCAATTCAGTAAGGGCTTCACGACTTAATGTTTGATCAAACTTCCAAAGTCCTATTTGACTTTCACCCTCCAACCCTTTAACTTGTAATTCTATTGTCTTTTATTTTTTACACACTGAGTTCACATGACTATGTGGGTACTTGGGGCATTTATTTAAATGAGCTGTTATTGTGCTTGTACCATTCTTGCTAGGACAATGATACTCTTTACTACAATAATTGCAAGTTGCAAGTGCCACTTTTCCATGCTCATCTAACATTTTAGAATAATGGTCCTAGAATCTAGAGGTTGTGCGACTACCTTTCGATTCTGCCTTCTTTGTTGATGTTGAAAAACTAGATGAGTTTGGAGGAATAACAATAGGTTCACCACTTTCAAACTCCATTGATGTAGAACTTGCATTTGTTGATAATGTTTCGGTTTAGCGTGATATGAACCCATCTAGGCAAAAAAACAACATACGATCAATGTTGGAATGAGAATGAACATTAAATAACTAACAACTCAAGGGATCAAAACACAGTTCTAAATTTCTAATGCATAGTCTGCACTTAGCTTTGGAGTTTATATTCTTTAATGTACAAGACCTACTTCTTAAACACCAAACACCAAAAAAAGTGGAACTATAACAACAACAATTGATCATCATCAACATCATCATTACTAAAAAAGTACTACTACTACTACTACTACTCATCATCATCTTGGCTTCAACAATAATGCTAGCACATTTAAAGTGAACCGTTTAAAGCCATAGCGTTCAACATTCAAAGCCAAACCCAAAATTTTGTCAAGTGATACCAATTATTTGGTATTAAAGTCAAAACATTAGAGATAATTACAACTCTTACGATGTGGTGGTGGGACTCGCAGCGATCAAGGCGTGTCTGGTGTGAGAAGGCGGTGGAGGCGGGACCGGTGGGAGGAGGCAGTACTAGGCGGCAGTGGACGCAACAATGGAAGCATCTGTAGACGTAGCAATGAAGGTGGCTGTGGATGCAGCAGTGGTTCGTGCGGTGGGAGGCTGTGACGATTGATAAGAGGCGACGGTGATAGGCGGTGGTCGGAGTCGACCGGGAAGAGCGATGTGGTGGCGGGACTCGCAATGATTGAGGCATGACTGGTATGAGGCGGCAGTGGAGGCGGGACCGGTGGGAGGAGGCAGTGCGAGGCGGCGGTGGACGCAGCAGTGGCGGTAGTGGACGCAGCAGTGGAGGTGGTTGTGGACGCAACAATGGAGGCGGCTGTGGACGCAGCAGTGGTTCGTGCGATGGGAGGCGGCGACGATTGATAAGAGGCGCGGCGGGAAGGGCGATGGGTTGGGCGTCGGCGGTGAGGCGTGGAGGAGTGAGGAGGACGAACGACGGGTAGAGTAGAGAGTCTAGAGACCGAGAAACGCCCAAATCTTCCTTTCAATAGTGCTTCTCAAGAGTTTTCTTTTTCTTTTTCTTTTTTTTTAAGTTTTACGGTTTTGAGTTGTAAATGTTGAGTATTTACTAAAATACCCTCAGATTGGTGAAACAGTGATTTTTTTAAAATGAAAACTGCGACCGAACAACGATTATGCGTTTTTAAGTTTTTTAAACCACCCCAAACCGCGAGTTCTAAAAATCAGACCAAACCATGTTGTTTACACGGTTTTGCCGATTTTTCTGAAACCGCTGCCCACCCCTAGCTTTAAGGTGCGATACCCAATCGAGAACTAGTTGGCGCTAAATATATGTATGAAAAAAAAATCGTTACTTTTTTTATGATAATATAGTGTCTAAGATTACTCGACTATTTTAAAGGAGACACTCCGTTCTTCAAGAGATATGCTTCGAAAAATTAAAAGATTTGAACCTGAGATCTTAGGTTGATAAAATGTAACATATACACCCGCTACGTACCATGCATGTTTATCTCCATGGAAAATATTAGAATGACACCCCAAGTGACACTTGTGACGTGGCACTCGGGCCCCTCATTTATGGGAGAAGTCATGAGCGCATCGAGATATACACCACACGTGTTATATATGCACTAAAACAAATTATGCGCACACGTATTTTTAGTGAGGCCTGTGCGCCAAGTCACTGGGGTGTCGTTTTAGCATTTTCCTCATCTCCATGTATTTATTTGTGGACCAGCACATATGCAAAAAACTGCCAATAATGTCTTTTCACCGGCTTGTATGGATATACAACTTGCACATATATGGACCACAAATGCACTGTAATATTGCTGTGCTCTATAAGAAAGGCTTGCTCCTTCCTCACTCTTCATCACCTCTAGCTAGTAGTATTCGCAACTACATTCATTGTGCGCCAGCCAATTTAATCGAGAAACATATATGGCTCAATTGACTCGTCCTCATCAGCATGTGCTTGAAGTAGAGTACGAGGTGAAATGGGCACCTAACCAGTTCTATAACTTCCTTAAGAACAATTTCTCTATGCTCCCCAAAATCTTTCCTTGCATTAACAAGAGAGAAGTGGTGGAAGGAGACGGAAAGAGCGTTGGCAGTGTCACAAGATGGGCATGCCTACTCGGTATACATATATTTATACATATATTTATACGATATATATATATCATGCATATATAAATTTTTTTATGACTATATATATGTTTTTAGATATAAGGAAAATTTATTTTATATAATTCAACACAAATACTACGCCTATTGGCTTGGAGGCCCAGCCCCACTGGAGCCCATTAAGAATGGGTAGGGCTTGGAGTAGCCTTCGTGATTAAAGCTCAAGCCTATCTGGGCCTGAATTAATTTAGGTTGGGTTTGGGAAGACTTCTAAAGCCTGCCATGTTGATGTCAATATAATGATTTGATTCATGATCTACTACGACATATTCGTATAACCAACATATTTTTTTAACTTCACTGAGACATCTTTTCAAAATTTGTTGACAAGTAATACTTCCTTCATCTTACCACATCCAGATGACTTGATTGTATAAAATAGGATTATTTAACTATAAAGCAATTATATATACAAATCAACCAAGTAGCAGCTGGTACATTAGTTTTGTTCCAAGAGAGGGTAAAATTAAGTAAGGATATACGGGGCAAGAAAAGTTGATTTCTTTCGTATAAGAAAAAGTTATTCTACATCATATACATATTTTAATTTGATATAAAAGCACTAAAAACGTATGTTACTAAGTATATCATAAGTGACCATTCATTAAAAAAAAAAATTATATCATAACCTTTGCCGTAGTTCAAAGCTATAGTGCTCTCCTTTCTCACTGTACCGCAGTACCCCTTGCGAGTTGTTTCCTGGTTATAATTTTTTTTACTAATCATGGGTATCGAGACAATTTATGACTAGCCCCACCAGTGCCCCGACGTTTGGTTGTCGTGGCGAATCGCAACCACGTCTTTGCCCTAGGTTTTTTTGTTATAAATCTAGCTCTTAATTTGTATTGAATATTGATGATATATGTTGAAGTGACAAATTAATTGCAGGGCTCAACGTTCTTGTCGGAATGGAAAAGATAACCAAGATAGACGACGCGAACATGTCATTTACTAACGAGTTAATGCAAGGTTCAGATGCGCTGAAGACCCTGAAGAGCTTAGCATTCAAAACAAGTGTCATTCCAAAGGCTACTGGAGGAAGCGTACTGAAGTGGAGCATCATGTACGAGAAGCTGAACGAAGCCGATGCTTCCGACCCACATCTTTACATTGATTTCTGCATGGGCATGTCTGCCGCGTTTGATTCTCACTTCCGCAACACTAACTAATTAAGGTGGTAAAAAATGAAGTGGTAATAAATATCGAAACAGCCCTGCTACCTATAGCTATATATAATAGCAGCTTGATTACGTACTAAATAAGTTGAGGATCTTATAATAGTGAAATTAAGTATGATATATGCATGTAACTGTGGATCCTTAACGGTTTGTGTAATAATCTTTCATCTGCATGTGTGTACTGTATGTTGTGTGTGATTGTATATATTGGAACGTACTATAGGTATTTGGTCTTGAGTTTGCATTTCTATATATCTGTACTTCTCCTGCTGATTGATGCATGATCGATGTTTAATTTTTATGGCCCTTGCTAGTGGCAAAGAACTATCGATTCACTTCAAATAATCAAATAATGTATCAATTGGATTATTGTAAGAGAAGTGCTAGAATGACAATAACAAGGGTGACCACAAGACATTTTGACTTGCAAAAAGCCATATATGTGTGCCTCGGGATGATGGCATACATAGATATCGATGCATAACACATGGGTCGAGGTCATATGAAAGGGTTTTGTGAGTCAATGTGTCTTGTGACGTGACAATACTGTTTTCATTCTAGTATATTTCCTTAGGGTAGTACTATTTGGACTCATAAGTCCGAACACATTTTTTTTTTTTTTTTAATTTCAAAGTTATCATCAAGCAATTATTGAAGCGAACACAATTACTTGTTAATTTTCTTTGACAACCCTTAGATATTTGTAAATATTTAAAAAACCTTCTATGAGTCCGGACTCATGAGCCCAATTAAGTAGATTTATTGTTTTCCTTATTGAGGCGCCACGGGTGAAAAAGCATAAATTTCTTAACAATATTAATTGGCATGAATAAATTAACGAAGGGGACCAATTAATATGATTAGTACTACTAATATACTCATTTTGCCCAAAACATACATATTAAGGAAAGTGCAGTGCTATTTGGACTCATGAGTTCTAACTCAAAAGTTTTTTTTTTTTTTCAAAGTCATCCTTAAGCAAATTAAATAAGCAAACACAAAAACTTGTAAAACTCATTTGATACACCTTAAATATTTGTGAAAATTTAAAAAATTCCCCTATGAGTTTGGACTCATAAGTCTAAGTAGATTTATTGTTAAGGAAAACACTAAGGTTGTGGCTATTCGGACCCCACCTAATTTTGTTTCCTTTACCCATTTACTTCATTTTACCCCAGTTTTGAGTTTTCTTTATTGCGTTTATTTAACTTTTTGTAAATTATTCTAAAACGAACCTTAGCCCCCAACGACTCTAACTCCCTCCCCCACCCACGTTCAAACCCTAGTACCTTACAACTAAATTCATCACAACAATCATCTCTTCGATTTTTTGGCTTTTCCGAACCCTCAATCGAACTGTCCAGTGCATTTCGAGTTTTTTTTTTGGTGGAATCTCTCCAGATCTATAGGCAGCGATGGTCGACAAAGTCAAGGAGCATGGCCTATTTTCAACGTTCGCTATACAAGTTCATTGGGTAATCTTTTTGCTCTAATTTTTTATGAATTTTGTTCCCCATGACTTTGCGATAGTTTTCTCAGTATTTTGTTGTCCTTTGCTCGTTTAACATATGGTTTAAGGTTCGCGATTTGTTTCACGCCATTGTCTTAATGATGACGAATAGTCAGAACCGACACCGTTAAATGAAGTCTATCACATATGACTGTGAGGTTTAATTGTTGGTGGCACTACTAAAATGACATGGTTTCAAAGGTAGCGGTTAAGAAATCCAAACCAAGTGAGACCTATTGATTATTTTTTATCGATACCCTAGATATTGGTGTCGGCTCTATCCAATCGACGAATAGGGAAAGTTAATTATTTGTTATGTTTATTGAAGTTGTTTACCTAATTTTGTTGTTATGGAGTAATTTTACCATTTCTTTTGTGTTTAGGTATGGCAAAGCAGAAAATAGCCATGCAAAACCATCATTCAAAATTGTAAGGAGTTGCGGCTGTTGCTGCCAATACCACTATAGGGTCCCAGCCAGAGGCTCCGACGAAGCCTAAAAGCAAACGCATGATTGCCTCGCATAAAAAAAAGCTGAACGAAAATAACTTTCACCCCAAAAAATGACTAGGCATTTGGATGCCAATGAAGAGGCTCGTGTGCAGACTGAATGATGTTTTATAGGTTTGGTTGTACGTCCATGTCGGCTTGGTTATACGATCGCATGACATTGATGGAGGTATTCATTCTACATCGTAAAACCTTGTTTTCATATTCATTATTCAATCATAACAAAACCGTTTCGAATAGGTTTAGTTATACGACCGCATTCCATTCGTTGAGCCCATTCTACGTAGCGACTACAAGTTGGGTATGCCCTGGGCGATGAGGTGGCACCATAAGAAGGAGCCAAGGCAGTTCGAGGATCTTCTTTATAATTTTAAGGCCCGACTGAATCGCTTAAATCCCACATGGTGCGACACTCACCTTTGATGCATTTATTAGTGTAACATGCTTATGAAACAAAAACCAACTTGGCATTTTCTTTTTTTCCTAGGTAAATTAGGATAATATTTCGAGGACTTCACCACCTGTCAGTAAATTGCATTCTACAACAAGTTTATGCAATATTTATACATTATTGAACTACACAATTAGATTTTGAGGCAAATGGGTTACATTCAAGGTAAACCAAAAGTACCTTTCCGACCCATCGATGCAGATACGAGTAGCTCGACCCTGTCATACTCCACAAAGTACGCATTCCATGCCTAATCTTGGGAGGATTGGGAAGCCAATGTCCTCAATATCGAGTGTCTCGGTAAGAAGGTGGAACATCCATGTGAAGCTACAGATGATTATCTTGAATGGTTTCAATCGATCAGTCATACTATTTCATGTAATCCTGAATTCCCAAGCATGGATGTCCATGAGGACGAGACTACTTTAGTGACCATTTTAGCATTATTATTTTTTGTTTTCGATTATAACTCTTGCGTGATTCTGTATGTTTAGTTGTTGGACCTTTACTATTCTTTGCAATAGTATAATCGTCGTGCATTAGATGTCGTTTTGCAGTTCCAAACCACGCCAAAATCGAGCGTTACGACGAACTACACATTCGAAATGGCGGATCAAGTAATATCATTCCTTTTTGAAGTTTTTGATGGTAATTAACCAAAGCTCCACCACTCCAATTCAAAGCGAGGGAGGCACTACTTCTACCGTTGCGCATTTGATTTATAGGCATAAGCCAAAGTGAAGGATCAGTTTTGAGTCATATTTTCATAAACAATGTGAAGTTTTAGTCATTTGTTTTTAATATTCAAACAATTGCTCTTATGTTTGGAACATTTTATTATGAGCAAACTTTACCATGGATCATGCTATGGCCGACAAGTTTTCCTTGTGGACTTATTGTATCTTAATCTAAATATTCCTGATGTGCATGTGCCATATGTTGTCGGTGATGTCACTATTTGGTAGTTTAACTTAATAACTTATTGTATGAAAAAGAGAAAAATGAAATCATTTCATGAAGTTTTGCAGACTTGCAGGGCCTACATTTCTTTTCAAAGGATGGCGAAGAAATGCCAAAATACACCATCCATTGATGACCAAGCAAAATCGTCAACATTTCAAAACCTATGGTACTTAATAAGTCATCTGCAAAATCAAAATGACGTTGTCCAAAAAGAAAAATAGTAGAGTGCATAAAACAACGAAGCAAACGATAACCACATTTTGTAGGGATTACCAAAGTCCATGCAAATATGTCGGACATGTTCGACCGATGTAAAATTAAGTTAAATAAGACATTAAGATATGTGGTACACTAATGAAATATTAGGGCATAAGTAGCATGGCGCCAAAGAGAATCGCAGATATGAGGTACATTGTGGTTTCACATAACCATCTTACCTAATGTCATAACTGCACTCCATCTTTCGAGTTTCATTTTTTACGTACCATATTATGGTGTAGGGTATATGAAGTCAATTTATGAGGTTGTTTCATGACATAGTTTGTTGATAAAATGATTTCATTGAATCCAATTCATGTGCTATATCATTATTGACTGTTATTACTAGTGTCAGTGAAATATTATGCTATTAAGTAGTCTTTACTTAGTGTTGTGAATCTACATCCTTTATGCATTAGTTATGCAATTGTATTTTGTGGATTCCAATATCGTGTTGTTCTTTGAATATGAAAGTGGTTCTTGTATCTAGGGTCATTTTATGACATAGATCGTCTGACATACGGAGGTAACTAAACTTTCCAGGGTAATCGATATTTATCCACTGTAGCATCCCCTAGCTTGATTAGGGCAGTACCCAGCCTGAAACCCTAATTAACCCCAGATTCCCCTTACTAGACTTAACTAGAGCCAACAACCTTACCACCTACACCTTATAAGCAGTACTATATATCAATTATCAAAATAAAACAAAATATATACGCATCAGAAATTTAAAACCTTTTCGATAATTAAAATATGATATATAGTATTAAAACGAAACCAGAATAAACTTCAGTTATATTAATCACCCATCCCATGTGATATTACAAAACTGTAATTCAACACCAATATATAAGACTAGAAGAAGTCATTATATCGAAGAGAAGTTCAAAACTCCTATAACTTCTCCATCCCGTAGTTTTTGCGGTTGTCAGATCTACCTATAATGTTAATTGAAGTGAGCACTCCAACTTGCTCAGTAAGTAGGGATTCACACTAATCATCAACATTCCTCATAATATATTCAAGGATATCATGCAATAACAACATGCACCAATGATATCTAACAAGAATATGGAAAACATATAAATTCAATGCATAAACGAATGTAAAGCAAATGCCTTTGGACTATTACACTATGATTCCCATTTTATTTATAAAACTAGGGCCGATTGCCCACCGACGTCATTAATATGAGTGTTAAACTAGCACACCACGCGTATGTAAAGTTTAGCCAATCGATTAATGCCCAATGGCTCTACCCTAAACCCCGTATGAATATGTAACCCACGTAACCTATTAACTGAGTAGAAGTTACGTATAGACCGGGAGATCAACCCTAAGTATTATACAACCTGGTATCAGCCCTGAGGAGTTACACTTGTGGATCACATTACACATTATTTTATGTTCATTAGAAAAACCATCACAGTGTACATAATCCCTCATTTTAATCCAACAACTACATGAGCTATATATACTAAATAACCAAGCAATATTGATAAATAAGCGAATCCATACTTACCTCGGGTTTATGTCTCCGTCTAAATTTCCTAACTTTTCAGTCATCTCACTCTTCCTCGGTGTTCCATAACCTATCACAAACCATTTAGGATCAAAAAAGGTTCATTAACTACATTTAGAACCCCTAGACCAGTACCTAAGTCCCCTCAAATTTTTCATAAAACATAGCACAGTTGCTGGTTTTAGGGGTCAGGTAGCAAGCTACAAGACATGGATAGCGTGCTATCCATAAGTCAGTCATCTTCCCCAGTATGCGTAGCGCGTTATGGCCAGTGCCTAGCGCGCTACGCGTACCAGACCTGTAACAGTAGCTACCTCTACTTATCCAACTCGATCCAAATCACATCCAAACTCAACAATTACACTCCCAATCAATCTGGGATGACCTTTAATGAGGTTATAAACTCACTCGAATCAACAACAACCTTAATTCAACAAGTTTTGATCATCACCACCAAATTGAACTTCAATAAACTTGAAAACTAAACTTACCAAAGTGACGAACACTAGCTTCTAATCCATTTAAGCTCCTCAACTTGTTTGAATTCAGCTTCCGGAATGATCTCCCGTCGATCTGAATCAAAATCGACTCTCCTGAACCTCTCGAATTGTTGAAATGAATTGATAACGATCAAATTTTGTTTATATATATGGATTTTTCTTGAGATACATGCTGCGCTATGTTGAGACCTATTTTGTGGTTGATGTGTTAAAGTGATACTCCTTAAACTGACACAAAATTTGACAAATCAAGCACTTACGCTTCGTTCAAGACGATTCAATATTCTTTTATTTTCCAATATATATTTAATATATTTAAAAACATATAAATACATATATATATATATATATTGTATTCACCAATCAACTTACCAGACGTGCCTACAAGTGTCCTTGAGCATGCACACTCATACCATGACTCCCTCGTCACCCTTGGTGTCCTGGTAAACATTAGTTTATTGGGAATTTTCTTTTTTATACGCTTGAGTATGATTTTCATATTATACAACAACCTATATATAAATTGATTTAACAATTCAAACAAACACCATACATCATGTAAACGCACGCATACGCTAATTTAGGTATGTCAAACTTAACCACGAGCCTAAACCAGGTTAATTAGGACTTGGGTTAGTACTAATCACTAGCTTAAGATAATGGGTCATTACATCCACTATCTTGGGGAACACACAGGGTATGAGACTTTGGGTTGTTGGTAAGCATAACTTGAGTAACTTCACGAGTTGTAAACTCGGAATTGTTGGCAAGTATACATCCCAGTGACTGACATTTAGGACGATTATAAAGGTGTAGTGTACCATGAAAGAACGACCTTCACAGAGATGTAGAGCACAGCTCCATCCTTATATAGTGGAAAGGCTGATGTGATGAAGATCACGGCCGATCGGCCCTAGATCATTACTACTTAGCCTAGTGTTAGTTTCATTTTGTTTAACTAAAGTATCTATTTGCATGATATTCTTCAACATAGTTGCTATTATTATTATTATGCTTTTTGATACTTGTTGTATAATTGGGAATGTCAACAAATGTCTCTCAGTATTACTTTCTTTTTTAAGTACTCACATTCTAGTTTGTAAGGGTGGGTGCAGATCGATCGAGTAGTAGGTCAGACAAAGAGAAGATCGATGACTACCTCTGAGTCGGTGGAGCACTGCTACACCAGATTTTGTAGGTTTGATTTTTGATATATTATTTTTATATGTATATGGTATATACTTATGGGGTTATATATTATGGGTTGAGTGAGTAGTACCTTGACTAGACACATGATGTTATATATCGTCGTTTCATTATATATATGCATGTGATCTTCATTTCCTGATTTTTCCACCAAGGTACACTGCATGTTTATAAGCTTCCGCTAGTTAATTAGTTAAGGCTTCCGCTGCATAACTTTAGTAAATCTTAATTAATTCTAATTTATGATTTTACATAGGATAGGAATATGTTTATTTCTATTTGAAAACTAAATAATTGGTAAGTAAAAAGGTTGTTGAAAAGGCTGACTAATTCCTTGTTATGCCCTTATTGTGAGACTAGAGCTTAATAATGGGATTAGGCCGGGTGGTGCCCTAATTTGAGAAGGAGTTGTCACAATATCATAAATTACTAGTAAAAAGCCCTATGAATCTGGACTCAAAGAGTACTAAGAGATTTCTTGTTTATTTAAAATGGAAGTTTGTTTAGATTTTTGTGCCACTAGGCGTTATGGCAATGACATAGAACTAATTGAACTAACTCTTACTTCATCTGGTCATTTATATAAGTTGTTTAAGGTAAGGTCACAAAGATTAAGACAGGTTTAAGTATGAGTGTAATTTACATATATGTCTTTTGACATTAATGAATTAAAGAATTGAAGAATCATAAATGTTTGAATTGTACAAGAGTAAAATGGGTAAAAATGCAATAAATATACTTTTGAATTTTGAAAACGACTTACAATTTTGAACAAAATTTTTTTGCTAGAATGACTTATATAAATGACCGGATGGAGTATTATACATATATTTCTGATGCATGCAGGATCATGTACTTGTGATCACGAATTTTCCTCAATTGTCTACGCAATCGATTTGTTTATTTAAAATGAAAGTTTGTATAGATTTTTGTGCCACTGGGCGTTCCTGGCCATGACATTGAACTAACTCTTATTATACATATTTCCGATGCAGAATCACATCCTTGTGATCACGAATTTTCCTCAATTGTCTATGCAATTCATTTCTCAAAAATGGAAGGTTGGTTGGATTTTTGTGCCACAGGGGCGTTCCTGGCAATGACATTGAACTGTAGAGCCGTGTGTAAAGGGAGATGGAATATGCATTGCCGATTGGATTCTTTCTTGCCGAAAGTAGAGAAAAAGACGGAAATATTCTATTCTTGATACATACTCTGACTAGTTGATCATATACTCTCTTTGGAGGGTAGATAACAGCACGACAATAGCAACAAAAATCCTTAATTTCAAATTAATTGGTAATTAGTTGGCCACACGAATATAACTCAGAGACTCAACCCTCAACCTCATTTCTCTGTGAGACGTATCAAACTTTGAGCTACCATTTGTGTGTGAGACGTTTATCACTTGGTGCCACTATAGCTTTAATACAATACCCAAAAGAGAACTAGTTGGCGCTATATATATGAAAAACAAAAATTGTCACTTTTTTTTTTTTATGGATGGACGTTTACCATGAGACAAAAAAAAATTAATCCTTAATATTTATTGAATTGACGTATGCATTCGATGTTTGTTGCAGTAATAAATCGAGGCGGGGCATGTGACCTTCTTATTATTCTCTCATCAATCATATTTCCACATAGCCTCAACATAGAGACAATTAAAATTGTGAAATTATAATTAATATTTGACTGATTAAATTTGTAGCTTGAGACCCAACCGCTCATTTTTGAGCTTTTTGGAGCATTACATTTTTTGGTATTTATATATATAGCTCCATAAGGTGAAATGATATATAAAGTGAAATATTCACTTATTATCAAATCTCTGAAGAGATACTCGCTAGCGATTGTGCTTGACACATAGCCTTGCATAGATATTTTATTCGTTAATTGTAGCATATATTTAATTGCCACGAAAAGTAATTCTTGTTAGTAATATCAAGGCAACAAACTCGACGATTGTTGAATGATATTTTGAAAACATGGGTAATATAAAATAGTTTACCCCTTTTTATGTAAAAATACATAATATATAATTAAATATATGTTCATAATTTGATTATTTGATAAACAAAATGTACTATTTGTATGAGTTGGTGGGACAACCCTCGGGTTGGGTGGCGAGACAAAGTTTACTTAGCAATCACGCCTCCTCGAACGAGATAACCCGTATCCCTTTCAATTTTTAGCTTTACTGGGGACAAGGCTTACCCACTATTAACTCAGATTTATAGTATTATTTATATTATAAAAATCAAGAATAGAACGTAATTAATTGTTTATAATTATATGAGAAAAACTATATGTCACATATTGATTTTTTTATTTTTGGTCTAGAAGATCGTACAAGACACAACTACAGAGCGTACTTTCGCAATCGTCGTGACACACACACACACACACACACAGATATATATATAACACCATGAATAAACTTGATAAATTATTTGAATAACTTAGTTCAAAACAAACTTTTAAAGATATTTCAAAGCTGAAGAGATTGGCTAGTTCAAACTATGCAACAACCAATTATATTCTCAATCAACAAGGATATAATACTTGGTAAGTTATCTCAACAAATAAAATTCGTGCAATATTGTCTAGGAAGTCTTGACAAAATGTTGGTTTAAACTAGAGAATATTTATCAGAAAAATATCTATGTCAAAGTTCATGTGAAACTTACTTAAAGCCAATTAAGCCAATGGTGCTCATTGGTCGGGTGTTCATTCTCATTCAAACTAAACTAAGGGTGCACCTTCTTATGCGATACCAACTGGTTCTTTTTTTTAAGACACAATGAAATTCATTACTTGTAATTGTGAGAACCATAACAACTTAGATACAATAATGTAGATCGGTCTCATTGAGAATAACACAAGGCAAATAAAGCCACGTTCCGAACCACCATCAAGGCCGCTTGGGCGCGATAGATGGGGAGGAAAGCCGGTTGAACACTACGAAGAACGCCTTGATAAAGAAGGAAAACATCCATATAAGGGACAATCTAAACACTAAACAACAAAAAACTCCTGCACATAAACCCTAATTTAATACATATATAAGAAGATTGAAACGGTAGAGAGAATAACCAAAAAGTCACCAGGAAGCCGAAAAAACATATCCACCATCTCTGTTGGAGTGTCATCCTCTTCCTCAAATCCATCATTTTCAAGATCTATCTCCTTATTTTTTCTTTTGCAGTAGTCGTTTCAAATACATACAAATAAGAGAGGAGAGGACAAAAATGGAGTTGGCGAGAAGTGAGCAACACCAGATCTGACTCGTTGTGGGGAGAAGCAACCTCTAAACCACCTCCAGAAGCCTTGCTTTCATCGTGACAACGCAGAGCCATGTTGGAGAGCCAGCGAAGCTGGCTAAGCGTCATTCTCTAAACCACTACCTCTCCAAAACAAACTTCTCCTCTCAGCGTTTCGTCAGCGACTTCATTCCTTTCCCTCAAAATAGCCCTCATCTCACCACTATGGAAGATAGGGGATGAAGAATGAAAAGAAGAAGACAAAAGGGGAAAGTAGGAAAGAAGAAAACAAAGACACGAGCGTACACAAACACAAAGAAGACATCTATGAGGACTACCAGCTCCGGAGCCAGCTCCGGCATCGCCGATTGCCCCGCACGAACCCTAGATATGTTTCTTTGGCATGGAAGTGCACTACCCGAATATATATTGCTATAACATAGCTAGTGGGTACAACATTTCACACGTAATGTAGTGAATTATTATGAGACCAAGCCTTCTCTTCTTTCCTCATGTGTCACTGATGTAGTGCATGAGAAACTTAATTTGTTTAAGGCAATGATAAAGGACCAAGCATGCAACCAATATTTAAAGTGGTCTTATGTAACAAATCCCAATTGTTTCTTTTGGACAATCCAATTAACATAGTTATGTTACATATATTTTAGGTTATCCAAGTCTTAATATCAAAATAAACAAAAAAACAAAACCCATATATGCATATATTTGCATATATTGGTAACTAAGGTACATGAGTTTTAGAGATAATGCTCAAACGTTTCTTTTACACATTCTCATATTCTAGTTTTACATGTAGTTAATGATGCCTTTTAGAAGGAAGGGCGTTTACTTTTTTATTTTAAAAAAATGAACCTTATTTTAAATATAATTAAGGTTGTACTTAAATTAATAAAAGGATAGAGATAAAATCACAAAACACCATCAAATTAAATTCATATAAATTAATTATACCTTCTTAGCTTTGTTTACTTGAAAGCTTCTTGAACTTACGACCTCCTTCGTGTAGAGCAACATCGTGCTGATAACGTGTTGTAAACTAAAGTTGGACTTGTTAAAGACTTAAACATGAAATGCTTAAAACTAAGAATTAGAATAGCAAACAGAAAAGGGGAACAAGAGAAAAAAGAGTTAGAGAGAATGTAGAGATTGTATTCAACTATTGGTGTGTATTTTACAAGTGAATGCACCCCTTTATATAGGTCCTTAATAATCATGAATACGTGTACTTGAACATAACTAACAAGTAATCCAAAGTGTGTAAGTTACAAACATATATAGTATACCCAAAGTGGACAATACATTGACATAACATGTACAATAAGAAAGTGTTACAAGTTACTTAGACAACACATGCATAATCAATTATGGGTATACAAAGTGAGGAGATACAAGTAACATGGAGATGTATAAGTCACACATGTGTTGATGTTACATATGCTTGATAGGGTCATCCAATTTACAACAATTTTAAATAAATTGGTGCTAGTTGTTGTAAATTAAGTTGGAACTTGCTAAGAACTAGAGAAGGAAAATAGAAGACTAAGAACTTCTACTACTACAAACTACTACTACAAAGGAGAAGAGAAGAAATGAGATAGTTGGAATGAGAAGTTTTCATTCAACTTGGTGTGTTTTTACAATGAGGTTAGCGCCCTTTATATAGGCCATTTGGTGATGATGATAAATGTACTTTATACAATGTGTACAAGTAACACATATACCCCATGTCATACAACACATTACAAGTAATTTGACAATACATGGAAGAGTTGGTGTACATTGGAAATGGTTACAAGTAACACGACAATACATAGACAAGTGAAGGTACTATTAAGTGAGAAATAAAAGTTACATGACTACACAATATGTTGGTGTACATGTATGGTCATCCATATTCCACAACACTCCCCCTTGGATGACACTTGCTCAGAGATTGTGCCTCGTTAAAACTTCTACTATGAAAAACCCTGTGGGAAAAAATATAGTAAAAAAAAAGTACACTATTCTCATAAATATTAAGATGGGTATAATATTTTTAAGATTGCCTCATTAAAAACCTTGCTAGGAAAACCCAATGGGATAAAACCATAGCTAAGGGAAAAAGAGTGCAATACACTAATCAATAACTCCCCCTCATGTGAACATGGGTGAAACTTGTTCGGTTTCTTTACTTGCAATGTCTTTAAGTTTACGCAAGCCAATACCATATGTAAGCCTTTTAAATGTCGTAGTTGGTAAGGCTTTTGTGAATAAATCAGCAAGATTATCACTCGATCGGATTTGCTTGACATCAATTTCACCATTTTTCTGAAGCTCATGAGCATAAAAGAATTTTGGTGAAATATGTTTTGTTCTGTCCCCTTTTATGAATCCTCCATTTAATTGTGCAATACATGTTGCATTATCTTCATATAATATGGTTGGAGAATCTTTTATTGAAGGCAATCCACATAATTCTTGAATATGTTCCATCATGTTTCTCAACCAAACACATTCACGACTTGCTTCATGAATTGCAAGTACTTCAGAATGATTGGAAGAAGTAGCAACCATAGTTTGTTTTACTGACTTCCATGATACAACAGTATTACCACAGGTGAATACATATCCCGTTTGAGAACGGGCCTTGTGGGGATCAGATAAAAATCCAGCATCAAGCATAACCTTGGAGATTCAATTTTACCCCTCTCGAGTAAAATAAACCCATGTCACTTGTTCCTCGAAGATATCGAAAAATGTGTTTAACACCATTCCAATGTCTTCGAGTTGGTGAAGAGTTGTATCTTGCAAGTAGGTTGACAACAAAAGCAATGTCGGGTCTTGTACAATTTGCAAGATACATAAGTGCACCAATTGCACTAAAATATGGTACCTCCAGATCAATTAGCTCTTCATCACTTTCATGAGGTCGAAATGGATCCTTATCCACTTCAAGTGATCTGACAACCATTGGAGAGCTCAATGGATGTGCCTTGTCCATATAAAATCTTTTTAATATTTTTTCAATATTATTTGATTGATGGACAAGTACTCCACTTGAAAAATGCTCAATTTGCAAACCAAGACAAAGTCTTGTTTTTCCAAGTTCTTTCATCTCGAATTCCTTTTTCAAGTATTCGGATGTTCTAACGATGTCGTCGTGGTTTCCCACTATATTTAAATCATCAACATATACAACAATAATCACAAATCCTGTTGATGATCTATTAATGAAGACACATGGGCAAAGCAGATTATTTACATATCCTTCTTTCAGTAAATAATCACTAAGACGTTTGTACCACATTCGTCCGGATTGTTTCAATCCGTACAAAGACCTTTGTAATTTTATAGAATGCATGTTATGAGGTTTTGATTTTATTTCTCTGGGTATTACAAATCCTTCAGGGATTTTCATATATATCTCACTGTCTATGAATGCATACGGATATCTTTGTAATGACATCCATTAAATGCATATCAAGCCCTTCAGAAACTGCAAGGCTTATCAAGAACTGAAATGGGATTGCATCTATAACAGGAGAATATGTTTCCTCAAAATCGATGTCAGGTCTTTGTGAGAAACCTTGAGCTACAAGTCTTGCTTTGTACCTTGTAACTTCATTTTTTTCGTTTCTCTTTCGTACAAATACCCATTTATATCCAATAGGTTTTACGTAATTTGGCGTTTGAACAATCGGTCCAAAAACCTCTCGTTTCCTTAACGAGTTTAGCTCTGCTTGGATAGCCTCTTGCCATTTTTGCCAATCACGTCTTTTTCGACATTCGTCCACTGATCGTGGTTCTGGATCATCATCATTTTCACATATTTCAAAGGACACATTGAAAGAAAATATATCATTAGGAACAATTTTATTTCGATCTCAAATCTTACTAGAGTTTAAATAATTTATTGAGATCTCATTATTTTCATCTTTTTCCTCTTTTTCTAGAGGCAGTTGTTCCTCGTCAGAATCAACTTTTTCCGACAAATCCTTATCAAAGGATTCTTGTGCTTTCTCATGAGTATTTTGATTTGTATCTATTTTTACTCTCGTTTTCCTCTTTCGAGGAATTGTATCCTTTGAACCAACTAGTCTTCCACGCTTTAAGCGTTTCGTTGGTTCTTGAGCATTTTGTTGCACAGAGACATCAATTCTTGCAGGAGCATTTACGGCTGGAATATGTGATTTTGTCACTTGTTTTGCATTATTAAATGCATCAGGTAATTGATTTGCAATTTGTTGCAAATGAATGATCTTTTGAACTTCAAGTTCACACTGATTTGTGCGTGGATCATAATGTGATAAAGTTGATGCATTCCAAGCAATTTCGCGTCATTCCTTTTGAATTGGCTTCTTATCTCCCCCTAATGGTGGGAAAATTGCTTCATCAAAGTGACAATCAGCAAAACGTGTAGTAAATAAATCCCCTGTTAAGGGCTCAAGGTATCTTATAATGGACGATGAGTTAAATCCAACATAAATCCCAAGTTTTTGTTGTGGACCTATCTTAGTTCTATTGGGAGGTGGTATAGGAACATAAACTGCACAACCAAAAATTCTCAAGTGTGAAATATTTGGTTGTTGACCTAAAATGAGTTGCATGGGGGAATGTTCATGGTATGCAGTAGGCCTATAACGAATGATATATGCCGCATGAAGGACTGCATGTCCCCAAACTGAAATTGATAACTTAGTTCTCATGATTAAAGGTATGGCAATTAATTGAATGCATTTGATCAGAGATTCTGCCAAACCATTCTGGGTATGCACATGCGGTACAGAATGTTCAATGGTAATTCCTATAGACATGCAATAATTTTTAAATGCTTGAGATTGAAGTTCTCCGACATTATCAAGACGGATGGTCTTGATTGGATTGTCAGGGAATTGTGCTCTTAACTTAATGATTTGTGCTAAAAGTCTAGCAAATGCAACATTGCGGGTTGAAAGCAAACAAACATGTGACCACCTAGTTGATGCATCTATCAAAACCATGAAATATCTAAATGGTCCACTGTGAGGATGAATAGGACCACATATGTCTCCCTGAATGCGTTCTAAGAAAACTGGGGATTCCACAACAATTTTACTTGGGGATGGTTTAACTATCAATTTACCTTGAGAACAACTAGCACAATTATAATCACCAGCTGAAAATATTTTGTGACTCCTTAAAGGATGTCCATGTTAATTATTAATTATTCTTCGCATCATTGATGATCCTAGATGACCAAGCCGGTCATGCCATAAAATGAATGTCTTTGGATCATTAATTTTCTTATTCAAGACGACATTCGTTTTGACATGCCTTATATGAGTAAAATATAATCCAGAGGATAAAGCTGAGAATTTTTCTAACAATTTTTTTCCCATTTGAAACCAATGTGACATAGAGAAATTCTCTATTATTTTGGTTCACGGTTTCAATGTGATATACATTTTGTCGAATATCTTTAAAACTCAGTAAATTTCTTCTGGATTTTTAGAGTATAAGGCATTGTCAACATGAATTGTTGTTCCCCCAGGCAACATAATATTTGCTCTTCCAGAGCCATTAATCAAATTAGAGATGTCAGATATTGTTTGAACATTAGCCCCAGCTAAGTTCAAACTAGAGAAATATTCTCTGTTTTTAAGGATTGTGTGCGTTGTAGCACAATCAGCAAGACATATATCACACTTATTTGATTCATGATTTGAACACATGATTTGTTGATCCATCTGGACAAATAATATTTGACAAATTAGAAAAGAGTCATATTTCATTGATAAAAATTCATAATATTTTGCCTTTGATTTTGAAGGCATGATAAAGGTCACAAAAATTTCCGGGTATATATATGACAATATTTGGGCAAAATAGTCTTTCATATATGACCAAAAAAATGGTCACAATTATGAGCGCTCATTGTCAATAATTATTTACCCTTTGTAGTGGTGCACCACTTTTGTTCCACCTTTTGTTGGAATTGTCAATCGACCTTTACCTGATATTTTCACCTTTTCCACGTCCATAAACTTATTATTGCGATCATGATCATTATATGCAACATATGCTTCTTAATTTGAAGCTGATTGGACGGGATCGATATTATATTTATAATATCTCATTATTTTACTCAGCTAGACAAGAAATCAATCCTTTATATTTATTGGATTGACGTGCGCACTCGATATTTGTTGCAACAATAAATCGAAGGCGGGCCACGTGACCTTCTTTTTATTGTCTCATCAGTCATATTTCCGCATAGCCTCAACATAGAGGTAATTAAAATTGCGGAATTATAATTAATATTTGACAGATTAAATTTTGTAGCTTGAGACTCAACCGCTTTTGGAGCATTACCTATATTTATAACTCCATAGGGTGAAAATATATATGAAATATTCACTTTTCAAATCTCTAAAGAGATATTGGCAAATGATTGTGTACAACATACAGCCTTGCATAGATACAAGCTTTATTCATAATTTCTAATATCTAATTATCATGACAAGAATTATAATAAGGTAACAAATTCAACTATGGTTGATTAATATTTTGAAAGTAAATATAATATAAAATAATTTTCTCTTTTCTTTTATGTAAAAAAAAACATAGCATATGATTAACACTACAAAAAACAGCAGATCAGAAACGGAATTTTTCGTCTCTGATTTGCATAAATTCCGTCTCTAATTGAAATATGCAACGGAACAAAGTCTGAATAAATTCCGTCTCTGAAATCGTCGACGCTGATTCAATCAGAAACGGAAATGTGATTCCGTTTCTGATTTAGAGACGGATTAGAGACGGATTAGAGACGGAAATTAGAAACGGAACAGAGGCGGAACAGAAATGGAAAATTTTCAAAATGGTACAATTGTAATTGCATTCCGTCTTTGGTCCATCTCTGATTAGCAACTGATCAAAGACGGAATGCATTATTTCCGTCTCTGATCCGTTGCTAATCAGAAACGGATCAGAGACGAATTTTTCCTTTCCGTCTCTGATCCGTCTCTGATTAGAAACGGATCTGAGACGGAATATAAGAATTCCGTTTCTGATTCCATTGCTGATTCATGCATATATTAATTCGTCTCAATTCCGCTTTGTTTAGGTCTCAATCCGTCTCAATAAATAAATATATATATATATATATATATAGGTCTCAATCCAAGCACATTTAACCTGCCAATATATAATACAAATCATAGCTAAATAATATATTGATATTGCACAGTTTATATAAACTTAACATATCCATAAAATTATCTTTTCTCAATGTACTGTACACGAAACAACAAAAACAATCTAAAAAGTTTCTATTTCGTATCTTTCTACAAAAGTAAAAGCAAAAATTGTTCTAAATGAAAAAAAAAACAACAAATGAAGAAGTGTTCCAAGATTATATAAAGTTGATTGTGCTTCAAAAAATACTTGACTTCGTACAAAACACCTGAAAAAAGATCAAAAAGAAAAAAAAAATCACTAAATTATACAAACAATAATAGGAATATAAACAATATTGTGGGAGAATTAAATCTTATGCCCGTTGATATCAATACTTGGTAAGCAAACGGGCCCATAAAAAAGAAAAAGAAAAAGATAGGAATTAATACCTCATTCACAGAGAAAGATAAGCTTCCCCTAATTCCTGAAAGACAACAACATAATTACTTGAAAGAAGGCTTGTACAAGTGGTTGTAGTTGTCACACGAATCCACACACAAACCCACAAACAACATCAACTATGAGCTAATTAGGTAACCATGATTAGTTACTACTATTATTGCTTTCATAATTCAAAGCTCCAACAGAAAACAAAAATTAGCACTCATATTACATAGACACAAGAGGAAAGTGGGAGTACACATGATTTAATATCAAATGCATATTGGACCATAAACTTGAAAGAAAATACAGGTACTTAAATTCAAGGTATGGCAGTCGTAGGTCCCCGTGTAACCACCCTGACAATGATGACCTTCTTAACATCAATCAGCCGTACTTGAAATGCATATTGCTAAACCAAGTGACCTACTTAAAAGCGATTAGTTTCGTTTCTCTTCACTGTTGCCGCGGGAAGGAAATACATCAGGATTTTCCCATCATTATTAGGATCATTAAGAACAAAACAGAAACATATACTTTCTTTTTTTTTCCGAAATACTCATACCTTAACAAAAAATAGATCATTGGATTGGCAAAAAAAATTAATGAGTACAGAGAAAGAGAAACACTTGTCAAAATAAGGTAGATAGAGTTAGTTAACAACATGATATTCTAATATAGGTAGGAAAAATACTCGATAAAGTTATTGTTGGAGTTACCTGATGTTAATACGAATGGGAGCATTAATACGAATGGGAGCATAATACCATTAACCAAAAGTTAATTGTAGTAAGAATTTGGATATCAGATTACTAAAATGGAGAGAATAAAATTAGTAGTAGTGGAATTTAAAATACTAGATTAACAAATTGGAGAGATTAAATGAACTAGGAAGAAATAGAAACTAGTGGGGAGAGAATCCTAACTCAAATAAATAGATTTACATGTATGAATTCGCAAATTAGCTCATCACCAATTGCACTTAATCGAGCATAATGAAAGAATTTGATCTATGTAGCCGATCCCAATTAATTTGTGACTGAGGCTATATACCCCAATCAATATACACATACATAAAGGAAAAGGGTTTTTAGCATATAGAAGTAAAGATTGTCTTAAAATTTGTATCTTAGCTCAAATAATGGTCTTACCTAAACACTCAAACCCCTCACCAAAAGACACACCTCCCCCTATCTTTAGGTAACCAGAAGTTTACATTAACTTCACGACATCGACAAAGAAACCTAGCTGCTACATTAGTTATATTTTGCAAAGGAAGAAAGTAATCTACAGTTGCAGAATCCATTATCTCAACTTGTCCCTTATGAGTAGTCTATGAGTTTCACTTGATAATCTAACTTAGAATGATATTTTTTTTTATCTATACATAGGATAAACAAGAAGGAAACATGAAAAAAAATCACGCTTGATTAAGGCACTAAAGTTAACAATGTCATATTCAGTTTCAGCCATCATGGTGGAGGAGAACAGCCATATATATGACATTAATTCATAAGCACCAGATTCATAAAAAATAATAAAGAAGAAAGGAAAGGAAAATTAAGTACAAAAAAAACTAACAAAAATAAACCGACCCTATTGGAAACTCTTAGTTTCGCCATTAATGGAAAACTTGAAAAAAAAGACTCCATACATACCATTAATTCATAAGCACCAGGAATTAGCCATATATATGACATTAATTCATAAGCACCATATTCAACTTCAAAGATTTGCATACCATTTCAGAAATTATACACCTTAACTTTGTCACAGAATATTAATTAAGACAATGAAAGAAAGAGAGACCCACCAAGATAACAAAGAAAGAAAGAGAAAGATATTAAGCATTTTTATACCTTATTTACTTCTAGAAACATGTCATTCAACAGTTAACCTCATTAAGTAATTCAAAGTAGCAACTCGGAGAAGAAGTGAAAATCCCATTGCCGGAGGAACGTTCACGAGAATCATTTGCCTCGGAACCACTATTTGTAAAGAAAACCTTCCCCATTTGTCTAGTTGTAAATGTATCAAGAAGCTCCTTTGCAAGATCCCGTAAGCATCAATGTATAATTGCACTTAATATCATAAAGCAGTAACACAGTAATAACAAATAACATAAATGCAAGAGAAATCTAATTCCTCCAGTTAGAAGTCCGAGATATAGAGCCATGAATTAGTCAAAGTAGCTATCACGGAATGATTTTAAATTGGATCCTGAAATCTATAACGAATAAATAACTTTGAAAATAAGACTGTCCAAACCAGTAAAATAATATCAACAAACTTCTTTCATTCTCAACATGTGGACATGCTAAGTTTCAAGCATCTAAAGAACGTAAGAAAAGATGAAGTAAATGGCAAGGAAGAGAAGTGAAATATAGTTAACATTTCCACAAACTTATCAAATGCGGCTACAATCAATTTAAAGAATTCCTGCATTACAAAAATTCACAAAGCAGAATGTGTTAAAAACGAAAAAATTGAGTGATGACTAACATGGGAATGGCAGAAAAAAAAATCAGGTACCCACCCTCATTTGTTCATCTTCAAAGGGAGCATCAGGTGCAGTTATTTTTGTGATTTCGCTTACACAAGAAGCAACAGCTACTTTGACATCCACATCTGAGTGTTCCCTAATATTTTTCTGAAGCAAGTGCTTTTAAAAATGGCTCCATTGCATTTCTCACTGACTCAGATGGAGATTGTTCTACTTTCGTCAAGCAACTCTCTAATTTCTAAGGGGAAAAAATACAGGAGAGAAACAGAAGAAATATAAAATAAATAAGAAACACATAACAGAATAAAAAATAGGAGGTGGTAATAATTGACATTGAGTAATTAGAGCCGAGGAACGACAGTAAACGAAGTTAATTCAGTCAGAAACCAATAGCTTGATAAGATCCATCTTCCATACCAGTGACCGCTAATTAAACACTTTTTTTTGACATAAAAAGAGAAAGAAAAAATGGATTTACACATTCAGCAATTAGACGACAATGGGAATGTTGAACACAAATACATATACAAATACAAGGGGCTATTACATTATTCAACAGCACTAGGTCAAACCTTTAGTGCATTAAACCACAAGGACAAACAATCCACACGCATCGCTTAAACGATTATTTCTACATATATAACACGTCAAGAACCCTAATTTGGTTTTAGCGCAACCAGTGCATGAACAGGAGAGTTGACTGATCTCCATTTTTTCCGAAGAAAACACAGTAAAGCATCGAAGAACAGGTCTTTCAACCTATCCATCAAACCCTAGTCGAACAAAACACGAAAGATTAAAGCTTTCAAGACCAAACAAAACTCCACCAAAACCCCATTACCAAAAACACAAAAACAAACCCTATACACCACAAAACCCCAAGAAACTCACATGCAATCTTCGAGAAACCAAAGAATAAAAAAAATCCAAAATCGAAACCCTAGAAACCAAAAACAAAACTCACATCAAGAATCCCAGCAAGTCGTCGACCGAGCTGGGGGTCGCCGAGCGCGTCCCGGCTTCATTGAGCTCGAGCTCCAGTTCCTGGTCCGTCATTTCTCCGAATCCCCGCAGACCCTTCAAAACCCTATCGATCACGAACTCGATTTCGGACTCCACGCCTCATCAAAGAAACCCTATAACGAAAAAAAAAACCCTAGAAACCAAGACGGAATCGGAGGGGACTAAATCTAGGGTTGGGTACACGAAATCAGGCGAACATGGCTATTAGTAAGAGTGAGAGCAGAGAGGTATGAGAGAGAGAGAGAGCAGAGAGCGGCAACGGTGAGAGAGAGAGAGCGGTGACGGTGAGAGAGAGAGAGAGAGAGAGGAGAGAGCGGTGACGGTGAGAGAGAGCGGTGAGAGCTTATGAGAGAGAGAGAGAGCGGTGAGGAAGAGAGGTTAGTTGAGAGAGAGAGAGAGAGTGCGGAGAGAGGTTTGTTGAGAGAGAGAGAGAGTTTTGTGGTTGGTCCCATATATATGAAGCGATAAGTCGGTATTTTTATATATTTATTAGTCTATTTTAATATATTTAATTATTAAAAGTATTTAAAATATATATTTAATAATATTTTTTGTCATTTTTAGGTGAAACGGAGTGCGCAGTTGAATTCGTGGCGAAAAAATACTCAAAATGAAGTATTTACTTGCAGTGATCGGATGCCAGATAGTTTGTCTCGAAATACGCGTTGCGCGGTGGGTCGAATAGCGGAAAGGGTGTTCCAGCCAATTAGATGATGCCACGTCAGTGGCTCAAAGACAATGTGTGCCACGTGTCGCCCGTCTGTTGATCCACAGCGTCGCGGCGTCAGCAACACGAAGCCAGTCCTACCAATCACGCGTTGCAGCGTCAGCCAGAGAAGCAACGTCACCCGCAAGCAGTTTTCCTTGCGTTTCAGAATCCGTCGATCGGCCTCAAGATGCGTGACAGCACACAGTCCCAGTTTTTCGGTCGACTCCTGGGCGATTCTCCGAGCCACGTGGGTGCCACGTGGCGATCATCCATTCGACCACCGAAGTTCTTTGATGTGGTCCAGCCAATCACGCTGCGCCACGTGGCGATGAGGCAGCAACACAAAATTGAAAGCGCGAATGGTGCGGCGACAACTCAGCGCGGTGCAGCTGGCGGTCCAATCCGGTACTGACACGTGGCGGCGGCGCAGGAAAACAGCCAATCGGCTATTTACACGTGGCAGAGTCCGATTTTTGATCTAAAAACACCCGTACGATGCTCCTCGACGCACGAGTCACCTCCAAAACCCTAAAATAGTGTCTGAACTCAATTTGGCAGTTTTATATATATGTTTAACGGTATTAAGGAGGCCGCCATTTAATTAGATAATTATTTTAGAGAGTTCAACTAATTTTTAGTGGTGATTTTTGAAGACAATGTCCGGCTAATTTCTTTTTCTCGCCCAAATCGAAGGGGAAGCAAGTTGAAATCATGGATTCATGGCATTCTTTGTGAGATCTTTTAATTTTATTATTTAATTAATTTAATTTCTTCTAATTCATTGTTGTTGATTTTAATTATTATGATTTAGATCTAGGGTATGTATGAGGCCTGTGCATGCTTTTAGATTGATAATCTATCGTTATTTGGAATATTAGTATCCGTGTAATTGTGCTTTTAGACCAATAAAGTAACAAACATTCACCTGGTTGTCGTAAAACTCTTCCGGTCATTGAATGTACAACAATTGATCTAGGTTAAATCGGTAACGGTTGTGACCCGGTTATCTAGGATTAGTGTTCCCACAAATTTATATTAATGCGGTTAGTGTATTAAACCTTATTGGCGGATGTCTAGGGTTATACATTAATTAGGGAAATAATTAGTGGCGGATGTCCTGATTATCAAAATTAGGGGAATTAGGAATTTCTGGCGGTTGTCGATTTTCCATAACTAATCTAGGAGAAAGTTAATTAATGTTTTTTTTGGGAGAGATTGAGGACCATTGAATGTTATTGAATCTTGATTCTAATTTGTGGAACTAGAGATTTGGGTGAACTTTTCATTATTAATTTGTGTGAACTTTTCATTATTGCTTATTTAATTAATTATTTTATTGATTTTCTTGAAAACCCTCATATTTAGTTAACTTAGAGTAACTCAAGTCCTGCGGATTCGACCCCATATTTACCACTACTACACCCTTGCGGTTGGTAACTCGATTACGGGTTATATTTGACATTCACGACACGCGTCATGAAGCACGCACAAATCTCGAGACATAATGGACGGTTGTAAAAAAAAGTTTTGGTGGGAATGTTGGCGCCAATATTTTGAGACGGAATTTAATTCCGTCTCTATTTCCGTCTCTGATCTCTCTCTATTCCGTCTCTGAATTAGTCCATCTCAATTCCGTCTCTAATCACTTTTTCTTAGCAACGAAACTTAATTCCGTTGCTAATTCCGTTTCTAAATATCATTTTTCTTGTAGTGTAAGTATATGTTCACAACTTGATTTATTAATAATCAAATGTACTATTCATATGATTTGGTGGGACAACCTCTAGGTTGGGTGGCGAGACAAAGTCCGCTTAATGTCATGCCTCCTCGAATGGGATAACCCGTCTCCCTTTCAATGTTTAGCTTTACCGGGGACAAGGCTTACCCACTATCAACTCAAACTTATAGCATTATTTGTATTGTAAAATCAAGAATATAACGATATTTAATCGTTTGTAGTTTTAAGAGAAAACTAGTTATGTCATATATTGACTTTTGATTTCTGATGTAGAAGATCGTACAAGACGCAATTACATAGCATACTTTCGCAATCGGTGACGTTATAATGTATAGTATATGAATAAAGTATGCATATAGAAGTGATGCATGTAATAAAAGGAAGCAACCATGATAATATATAAATAAATTGTACTTATTTAAATAACAAAAGTTATACCTTCCTAGCTTTGTCTCCTTAACAAGCCTTATAGAACTTATACATATTTTAATTTGTATAAGAAAAATTTATATCATAACCTTTGCCTTATTAGTTCAAAGTTATTTTAATAAAGGGTATACGGGGCAAAAAAAGTTGGTTTCTTTCGTATAAGAAAAAGTTATTCTACATCATATACATATTTTAATTTGATATAAAAGCACTAAAAACGTATGTTACTAAGTATATCATAAGTGACCATTCATTATAAAAAAAATTATATCATAACCTTTGCCTTAGTTCAAAGTTATAATGCTCTCCTTTGCCACTGTACCGCAGTACCCCTTACTAGCAGTTTCCTGGTTATAATTTTTTTAGTAATCATGGGTATCGAGACAATTTATGACTAGCCCCGCCAGTGGCCCGAAGATTGGTTGTCGTGGGGAATTGCAACAACGTCTTTGGCATGGGTTTTTTTGTTATAAATCTAGCTCTTAATTTGTATTGAATATTGATGATATATGTTGAAGTGATAAATTAATTGCAGGGCCCAACGTTCTTGTCGGAAAGGAAAAGATAACCAAGATAGACGACGCGAACATGTCATTTACTAACGAGTTAATGCAAGGTTCAGATGCGCTGAAGACCCTGTAGAGCTTCGCATTCAAAACCAGTGTCATTCCAAAGGCTACTGGAGGAAGCGTACTGAAATGGAGCATCATCTACGAGAAGCTGAACGAAGCCGATGCTTCCGACCCATATCTTTACATGGATTTCTGCAAGGGCATGTCTGCCGCGTTTGATTCTCACTTCCGCAACACTAACTAATTAAGGTGGTAAAAAATGAAGTGGTAATCAATATCGAAACAGCCCTGCTACCTAGCTATATATAATAGCAGCTTGATTACGTACTAAATAAGTTGAGGATCTTATAATAGTGAAATTAAGTATGATATATGCATGTAACTGTGGATCCTTAACGGTTTGTGTAATAATCTTTCATCTGCATGTGTGTACTGTATGTTGTGTGTGATTGTATATATTGGAACGTACTATAGGTATTTGGTCTTGAGTTTGCATTTCTATATATCTGTACTTCTCCTGCTGATTGATGCATGATCGATGTTTAATTTATGGCCCTTGCTAGTGGCAAAGAACTATCGATTCACTTTAAATAATGTATCAATTTGGATTATTGTAAGAGAAGTGCTAGAATGACAATTACAAGTGTCACCACAAGACATATTGACTTGCAAAAAGCCATATATGCGTGCCTCGGGATGTGGGCATACATAGATCTCGATGCATAGCACGTGGGTCGAAGTCATATGGGAAGGCTTTTGTGAGTCAATATGTCTTGTGATGTGACATTATTGTTTTCATTCTAGTATTTTTCCTTAAGGTAGTACTATTTGGACTTATAATTCCGAACTCAATTTTTTTTTTTTTTTTTTTTTTTTTTTAATTTCAAAGTCACCCTCAAGCAATTAAAGAAGCGAACACAATCATTTATTAATTTTCTTTGATACCCCTTAGATATTTGTAAAAATTTTAAAAACCCCTTATATATGAGTCCGGACTCACGAGTCCAATTAAGTAGATTTATTGTTTTCCTTATTAAGGCGCCACGGGTGAAAAAACATAAATTTCTTACCAATATTAATTGGCAAGAATTAATTAACAAAGGGGACCAATTAATATGATTAGTACTACTAATATACTCGTTTAGCCCAAAACACACATATTAAGGAAAGTGAAGTGCTATTTGGACATATGAGTCATGACTTAAAAGTTTTTATTTTTATTTCAAGGATTATCGGATCATCTCGAACGAAGTGTAAGTGCTTGATGTTTCAAATTTCACTTTAAGCTATGTCATTTTAACGCGTCAACCACGTGATCGGTTTCAAGATAGCACGATGCGAATCTCAAGAAAAATCCTTATATAAAACAAAAACTCATTCTTATCCAATTCATTCAATCGTTCGAGAAGAAGAGGATGAGTGTTTGGTTGATTTCAGATCAAAGAAGGTCGTTCCGGAAGCTGAATTCAACGAAGTTGAGGAACTTAAACAGGTTAGAAGCTAGCGGTCATCACTTTGGAAAGTTTGGTTTTCGAGTTTGTTGATTTCGAGGTTGTTGTTGATCTGAATTGGTTTATAACCTCATTAGAGTTCCTCTCAAATCATTTGGGAGTGTAATTGTTGATTTTGGATGTAGTTTGGATCAGTCGAAATGTTTTGTTGTTGCAGGTCTGGTGCACATAGCATACTAGGTATTGGCAATAGCGTTATGCGTAATGGAGAAGATGACTGACATACGGATAGCGTGCTATTCATGTCAAGTAGCGCGCTATCAGACCCCAGAAGTATGTATAAAGTTCATTAGCGCGAATAGCGTGCTAGCTCGGGGACGTAGCGCATTATCCACACTCAGATTAGTATAAAACTGATTTGATTTGGGTGGTTTGTCGAGAGCTTTGGGTTTAAGGGTTCTAATTAGAGTATACTAAACCTAAATTGACAACAAATGATAAATGATAGGTTGAGGAACACCGAGGAAACGTGAGATGACTAGAGATTTAAGGAATTTGGGAAACGGAGACTTAAACCCGAATTGTAGGTATGGATTCGGTTATTCATTAATATTTTCTGGCTATTTAGCATATATAGCTCATGTAGTTGTTGGATTGAAATAGGGGATTATGTACACTGTGATGATTTTCTAATGAACAGAAAATGTATCTAATGTGATCTACGAAAGTAACTCATCAGGGTTGAGACCAGGTTGTATAGTATTTGGGGTTGATCTCCCGGTCTATAAGTAACTCCTACTCAGTTTATAGGTTGCGCAGGTTACATATTCATTAGAGGGTTTAGGATAGAACCATTAGGCATTAATCGATTGGCTAAACATCACATATGCACGTTGTATTGGTTTAGCACTCGTATTAATGACGCCAGTGGGTAATCGACCATAGTTTTATAAATAAAATGGAGATCACAGTGTAATAGTCCAAAGACATTTGCTTTGTATCCGTTTATGTATTGAATTTATATGATTTCCATATTCTTGTTATATCATTGGTGCACGTTGTTATTGCATGATATCCTTGAATAGTATATGGAATGTTGATGATTAGTGTGAATCCCTACTTACCGAGCAAGTTGGAGCGCTCACCCCAATTAACATTGTAGGTAGATCCGACAAGAGCTAAGATTATGAGATGTAAAAGTTATAGGAGTCTTGAACTTCTCTTCGATGTACTGACTTTCTTGGGTCTTATATATTTGTATTGAATTACAGATTTGTAATATCACATGGGATGGACGATTATATAAACAAGGTTTATTCCGGTTTGTTTTAATATTGTATATCTTATTTTGGTTATCGAAAATGTTTTAAATTTCGGCCGCATATATGATTTGTTTTATTTCAATAATTGATATACAGTAGTGCTTATTAGGTGTAGTTGGTAAGGCTGCTGGCTCTAGTTAAGTCTGGCAAGGGTAATCTGGGCTTAATTAGGGTTTTAGGCCGGGGATTGCCCTAATCAAGTTAGGGGATGCTACACTTTATATGGTAGACCATGTCACTCACCATCTTGTTGGGCTGAGCTAGAGGACCAAGACATTATATGGCCTGAAATTGTTGTTGATTACGCCGAGAAGGTATGACAGATTCTCTAGAGGCTTAAAGGAGCCCAATAGAGGCAAAAGAAGTATGCAGACACGTATCGTTAAGATCTCATGTATGATGAGGGAGCCTTGATGTATCTAAAGATTTCTCCTCGGAAGGGTTTTCATAGATTTGGTCTGAAAAGCAAGTTAGCACTGAGATTCATCGAGCCTTTCAAGATCAAACGATGGGTCGACAAGGTTGCTTATGATTTAGATTTACCTCCACAGATGTCGGGTATTCATCCAGTGTTTCATATATCCATGTTTCAACTAGCTAATTCAAAGGGAGGCGAGAGACCGACAGTTGACTTGAGTCAAATTGATCTGAGCGAAGACTTATCTTATGAGGAACAACTTATATAGATCCTAGACCAGAGGATACAACAACTAAGAGGCAAGTCTATCCCGAAGGTGTTAGTCAAGTGGCAGTTCCTTGGAGACTCAGAACTCACTTAGGAATTGGAAGACTATATGTGAGATAGGTTTTCGTACCTTTTCGAGTTAGGTATAACTTTAACTCAAGTTTAATTTCAAGTAGGAGATTTTCATTAGTTGGGAAGAATTATCATGGCCCAAGTTTCTAATTTGAGTTTAACTCCTTAATTAGGATCAAGTAACCTGTGACGTAGGACCTACAATGAGATGTGTCATAACTGAGGCGAGATGGCTGAGATATATGTTACATTTGTTGTGGTGTATTCCTAGTGTATTGTATATGTGTAGACTACTAAATCATTTCTACTTACGTATAGGTGTCGATACGTGTGTAAGAATGCGCCTCAAGTTGAGTGCCGGCATGGGATCAAGGTAGAAAGTGATATAGTAAGTTGGCTTAGGATCATATATCGCTCTTATAGTGATTTATAAAATGGCTATGGTTGATTATACACTTCATGAAGCTAAGTTAGTAAGTTCAAACAATAGCCACTTGATTTTCATCGAGACACATATTAACTCATCTCAACATCAATGGAGTTACATATTGGTGTCACATAGCATGAGTTAGTCGGACATGTGTTAATAGGTGTATCACTAGAAGAGCCTCGAGACACGTGTGTACAATGAGATCGATGGTTATTAGTCAACCATATCCACTTACTATATAAAGCTAGTAATCAACTCTTACAAATAAGTCAACATCATTTCATTTGCTTAATCGAGAAGAAAAATTTTTGGAGAGAAGGAGAAGGGCTGGAGGAAGAAGAATACCAGCAACCAAAGTGGGTTTGGTGAAGGAGAGATCAAATTAAGCTAGGTGTTCATCAAACTAGGTACATATCTCCCTATTTACTTGAAACCCGTTCTGATTTTGGTCGAATTCAAAAGTTAGATGATTAAGATTTTGCAATTGGTTTATATATTTGGATTCTTCATTTCAAGCCGATAATCCAGCTATATTAAATTTCTTAACTTGATTCTGAAATCATAAAGATATGAATTTTTAAAGTTGTAAGACCAAAACTGAATTTCTGCATGTTGTATTAGGGATTATTCTATGAAATAATTTGGTCATAACTTGCTCATTTTAGATCCAAATCAACTTAAACTAGTGGCATTTGAATATCTACTTAAACAAAACAACTTTGCTTAACTAAATACATTATAATTCAAATTTTTTCATGTCCAAAAGTGCTCTACAAGTAGGTGCTGAAATACAGTAGAGGATTTTTAAAACTAAATTTGTTAAAGGCATAACTCCCTACTTATTTATCCAAATGAGCTGATCTTTTAGTATATTGTTATTGGGTATGATTTCTGCCTTACGACCAAAACTCACATTTTTTAGAAGTACATATTGAGAGAAATAGATTTTCTAATTCTGTTGGTCGGGTTAGATTTCAATTAGAGCTATTTTTAGTAGAAATATGATATTTCTTTCATTTTAAATTGGAATTTTGAAAACTAAACCTTTTTGGAAAGCTAAGATAGAGACCAAATCTTTATAGTGGTGGAAGATTTTGACATTTAGACAATTTCATGCCTAAAAGCACGCTGCAATGCAAGACTAAAATTTCAGTGTTGTTTAGTCTTAAAGGGCTGTTTTGGGTTAAAGTTCCTTAACCCATTGGATCTGCCTTAAACCCTACTTATTTGGATTAGTTTGATATAAGGAAACTAGGTAAGTGTTTCGGGGATTTCAATACGAGTTTCGAGGTGTTTGGAAATTGGGGTAGTGTAGGAAATTGCGTGGATTGTAAGTAAACTGATTGATATATTTTTTACATTTCATTCCTATTTACTTGTTCATTTCCAATCATTTGGACTAATTTACCTTTGTATTCAATATGTCACGACTTGTTGTTCTTTCTCATTATATAAGGTTGCTTTCATGGTATAATTTGTAGATAAAATAATTTCATTGACTACAAATCATGCGCAATGTCATTGTTGATTGTTAATAAATATGGCCAGTGAAATAGCATGCTATTAGGTAGGTGTTGCATATTATTTTAATATATTTCCTTTGTGCATTAGATATGCAATTGCTTCATTGGATTCTCAAACCATGTCATTTTTGAAATATAAAAAGGGTTCTTGTATCTAGGGTCATTATGTTATAGAGGTCTGTCGGACATACGGGGTCTCTAGACGTCTAGGGTGATCGAGATCTCTCCATTATCTTGTGCAACATACAGGAAATGAGTCCCGAAATTGTTGGCAAGCATAACTTGCGCAGCATACGGGGTATGAGACCTGGGGTTGTTGGCAAGCATATATTACAGCACCAGCGAAAGGTTATAAAGGCAAGAGGACTGCTCAGATCTTCACATTGATGTAGAGCTCAGCTCCATCCTCATATAGTGGAAAAGGCTGATGTGATGAAGATCACGGCTGACCGACCCTAGATCATTACTGCTTAGCTTAACGTCAGTATTATGTTGTTTAACTGAAGTATCTCTTTGCATGTTCTCTTTTCAACATTGTTGCTATTATTATGCTTTTTGATATTTGTTACATAATTGGGAATATGAAAAAATGTCTCTCAGTATTACTTTCTATTTTCCCGTACTCGTCGTCTAGCTGTGACGGTAGGTGCAGATCCGTCGAGTAGTAGATCGAGCAAAGAGAATATCGATGACTACCTCTGAGCCAATGGAGCACTGCTACACCCGACTTTTTAGGTTCTCATTTTTTATGTGTTACTTATATATATGATATACTTTTGGGTTTGTATATTATAGGTCGAGTGATTAGTACCTTGACCAGACACATGTTATATATCATTTTTTTCTTATATATAAATACATGTGAACTTTATTCCCTGGATTTTTTCACAATTGTTAGGACTCATGTTATAAGCTTTCCGCTAGATTGTTACGACTTCCTCTGAATAAACTTTTAAGTAAACAAAATTTTAATTAACTTTGATTTATAAATCGACATAGGATAAGTATAGGTTTATACTTAAAACAAATGATAAATACTAAGTAGGTAAATGGTTTTGTGATAATCTGACTAGTCCCTTGTTAGGTCCTATATGGTGAGACTAAGGTTTAATAACAGGATTAGGCTAGACGGTGCCCTAATTTGAGAAAGGGTCATCGTAGGCTGTAAATGCGAAACTAAAACAATTTGACTATCAGGGGTTGTTCTCAAAAACGTTGAAACTAATGACCATATACAAAATGCTAGAACAACAAAACGAATAACAAAACTTCCCAACAAGGAGAAGAAAACCTAAAACTTCCTAACAAGAAGAAGGCAAATCAAAGACTTCCAACTATGGAAGAAAACTAACTATAAAATAAACTAAAGACAAGATCAATCTAGCGTTGTACAAATCTACGCAACACCTTTGATGAAGATGCACCGCAATAAGGATGGATCAATCTCTACAAATCTTATTAGATCTATTGGTTATTGTAGAACAAAATACAAAAAGGATTTGATTAGAACCACCGCCGATCAAAGAGGAGGATCGGTGGTGGTTTAAGAACAAAAATCACAAAAAGTGAATCAAGAAGGAGTTTTAGGGTTTTGGAGAAAAAAAAGGCCATCATTTAAATTCATAATTAATTAATGCTTAATATGTGTGTTTTGTTTAAAACGATTTATATTATTGACCAGATGAAGTATTAAATATGTAAGTGTTCGCAAAGTGGTTTTATCATATATACAAGTCGGTCTTGATTGAAAAACTAGTCGGCATCGCGCTTTGCGAGTGGAAAGACAAAGTATCATATATTAAATAAAAATGAATTTGATAGAAAAAAAAATGAGTTATTGTTGTGTAAACTATTAGACAAAATATCATATATTAGACTAAGATTAACCTTTGGTGAACGTAAAACCGATACCAAATCGTTCAATTTTCTTGTAGACGAAGAAATAAGAATATACAACTAAAAAAATGATTTTTGTATGACCAAAAGATGATTTTTTCTATACCTATATATTGAGCCCGTGTTCGGAGAAATCTAATTTCATCTCAAAACCACAAAATTGTTTCAATCACCTCTAAAACCTTGAAAAACACAAACAAATAATAATTAACACACAATTCACACTATTAGAACAAAAAGTTTAGGTTTTCCAAATATATATATATATATATATAGGTATTTGATACATATAAATATATAGATTTTATCGTAATATATCACACTATTAATTGTATAACGATATATATTGTATTATATGGGTTATCCTGATATATCATATCAAATATCTTTATCTTAATATATAACACTACAAGGATCAGGGACTTTAGTTGAGAAACTATTTGTTGCTAAAACTCAACTTTTCGTAGCCAAAGACTTTTAGCTACAAAAAGATTTTGTAGCAAGCTCGTAGTCTAAGGCCCGACACTAAAAGCATAATGCAACAGATTTGAGCAGTCGTAGCTAATTCTTAGCTACCAATTTTATTTTTTTTTTCCGTAGCTGAAAATGTCAATTAGCCCCAATTTTCTTTCATAGCCAAATCCTATGTTTGGTTACAAAGTTCTTTTGTGGGTGAACTTTAAAATTAGTAACAAATTATTTGTAGCAAAATTATATATTTTACAACAAACTTCTCCATAGCAAAAGGATATGATTAATTACAGATGTTTTCGCAACCAAATACTAGTTTTGGCTATGAAACTTTTGTTGTAAAATCTTTAAATCCGCTAGAAAATAATTTTTCGTAGCCAATACTACATTCGGTTACAATATACAAATTGTCTCGTTGTACTTTGGGCTACAACATATTTCGTAGCTAATTGATATATTCTGCAACAAAACATATTTTGTAGCTAAAAAACATTTTTAGCTGCAAATATTTTGTAGCTAATTTCAATTTGCTACAACCAAATTAATACCTATTGCATTTCATTTGCGTAACTGCAAACCATTTGCAAATTCTTGACAAATAAATTTTTATTCAACAAATAGGATATGCATTAAACCAAATAACTTGTATTGTCATAAAATATTATCTTTCATATATAAATCGCCACATTCAAATATTTGATAAAATAAACATTAACTCCTATTTCATAAATTTAACACCATGAATAAGTTTCCATCCACATGCACTTTCTCCACCTAAAGTCTTCTCAAGATAAATTTCAAATGAAAACATCATCTTCAGTTAATCCGCCATGAATAAGATTCTTGACTTTAGAGTTAAGATCATTGTTGCTAGCTTGATCTTGATCTTTTTTATGTGCCTACAATAAAATAAACTAAGATAAGGATCAATTATTAAAAAACTATAAGATAAGACACTTATATGTTGTATTCATGTTCATAAACCACACATATCTAATTCATGAAGATCTGTTTATGAAAATCAAATTAACATACTTCCTGGATGTCCAAAACTTAAAAGAAGATTTTCTTAAACTTAAATTATGAACAATGAAGATAAATAAATAATTATGATCCAATTCAAATTAGAAATAACCATTGGTTCACAACATTTGAAAAGTAGGCTACCTACTTTTGTAGGAAAGTATGTTGCAACATACTTTCCTACAAAACTAAAATTGTTAAGCAAAAATTTCAATAATCACACCTAACATCATCATAAAAAAATATAAATTTTACTTGACTAGTATAAAAGTTGTGACTTAAATATGTGCAAGGTAAACACCTCGATACTTCTCTAAAGATGAAGAAAATAAATTTAGTACATAAAAGATACCGGTCTACCATGTCTACCAAGTGTGAATGATTGTAAGTTAAACTAAGGAAAAATATGAGAAATTAACTTATGAAAGCAAAACCACACACTCAAATCCAACTATGAAATATTAGATTAGCCATGATACAAATTTTTAGTTCTATAAACAAATAACTTAAAAAATAATGTAAGGAAATGATATTAAAAAAAACTTACCATTTAGATCAATGAAGACTTGATTAGTTTTATTGATGCTGATTAAATGGTCTTAAATATCTCAATTTTTTTTCCTGTGTGAATACATTAAACTCAACATGTTCATAATTGTAGAAACAAGTAAGTACACTCTCAAAACTTCATAAAAAGCTAAAATAATTATAACTTTGATACCATATAAATGACAAACATTGTTAAAATGTCTAACTTGCAATCGCTAATAAGAAAACATCAAAGAGTAATAATAATAATAATAATAATAATAATAATAATAATAATAATAATAATAATAATAATAATAATAATAATAATAATAATAATAATAATAATAATAATAATAATACGTTACACTGCATTTAGGCAAAGGAAACTTGAAAAAAAAACTACTTTTAAAATCGAATTAGAATGCTCTTTTTTTTTTCAACGACAAGCGCAACAAGATAACCACAAAATCCAATTAGGTAAACAATGAACTACATACCACTACTCTAATGGCATTGACTAAGTGAAATAATAATAAATATTCAAGACAACAATCATCATAACAAGAGTTAAGAGTATATGTGTTCTACAAAATGTCAAAATCAATGACAATAATTAGCTTAAGACCTTTGAAGCACTTCAATTAGATATTAATATGACCCGCACTAGTATATGTATTTTCATGAAGATTTCGTTTGACAAATATATACTACATATAGCATAAAATGTTGTTAAGTAATAACTCTCAATAAAAAAAATCTTAAAATTATGTTAATTGACACATAACTAAAGAAACTCATTAAAACTATGAACAAAAAGGTACAAACACACAATATTTCAAATGTCACATGGTTCAAAGTAAGCTCCAACGATTTTTCATTGTGCTAGTAGCAACCATTTGCTTTTACCTCAATCATTCATGCTATGCAAAGTGAAGATGAACATATCGAAAGCATTTCAACCGAACATAGTATCCCAAAATATGGTGCAAGATGGCATACTAAACATTAATTCCCAACAAGTAAATATAAATCCACCACTATTACAGTGATGATGCTCATAATAAAAAATAATAAATAAAATGTACAATTATGAAAATTATTTATTTTTTATTCCTGCAGGTGAAACAAAATGAGAGATTATATAGATATTGATCTGATTAACAAAAGGGAGGCAAGAGACTATGTTGATAATAATGAACAAAAAAGGACAAAGTGTCATCACCATTCTTTAATGCTCAAAAAAGAATCGGGTGGCTAAGTCTCATCAGAATCAAATGTTGACATGGGACTATTAAGTAAAGATTCTTTCAAATTTGTCATAATCCTCTCAAACTCTGCTTGACGACTTGCTAAAGATTCAATCGTGACTTTTTGCTCGTCCATTCGCTTTCGTTGATCACTTATCATGTTGGTCACTCAACTTTTGTTACTGCTCATCTATTTTAAGCTGTTGCTCTTCCATCTGCTTTTTCAACTAAATGTCTCTTCAAGATGCCTTGATGAAGATGTTGATTTTGATGAATTAGGTTTTGGGCCATATCCTAAACCTTTTATGCAACAAGATTTCTTACATAGTACCTTCAATTGCTTGCAAGACACATATTAAAAAAATTATGGCATAAGGATACATTAGATTAAAAAAATAATATTGCAAGAGATTAGTATACCTTTTCACATATTTCACCTTCAGTCATATGCATATAAGTGTCATCAGATTCACAACGTATTTGTTCTCGTTGTAGATACTCTTGCATCCGCATCTTAATATATAATTACTACTTATATGAGAAATAATCATAGTGATAAATATTGCAATGCAAGATAAAATGAGAAAGAAAAAATGCATACCTAATCAGCCTCAGCTTCAAGATGAACCTGACTACTTATAGGTCTACAATATGTGAGACGAAACAAGACAATTCTAGAAAGCTCTTCGCCGGTCTGAGTATTTTTCTGCATGTTTTGGGAACTTCTTAAATGAATAAATGGAAAGAATTAGTAGTGTATTTTAAATATCACAAATTGTGTATATTCTTCACTTTTTTCAATCGATGACTTATGAATGATTTTGATCCCCCAACATGATTATATGATTTGGCACTACAATTTTTTGCATAATTGCACATATTCTCTAAAGTATTGCAAAGGTTTTGTCATAACAATGTAAGTAAATCCAGAAAAATAAATCAACGCAACTAAATAATGCACACATTTCGTTTTTAGTACTAAATTCCTTATATTCTTCAGTATTGAATAAGTTGCACAACCAATGCCAATCATCCTCACGTATCACCCAAGGTCGATTTTCTTTTGCCACTTGCAATGTTGCAATGTTCAGATCAATACTAGGGCTGGTATGATCATATCCACTGCTTCAATTTTTTTTATTCTGAACAAGGGAAGTATAGAAGTGTGCTTTATAGAGGGCATGCTTTAGAAACATTTGTGCCCTATATGGATCACCATGTTAGTAAGTAAACTTTTTTCTTTATGCACATTACAAAAGTGAGGCTCGAAGTGAATTTAGTGGTGAGAATAGTGTCTACATTAGGGAAGTATGACTACATTGAGGACTTGGAATTCACACAAAGCAGTACTATCAAAGTTAGAGTAGTTACTAATTAACTAATCAAGCCAAATCGGGTTCTAAAAAAAACTAGTTAAGCCAAATAAAAAAATACTATAGTACTAATTGGTGTAGGCTATATAGAAAAAACCAACAAAATTTGGGCTACCAAAACCACAGTTCTGGTACTGCACCAACAAAAATGTAACCAACGAAGCCAATATAGCTTCCCTTCCAAAAAAACAGCAGCATAAACCCCACCAAAACATAGATTAGTCAATGTGGCTCACGATTCCAATCACGAACTCGAAAGGAAAGAAGCCACCAGCAATACTCATACACATAACAAAAACACTAAAAATTCATAGAATCATTCACATCTTTTAGGCAAATAAAATCATTCACATCTTTTAGGCAAATAAAATCATTCACATCATTAGGACAAGAGAAAATACAGCAAAAAGGTTTTCAATACATATCAACAACCTATTGAAAATTTCATATAATCATTCACATCATTAGGGCAAGAGAAAATACAACACAAAACCTTTCAATACTAACCAACAATTAAAAAATAGAAAAAAAATAAAATCAAAGAAAAAAAATAAGTTAAGCCACATTTTGCTACAGATTCACAAGAAGCTTACTATTAGGGCGCAAGAATGGAGTTGATGTTGGAGTTTGAAGATCCTTTTCTCCACTATCAAGATGAGAAATAGATTAAGCATTCTTGAAGAAAGGGACCGCAACTAATTTTAATCTTTGAGAAAGAAGGATCGATGAAGCTGTGGAGATTGAGCGAATAGTTTGGGGGCAGTAGAGACGCGCGAAATGAGGCAAATGTTTGGGGGAAGAAACGTGTTTAGAGAAGAAAGAGAATAGATATCTATATCTATGGTCGTATTTGACTTAACAAGTTCTTAAGATTTGGACTTTAAAAATGCCCAAATATTAAGTGGGAAAGTAAAAATAACATGTAGTTACAACCCAATTTGTAGCTAAAATTCTATTTTCGGTACGAAATCAGCTTTGTAGCAAATAAAATTCACATTTTTTAAGGTTTGGCTTAAACCATAAAAATCTTATTTTAAGATATATGTTTTTTTTCTTTTATTTTTTGTTATGATGTATGTTTTTTTTACTTATTTAATATATAATTTAAAAAAAAGATATATATGTTAATTTTTGCCACAATATCGTCTTCGCAGCTATTTATTATGATTAGCTACGAAAATAAGTTATAGCAAATACTTGATTACAATGCTTTATTACTAAAGCCACGATTTTATTAATTCGTAGCAAAATCTATCTCTTTTCTTCTGCGACTCATGGTTTTCGTAGCTATTCCTAATATTTGGCTACAAAAATAAGATGTTACAAAAAGTCTCACCAGACGTTTTCGAATTGAACAACAAACTATTTTCTTTGTAGCTAAAAGTCACATTTAGTAGCAAAAAAACTATTCGCAATAGAAAAGTTATGGCTAAATCTTGTTTTTCTTGTACTGTTGATAGGTTAATATGTGTGTGTATGTGTGTTTGTAACTGTACATGCTACAATTAAACAATAATAAGTTACTTCAAAAATAAAATAAAAAATAATCAACAATAATTATCATGTTTCTAATTTTAGAATAATATTATTATTTAAAAATAGAAAGATAGAAAGAAACGTATCAAATCGTGTGAGAGAGAGAGATTTTACCACGTGCATGTCTGCATCGTTAAGTTTTTTTAGAGAGAGAGAAAGAAAGAAAGAGATTTTACCACGTGCATATCAGCCTCGTTAAATTTTTCAATAGATTCATAGTAATGACAAATAATTATAAAATTAGATACTGAAAAAAAGTTTTGAGAGGTGACTAAGTTCTCGAGAAAGTTTGGCTTACATAGTGGAGAGAATGATTAGGTCAATAATTAGAGCACACCCAAGAGACCAATGATTACTGCCTATATGGGAGATCGAGAGACAAAAAAACCAAATAATTAAGATGTAATAGAAAAACGGTTCCACGGACATAAAAGGTTTCTTAAAATATAATGAAATAGCGGTTACATTGATAGCCCCCTCGTCATTAAGAAGACTAACCCGTCTAGATTATCTTAATCCTCTGATATTCTAGACAGTCTAATTCGTTCTTTCGACTTTAATTTCAAAGTAATAATTATTTCAATCTTTTGCAAGGCTGATAAACTAAATTTTTATCCTCAATGAAACTCAATTTGTACATTTATTCAATTGGACCAAATAAGGAAATCATATGATTTATTCTCAATATTTTGTAAAAATTTCGTCAGTGCCTTCCCTAAAAGTGACCTGGCAGAAAACTTTCACCTAATAAAGAGCAGAATGGGGATATGCCTAGAAGGACTCACAACTCCCCACAGTTCACAATATATATCAAATTCCAATTTATAAACTAACTTAGTGTCTCCGAAAGATTAATTACAACTTCACAATCCCCAATAGACCAAAACTAAAACATGATCATTCTCAACATAATTTAAACTAGATTAGGAGACTCTCATAACCATTCAATGAATTTTCACGCCCTATACTCACCCCAAGGATTCCCAAAACAATATATATAAAAAATTAAAAACATAAATATACTTTAAATTGGAAATAATCACCGCAATCTTGGAGCCTGGTGCAGTTTTCCCTTGTCTTCACATAGAATCTGACATTATCAAAAATAACTCGAAGATGTCAGGCAAGTAAATTCCTACATTGATCTGTATTCCTACAATTGTTAATCTGATACATGGAGACAAGTAATTGCATTTCCAAATAGACAATAAGATATATGTGTCAATATGACATGCAATCCACTCTGTCGCTGTGAAATGACCCTTCCACGACTTAGGGTCAGGTCGCCCGGCTCAGACCGCTACTTAGACCTAATACATTAACCATGCCTAAATAATGGTCAGGCACGACTAAACAACCTACGTAATAACATATAGAAAAATATGACAAAAAACGCGGAATTTGAATTTCAATAAATACAATATGTCATCATAAAACAAATCATCGGGAATCTCATATTCACCTAAGCAAATCAAAACCATATAAAATCTCCAAAACCTTCGAATACTCATAAATGTATCCAAATAATTAAAGAAAAATTTTAACTACCCAATAGACTTTCCTAGGTTGTAACTCTTATTAATGATTTTCAAAACAAATAGTAAATATATCATGTAGTGCTTACACTGCAAGGAGACTTCAAGCAATGACCTTCCCCTTGTCACAATCTATCACACTCGTATATGGATCTGTAGTGTAAGTAGGGTGAGCTAAAGAACCAATAGAGCCCAAGAAAAGAATAACACTGCTCAAATATTAAAAATGCAAGTAATACCTATAAAGCAAAATAAAGCTAGCATGCATTTAAAAATCAAGATAGCATTGAAATCCGAAGCGTGTCATCAATTCCCATAAGGAGTAAGCAAATCATATTCATAATGCAAGTTAAGCAGTGATAGGGAGTTTCAAGAGTTATAAAACGTAAGAAAATCAACTTTTGCATGCAAATGGGTTACAAGAGAGATCCGTAGAATGTAATAGATATAAATGCAAATCTCTTGTCTCGTTTGTTATTACCTCACCTTATTGACCAATCATCATAATATAATAAATATACGTGGGTAACTTGATTCCACTGTGTATCCATGGCTCCTCAAGAGGCCTGGGTAACTTGGTTCATCGTGCATCCATGACTCCCCAAGAAATGGGTGACTTGATTCCACCGTGTTACTAATGCTCCCCAAGAGGCCTTACATGAAGTCAACCAAGGTAAGTAATAATCCCATTCCAAGTTATTTTGTTAAAATCATGAATTCCAAATATACTAGTAGCAAGTCATATTTAATAAATGAGCTGAGCTCCCCACTTACATCGACTCGCTGAGTTAGACTTTCTCGGTTGCCCTTGCACGCATGGGGCTCGATGTGAACCTCCTTGCAAATCTAGACAAGTTAAACAATAATCGCATTATTCGACAATTTGAAATTCATAGTTAATTATTTATTCAATTACTTTGGCGTGGGGCCCACTAGTGTGGTCCCAGCGAGCCCTCCGTCGCTCGTGAGAGGGTTGAGGGTGGGGGCCCGCACAAGCCCATTTGAAATCATATTATTTTTATGGTTATTTATAATAGATACATATCTTATTTTATTGTATTTTATGCTATATATAGTTATTGTTATTTTTTATTTTTTATTTTTTATCCTGGGGCCAATTTGGCCCCTGTCAACACCCCCCCTCGAGGTTAACCGAACCAGGATAAGGGAAGCAACTGCTCCACCTCCCGTGCTGGGACGCCCGCCGCGACTAGCCGGGGGCACGAGAACGCTCTGACTAGTCGCGACTCCGGTAGTTGCCGTGAGAGGGGTGGCTTTGGGTTTCACCTCTTGTCTTTTTCTCGCCGCAGTGGGGATTCCTAGTGGGGGCCCACCTAATGTTGCCGGTGGCGGCGGCCATGACGTCGTCGCCGCCTCTATCAGCGAAGCCGCCGCAGTAGCACCACTCTCTTTGTGTTCTTCTCTTTCAAGTCACTTCTTACATTTGTTTTTCTCAAAATTAACCAAATTAAGATCAAAAAGAAAGATGGGGAAGATGGTGATTACCTCGTTTGTAGATTCTTTTGCCTCGATCTCTAGGAACCTCCTTGATCTCCTTCTTCTTGTTCTTTCTCCTCCTTTTTTCTTGATCTAGAGTTTCGTAAATAAATTGTGGCGGCTAAAGTTTACAATTTGATTTATTTTATATTAGGGCTACTTTATTATAGGGTTTGGGAAGTTACTAAATTTCCCTTAGGGCGGATCGATTTGATTTTGGGTCATCACACGCTGTCACCTAACTATAATCAGACGTTGACTCCAAAAATAGTACAGAGACAGTATTAAGAGATCATGAAATGTAAAGATAACTTGTCGGCATTAGACTCCGATAATCTCGCTATACAGCGTAAAGGCAAGATTGAAACCAAGTTTCAACCAACTTTGCGTAATTTTTGGGTTCCCAAAGCGTCAGATCTCCTTGAAAATAGATTTGATAGCTTCTTTACACACCCAATTATATTATGGGTTAAGCTTCGAGTGAAACCAAATCACGAAACCCAATGAAAATCGCAGCCAAAGTACGCTTGAGAATAGTTTCCAAAACTATTAATTTATATAACCGTTTCAACTTGCTTTCAACTAGCCAACTTAGAGTAACTTTTTAACCTTGAAAACGTCAATATTTGTCATGATAACCTAAAAGGAACTTGTAATACGCATGTCATACTTTCTATAGACTCCAAGAAACTCAAATCGGATAACCAATGGAGAAGTTATGAACTTTTCAATATGGCATGTTGACTAGGCAAACTTTATTTTATTTTGAATTGAAAACTTCTCTAAATCAATATTTTCGCAATTAAATCTTCAAAACTCGACAACAAAAATCACGAAACCACTCGATTCCAACATCGAAATATTCTCATAGCCCGTGGAGTCAAATTGGATTAAAACCAATAATCCATTAATCCTCAAAATCCAATGTAAATCAATATTGACCATAAAAACATCTCCAAAATAGTTATCAATTGAATCACATCAATTCAATTCATCAAAACCTTAACCCACGCTAGTTGGATTTATTCCAAATTGGCGCGAATCAATCCAAAACATCAATTTTCAATAATTCCTACTAATTTCTATCAAAATCCCACAAAAGAAATCAAGAAATCGCAAAAATTCAAATTGAATTAAGGAAAATGCCCAGCATTAAGTATTTACCAAATCGCGACCCGAATACCTCGTTTCCGCTGTGAAAACATAGCTCGAATTGACCATCTCACGATGCTCTATGGTTTTTGCTGAAAGAAACCGTGCCAAAATCGAACGTCGGGAGCTCGTTGAGTGAAAACCCGAGTGAGAGGTTTTAGAGAACGAAATTACATTTCGCTCTGTTGAAAACCAAAATGATACTTTTTATATATATTTATATATAAACCCTCAGCTGCTTGTCAGCTGCTGAATTTTTTTATTTATTAATTCTCCAAATTTCTATTTTGACGTGCTTTAACTTTCGATGCTCGTTTTCGATCCGGTTTTTCACCAAATTGAACCAAACTCTCGACAAAATAGTCTATCTCCATAAAATATCCATAACACTAGTTTTGATCACACCAAAACACCAAAAATCTTAACTTTGTTTGAGACATATTAAAATTATCGAAACCAATTCCCTTACCCTACTTAGCCAAACTTGCATTGATTTAGACCCAGTCTCAATAGTGACCACCACCAACTGAGACGAAATTTGAAGCAAAGTCTTTCACTAACTTCATTCTTGTTTTACAATGCAACTGATCCCAATTTACATGTAAACCGAGGCAAAATATTCACATGAGGATTACCACTTGGATAATTAGTTTTCGAGCTACTAATAATTTATTTTCACTCGTGCCCTTTAGACACGCACTTGCAACCCCGATTATAACAAACTGAGGATACACCTCAACACAACCCGACTTCGTGATGAATTATCATATAATACACCAAATAATCATTCATCATACAAAAATAATATTTTGGCTTATGATCTCCAGTCCGAAATACGTGGGTCCCACCTCGGATAGTTAAATCCCAAATTAAATATGAAAATACTTAATTAGCCGCCCAATCAAGTTTATAAAATTCTCGGATGTCACAATCTTCCCAACTAATACAAATTTTTTCCTCGAAGTTTAAACTTACAGGTTATTGAACCAAAAGAGATATGAGAAAATGATAATTTATATATAACTTTTTTAATCCAAAACTGTAAAATTACATCCAAGGTGAAACGTTTAGTGGACCCAATCACTTTTGTTGTAATTAACAACTCAGTGGTATATATCATAAACACTTTAACTTTTCATTTCCAAACCTTTAGTTTAATGAAAAGTTTCCTCTGTTACTTTGTCAATCCGGGTAATTTGTGAATTTCTGACGAGTTAACAATAAGCTTTGTGAAATGTCCAATAAACCTTACTTTACTTCACATTTCATGTCTTGAATATCATTCAACCATCAATACATAGCAGGACCCAGACTATCTTGCTTTTCATAACACCAGTTTTATTTTTTAACTGATGACAATTTCACAAAACGTTGATATTTCTTTCTTTATCCGCTAAAACTCTAGTACACATCCTAGTTTACTTTCTCATCACTAATCATTTCTTATTAGAATTGTCAATCGATCAATTCTTTGACTATCATCAGTCTAAATATAAATGACACAATAATATTTGAGCATGACATTAGATACAAAGTAGAGTTGCGCGTCTATCTGATCCATCATTATTTCAGCATTTCTCAATAGAAACCGGGAATTATACAAGTCCATGACTATAATCTCTAATTACATCTTTCATCCCATGACAAGAAATCTCGAATTACAATCCAATCAGAAAATGAAACTTGACATGTCGTGCAACTCTTACTCATTCTCTAAATGTCTACTCACAATATTATTTATATTATGGACTAGAAAGCAATTATCAGTTCAACTCTTTTGCCATTTCACTTAACTTTCCTTTTGACTAGTTAGAAAAGTTAATAACTTTTTTAACTTCGTCAAATTATTTTCTATTCATGTGTTCACTAAAAACCTCATTCCTTCACTTAACCGCCAATATTCTTTTTTTTTTAGATTTAACATCTCAATCATTACTAATCACCAAACTTCTTTCATTACCTAAATAGAGATAGTTATCCTTAATTTGAGTAGATACACATTTCTAAACAGAGAAATCAACATATTCAATGATTATACTCTTATAGTTTAACTTTCAACTTGAATCGCATACAAGTTTATAAAAATGTTATCTCTCTTTCATTTCTACTCAATTACAGTGAAAGAATATTCAATTCTTCAAACACATTAAGTCAAATACACTGTCCTCAATCCAGCATTTTCAACCAACACGGATAATACGTACTGACTAACTGAGCAGTAAGTCATGCATATCTTTTCATTTCATTTGTATCTTCAGTGTCATTTAGGTATCTTACATCAACTCCAATTTACAATAACTAGTGCTTTAAACTTTCACCATTGACTAATCAAGTGGTGTAGCACTACAATTGACTCAATGTACAACATATTCACTGATATTTGTTATATACTACTTTGGTTCAAACTTTCGACATTTGAAATTTCATTTCTCGTAAGATCCTTATGAAGATAAACTAAGTTTCATCAAACTTATAGTTTGATATAATAAGTTTTATCGAGACTTATTGACCTGAAATTTCCATTTTCATACATATGTGACGATGTTTTGACCATTTAGTTGTCTATACTTCAGCTTTCAATTGATTCCAACTAAACTTCATAGACTCTTTTATTCCGACTATCATCAATTCATTCAATTATTCAAAGATGGTGGACGTCGCACTGATCTTCTAATGAATCATGATTATGAAACAGAGTTATTCAGACTTTTAGTCATGCACAACTACTCTAGTGTTTGGCCTTCGCTAAAGGAGTTCGTTCATGTCACTTCCATCAGTCACAAGTCATTTCTACGTCTCATTTTATTTTATACATAGAGTCTATTATGTTCTATTTTTGTCAATCTTAACTATTCTCACATCGATTGCAATCTTGGTCCCTTTATAAACTTACCATGACTTTCGCTCAACAACCACACCCCTTATAGCTCCTTAATCTCGACTTAGAAAGACAATTTATACCTCTTCTCTTTTCAAAAACTTAGCTAAGAATAATACAACTTATTATGATTATTCAATCAATTGAAGTCTTCCTTGGCTAATGTTTATTTGAAACAGAGAAATCTTGCGACTCAAACGGTTCTATTATTTGTTATTTCCTTAATTTGTTTCCATTAATCTTGAATTTCTCGACTTTTCTTAAAAAAAAAAAAAATACAGTACTTTTCAAATGACAGTGTAAAATATCTTCGTATCTTATTGTTCATCAAATTATTTTTGATGAATTCATGTGTCCATTGTTGTTCATCTGAAAAGATAGAAGAATTTGAATTTTCAAGTTTTGATTAACTTAATGACTAATGAAATTTGTAAAGGATATTGTTTCGATCCTTTAATTCATATCAATAGAAAACCTCCTAATTTATGAGCTCATATTGACATCCTATTCCAATCACTTATTGATATTCAATTAGTACATCTATCTCTTCGTTTATTATAATTTAAGTTGTAGTAATGGGCATTGTAACTTAGTTTGATTAGAAATGACTATTGGGTACTTCGATTCTCAAAACACGACTACTTGTGTTAATGTTTAATAGCTACTCAAAGCTATTATTAAACCACATCCCCAATACCTTAACTTCTTACATGTTGATCTTAACACTACAATTTTCATTTTCGAATTAGTAATTTTACTGATCTTTGTTTCATAACAACACCTAATCTGGTGTTAACAAAGATTACTTAACTCGTGTATTTCCGTTTGTTTTATCAGTTCTTTATTCGACCCATAGAACCATTATACTCAAGGCCACTTATGGATATGTAACTTGAGTAATAAACAATCAAAGTTTTAGTATTTCTTTTTAGAAATTGTTTGATTATTTTAAACCATGGTTCTATTTAATTTTTTACTTGGTGTTTTATTTCAAAAAGGAGACAATACTTTACTTCGAAGAATTTTATTTTCGTAGAAACCGACTTAAACAACTTGACTAGTTCTATCATAATCTCATTGTGATTTTTCAGTCTAGTTCAATTTATTTAATCAATTTCTACTTTCGAAAACCACGTGTCTCTGTTTTCCTTGTTGAGAGTATTTTAACATTTTCCTAAGAGTCTTATAATTGTAATAGTTCGATACTTTAGATTCTCGAAAGAAATCCAAGTTCAGTACTTACGTACCTGAATCATTTAGACTTCCCTAGTAGCCAATTTCCTATTGGTTTCATAACCGATACTTTCATCAGTTATACTTGTGCCGAACTACTTACAACACCTTTGTAAATTCAAACTTCTAAAGTCTATTCCACATCCATTTATGCTCAGCTTCATTTCATAAGCTTATTCTCTGTTTAATTATCCGTTTCTAATCTTACTCGTTGTATCTTACTAGTTAAGTATCGAATGGACAAGGAGAATAAACTTTTTATCTCACATCGAGTGATAATACATACCTACAATACAAATATAACATAATAATCCAAATACCCCAGCTCACGGTCACGTCCCAAATAATCGCGCTCAATCACCCTTTGGTTCTCAACCAAAGTTTATCCTTAAATCGAGCCAAACTGAGCCTCTGATACCAAGTTCGTTAACCCCCTTGTCATTAAGACAACTGACCGACCTAGATTGTCTTAATCCTCTGATAATCTAGTCAGCCTAATCCATTCTTTCAACTTTAATCTCAAAGTAATAATTATTTCAATCCTTTGCAAAGCTCCGAAACTAAATTTACATCCCAATGAAACTCAATTCGTGCATATATTCAATTGGAGCAAATAAGGAAATCATATGATTTATTCTCCATATTTTGTAAAAATCTCGGTAGCACCTTCTCTAAAAGTGGCCTACCAGAAAACTTTCACCTAATAGACAACAAAATGGGGAGATGCCTAAAAAGACTCACAACTCCTCGTAATTTACAATATATATCAAATTCCAATTTATAAACTAACTTAGTGTCTCTGAAAGCTTAATTACAACTTCACAATCCCCAATAGACCAAAACTGAAACATAATCCTTCTCGACATATTTTAAACTAGATTAGGAGACTCTCAAAACCATTCAATGAAATTTCACGCCCCACACTCACCCCAAGGATTCCCAAAATAATATATATAAACAATCGAAAACATAAATATACTTTAAATTGAAAATAATCACCACAATCTTCGAGCCTGGTATATCTTTTCCTTGTCAACACATAGAATCTGACATCATCAAAAACAACTATAAGATGTCAGGCAAGTAAGTTCCTACATTGATCTGTACTCATGCAAATGTTAGTCTGATACATGGAGAAAAGTAATTGCATGCATTTCCAAATAAACAATAAGATATATGTATCAACATGACATGTTGTCCACTATGTTAGTATCTCCTAACTATAATCAAACGTCGACTTCCAAAAATATTACATAGACAGTATTAAGAGTTCATGAAATGCATAAATAATTTATCGTTGTCAAAATCTGCTAGTCTCACTGGACGACGAAGATAGGATTGAAACCAAGTTTCAAGCAAACTAGTGTGACGGCCCTAACCCTACAAATTGGGCCCTGCCCAGCACTAGGCCTCCATTAACCCTCGGTAAACTAGTTCGGAGTTAATAAAGGCCTAGTTAGCCTCACAAATGGGCCTTCGGTACTTCATAGTCCACACAAAAGAGTATATTTATATATGAAATCATATGCAACAAAATTTAAATGCGGTGAAAACGCAATAACAAATAAATTAAACACACAACGAGTTCTAGGTGTGGAAGCTAGAATGTTGAAACCCCGTACAACGAATACAATATATAAAGTATAGTATCTCTCAACCTAAGTACCCATTTATAAAACATACTAGTTATATGACCTAAATAGGTCCACATCAAAGTTCTTGAGTTTGGAGATTATGCCTGTAATTGTCACCAAAACCAAAGACAATCCTAGTGGAATCCAGAAGAAGTTCAATAATAATTTAGATTAAACAATTAATAAGTCTATAAATCATGTCGGAAAGAAAGGAAGCTGAAAAGAATAATAAATTGCATGATAAATAGACTACAATGGTCAACGATAGGGACCAAGTGACCCGAAAGCAAAGGATAGGCGTCTAAGTGGTCTTGACATTCTACACGTGGGCTCAAAGCCACTTGACTACAAGTAAGTGTCAAATACTGGTATGGTGGGACCAAGTCTGCTTTAACTGCTCCTAATCCATTTCGGCGCTATCGGCTCACTTGAGCCGCAGCCCGATAAGACATTCCAAAGCGAGTCACAGTCGCAACCGGATGCTCAACCGCAATGGAATTCTTGAAGTCCTGTGAGGAGCCACAATACATGGCAGATGCTGACTTAGAGGATTCAGTCTCTTTTAAGAACCACGAGCTCGACTCGGATGCTTAACCCACGAGTAAACATCGATTCAACTCGACCTCTTAGACCTTAGACCATAGGTCACTCGGTAGATAAGCAGAGTCCAATAATAAGTATCATTTCCGTCAAAATATGCAAGGAAAAAAAAAAAAATTAATATTGAATTTCTTACTAGTTTACTTACAATAAAATCGTTCGAATAGTATGAGTACTCGTCGTGTTTCTACAAGCATATAGGTATAACACACATTGTTTAGACTCATTTACAACTCATTTAGGGTAGTGATCACATGTCGTGCGTGCCAAATATAACCCGCAATCGAGTTACAAACCACAAGGGTGTAGTAGTCGTAAATACGGGGCCGAATCCACAGGACTTGAGTTTACTCTAAGTTATCTAAAAATGGGGGGTTTTAAGAAAATTCAATAAAATAATTAATTAAACTAACACAAATAAAAAGTTCTCATAAATAATATCAATGATGAGAAATCACCTAAGTCTATAGTTCCACAAATCAAAATCAAGATTCAATAGCATTCAATGGTCCTCAATCTTTCCCAAAAAATTATTAATTTAAATTCTCCTAGATTAGCTATGGAAAATCAACATCCGCCAGAAATTCCTAATTCCCCTAATTTCGATAGTCAGGACGTCCGCCACTAACTATTTCTCTAATTAATGTATAACCATAGACATTCGTCAATCAGGTTTAACACACTAACTGCAGTAATATAGATTTGTGGGAAAACTAATCCTAAATAACCAGGTCACAACCGCTACCGATTTAACCTAGATTCAATTGTTGTACATTGAAGAACCGAAAGGGTTTTATGGCAAACGGGTGAATGTTTGTTACTTTATTGATCTAAAAGCACAATTACATGGATACTAATAGTCCAAATAACAGTAGATTGTCCATCTAAAAGCATGCATCGGCCGCATACATACCCTAGATCTAAATCATAATAATTAAATCAACAACAATGAAATAGGAGAAATTAAATTAATTAAATAATAAATAAAAGATCTCACGTAATATGCTATGAATTCATGATCCCGACTTGCTTCCCCTTCGACTTAGGCAAGAAACTGATTAGCCGGACATCATCTTCAAAAATCTATACTAAAAACTAATAATAGATCTCTAAAAATATTAATTGATTGTTCTTCTAATAATACCTAGGTTCCTAATATATAAAAGTACTCCAAATTGGTCTCGAATACTAATTTTAGAGGTTAGGGAGGTGGCTCGCGCGTCGAGGAGCATCGTATGGGTGTTTTTAGATCAAAATTCAGACTATGCCACGTGTCCGCACGCTATTCGTTGTTTTTCTATTGTCGCGCCACGTGTCAGCGTCTCATTAGAGCGCCCTGTCACCGTCGTTTAGTTGTCGCCGCCTGATTCACCGAGAACTATGCCTTCCGTTGTGTGTGAGTGAGTGAGTTCCACGTGTCATTATATGATTGGTGGAACCGCTTGCTCTGACGCGTTTGGACGAATAAGAGTACACCGCGTGGTATCTGCTGGCAGGGAAGAAAATCGTGCGACTCGCGCGAATTACTGGGAGTTTGTGCGGTCACGAATCTCGAGGCCGATCGACGAGCAACTGAAGCTAGATGAAATGGCGGTGTGTGACGTGTCTGTCCTGGCTGACGTGGCTACGTGTGGCAAGTTCTAATTGGTGGCGCTGGCCTTGTGTTGACGCAGTGGACTAATAGGCGCGCGACACTTGGTAGCTGTTGTGATGCGTGGCGCTGACGTATCGTCACCGATTGGTCAAACGCTGACGTGGCATGCTGCGATTGGCTGAAATATAATGTCGGCTATTCTGCACATCGCACAACGCGTACTTCGAGACAAACTGTCCCGCATCCGATCATTGCAAGTAAATATTCCATTTTGAGTATTTTTCAGCCAAGAATTCAACCGCACACTCTATTTCACCTAAAATTGACCAAAAATATAATTAAATATATATTTTAAATACTTTTAATAATTAAATATACTAAAATAGACTACTAAAAACCTATAAATACGGACATATCAGGTAGTTTAGACTATTAAGGATTCATCCTTATTTCCAATTAGGTTATTTAATTCATTCTCGACTTTAAAACTATTCCTTCAAATCAAAATCGACGGATCGAATAAAATAAGAATGTCGTGGAGCAAAGCAAGGAAAATTCAATAAGTCTTGATTTTGAATTTTCCAATATGAATCGAATGAGATCGACTAATCACCACTAACGTGATCTAAATCACCGCACAAGAGTCAAGTTCGACTTTGAGTCTCCAAATCACAGCATTTAGTTAAAAGTCCATGACTTAATCGAAATAAGTTCATTTTCAAAGGAGTCAATCAAGACTTCTCTTACGCCTCAACTTAGTCTCCATCCCTTCCAAAATTGATAAATCACAACCATGTTCAATAATGAGACTAAAATATACTTCAATGAGACCAAAAGTCATATTTAAAAAACCATTTACTTAGTAAGCAATTTAAAATAGTTTTATCAAACCAAGCGAACGAGTAACAATCATTTTAAGACTTTAAAATAATGTTGAGGAAACTCGATTAAATCAAATCATAGAGACGGAGCTCGATAAAGAAATCCATAAGACTCTAATTTCATACTTTTCCATGCATTTCCTTTAAAAGGGGAAGTTAATGTCTCTTTGATAATTTCATCAAACAAATGGTGTGCATTAATTTTCAAATCCATTACAAAGCTAAATAGATGAACAAGGAGAAGAACCACCTAACTTTCATCAACAAAACCCATATTCAAGAGAATAAATGAAAGGGTTAGAGTCTCACCAAAGCCTTCAATGGTGTTTCTTAACTCCAAATTTCTTTCAAGAGCTCAAATCTTGCATAGATCTACACTTTTTCTACAAATCCAAGCAAAACACATCTCTTTCCAAGCTTTTAAACAATCTCTCTTGTTTTATCTTCCTTTCACTTCATTCTCTTTGTATGCCAATACCAATAACGACCAAACCTTGCAGGAGCCGCCACTGCCACCACTCCGGACTCATCGCTACCACTGCATCGTCCTCCTCAGTGGAGCCGCGCCACCGCAGGTGAGCTCCTTCCCATCGCTCTGGTCCACCGCAGCAGCCGCGCTGGTTGGTTCGCACAGCCGTGCGGGAGGCCCGTCGAACCCTCGCTAGTGGAGCCACTGTCAACGCACCACCACATCTTGTTGGTGCTGCTCGTCTACACGTATGCGAGCTCCCCTAAGTAACGGCCCAAATTATTTAAACCAGGATTAGCGTTAATCTCCAGGATTAACGGTCGTAATTCGGGTGTTACGTAGATAACTCGGTTGACTCGGACACAAGAATCGAGGAAATATGTTATTTATGGATAGTGGTTGTGTATATTTCGTATTTAAAAATTATTATTATATTGCACCGCACGTGTGTATGTTGCTATCAGGTGAGTTCGTTTGAAGGGTGTTCGCCTCGAAAGGCATGTCAACATGGTTGTCGGATAGGCGAACTACGGGTACACTAGGAACTCGACTAATTCACGTTAAGATGACTAATTAATTAATTAATTAAAATGGGTAATGTGACCATAGGCCAAGTAAATTCAAATTAAAACAATAGGCTATGGCGTTCCTCGAAATGCATGTCGAGAAGTAAGGCACTGGGTAGCGGGTAGTCGAAGGTTAGTTGGACTACAAGTTGGTTGATTTCGATAATTAAAACACTAACCATATGTATTAAAAAGGGCCTAAGTTAGTGCAATTAAATTAAAATAAATCAAGGCCCATAGTTTAGTTCATTAATTGAACACCATATGATTTACCTAGAGATACACATTGACACATCTAAGAGTCATGTGAGTATCGATTAGTGTCACAAAGACTGAATGAGTGGGAGTGAGTGGGCTAAGTGGCTGGAGGTGAACCATTAGACAAACCTCGAGATACGTAAACACACTGAGGATGAAGGACTAGGAAACAATCTCACATTGATATATAAGATGAGTTTGATCAACACATGCAAAACAAAACCAAATCATCTAAATTTGCTGGAGAAGAATAAGGAGATTGCTAGAGAGCTGGATTTCAAGGCTTTAGAGGACAAATCAAATGAACCTATTTTTGTATGTTTTGGTGTAATTCGAGTTTGAGGAATGGGTAACTCATATTTGATGTTAACTTGATGAGTTACATGCGTATAGGCCATTCTCATAGAGAATTCATAACTTTTTTAGCACGAATTGGCTTGGATGAAATTTGGGAAAAAATTAGTGAATTCATGTGATTTTGTGAACTTTGATCAAATTGTTGCTCTAAGGTTGTGTAGTTGTTGTTTTGGTGTAAATTAGGTATGGAAAGCGTATTAGATAAGTTTAGGTAGGTAAATTCGAAGGGAAAAACAGAATTCTTGACTTGAGAATTCTATCCCAGGGTTTAGGTAGCGCGCTAATCATTCTGGGTTTCCAACTATTCTTCGTCCTAAAGAACAATAGCGCGCTACATCAATTACCTAGCACGATACCGCTACATAGCGCACTACACCAAGCCCATAGCGCACTAACAACAGATAGAAACTAAATATAAAAAGGTTGTTTTAGTGATTTTCCACTTAACACAAACACACACACACACACATATATATGTGTGTGTGTGTGTGTGTGTGTGTGTGTGTGTGTGTGTGTGTGTGTGTGTGTGTGTGTGTGTGTGTGTGTGTGTGTGTGTGTGTGTGTGTGTGTGTGTGTGTGTGTGTGTGTGTGTGTGTGTGTGTGTGTGTGTGTGTGTGTGTGTGTGTGTGTGTGTGTGTGTGTGTGTGTGTGTGTGTGTGTGTGTATGTGTGTGTGTGTGTGTGTGTGTGTGTGTGTGTGTGTGTGTGTGTGTGTGTTATAGCTAGGGTTTTTGTATTGTAACCTAGAAATTAGGGGTTTTATCACCCTTTTTATTTAGTTGAGTGAGGAATTTGGGTTATGACCCAATTTATTTTTGCTCCCTTTATCCACACATTGTAACACTCCAAACTTGACATGCATTATGCACAAACCCTAGCCTTGTCCTCACTTAGCCAATTTAAATAAATTGGTGGTTTAAAGTCTTGTCGTCGCGCTCGCACTTAGTTTAAATTAATTCACGCCAAGTCGCGATATCATATAGTGCTCGCAATATTATGTCAGACAAAAAATTAAAATTATTTTATTTATTTTCTTTTATAATTTTTGAACACTTTGACTTACCCCTCAATCGGGTATTTGACCACTAATAATTTGTGATTAGCGATTAATTACTAAATTAAAAATACTGGTCGTTACAGTCTTCCCAACTAAAAGAAAATTTCGTCATCAAAATTAGAAGGAAATTACGCTATTGACTAGATTACGTAGAGAAAATGTTTGAGTGCAAGTCTCTTTTCATTTTGAATCTGTAATGTCCTCATATATTAACCAAAGTGTTATCTTATGATAGTTTGCTTGACCAATCAGTTTATCTAGTGGCAATCCAAATATTATCTAATCTGCTTGGCTTCCTCCGTGCAATTTTTTAAACGATCATGAAATCCAATGTCTCAATATCATTACTTACCAGAATTACAAAATCACTCTTGTAGAGTCTCAAATGGAGCCACACCACTTTGACTCAAATTCTAAAGTCATACTTACATCACGCACATAGCAATCAATCTTCCTCGCTTATTACCAAGTTCGTAATACATACATGAGCATGATCTCTATAATTTGGATCACCATGCAATCTAACTGTCAGACTTAAAAGCCCTACTTAGATGTAGTCCAGTGCCATCAATGTCAGTAACCCTACCACAACTGCGTAGTAAAAGAAAACTCTTCCACAACTTGGCGATAAATATAATGATCACGATCCGATATAATGGACATTGGTACACCGTATCTCAGCTTCATATGTGTAAATTGCTCAATTGTACTTCGAGTCGATCGGTAAAAGTTGAAAAAAACGCAAGCAAATTTAGGCAACTAACGTATGATCATCTCTAAGCATTCACCATCATATGATCTTCGTAATTTTGCGAGTCAACAATTAGGTCAATTTTTTTTTCATCAGTAAGTGTACATATGCATCTGAACCACATCGAGATTTCGTGAGAATTTTATAATGCACCGTGCGACGGCCCCAATTTCCCATAAATTAGACCCCGCCCGGCCTAAGCCCACGTGGACCCCAGAGCCAGTCTCGCAAGGTCAATGAGAGCCTAGTCAACCTTCAAATCCATCATTATTAGTACGATCAACATTTTACAGTTGAGTTATTAATGTTTTGTAAGATTTTAAAAATTTAGCGGAAGCGACTAAAACATTAAATAACTCAACAAAAAGATCAGGGAGTTAGGCAACCTAATTGTGGAACCTAGTAAATATCATCAAAGGAGAGTAAATACAAAATATACAAAATCTCACCTAGCTATGAAGCCTTCCCTCTGCTACTCGTCCGCGGCTCTGCACTCAGTCAAACATAAGAATGACGAGCCCGGGTAAGTAAATCCAGTAGGACATATACACAACATTTCACAATATCAAAAGCAGTCGAATTCATGCAAATAGTACGAATGGAATAAAGAACGCATGAATATACAAAACTGTAAACAATCCATCAATGAGTGAGACCAACTAACAAGGAGTTCCGACCAAAAGATCATTGAGTCGGGGCAAAAGCCCTGCAGACTCGGGTTTAGGGCCGAGACCCCGACCTCCCCCGCCCTAACCTTGCGACTATGAGACATCCATAGACCCGGATCTAGGACGAGACCTCTGCCTCCCAGCCCTAGCCCGTACGACTATGAAACATTCATGGACCCGAATAATATCGACGGACGACCGGGAAAAACCTCGGGTTTAGGACGAGACCCCTGCCTCCAGCCCTAACCCTCTCATATCGCAGATAAACAGTAACCATGACTCACTTGCCAATGGACTCACTCAATCGACAACAATTTCAACGATAGCTATCATCACAAAGCAGTGAACAACAATAAAGCTATCACAAAATAGTAAACAACAACAGCCAATAGAGAGAAATGAAATATTGTATAAGTCCCTAGCTGGTTTACTTACCTCGAGAAATTGCGAACCTCAAAACGTCTCGTTCGCGTCTCGATTTGTGCACCCAACACCCGACTAATAAGTCCCTAGTGTCCATTTAGACATTTTAGGGCTAATTTACAAAAATCATTCAAATCACATTGAAATTAGGCGAAGTAAACCTCACCTCCATCGCGTTGTCGACACTCGTCGAGCGATCGATCCAACAACGCCATCGCGTCGTTCACCGCGCCGACGTCGAAATCAGCAGAACAGCCGCTATTGCTGCTACGCCGCCCCTACCACCGTCGCACCACCGTCGCACCACCGCCGCTTCCAGCGTCGCTAAGCCGCTGTCGGCGTCGCTGCCGGCGTCGCCATCCCGCTGCCGTGCGTACGCCGCCTCGCTGCATCTCATCATGGCACGCTCCTTTCATGGGGGCTCACCAAATTTGCCTCGAGATATGTGTTATCAAGATTTTCGGTGTAAAACGGATCCAGACAGATGAATACTCAATTTTGGGTAGTTTTTTGCCCCGGATTCAATCGCCAATCTTATAACCCTGAAAATAATAAATAAATGCAATTAGGCTAGTATTTTGGAGACTTGTCAATAAAAATATATAAATAACCTATATATAATATTACATTATTCACGACTCAACAAATACCCCCAAACTTAGGACTTTGCAAGTCCCGAGCAAAGGTGTAATGACAAACACGCAAATAAACTAGACTCATAATATAGATATGTACAGACTCAATTATTCCTTTACCCGATTCAAAATTCATGAAGTTCCTTTGGTTTACATAGTTGCCAAGTTAACAAGCCACTCAAGAAATTTTGGAGTTATCATATGTCAAGAACCGCAACCCAAACATAATTAAGATCACACTTTAAAGGCATAGACTTGGTCAAGACAAAGGTCATCAACTACTCGCGGGTTTTCTTGGTCTATACATTCAAGCATGCAAATTTACAATTTTACTTAATCTAGCTATAAGCACTCGAGCTAAATCTTTTTATTTGAGGAGTTTTCATACACTTCCGCCTTTATTCATTTTATATGTATACTCTCTATTTTTTTCTTCTCCAAGTTTTCTTTTCAAATAATATGGTCCCTTCTCCATTTCATGTTGACCGATTTTCTCGCTTTTTCCCACCACAAGTTTCCCTACTCCATTTCCTGTAGAAACTTGTGGGACTCTCTATATTTTGAAAACTCCTGTTAGCCCTTCTCATTTTCACTATAGTTAAGCAAATTCATCAATGTGGGTTAAAGTCTCATCACTTGCACAATTTCAATCCGTATACCCATTTTGGTATCTAGCACAAGGCTTAACCATCATACTAAGTCCCTAATCACGAAATCATAAAAATGTTGAGCTATGGACTCGAGTAAGTATTTCTCCTACTTTTTCCTAAGTTCCAAGTCAAAAAGGCAAACATAATGTACTCATCCACAACCAAAGGCATGAAACAAAGTTTCGGGTGACTCTAAACAATATAATAATGAAAACTATACTAAATACATGCATGAAAGTGTATCAACTCCTAATGAAGTGAGATAGATGAGTATGGAAGAAAAAGAAATGGAAGAAATCAGTGAATAAGAAATATCAAACACCACCAATATTGTCCAACAACCACATATAGCCGTATATAATTGAAAAAAAAATTAATGATCTCACCTGCGATATTTCGCAAAGCAATCCATCCTACTCAATCCACAAATCTTAAAGTACCCTCAAACTTAATCTGAACCTTGTCCTCAAGGTTCAAAACAAGTCAAGGAATCCATGCAACAAAAAGACAAAGAATAGTGGTGAAAAAGAATATGGATAAAATAAGAAGATGATACAAGTGCACGCATAACAAAAGTCTCCTAAAACTAGTGAATGCTCAAATCTCGCATGTCTAGGTGACTAAGGAAACTATGAAATAAAATTATTATAATAAGAGCAAGAACTAATAAGCATGGGAGTTAATTCAAATGATTCCTATCAAATCTTGCGAGCCCGATTCTTGCAACTACGGGTGAAGTCAACAAGATGATGAAATGAGGTTTTGGGTTTTGGGTTTTGGGTCTACTTAAAGACCCGCCACTAATGTGGCGACTTAAGTTGGATATGTCCCAACCAAGTCTCAAAACACCTAAGACTCTAATAATATGTTAATTCTTAAAAAAGAATATGCTCAAATTACTCCAGAAACAATGTAATCCATAGTCAAACCTCTCAAAACTCAGGGGGTGGTCTAGTGCCATCAGTGCTCATCAAACATTCATTACACCTGTAAAAATCCAAGAGACCAAGTTAGGGCTTTATTAAACATAAAAAAACTAAAACTAAATTAAAATTGAAATAAATGTAATAAAAATAAAAACAAAGCTGGGATGCCTCCCAACGAGTGCCTTTCTCTTAAGTCTTTGGCTAGACTTATTGTGATTCATCACGTGATGCCCTCTCTTTTGGAGATGTCAACAACAAATGGCGCATCAACATATTTGGGCAATGCAGCAAGCGCGCCCTCCTTTAGAATTGGGAGCTCATTCGGGACCTCTAACACAAACGAATTTGTCATATCAAGGTCATCCAACACAAAGGTGTCAGAAGCGTAGAAAATCTACGAACGCTCCTTTACTTCCACCCCCGTATAAGGTTTAACAAATATGTATGGGAGGGTGGGTGGTTTCACCAACACCAGAGATTGGTCTTCCTTGCTCTCTATCTGCGGCTCCTCTAGCCTTTCTGAAATGATTCCAATTTCTATCGCAGCTTCATCGTCATCATTCTGTGCAATGAAAATGTCCGACTCAATTTGAAAGACTTCAAGTCCTTGCGTTGTTTTGCATCAATAGTTCTCTATCGGTGTATCAACATTCACCTAAACATTCCTCAATGTATCAACATTCACATTCTCCTCTGAGTAAGAAATTGGTTTTGTATTACACAACTCTTGCTCTTCAAGCATATTCTGGAGTGCGGCATTCACTTGAATAAATTGAGTTTCCAAGTTTTGCGAGCTTGGAAACTCACGCGAAAGTTGTTGAAACTCTTCATGAAAGTGTTGTTGATCATCTAGTAATTTTTTCATCATATCTTCTAAAGAGGTGCCTTGTTGAGGAATTTGTGGACTTGACATGAGCCCCAAAAAATCGAGTTGTGGCGATGCATAGCTAGGAAAGTGATAATTCTCATACTTTGGATAATACGAACAATTATATGTGGAATGAGAATAATCTTCACAAATTTCGCAAACTTCGACCTATTGCACAAAAGAATGCATGTTAGAAAATTGATGTCCATTATATAACATACCTACCCCATTCACATTATAATAATATGAGTCTTCAAATCGACCATAATTGTGGGGGTAGGAGGCCATCGCGGGGTTGCCTGCATACATGTTAAGAACAAGGGACTAGATACAAAATATAATAAAAAATAATAAAAAAACCAAAGAAAGAAAAAGGCCAATCCCCAGCAACGGCGCCAAAAATTGACGCACGCCAAACGCGTCGATAAAATTAAAATACCTAAACCAACTATTTTGTAGAATAGTGGCAAAGGGTCGAACCCACAGGGATTAGTAATCTTTCTAAGGTCAAAAATAGCAAAAAGGGAAATCGAGGGTTTTAAAGAATGAATAAATTAACTAATGTTTAAAATAAATAAACAAAACAATGAAAATAACTTGAAAACAATTAATAAAAACTCATAGGTCAAGACATACAAGTTCGGTTTGATAAAAGATTGGATTTGGTCTTTGATTTATGTAAAATATGCAAATCAAAATATCATAATGTAGCTATAGAACCGGTAACGTACGCGGTTCCTCGCACTTCCTAATCTTGATAGCCAAGGTACGACAGTGACTATTTCTCTAGTCAAGCGTATAACCCTATACTCAAGCGTATTGGGTTTAACACGATGACCGCAATAGGTTTCGTGAAGGCACTGCACCTAGAAAACCTAATCACTTGTGTGTCCGATTTAGCCTAGATTTCTAAGTTATTCAATCGGTCCCAAAAGAGACTAATTAATTGGTAAGGTCAATTGCCACTTGCGTGGTCTTGTTACACAAGTACAGATGCTTACGACACACTGACGAGTAAATCAAGATTCAAACATGAATTTAACCTCGATTATTGAAACAATACCAAAGAAAATAAAATATTAATGAAAAGATTGAAATTAAAATATATAAATCTCACAAATCCATTGATATACGCAGTCGAACCTCCATCGCAATCTCACCTAAGCTAGAGGTTTTAGCCTCCCATCCAAGAACACAAAGAACAAATAAAAAATAGAATGGGGGAGAAAAGAGTTCGGCTCGAGAGGCCGAATATAGAATAGCGGTCCTCCAAGCACGTTTCCCTGTTTTTACTTTCTTTCCTTTCCGATTTTTATTTTTCGATGCATATCTTTCTTTCTCAAGATATCTTGCTATTTTGCATGCATATCTCATCTTTGATTTCTATATCTATTATATATATACTAGTTTTGAGACGTGTTACGCACGATTCCCCCGCTCGCTTCGCTCGCGGGAATTAATTTCTAAAAATTTATTAACAAAATTTAAAATTGTAATTAAAATTTAAAAATTAGAAATACAAGTACATTTTTTAGCTTATTAATATTCTCTACTGTGATTGAGATAAGATGTGAATGGAAAAACAAGCTAATCATGCTAGGACATTACTTCCTCGAAAAAAATGTATTGAATTTATGAGAATGAGTTCATGATTGATTTAGAGATAAAGAAAAAAAAGCGTGTAGTGGATTGATAAAGAATTAGAGTTTGATTTGGATACAAAAGAAAATGTTGATTTGGAGATAAAAAAAAAGTATGGGCAAATAGGTAAATTTCATTACCACTCAAAAATTTGTGATTCATGCTTTTATATATATGATAGATATATATTCTTATATATAACAAATCAAATCATGCGTCAACGCCCTATTGCTCCACTTGATTTTCATTATCTCATCATGGCACGATCCTTTCATGTGGGCTCACCAAATTTGGTTCAAGATACGTGCTATCGCAATTTTCGGTGTAAAATGGATCTAGGCATATGAATACTCGATTTTGCATAGTTTTTCGCCCCGGATTCAGCCGCGCACTCCAATAACCCTGAAAATAATAAATAAATGCAATTAGGCTAGTATTTTGGAGACTTGACAATAAAAATATATAAATAACATATATATAATATTATATAATTAACGACTCAACAACATCCCATGCATAGATAACAATAAAGTGCAAATGTGTGTGCCTGTTCCAGTCAAACTGAAACCATACTTTGAGATTCCCTTCCAGGATCCCACTAGTGGGCGCACCCAACTAGCTATCACCTGATCCCTCTCGGTGGCCTGCGTAGACCTACGACGCACCGACACATGTAGCAGTTCAATAGCTTACCGAGAACTCCTGATACACATGCTATGGTCTAGAATGCATAAACACACAACGAAAAATCCGGTGGGAGTAACAATAGGCATATTAAAATGGGTCGTTACATTACCTCAGATCCATTATAATACATGTGATTGGTGTTTTTAGAACCTTCTATGGACATATAAATTTCCACTAATCCCTTGACTGCCCAAGCATTTCAAGTTATGTCATAGCATATTGTTTTAATTTAATCAACTTAGCCTATGGTTACATTACCCATTTTAATTGATTAACTATTCATCCTAACGTGAATTAGTTGAGTTTCCTAGTGTACCCGTAGTTCGCCAACTCAATACCCGCGTTGACACGCCTTTCAAGGCGAACACCCATCACACTAACTCGCCCAAAAGCAACGTACACACATGCGATGCAATATAATAATAATAATTTTAAACACCACATATACATAACCATCATCCATAAATAATATATTCCCTCGGTTCTCATGTCCGAGCCAACCGAGCTTACCACGTAATGCCCGAATTATGATTGTCAACCCCCGAGATTAACGCTAATCCCGGTTTAATTAATTCAGGTTGTTACACATAAATCATTCTTCAGTACCTGATAGTCCACACAACAGAGTCTATATATATCTATATGAAATCATATTCACCGGATTTTAAATGCAGTGAAAACGCGATGACAAATAAATTAAACACACAACGAGTTATAGGTATGGAAGCTAGAATGTGGAAACCCTGTACAACGAATACAATATACAAAGTATAGTATCTCTCAACCCAACTACCTATTTATAAAATATAGTAAAATATAAATACATCAAATGACCTATATATGTCCAACATCAATGTTTTTGAGCTCGAAGATTATGCCTGCAATTGTCACCAAAAGCGGAGACAATCCCAGTGAGTAAATCCAGAAAAAGTTCAACAGTGATTCAGATTAAACAATAAACAAGTCTATAAATCATGCTAGAAAGAAAGGAAGCTGAAAAGAACAATAAATTGCATGATAGACAGACTACATTGGTCAAGGATAGGGACCAAGTGACTCGGAAGCAAATGATAGGTGCTTAAGTGGTCTTAACACTCTACACGTGTGCTCAAAGCCACTTAACTACAAGTAAGTGTCAAATACTGGTATAGTGGGACCAAGTCCGCTTCAACCGCACCTAATCCGTTCAGCACTATCAGCTCACTTGAGCCGCAACCCGAGAAGGCATTTCAAATGAGCCACAGTCGCAATCGGATGCTCAACGACAATGGAATCCTTAAAGTCCTGCAAGGAGTCACGACATATGACAGATGCACACTCAAATGATCCAGTCTCTTCTAGAAGCCACGAGCATGACTCAGATGCTTAACCCACAAGTAAACATCGACTCAACTCGACCACTTAGACCCTAGGTCACTCGATACGGAAGTAGAGTCCAACAATAAGTATCATTTTCGTCAAAATATGCAAGGAAAGGAAAAGAATTAATATCGAGTTTCTTACTGGTTTACTTACAATAAAATCGCATAGATCACCAAGTTAAATTAATCGTTCGAACAATAGGAGTCCTCGTCATGTATCTACAAGCATATAAATATAACACACATTGTTTAGACTCATTTACAACTCGTTCAAGGTAGTTTAGACTATTAAGGATTCATCTTTATTTCCAATTAGGTTATTTAATTCATTCTCGACTTTAAAACCATTCCTTCAAATCAAAATCGACGGCTCGAATAAAATAAGAATGTCGTGGAGCAAAACAAGGAAAATTTGATAAGACTTGGTTTTCCAATAGGAATCAAATGCGATCGACTAATCGCCACTAAAGAGATCTAAATCACCGCACAAGAGTCAAGTTTGACTTTGAATCTCCAAATCATTGCATTTACTCAAAAATTCATGACTTAATCGAAATAAGTTCATTTTCAAATGAATCAATCAAAACTTCTCTTATGCCTCGACTTAGTCTCCATCTTATCCAAAATTGATAAATCGCAACCATGTTCGATAATAAGACTAAAATATACTTCAATCAGACTAAAAGTCATATTTAAAGAACCATTTACTTAGTAAGCAATTCAAAATAGTTTTATCGAACCAAACGAACAAGTAACAATCATTTCAAGACTTTAAAATATTGCCAAGGAAACTCAATTAAATCAAATCATAGAGACGGAGCTCGATAAAGAAATCCACAAGACTCAAATTTCATACTTTTCCATGCATTTCCTTAAAAAAGGCAAGTTAATGTCTCTTTGACGATTTCCTCCAACAAATGGTGTGCATTAATTTCCAAATCCATTTCAAAGCTAAATAGATGAACAAGGAGAAGAACCTTTAAAAAATAACTAACTTTCATCAACAAAATCCATATTCAAGACAAGAAATGAAAGGGTTAGAGTATTACCATAGCCTTCAATGGAGTTTCTAAACTCCAAATTTCTTTCAAATGCTCAAATCTAGCAATGATCTACACTCTTTCTACAAATCCAAGCAAAACACATCTCTTCTAAAGCTCTTAAATAATATATCTTGTTATATCTTCCTTTCACTTCATTCTTTTTGTGTGTCAATACCCCTAACCACCAAACCTTGCCAGAATCGCCACTGCCACCACGTCGGACTCGCCGCTCCCACTGCGTAGTCCTCCTTGGTGGAGCCACACCGCTGCTGGTGAGCTCCTCCACATCGCGCTGGTCCACTGCAGCAGTCGCACTGCTGGTCTGCGCTGCCATGTCTGAGGCCCGCCGAACCCTTGCTAATGGAGTCGCCTACCGTCGCCACTGTCAACGTGCCACCGCGCTTAGCTGCTGCTGTCTCCGCACGTCCGCGAGCTCCCCTGCGCGTCAGTCTCCTCGTCGGCAAGCAGCTGCACCGCGAGCTACCATTCGCACCCAACCGTCCGCTGATGCTGCTGCTCTCTCGTCGGAGCTCTCATCGACCGCCATCACCTTGTGCCGTTGGACCTCTTTTTACCTCGCTAGACTTCTCTCTATATGTGTGCGTATGTTATGTTATAGCTAGGGTTTCGTGTGTAACATAAAAATTAGGGTTTTTATCCCCCTTTTTATTTGGTTGAGTGAGAAATTTTGGTTAGGTCCCAATTTATTTCGGTTCCCTTTCTCCACACATTATAACACTCCAGGCTTGACATGCATTATGCACAAACTCTGGTCTTGTCCTCACTTAGCTCATTTAAATAAATTGGTGGTTCAAAGTCATGTCGTCATGCGCGCACTTAGTTTAAATTAATTCACGCTAAGTCGCAGTATCATATAGTACTCGCAGTATTATGCTAGAAAAAAAATAAAATCATTTTATTTATTTTCTTTTATAAAGTTTTGAACACTTCAAATTACCCCTCAAATGGGTATTTGATTACTAATAATTTGTGATTAGCGATTAATTACTAAATTAAAAATATGGGTTGTTACAACCAAATTCCGAAACAAGCTTATCCCTCATACTCACTCTATGTACGCATGACCAAGAATAATAAAATGCATTGTAGACTATGATACTATTACGAGTATAAAGATAAATTTCATAAATAGTAAAGATCATTGTAGGGTTTACTTACAATCAACTAATTTTAAGCATAATTTTTGTTTCCCGAGTGGCGGATCTCCTTGAAAATAGATTCAATAGCTTCCATGCATACCTAATTATATTATAGGTTAAGCTTCAAGTGAAACCAAATCACAAAACCCAATGATAAATGCGGTCAAAGTTCGCTTGAGAACAGTTTCCAAAACTATTAATTTTTATAACTATTTCAACTTGCTTTCAACTAGCTAACTTATGGCGACTTTTTAACCTTGAAAACCTCAATATTTGTTATGATAACCTGAAAGGAACTTGTAGTACGCATGTCACACTTTGCATAGACTCTAAGAACACTCAAATTGGATAACCGACAAAGAAGTTATGAATTTTCCAATATGACATGTCAACTAGGCAAAATTTATTTTATTTTGAACTGAAAATTTCTCCAAATCAATATTTTCGTAATTAAATCTTCAAAAAACTCGACAACAAAAATCACGAAACCACTCGATTCCAACATCAAAATATTCCCACAACCCGTAGAGTCAAATTGGATTAAAACCAATAATCCATTCATCCTAAAAACCTAATGTAAATCAATATCAACCATAAAAACATCTCCAAAATAGTCATCAACTAAATCACATCAGTTCAATTAATCAAAATCCTAACCCATGTCAGTGGAATTTATTCCAAATTGGCGCAAATCAATCCAAAACCTCAATTTTGAATAATTCCTACTAATTTCTATCAAAATCCCATAAAAAATCAAAAGTCGCGAGAATTCAAATTGAATTGAGGAAAATACCCAACATTGAGTATTTACCAAATTGTCGCTCGAATACCTCGTTTCCACTGGCGAAACTTAACTCGAATTGACCGTCTCGTGATGCTCTACTGTTTTGCAGAAAGAAATCGGATAAATATTGGACGTCAAAGCTCGTGGAGTGAAAACTCGAGTGAGAGGGTTTAGAGAACGAAATTATTGAAAACCAAAACAAGCGATTTTGATTTTGATACTTTTTTATAAATATTTATATATAAACCCTCAACTTCTTGTTAGCGAGCTTAATTTCTTTTTATTTATTAATTCTCAAAATCTCTATTTTGATGTGCTTTAACTTTCGACGCTCGTTCTCGATCCAATTTTTCACCAAATTAAACCAAACCCTCGACAAAATAGCTCATTTCCATAAAATGTCGATAACACTGGTTTTGATCACGCCAAAACCCAAAATCTTAACTTTGTCTTTGACATACTAAAATTATCCGAACAATTCTTTTGCTGTACTTAGCCAAACTTGCACTGATTTAGTCCCACTTTCAATAGCGACCACCGCTAACTGATACGAAATTTGAGGTAAAGTCTTGCACCAACTTCATTCTTATTTTACAACACTATCGATCCCATTTACACGTAAACCAAGGCAAAATTTTCACATGAGGATTAACACTTGGTTAATTAGTTTTTTAGCTACTAATAATTTATTTTCACTCGTGCCCTTCAGACATGCACTTGCAACCCCGATTATGACAAACTGATGATACACCTCAACACAACTCAACTTCACGACGAATTGTCATATAATACACCAAATAAGCATGCATCATACAAAAATAATATTTTGATTTACGATCTCCGGTCCGAAATGCGTGGGTCCCACCTCGGATACTTAAATCATAAATTAAATGTGAAAATACTTAATTAGCCGCACAATCAAGTTTATAAAATTCTCGAATGTCACATACATAAATATGGAAAATGTTTGTTTAATTACAAATAATAAATGTTTCAAATGTAGAAACATTATATATCGCTTTCTTTAAGCCCCCAATCAAGTTTATAAATTCTCGGATGTCACTTGTACCCTTTTTTAATGCATTATTATAGTAATGCATTATTATAGTAATGTAGAAACGTTTCATATTAATTTATGAAACGTTTTTTTCTTAATGAATTAGTCATGAAACGTTTCTTTCTTTTAGAAGAAATAATTAGCCAACATATTTGGCGTGCCATATGGCGCATTGAAAAGGCTCAAAAACACCACATGACACATGCACCCAAGATGTTGGCCTACATATTGGATATGACACGTGGCGTGTTGAGAATGATCCAAAATGTCACATGTCACATACCACATATAACTTACGAAATCCTACATCTTGAGCATGCCACGTGATGTTACGAAAAGTTCAAAACTACCACATGCATGACACACTCAAGATGTAGGCTTATTATATAGTATATAGATATATAGATTGTATATATTTTGTTTTTAAGTATTTTTAGAATAACACCTCAGACAACATAACATAATGCATCTGCATAACAGGGTGAACACAGATGGCTATGTGTGGGGGCGTGCATTCTATTGTTTCTATTTCCCTAGATTTTAATAAAAATAGAAAAATAAAACAATAAAATAAAATAAAATAAAATTTTCTAGTCAACCATTTCATTCAACTGGATACATGGAAGGCCACAGCCCCCACCCAGGGCCCAGGGATTGCGGTCGTGAAGGCCAAATGCCAATTAAGCTTAGCCAAATGCCAATTAAGCTTAGCCAAAGAGCTGAAATGCAAAATGCACGTGATCAGTTCATACCTTATTAATTATACACTACAAAAGGTTATTGGAAACCGTGGTTAATCCGATTTTTCTAGTCGCTATCCCGTGTTAGCGACGGGATTAGCGACGAAAAATCTCATCGCTAACCTGGTCGTTGTTAAATTTTTTAGCAATGGCGTGTCAAGTTTGGCGACGGAATCCCGTCGCTAATCCCGTCGCAAATGTGCCACATAGTTTTGATCGAAACTCGTTTGATCATGTCACGTGGACAATTAGCGACGGGGCCCGTCGCTAAAACCTGGTCGCCAATTGTCCATGTGGTTGGTTGGCAGCCACGTGGATTAGGGGTTAACGACGAGTCATCGCTAAATTGGGGAAAAAATTTAAAAAAAAGTTTGATACTATATATAATTTATTTAATATTTAAAAATATTTAATATTTATAAAATGCAAAAACTATCATATATAATATAATATAATATTTAAAAATTATAAATTATAAATTTAAAATATAAATAATTTATAAATATTAAATATTAAAAACTTTATTAAAAATTATTAAATTTTAAATGAAGTTAAATTTAATATTTAAAATATTTAACTATTATATATTTTTATCTAAATGGAAAAACTATTATTTATAATATTTAAAATTTTATTAATTTTATTAATTCAATTCAAATTAAATTTTAAATGAAATATTTCAAAATAATATTATTTATAAATAATATTTAAATTTAAAAAATATTTATAAAACTTTATTAAAAATTATTATTAAAATAATATATTTTAATCTGAACTATATAATTTATTCGAATAACTATAAGGACAAAAAATTAAAGGAAATTAAAGTTAATAAATGAAGTCAATCAACCAAACTGAATTAAATACAACAAAAAAAGTTAATTACAAGTACGAAAATGTACAAAACAAAATATGAACAACCTAGGGCTAAATATACAAGGAAGTCAACTCAATCGTCGAGATCGTCGTTGGTCTCTGAGTCATTAGCTGGAACATCTCTCGGAGGCGCTGGCGCGAATGAAATCCGAAGTAAGTCCATTAGAGCCTGCTCCATTCGATGCAACTGACCTTGAACCTCTCACAACTGATCTTGGGTTAGAGTGTGATCCTGCATAACCCGAAGAATGTGTGTCTACATCTCCTGGAAGTCCCTCCGCGATAGCTCGACGGGCTCATTAGGAGAAGAAATAGGCCGAGAAAATCCAGCTCCATCTCCACCTCCAGCTCTTCCAGCTGATAGCATGTCTCCGTGCCAACCTTGACGGTTTCCACCCTAGTCCATATGTTCATCATTTGTCATCACTCTCAACAATGGACAAACATAACTCAGTCTTATCTATCTGTCAGGCTGTGACTGTGTTAGCTCAATCTGCATGCGCTAGATCGCTGTCTAAATTAAGAATTAAAATATTTACAAGTCATTAATATTTATCATTAATTAACTAAACAAAATTTAAAAACAAAACTATTTACTTATGACGATCTTCTCTACTATCGAATCAAGGAAAGTTATGCCATCATGATCTTTCGTGTGGAAGTATGGCATAACTCCAAAGCAATCGGAGGTCGACCCAACTTCTCCCCTACAAAACATATATTTAAAGAGGATTATGTTTGAGATTAAATCCATGTATATTATATAAATATATATAAACTTACTATAACATAACTTATCAGCCTCTCTGTGTGCTGATAAATGGATATTCAGCCACCAGTATGCACTGCGATCCCCAATCCCTATATCGGTTCCCCTTGTCTTAGTTCTCCGATTCTTACTTGCTCGCTCTAACTTCTTCTTAAAATTAAGGTGGACTGCATCTTCTTATAGTGGTCGAAGATCTCGGTAGATACATGTGCAAGCTTCTTATCTTTCAAGCACATCTTGCTAATAAAATTGGTGTATCGAGTGGCAATTTACCTATCATACGCCTCTCTAATAGCCACGTCATCCGATGGCTCCCAGTCGAATGACAACTATAGGAAAAAAATAATAAAATTTTAAGTTTATCTATAAATACTTTTCAATTATTGTTTGTAAATTTTATGTAAATGAAACAACCTTAATTTAAACAACTTTACCTTCCATTGATTCCAATAACTATCTCGCATGTGTTGTGAAACATGCTCCCAAGAATAACCATCCTCGTGCATGGAGTATTTATATGCCCTAGTCGTTTCCCATATAGCTCAGTCAAATGGGTGTAATTTTCGTCCACTAAATTGAAAACTAGGCGTTAGATCAAGTTTAAAAGAAATAAGTAAATGAAAAACTTCGTATGTATACTTACTATCTGTCATCTTTCACGACCAATAATATCCAAGGGTTGGCTAGTAGTACTGCTTCTTCGTCGTCCACGTGGGGCTGTACTTATGGACGAGTCACTCGAACGATGTGCCGAAGAACTCGGCGATTGCTCTACTGGCTAACTCGGATAGGGCGAGGCATGCAAATCAGGATGGAGTGGTGGTGGGGCTGTACAGTGGTCGTGCATAATGTGAAATACATTTGTATAGAGGTGGGATCATCACTAAAAATAAATGGCAAAGACATGAAAGATGTAGAGGGACGCGATAGATGTGCATAATGTGGGGGAGGTCTCTGATGGAGAAATGGGGTCTTCTGAGAAGGATGGTATGGGTACGGATGAAATGGGGTCTGCTGAGAAGGGTGGTATGGATATGGATGCAGACTCTGATGACCCTGACTAGCCTGTGCAGGTAGAGTAGCATCATCATGAGAATGTTGGTGTGATCTACCCGATCGTCGATCTCTAGTAGCGCTGGATCATCCGTTGAATCGACTACCAGATCGTCTACTGGATCGTCCACCGGATCCCTCACCAGAAAATGGGTCGTAATGTAACGGCCCGAAAATTTGACTTGTGCCACGTGTCAGGTCAAGGTCGTATGTACGACCCACTCGTCGAAATGCGTATGTCCGAATCTCAAGTGGAGATGCAAATTGTTGAGAAAAGTATATTCGCGAAATTCGGTAAGCCGAAACACGAACGAGGACGCGCATCGAGCCGCGTGCCAATGTAGGACCGAGATAGTGGCTCTATGTGGTTTAATGTGTACATTAGATACGCCTCGTGATGCATGTAGCACGAGTATCGAGATTTGTAAAATGAGGCGGATTGGTGCCTCGAGATGCGCGATGCTCGGTTGTTGAGTTGTCTCGAGATTCATATTGCACGAATGTCGATGACACTTTTAATTTGAAATTAAAAGAGAAAGAGATAAGGATAAGGAGAAAAGAAATAATATATATAAAAAAGGGATCGGATAAGATTGGAAAAAAAGAGGAGATAGAGAGAGAAGAAAGAGAGGAAGAAGGGGACGCCGAGAAAGAAAGAGAGAGAGAGAGAGGGTGGGGGAAAGAGAATCCGGCGAGCTCGCGGAGGGACGACCAACGGCGGCGAGCTGCTGGAGTAGCGATGCAAACCAGCGGCGCGACGGGGCTCGGGCTGCGGATGGCTACGGTTTGGGACGCCGAGGGAGCGCGCAGTGCGTGGCGGATCGGGGCGGCTCGCGGCGAGAGGAGGTCGCGGACGCGACGCACTCCAAGAGCGGCGCGGTGGGACTCCAAAGAAGCGAGATCCGGCCGCGACAAGCACCTCCAGCGACGGACGACGAGCGTGACGATGGCGGCCATGACGACGCAGCCGGCCGAGCGACTGGCCCAGCGCAACGTTCAAGCCGGCCGCGATGGCGGTGGCCGGTGTGGTGCGGCGCGGCACGAGCGCGGCACGGCAGCGACGCGCGCGCGGCAAGCAACGACCCCGGCGACGACAACGACGTGGTGGTCTTGACTTTGACAAAACGCGATTACGCGAGGGGTTTCTCGCGAATGGGACGAGAGGCATAAGCCATGGTGAGGTCCTACACCATTTTGTGAAATACATTGCCTTTATTTTGCGGTTCTAATCGCGAGCATATTGAATTGAATGACTTAAGTAGTTAATTCAATTTGCATTATTTAAGTAATTTAATTGGTATAAATGGACACCAGGGACGTAGAGTCGGGTGTCAGGTGCGCAAATCGAGGCATGAGGGGGACATCTTGACGGCGATTTACGAATTTTGAGGTAAGTAAACCAGTTAGAAAATGTACAGTAGTTCATTGAGCTTGCATGTTTGTTTGATGTTGAATCATGTCTTTTTCTTGGAATTCTCACTCAGTTATGAGTGTCCGAGGGCAAAGTGAGTCGTACTCGTGTCTCTGATTGGAGTGGTTGTCGGCTCGCAATCAAGGCCATGACCTCGAGTCACAGTATTTGGTCGGAATGAGATGTGCTTTATCCGGGGCGCCGTTGATATCCCTCATTCGCGACATTTTAGGTACGGCGATGCCGCATCCGATGACCGAGTCTGCTTGGCGTTGCCGCGACTCTGCGACTGCACCCGCGTTCGGTGGTCTTAGACTACTTGGGCACCTCTCTATATTGTTTCCTTTGACACTCATTCTCGTTGTACTTTCATTGTTTTGCAGTATCATGATCATGCATTCGTACAATTTTCTTTTTATATGCATGACTTTTAGACTGTTTCACTTTATTTTTAATTACTGTTTAGATTCTACTGGATTTTACTTACTTGGGCTCGTCAATCTCGTGTTTGACTGAGTGCAAATCCGCAGACGAGTAGCAGAGGGAAAGCTCCATAGCTAGGTGAATATTTTTTGTATATCTTGTATTTACTCTCCTCCTATGGTGATATTTTTACTGGGTTCCACAATTAGGTTGCCTAACTCCTTGATATTATTATTGAGTTATTTCATGTAGTATTGCTTCCGCTTAACTGTAAAATTTGAAAATTATTAATAACTCAACTTAAAATTGTGAATATACGTATAATGGGGGATTCAAAGGCTGACTAGGCCTGCGTTGACCTTGCGAGATTGGCTCGGGGGTCCACATGAGCTTAGGTCGGACGGTGCCCGGTTTGTGGAAAATTGGGGCCGTCACACGTAACTTCTGTCTGACGACATAACTTTATAAAAAAAAAAAACTAAGTTAGATACGCGTGAACCTTCAACATTTGAAATATTACATAAAAAGTAAAAAAATATAATTGCATCATTTACCAACTGAACAAGATAGCATCATGGTTCATCGTCACCGTCCTAGTTATTCGATGAAAACTCGGAGTTATCACTTTAATCGTCTTCTTCGTCGACATCCGACATGTGTGCGCCACTAGAATTAGCTAGCGAAGTTGGAGCATTGTTGCCAATATCGACCTCAGTATCATGCTCAGGTAGCTGCTCCTGAAAAGCATCTTGTTCTATAGGCGCATTGTCAACGTTTTCGACTAAGTTTTGTTCATCGATGAATTTTGGTTGAAGTCTACACGTAGCTTGCCTATTGTTCTGCGCATTTCTTACACTTGAGTATGAAAGAAAGCACACATGACTAGCTTGCATGACTAGTATGAAAAGCCCATACTTTTTCAATCGCAAATTTCGATGTACATCGACAATTTTTAATGATCGGTGAACTCTTATCCCAACATTGATCATGGAATCGAACCATTGACAGTTGAACAACACAGTACATAGGAATCCACCATATTCGATTTCAATCACTTCTAATTGCGCGTAAAAGTCATTGTCGCATTATGCGTAATTCGTGTCCTAATGCACACCTCGCTACTACGCATATCTTTGTTTGAGCGATGCGACACGGTACTGAAATTTGTAGCCATTAACAAGATATATGTGGTATACGGTGCAAAGTCGATTAGGGTCGTATGACAACATTCGAAGTGTTGTATCTTGAATAGATGATAGAGCCTACCGCCAAAAATGTTTCATTCATAAACTTCAATCTCAAATAAACAACAAAAATAAAGAATTATTTTAATACGCATGTATAAATGACTTACGAATTTTTGAAACCAACTGGAGAAATGTTTCTCAAGATGTTCATTGATTGCACTTTGTGTAATATTCACGTGTTTGGAACGTAATTCTGATATGTACATCCTAACAGAAGAATGGAAGAATGTAAGGATTGCGATTGAATAAATTAAAGATAATAATTAAGATTAAAATATACCTAATGAATGGAGCGAACTCGGGACAATTTAACAACGCATATGAGTGTGCGGCGTTACACTCGTCATCCGTGAGATAACGCTTCTTTGATCTCTCATAGGCCCAACTTGGTTGGGTGAATATTGAGAAGTATCCATTAACGTTTTGAGTTGGTTCGACTCCACCATCGTAATTGCGGGGCGGACGGTTATGCGAGGTGGAGACGTGTTCCTCAAAATAATAGGAACAAAATGCGGTTGCTTCTTCCACTAAGTAAGTATTGCATATTGAGCCCTCAACCCTTGCCTTATTCATAACATTATTTTTTTAACGTTTCAAGTACCTACATTTGTAGAAGTAAAAAATTAAAATGTATATGTTAGAGTGTGATATAAATTGTGTACAAGCCTAGTTGATTACCTCTCAAAAAGATACATCCATCGAAATTGTACCGAGCCAACGAGGATAGCCTCATATGCCAAATGGATAGGGAGATGCTCCATTGAGTCGAAAAAATTTGGCGGAAATATATTTTCCAACTTGCACAATATCTTGTGAATGTTTTCATACAAAAGTCGAAGATTCTCAACATTTAGATTTCTAGCAGTTGAATCTCTGAAGAAAATGTCTAACTCGCTAATTGTAATCGATATGTCATCCTCTAGGAGATCTCGAAAAGCAATCGGCAGCAATCGTTGCATGATAACATGACAATCGTGGCTTTTCATCCCAAACATCTTCAACTTATTAGAATTTACGTTGCGGCCGATGTTAGGCGTGTAACCATCGGGGAAGTTCAATTTTTTAATCCATTTATACAATGCTTGTTTTCTTCTTTTGTCTAATGCGTTTCGTGCCTTTGGATATTTCTTAAAAATTGGATCATAACACTACAAAAAATGGCTATTTAGAAACGGAATAAGCAAATATTGAGTTCCGTTGCTAAAAAAAATGGTTTGAGACGGAATAGAGAGAGATCAGAGACGGAAATAGAAACGGAATTGAGACGGAATTAAATTCCGTCTCAAAAAATGGTGCAAACTTTCCCACCAAAACTTTAATTTTTTACAACCGTCCGTTACGTCTCGAGATTCGTGCATGCTTCGATCTCGATGATTCAAAAATGGGGACCAACACAACCCTCACCGAAATCTCTCTCTCTCTCTCTCAACTCTCTTTCTCTCTCGCTCAACCCTAAACGTTATTTGCCTTCTCTCTCTAACTGGTTTCTGCTCTCACCGTCACCGCTCTCTGCGCCCGGTCACCGCTCTCTCCGCTCACCGCTCTCCGATCTCTGTTCCCTCTCCGCTCTCTCTCCGATCCCCGCTCTCTGCTCTTTCTCCGCTCACCGACCGATCCACTGCTCTCTGCCCTCTGCTCGATGTGTTGCTCACCGCTCCCATCACCGCCCTCTTCTCTCTCGCGTGCATAGGCCGATCTCTGATGGTTTGAGGGTTACGCGTGATTAAAAATGAAATGCAGACTCGCATACTGATGGTTTGATAGATCTTTAATTTCCCATTAGATATTTCAGCAATTTTTTTTTTTTGATAAGTTGTTCCAATGAACTAGGAATTCATTTTAAATTATGTGTATGAACTTTGAATATCACAGGGGACATTGGAGAATGGCAACCTAATGGAGCTATGAAAATCATTGACAAAAAGAAGAATATTTTTAAGCTATCCCAGGGGGAATACATTGCTGTTGAGAACCTTGAAAACACATACAACCGATGCCCTATTATTGATTCGGTATGGTACCTACAATTTCTTTTTTTACATGTATTGCAAGTAATTCTTCATCCTTCTTGTTGTTGGATTAGACTTACCAGCTTTGTTTTGTTGTTTGAGTCTATATTATTTCCTCTCTAGTGGGATAAAATCAAGCTTGAATGGTTAAGTACAACTTTATTGAATGATATCCATACTTGGGGTTTATTTCTTGGGCTGTATCTAACAATAACCGGCTTCATCATTTCTTGATGGAATGCAGATTTGGGTCTATGGAAACAGTTTCGAGTCGTTTCTTGTAGCAGTGGTGGTTCCTAACAAAACCACATTGGAAGATTGGGCAGAAACTCACGACAAAAGTGGCGATTACCAACCACTTTGCATAAGTCCCAGGGCGAGGAAATACATTCTTGATGAGCGAAATAGCAAAGGAAAGAAGCATAAAGCGAGACATCGTCTTTCTTTTCCTCTCCTTTAGTTTTAATGCATTTATAAGCGCGTGGAAATTTTATTGTCTGATCATCTATTGCCACAATGCCGGCCATTGCTATAGCTTCGAGGTTTCGAGATGTTAAAAGCTATTCACTTGGAACCGAATCCTTTCAACATTGAGAGGGATTTGATAACTCCTACATTCGAACTGAAGAGGCCACAATTACTCAAATACTATGAGGTATTATTATCTATGCTATATATCTATTGATTTACCATATCTAGATCTTGTTTGTTACATCTTCTTTCATTCCCATGAACATGATAAACGATCTTCCTGCGTCGCAATCTGATGCTCTAACTTGGACCACTTCAGGATATAACACGAATCATTTCCAAACTTCTAGTGAAGATATTTTCAAAAGACATTCCCTAAAGGAACCTGTTCTTTCTTTTGTCACTGTCAAGTTCTTACATTCGTAATTTTAGGAATTTCGGATGTTCATTCCAATTTTTTGATGAAGAATCGAATAGAATATTCTTCCATAATGTTTGCGCTTAGAGCTAACACTTCCTGTTTCGAGACGACACGCATCACAAACTTTAGTACAACATCTAAATATCATAAAATCATAGTCAATGTATCTTCATGTGGAGAATATAAACCTGTGATACAACACCCTTCATATTTCACCATAACCTTAATTTTTCCTAATGATTTTTTTTTCTTCAGGAGTATATCGATCAACTTTACAATGAGGCGAAGGGAAGAGCAACAATTGCACGTGGTATGTAGTATCGTTGCCACTTGACACATGGATACAGATTCGTTTTTTCAATTTGATTGTGTTCGTCATTTGGACTTTCAGAATTTGTGGGAACAGAGAAAAAATGGTACAATAAAGTTTCTACTTTGATTTATTTTCAAATAGCTGCAGTTTTCTTGACTGCAAAATAAACACATCATGAGCTATATATCTTAAATTTGTTTAGTGCTGAATATTTTATATTTCAATGTTACGTGTAAAATGAAGCGAAACTTATATATTTATAATACTGGATTTGATCAAATAATGAAAGGCGTGATTCCCGAAATCATCTGACAGATCAAAAAACTTAATTATACTTCAGTAAGAGCATGGATTATCTTTTCTTTTATTCATGAATCAAGAATACATTGGCTTTTTTATTTTCTGGTGAAAACTGAAAAGTACGGTGGTGTATACAAATTTCTACAAAAAAGAATGTTGGTTGCTCAAAACAATTCACTTGAGGGTAGTAAATTGTGTGTGACCATCTATTTCCATTCTACCTTTCACATTACGTTCGATCCACGATGAGTTTCGAGAGAAGGAAGGTACGAGCGAGAAGATATCGAACCGCCCTCGCGAAACGAGGCGAGATCCAGCCGGTGACTAAAGGTACATTCTTGAACTTGTCTAGTACCCCCACTTGAAGTATCATTAGCACTGCATGCCCGATTTTCGACTTTGCTTGTGATATGCACTACATTTCCAGCCATGTTGGTAGTGTCTGCGACAACAAATTGATGAATCGTTAGCGATGAGTAGTCGAGACCCAGCCTTACCTAACAAAAGTGGTGATAGACTAGCTCAATTACCTTAAGATGGAAGAGACCAAAAAGATTGGACCTAGGATACAACCCCTTCCTGTTTTCTGCATTCATAGTCTTTTGATTCACAAATAGAGAATAGAGTCCCATTCCAAATATAAGCAAAGCACTGCCCATAAGGAACATATCTGCCAAAACAACAAGTTTATATAATAATATTCATAGAATTGTTTGAAGATTGCTACGGTAACTTTGTTATCCAAAAAGCATTAACCACAACTGCTAAGGTAAATCTCGGTCTTAATTACTTTAAAAAAATCCATTAAGTGCAAGTTACATATATTTCTACTTAGCATTGCATTTAGTGTTTTTACATCTATATATATATATATATATATATATATTGCAATGTTGTTATTTTGCTTATTTTCTTGACTTTTGTAATATATATTTTCATGCAGTGGCCAAATAATATCTTCGATGCTATAGCTGAAGTGATTGAAAATAACTATTCAACACTATGTACTAATTAACATTTGATTGGGCAATTTGAAATTTATGTGTTGCTGAAGAATTTATGTCAAAACTATAGTTTCATGTCCTATAATTATATTCGATTCACTTGAATGTTAGAACTTTCTTCTAGCTATTGATTCTTTTGAATGTTTTTTGTTGCATTGTAGGAAATTAAGAGTTAGAATTTTTTTTCAGAATGCATTCATTGTAATAATGTGTTGAAGATCATGAACATCACTTGTCTCTAAAAAGAAATAGTTATTAATATTGAAGTACTTATGAAAATTGGTACTTGTCTTGTATCATTTATTTATCATATTTCCATTACACATTGTTTATCTTATTGAGTCTTTTATTTTAGTTTTCTTTACTTTTAATTTGTGTTCTATCTTTTGTTTCGGTTTACTTTAATTTCATTTTGTATGGTGTCTTCTTAATTTTTTGAGCATCGAGGACAATTGACTCTTGTTTGTGTTAATCTAGAACTAAATTTCATGTCATTGTTTGGAGCGAGAGATAATTTGCTAATTAACACCATGTTCCTTCTGGATAATGATGAATTTCTTTTTCTTTATTACTTTATTTATGTTGTGTTTGGCTCATACACTTGTGCTTGCGATGATACGTAGTTCTCCCATCATATTGTTTATATTCCTATTATTGTTTGTATAATTTAGTGATTTTTTTCTTTTTGATCTTTTTTCAGGTGTTTTATACAAAGTCAAGTATTTTTTGAAGCACAATCAACTTTATATAATCTCGGAACACTTCTTCATTTTTTTTTTCATTTAGAACAATTTTTGCTTTTACTTTTGTAGAAAGATACTGAAATAGAAACTTTTTAGATTGTTTTGTTGTTTCGTGTATACGATTACATTGAGAAAAGATAATTTTAAGGATATGTTAAGTTTATATAAACTGTGCAATATCAATATATTATTTAGCTATGATTTGTATTATATATTGGCAGGTTAAATGTGCTTGAATTGAGACCTATATATATATATATATATTAAGACGGATTGAGACCTAAACAAAGCGGAATTGAGATGGATTAGCAACGGAATTCAGAGATTCCGTTGCTATTCCGTCTCTAATTTTCGAGGAATAGATGCATTAATCAGCAATGGATCAGAGACGGAATTATTATATTCCGTCTCTGATCCGTTGCTAATCAGAGACGGATAAGAGACGGAATATAATAATTTCGTCTTTGATCCGCTGCTAATCAGAGACGGATCAGAGACGGAATCCAATAATTCCATCTCTGATCCGTTGCTAATCAAAGACGGATCAGACATAATACAATAATTATGTCTCTAATCCGTTGCTAATCAGAGACGGATCAGAAATGGAATCCAATAATTCCGTCTCTGATCCGTTGCTAATCAGAGACGGATCAGAGACGGAATACAATAATTTTGTCTCTGATCCGTTGCTAATCAGAGACGGGTCAGAGATGGAATGCAATTACGATTGTACCCTTTAGAAGAATTTCCATTTCTGTTCCGTCTCTGTTCCATTTCTAAATTTCGTCTCTAATCCGTTTCTAATCAGCAACGGAAACGCATTTCCGTTGCTGATTGAATTGGCGACGACGATTTTAGAGACGGAATAGATCTGTTCCGTTGCAGAATTGAATTAGAGACGAAATTTATGCAAATCAGAGACGAAAATTTCCGTTTCTGATCTGCTGTTTTTTTGTAGTATAACGAAGCTCTGGACGATTAAAAATCACCTTTAAGTCTTCCCTAGCCCTTGCGTTATCTTTCATCTTCCCTGGCACACTCATGATTGTGTTGAAAATATTGTCAAAGACATTTTTTTTCAATGTGCATCACATCTAGGTTGTGCCTTATAAGGTTTGTCTTCCAATAAGACAAGTCCCAAAGTATGCTTCGTTTCCTCCACCCATTGGTCATCGAGACTTCGTTGTTTATTGCATCTTATCCCAATTTAGTGACTTTCATCAGCTCTAAAGCTTTAATTTCTCGCAAGATATCTTCATTTGATTTATTAGCTAGTGGCTAGTCAGATACTATTCTATCTATGCAAAACTAGACTTATCTTTCTGCTTCTTCGAATATCGAGACAAGAAAATTCGATGACGATCGAACCAACTCACTTTCCCTGCGAATCTCAACTGGAAAGCACCGGTATCTTCCATGCAATAAGGACAAACATTTCTCCCGTGCGTGCTCCATCCCGACAGCATGTTGTACGCTGGAAAGTCGCTAACATTCCACACAAGTATAGCACGTATTCGAAAGTTTTTCTTAGTCGATACATCGTAGGTAGGCACTCCGGCATACCACGACTCTTGCAATTCTTTCACCATTGGTTGGAGAAACAAATCAATTTTTCGCGACGGATTAGTTGGCCTAGGTATGATCACTATTAAGAACATTACTTCTTTCTTCATACACATCGAGGGAGGCAAGTTGTATGGTATTAGAATCACCGGCCACGAGGAGTACGATTCGCCGGTCATTCTGAAAGGTTGAAACCCATCGGTGCATAAACCAAGTCGAACATTACGAACCTCGAGCTGAACGTAGGGTTCGCTTGATTAAAGTGGTTCCATGTCATGGAATCGAGCAATGCTGCATATTGCCTTCTTCTCTGACATGTTTTGCGTGCCACCACATGTGTTTCACAGTAGCTTTCGACGGGTACAAACGTTGGAGATAAGAGGCCAAAGGGAAGTAAAGCATTATCTTGTGCGGACGTTTGTTAGAGTTAAACATAAATTCTCTGCAAAATTTACAAGATGTAAGCTCGGAGTCGAGCTCCCAATAAAGCATGTGTAAGTTGGCACAACAGGCAATTCGCTCATACGGGAGACCCAACCAGTACGTCAAGCCCTTACATTTTTAAAAGCTATCTATCAAACAGTTGTCTTCAGGCAACATGTTGTTACATACTTGCAAAATTTCGTCGAATGCTTGCTCCAAATTATGATGATTCGACTTTATCGTCAATAAACGTGTCATTGCTGAGAGTTTAGTCATCTTCTCGCAACTCAGCCAAAGCGGTTGATTCCCCGAGTCAATCATTTCAAAGAAATGTTTCGCTTCAGGGTTCGGCTCCTCTTCACGATTCCAATCGAAATTGGGGCCCGCAATGTCGTGTATCATATGATGATATGATGTTGAATATTCATACATTGGATCATCACCTCCATCGTCCTCATCGCTTACTATTTCTTGTTAGGTTTAGAGACACCGCAATGATACACTTTATTAATCTCTCTAATAAACTCGTTAATTACAATGCGGGGAGTTAACGCTAATTTATAGACTCACATAAACATACTCCTAATCCAACTAGAAGATCCTAAATAGACTCATACTCTAACTCGAAGTCCTAATCAAACTCAAATACTAATCTAATTTAGATTACAACTCTAACATCCCCCCATAATCTAAATTACCTATCTGAATTTTAAAAAAAAAAACATATCATCATCCCCCCATAATTCAGATTGTCATGATCTTCTACTTGATCTTCTCTCAAAACGCATATCTCGACCTCCATCGACGACGTCTTTTATCATTCATCCGCCATTTATCTCGCACGGCTGCCTCAATGCTGAACAGTGCACAATGCACTCGATTACTTTCGTCATCAACGACGTTATCATGGGTGATCTTACAATCCTGAAGTCGAGCTGGTTGTCTTACACTTCTTTGTGCTCTGCAACTGGTACGCCGGGGTCCCAATACCAACTGAAGTGGAAGTTTCGTCCTCACATCTAATTGTTGATGGTTGAGCAATACTCTTTCCTTTTATGTCCCAAATCCACGCACTATTCTCATCAAACTTGACATCTCTGCTAACGATGACTGCATTGGTAACTGGATTGTACAATTTGTACGTTTCAATCCTCCCTGAAATATAGCCAATAAATATGACATTCACGCCTTTGTCATCTAACTTCTTCCTGTTAGCATCAAGAACATGTACATATGCAGTGGATCCAAACACCTTCAAGTGTTTAACACTTGGCTTGTAACCACTCCAAGCCTCTTCTGGGGTTATATGGGACACACCTTTTGTGGGAGGCCTATTCAGTAAATAAACTGAACATGCAACCGCTTCAGCCCAAAAAGAATCAGGTAGACCTTTGGCTTTCAACATACTATGAGCCATGTCCGTAATCGTCTTATTCTTTCTCTCTGCAACACCATTATGTTGCATTGTCCGTGGTGGCATGATCTCATATTTAATCCCATGACGATCACAAAACTTTGAAAATGTCGAGGACGTGTACTCACCACCACCACTTGTCCTCAAAGTCTTGATGTAGCGTCCACTCTGTTTCTCCACAGTTGCCTTGAACTTATGAAAGCAACTAAAGGCATCAGATTTATTCTTTAAAGTATATACCCAAATCATCCTGCCGCAGTCATCAATAAAAGTTATAAAATATTCGCTTCCTCCCAGTGAAGCAGTCTACAGAGGACTATAAACATCTGAGTGAACCAACTGTAGTAGAAATTTGGCACGCCTTGGAGTGTTGGAAGCAAAAGTTCGTCTATGTTGCTCCCCTAAAATACACCCCTCACAAAATTGCTCTGGATGTTGAATCACAGACAATCCTTTCACTAAATTCTTATGAGTCAGTAACTTGAGACTTTTGAAGTTTAGATGACCATATCTTAGATGCCATAACCATGACTCATCAGAAACAATGGATTTAAAACACGGATAAGATCCAGTCTTAATCTCAATCTGAAACAACCTATTTTTCAAAGGAGACTTAAGAATGATCATACCTTTAGAGTCAAACACAGTGAGATGACAATCTTTGAAATTCACTTTGTACCCCTTCTCTAGCAAATGCCCCAAACTTCACAAATTGCATGTCAATGTCGGTACATATAACACATCTGAAATAAACTGATGATCACCATTCTCCGACCGGATCAGAATTCTTCCTTTTCCCTTAACTGGAAGTTTCCTATCATCAGCAAACTTGACCTCTGTCAACATTGACTCATCCAACTCATCAAAAAACTCTTTATTGCCATACACGTGATTAGAGCATGCATTATCGAGATACCACAGGTTACTGAGCATTCTCCTGGACTGATGAAACCATCATTAGTGTATGATGACACTCCTCATCTTGCTTTGTCTGCTCATCAGACTCCTACTCTGACTCTGATGATTGCTTTATCCTGCATTGTCTAGCTATATGCCCAAATTTGCGACAGTTGTAACACTGAATCCAATTTCTTCGTTGATCGCGACCTTCGTCTCGCCTACGACCTTTATTTCTATCCCACCACTGCTGATTATTGTTCTTACCTCTGCCATTATTGTCGACGTTATCACGGCCTTTGAATCCATAATTCTTCTTTTGCTTCGAGACAACTGTAGTCTTTAATGCCTGCTCAGTAGGCTTGACTTTTTCACTTTTTTCATTAATTCGTTGCTCATGTGCTCGTAATGAACCAATAATTTCTTCAACTGATTTGGTCTCATAATCTGTCCCGGACTCCATAATAGCAGCTACTACATGGTCGAACTTTGTGGTCAAGGTGCGCAAAATCTTCTCGTTCACATCGAGATCGGCGACTTCTCCTCCATTCATCTTTAACTGATTGACAATTGTCTGAACACGATTGGTATACTTCTTTATATCTTCGGAGTCAACCATCTCGATCAACTCGAATTGTCGCCTCAAAGTTTGCAGTCGAACTTTCTCGGCTTTCTGTACACCCTTATAGGACGTCTCTAAAGTGTCCCACGCTTCCTTTGATGTCTTCGCCAGTTGCACTTTCTCAAACGCCACATCATCAAGCGTTTGCAAAATAAAATAAAGTGTCTTCTGATCTTTCTTGCGAAGCTCCTTTTGTGTCGAGGTAGCGGTGGCCCCTGGGTCTTCGAACCCATCTTCAACGACTGTGAGCAAGTCTTGAAAACTGAACAAGACTCTCATCTGAGTGCTCCATCTATCAAACTTCTTCCCATCGAACACTGGTAATGTTGGTTGAACTTGACCTTTTCCAATTGTTGCCATATCAACACTATTGCACGTTAATGTTCAAATTGCACTCGTGCACACTTTTGAACAAAAAATTGTAATTGATCGCGAGTCCCACAATCTTTCCAATGAGGACAAAAATTGCTTTAGTGTATGTGAGTGTTGTATAACAAAGCAACTTTCAATCTTCTTTTTCAACAAGATCAGCGTGTTCTTCAACTGCACGCCTCTGCAAATCGATTTTTTACTCCTCTGCAAATCGATTTTCTTTAGCCCAACGTTTCTACACCGCACGCCTCTGCGTTGTTCTTCTCTGTGAACACGCTACTCAAACTTTTTGTTTCCAAAACGAGAAACGTGCACACTTCGATCTCTCGATAGATCGAGCCCGAATTCTATTCTTGAGTCTTCAAGAACTCTCACACAACCAAGAAACAGATCACAGATCTCAGGATCTCACTTTTGCTCTGATACCATGTTAAGTTTAGAGACACCGCAATGACACACTTTATTAATCTCTCTAATAAACTCGTTAATTACAATGCGGGGAGTTAACTCTAATTTATAGACTCACATAAACATACTCCTAATCCAACTAGGAGATCCTAAATAGACTCATACTTTAACTCGAAGTCCTAATCAAACTCAAATACTAATCTAATTTAGATTACAACTCTAACATTTCTTCTTCCCGCGGTCCAACAATAGTAATTGAGAACGAATCCACCCTTCACTAGATGAAGCTCTACGGTGTCTACATCGTAGTATTTGTCGTTGCGATATTTTCGACAAGGACATCAAATTTTCACTTTGTTCAAGTAAGTGATGTAGTGTTGCATGACAAATTTTATAAACTCCTTCACACCAGCTACAAACTCTAATCTAATGTAACCGTCTTCAATACGATCGTACAACCAATCTCTAGACATAAACATCTTGAAAGCCCTAAACTACCCTAATTGAGTACACATACACATCATTCACTACATAAGTTTTAGTCGAGTGTTAATCATAATTAGTCGAATCGGTTGCATTTGCACATACTTTGCGTAATATATTTTATATATTTTAGTTGATCGTAATTAATCGCATTGGTTGCAATATATGTACATACTTTCCTTAGTAATTTTATATTTCATTTCAATATTTGTAGTTAATTTTAAAGTGCTCAATTTGTTCTAAAATGTTTTGTTTACTTCATTTTTTTCTTCATTACATATATATTATAAGTTATATATATATATATTATATAAATATTATTTTGTTCAACCAATTAAATATTCCTTATTATAGTTAAATTGCTTTTAACTACTCTATATGTGTGTATATATTTATAGTATAATATACTATACTCTTATTTTTTTGTTCCTAATTGAAATTTCATTTGTCCAATGAATTTCTATCATTTAATTAATTTTTTATCAATTCAATGTACTGCATGTACGTATTAATATTTCATTTAACTTGTAAACTTCATACTCAAATTTATTTCAAGTTAAAATAATTTATATATATAGTTATATAAATGAATATCAATCCTCCCTATAGCGATATTATATATATATATATATATATATTGTAAATAAGCGTTGTTATATAAATATTATTTTGTTCAACCAATTAAAAAAAATTATTATAATTAAATTGCTTTTAACTACTCTAATCTATATCTATATATAGTATAATGTATTATACTCTTTTACTTTTGATCCTAATCGAAATTTTAATTTTTCTAATGAATTTATAGCATTTAATTAATTTTTTATCAGTACAATGTACTAGCTAGTGTATTAATATTTAATTTAACTTGTAAACTTCATACTTAATTTTTATTTCAGCTTAACATAATTTATACATATTCATTTTAGTCTTTTATTTTATTTATATTTATACTATATGTATAATAACAATCCTCCCTAGCTAGGATTCAATTACTCTCATATTTAATTAATATTTTTCCTATATTACCCTTAATTTGATTTTTAATTAGTTTAAAAATAGTATAAAAAAAAAATATATATATATATATATATATATACAACAAACATCACAAATAATCACAAAAAACTATATAAATTTAAATAACACACATGCATTAAATTTGTCACAAAACTAAATCAATAATAAATGTCGACTTAAAAAAATTTCCAACATTTTAATCAATTTAACAAGTTTCTTTCCGAAAAATATACATGAAATACATATTTTATTTCCAATAATTTATTCTAACACATAAAAAATTTATTCCAAATTTTTAACCAAAATACATTTATTTTTTTAATGAAACCATTAATTACATTTTTTACATACAAATAATTTATATCAAAAGATTTTACATTAAAATGCAAAAAATAGAATAAATAAATACAACAAAATATATTGACAAATTTTAAATTTCTAATTAAATTTTTTAATCAATATTTATTCCAGATTTTTATATCAACCACAAATTACAAATTATTTAATATTTCAATAAATACATACAACAAATATTGACAAATTAAAATAATATATAAAAAAATTATACCTAACAAAAATGGAGAGAGCCAGAGGGGGCGAGGCGGAGGCCGAGCCAGAGGCAATAGGAAGAGGGAGGAGCAGGGAGGAGGGAGGAAGAAGAAAGAGGGGAGGGGAAAAAACGTACGTGCTGAATTTTATCTGATATTAGCAACGGGATTAAAGACGGGGTCGCCCCCATCGCTAATCCACCACGTCGCCTAAGCCATCAGGGCCACTGGCGTGGGGAAGCGACACGTGGCTCCATTTGGGCGGAAATTTTCCCGCCCAACAATTAGCGACAAACGCTGCTCCCCGTCGCCTTCGCCAATTAGCAACGGGAAATAACCCGTCACTATTTCTCGTCGCTAAACGTGACAAATTCTTGTAGCGATATAGTACATGTCAAGATATCACATGATAATACAAATGGGATGATTAATTAACACTAGAGGATGATACATATATAGATTCAAATAACATTAATCTAGTTATTAAGAGTGAAAAAATTAAATCCATACGACCCTCAAAATAAATTTGCTAATTTAAACTTAATTATGTAGTTTATTTTTTATTAGACATTAATGCTTTTATAATTATCTAAAAAAGAAAAAGTAATTTAATAGTGCCCTCTAAATTCCTAGACCTACTCAAGTGACCAAGGATCAAACCATTGAGCCACCACACTTAGCCGACTTACATGTTACTTTCCTCCCGCCATAACATACACTAATGTTAATAATAATAATAAAAAAAAGTCAGCTAATAACTTTAAACTTAAACTCGTTATACGTGATCGAGTAAGTAATGTCAAATTAACATTAAAAAAAACATTATAATAACAACAAGTAAGTCGCACTTCAAGACACATTAACTTATTACATGAGTCTTCCATGCAATCTTTAACTGATAAGTTATGCATCGTGATATGTGTATATTCAAATATCTCGAGATGCGATGACTCAAAGACCCATGATGATTTTGCCATTATCATTCTAGCGTACGTATTTCCCTAAACATTAAACACACACACACAACCTCATTATTAACCGTAGGATTTCTATCAAGTCAGTCTGTTTCCATGATTCGAAGCGCCCGTCAAGCCACCAATCTAACCTGTGCCATTGTACGTGAGCGTTTTGCGTCAACCAATCAGTCACAATTATTCCACCAAAATACAGTCTGCAGTTCGTTACGCAGTTGAAACCACCGAAAGAAAAAAAGAAACGCAGAAACTTGTGTCATCTTAATATTCTCAACCTAACGTACACTCTCGTTTTCCTCGTCTCCTCTCACTACCGTCGTTTTCTTCTAAGTTGACTCTTATCCTCATAAATGAATCCCACACCACTTCTCTCCCTTTCATACTAATTAATTCATCCCTTCTCTCGTGTACGTTCTTGAATTAATCTTCCATGGTTCCGCCAATGGCGCCGCAAGTTGTAGTAGTTATCGACAACAGAGTCTCCTGCGAAACCGCCATCCTCCATAGTCAAGAACCCAATCCACAAAATCACAACAACAACAACTACAACAACAACAAAATCGAAGAAGACTTGCCAGCAGAATCATACTGTCTGGCCAAAGAAGAGGAGCTTGAATGGATCGACCGCAACGCCTACTCCTCAGCCACCTTCTTCGACCGCAAAGACTCCAACAAGCCCACTACTACTTACCACCAGACGGTCCAGATCTCCTCTCAGCGCTTCAAATCCAAGCCGTCCATCATAGGCCTCCCCAAGCCTCCTCCCAACAATACCGCCCTCCGCCGCTCCTCCGCCGCCCCGTCCGCCGCCCGATTCTTCACCAAGCGCTCCTCATCCTCCCTCGCCCGCGAGCCCTCCTCCCCCAAGGTCTCCTGCATCGGCCGCGTCCGCTCCAAGAAGTGCCGCAGTCTCCGCCGCCGCCGAAGCCAAGACGACAGGAACCGTGATAAGTCGGCCGGGTTCTGGTCCGGTTTTCGGGACGCTCTGAGGCTCGGCTGCCGGAAATCTCAGGCGCTCGACGTCGAGGAGAGGTCCGCGGCGCCGGTGGGGAGGGAGCGGAGGAAGGTGGAGAGTCAACCAGCGGTCGGACCGCCTGGGTTGGGGGGAATGAACCGGTTCGTGTCTGGGAGGCGGTCCGACGCGTGGGCCGGGGAGTTGGATTCGGCGGATCAGGGATTGGGGAGTGGTGGGGCCCAGGAGGTTTGTTGAGAGTGGGACTTTTTTTGCCGTGGCGACCGGGGGGTTTGTGGGACACGTGGCGGTTCGGGAAGGGGCGAGTTGCGCTGGACGCGTGGCTGCGTTGATTTTTGTAGGTGGTGCTGCCTTTTATTTGTGTCTACTTTTTTACTTCTTGTGAGGAATGTAAATACTGTACAATAATTTCATTGCACCGTTTTTGTAGTAGTATTTGTTAACATACATAAATAGACATGATATGTATTAAATCCAAATGAAAATCAACATGCTTCTTTAGTTTCACGACGTACCTTATACGGGCGGAGCAATGATTTCAAAATAATCTCCTAAACTAAATCAAGGGCAACATATACGTGTATTACTTACCTTAACATTTTTATTTTTATTTTTTTTTTTTCATATTAATTTACTATGTAGCTAGGGTAGGGCAACCTAGTAACTACTTAATAGCTTTAATTTATGACATTTATATAATCGTCATTTGACAATTTTAATTACCATCAAGTGACATTTGATGTAGAAACTCCTTAAAAATAATTATAACTTCTAAAATAATTAATTAGGGTATTTCATAAGTATTTTCATATCATTGACTGCTTTTTTTCTTTGTATAAATGGTTGTAACGACGTAATTAAGAAAACATATAAGCAATAAGCAGTTGCGGTATCAATTAAATTAGAATTCTAAATTCTTGTGCCTACGTTATGATTTTTAATTGTATGATATGATTTGCATGAATGCATTTAATCAAGCATAATGAAAAAATTTGATCTATGTAGTCGACCCCAATTAATTTGGGATTAAAACTATGTTGTTGTTGTTGTGTATATGATTTGCATGAATATGTGAGAACATTTAATTAAGTCTATAGAGTGGTTGGGGGGATTGGTGTGTGGATTCAACAAATCCAAATATTTGTTGAATGTTGATGGTTCGCGAACCGGTCAATCTGCTGTACTTTCTTATTCAAAAAGTACACAATCAGTAAAGCATGAATGATATATCACCAGAATTAAACAAATATGAATATTGTATAATATTAGACTTGATGGAAGTCGACAACACAATTAATCCATCAAATTATTTGTTCCAAACGTTTTCTCCTTCCTAAATCCTAAAGCATAAAGGTCATCTCGGGATATATATATCTCCACTAATAATCTAATGTTACGATTTTTATTGAGGACATAAATATTACAATAAGTGAAGAAAAGTCATGCCTTATTTCTAATTAATAGAGACTAGCTAGGGCGCCACACTGATAAATGGAGACAATGTTTAACCTTTCTACCAAAAGGTAGGGTTGAGTGGATGATATATAATGTTTGATTTCGATATAAACCAAAGACCTTAATTAACCTTAATAAACTCTAATTCACTACAATGTCAATTAAATTTTAGTTTAGGATGCTGAGCGCAATGAGACAATAGTAACTATATATGTGAACTTATTCTTTTTCTTGGACACTGAAAGTTTTAATTAATTATTGATCACCGACTACTCCAGCCTCAAAATAATTGAGCCACAACACTACAAGAAAAAAAGTAAACAGCAACAAACTAATCTGTTGCAGAATTGGTACGGGTTTGTTGCTAAGCGACTCTGCAACAGATCAACAACAGATCAGAGGTGTTGCTAAACTCTTTGTCGCAGATTGAAGTTAGCAACAGATTTTGGTTTTGTTGTTGTTCAGCAACAGATTTGTGACAAAAATCATTCTTGAAAAAAAAAAAAAATATGTTGTAGATTGAAAAAAGAGATTCCGTTGCAAATCAGCAACATACATAGTTTGTTGCTGATTTACACAGTCAACACAAGCGACATTATTCTTGATTTACCTGATCAATAAAAAATACTGTCATGCGATCTGTTGCAAAAAACAATGACATATCAAGAACATACAACTTTTTGTTGATTGTACAAATCAAGCAAGAGACTTGGTCTGTTCTTGATTTGGAATGGTAATTTTTAAAAATTACAGTTCACTTAAACGAATGTCCCATAAATGAAATTCTGCTATGATGAAAAAATCGGAAAAAAAAAAAAAAAAAAAAAAAAAAAAACAATTTTTCCTATTTAATTAAAACAAAATTGAGAAATTATATGTATATTATCAAAATTTGACCAAAAATATCTACAAAATGTGGAGATTAACATTTCATAATTAACTAGTAGTATACTATATACTACTAGATGAACATTATCTAACAAAATATAAAATACTACACAAATTAAGATGACTACACAAATTAATTTACATATATATCTACAATGTCAATCCCACACTCTTACCCAATTATATCACCGATACAAGATAGACACCATACAATTTCTGGGGCTAGGAGCGTGTCCCATCCAAATCCTGAAAATGAAAATGAATAACTTGACCGATATTCTAAATGCAATCAAAATATTCAGACACAAATGAAAAAACCCTAAAATTAAGCCTTGCTCATCGACCTCATACATAAAAGATCGCACACAGTGACACACACAAAAATTCCAACTCAAAAGGAATGAAAGAACATCCATACATGACATTCCATGCATTTTTTCAATTTTCTCCTCTTGTACATTCATTCATATATATAAGAAGTTAAAAACATAAAAGAAGAAACCATGCAGCCCACAAATGAACCATTCTAAAAACTCAAAATAGTAAGAAATGAAAACATTCAATGACATGAGAACAAATCTAAGATAATTTAGCAAATATCAAAATATGTAACTATTAATTGAAAAAAGTCAATGACATGAAAAAATTCATATTTTCTTTGATAATACAAATCGAATTCATATTTTCTAATTCACCACTCTCTTGCAATGGATATATACTCTGAAAGAAATTAATTAAGAGGACAACAATATATTATATATGGCTCCAATTTCTGTTGTTCTTATAGTGCTGCAAATATACTAGAATGAGATCGTTATACCTTGCAAGACAAAGTTAATCTTATAAACATAAAAATATATTTTTAGACCAAATTTTAACCATTCATTCAAAAATTTAGACTTCAATATTTTCATCCACCAACTAACATGCATTTAGACACCTAATGGTTATATACAAACATTTTACCTCTCATTAAAGCAAATGAGTAGGAAGAAATTAGATCAATGTTTAAACATAGACAACAAGAAGGACTCGATCCTAAATTAGTTGGGCTTGGGGACATGGATCAAACTCTTTTATTGCACTCAATCTAGTGCAATTGACGGTGTGCTTTCCAAATCATGATGTTTAAAACATTAAAAAAAAATAGTAACAACAACAAAAGAAAAACCAAGCCAAGTTAATTTATATTATGTATATAGAAACATGATAACAAATCTCAAAATGTCACTAGGTTATGTGTTGGGTTGCATGGAGACACTATAATGCACTATTAAACTATGTATGTCATGCACATTTATTTAAGGTATGCACAATAGTTTATGAAAAACATTACAAACTAAGCTTACAAGGAACATAATCTAATAGGAAAAAAAAAGAACTCAAGAGGTGGCATAGAATATTGTTACATGTGGTTCAAGTTCCAATATTAGATAACATTGAACATAAAATATTGCTACATGTCCATAAGTCTTGAACTTCAATTAATTTCATAACAAAAATATTCAAACACAATTGAAAATAGCATCACATCCAAGTAAAGTGAAATTGACTATAGTGTTGTTTCAACCTATATAATTGTCAAAGCTTAATGAAGGCCTCACATGTTTAAATGCAAAGTCTAAGAAATCATTAATATATTTCACATTAACTTTTACTAAGCTTGCACGTACTCTTTTGATTAAGTTAAGAACACCATGTAATGAAAAAAAATTCAATAAAAAGATGACCAATTTGTCATTTTTTGCAATTAAACTGAAGAGATAAATTCATGGTGATGATTTAAATAATAAGCTCAACCTATATAATTGCCTAAGTTATTTTCAGGCCTCACATGTGGGTAAGATATTTTGTGAATAAAATAAATGGCAGAAGGTTACATACCGAAGGAATCTCTGAAACTTGCAACCCAATTGGTGAGGTAAGTTTGTCTCCTTATGCAACACCCATATCAAACGTCACCGGTGCACATACCTGCAAAATCAAGTAATCACATCGACTACATTAGAAGGGAAAAATGTGAAGATATACATTACTCGAGAATAACAGTTTACCATTAAACAAGATATGATATCCAATCACTCTTGCCTTGGCGGTGGTCGCGGAGGCTGCATAAGTTGCTCCATAAACTCATCATGATCATCCAAAAGATGACGTTGATCCCCAGACATCCTTCTATGTGGAGAGGTCCAATGCCCAGATCGGTGGTCATGTGGGTGCGCAGACTGAGAAGGTGTTATCTCAGTTGTCAAATGACCAGGGTGGTCGTCACTCTGAGGACCAGAACGCTCTGTTCCTGGTGATGGTGGAGTCCGCGGTGTTAGAGGCACGTGGGGCCTAATGCCAAGGTGTTGCATCAACAATGCCTCCATACGTGCTAACTGGTCCTGCATCTCTCGAGTTTCTTCCTAGCATTCCATCTTGTCTCTCTGCATTTATTTTTGTTTTTCCATTCGCTCCTTCAGCAATGTTTCTTGCAACCTTTAGTGGTCCCACTGGAGTTATTCCAACTCATGCAGTCCGTACGCCGGTCCTCGAGATGAGCTTGCTCCCTTTGAAAATATGTTGCGATGATAACCATGTGACCGTAAGCCGTATACACGTCCCTTGACCTTTGGCATCACCTCAAGATAAATGACATCCTCGTCAATCGATGTGTCGGGGGTCTGGGTGGACATCTCTTCCAATCTCCGAGTGAGTTCAGCCTGCATTAAATAGTATGAAATTATAGTTAACTCTACTGGTTTCTTTTAAATTTATGGGCTACATGTGTTGTCTCAAACTAGTTACATATATGCAATTCATATTACTTACATCAATCTTCGCGGATCTCTGATCTACGAATGATTGTCCGTCATGGCCATGGGTGTGGAGGTGTCGAAACATCTCCTTCCATGTGGGACGGCTTTGAAGCTTCTTCTCCTACAACATTGTTACAAGATTAATGGTTTTTATCTCGGTTTGTAGCATCGATACGTCGAGTGTTCGAATACAAAAGTATAGTAATTGTGAGAAAGTTGTAAAGATTTTAAAAATGAATATATTATTCAAGGTAATAGTTTTTCTTAAAATATTTTTTTATTAAGGTAGCGTTATATCAAAATTAATTTTTTAATATTATAATTTAATTTTATTGAAGTTGAAAAAAATCATATTACTTCGAATAAAGAATTATTACCATAAATATGAATTTGCAACTTCCTCACGTGCTTCGTTTTTTCTTCCACAATGCAACATTTTGCACAAAAGAAGGTCATCTCAAGTATGAAAAGCTATATATGAGACCACTGCTTCTCTTTCAAAAACAATGTTAGCAACAAAAATAAACTTTTGTATATACGTTTGTTAATTAAATACCTTTAAATGTAATAAGAAAATTAATCCATTAAACTCCAAGAACCACGCCTTCATTCTATTCCATAAGAAAGGTAATTTCTAAAATCTAATTAATAATCATTTCTTGACTTAAAGAAAGTAATCTTTTTTGAAGAAGTTTGATATGACTGATTGATTGAGACAAAATATCTCTCAAAATACCTTGAAGTTAAAGGGTGTCAATTTTTTTACTTGGCTCATTGGCTCGATTTTATCATGCCAAAAAAAAAAAGATTTTAAATAGTAATTTTTAAAATTCGAATTGAAACTGGCCAAGACTGTGATATTCAAATTGAAGTTCGAGCCGGATCTAAACAAGACCCTCCAAACCTCATACCTGGCCTAACCCAGATTTCAAAAGATTTTACATTGAAAATATGTCGTTATACATTGTATAATTTATAAAAAAAATAACAACAATAAAAATAATAAACTAGATAGCACATATAGAAATGTACTATATATGAGTTAATTATTTCTTGTGAGTTAATTCTTTCTTGGTCACTTCATACAATATATATATATATATATTATATATATATATATATATATATTATGGTTGTAAGCGTAAAAATAACTGAGACTTTTTTAATGAATCTGTTAAACTTGTTGCTTCATTTTACCACCCAGCTGAGTGACATGCTCGTTTTTGTTCTCTCACATTTACAAGTAAACGAGTCGAATAAAACAATGATTACATTCAGAGTACGTGCAAATTTTAAGGAAAAAATCTTTTATTATGTTATGTCAAAAAAAATTTTAATATTAAATTTTTTTTTAAAGTCGAAATATCAAGACAATTACTTTGAATAAGAGGAGAATACCGCGCAGCGGCGGCGACGCCTCGCGGTTGATCGGGCAGTGATGAATTAAAGAGTGCGGCGACTCGATCGTGGTCGCGAATGAAGGACCGAGGCGGCGAGTCGTAATCGACGTCGACGATTGCAGTGGACGACGACGGTGACGGTGGTGGCAGCGGCAGATCTTCGGCGACGGTGCGGTGGCGGAGATCTTGGCGTTTTGGATCGACGAAATGGGTTTGCAAGGACGAGGATGAGAGCCCCTGTTTGTGAAAACCATTTAGAAATTAGTGACAGATCAGCAACAAACTAGTCTGTTGCTGATTTTTTTTTGCTATTTTGTTGTTGATCAACGCGCCATAACGTGAATTGGAGTTTGTGAGTTCAGCGACAGATAAGCAACAAACTAGTCTCATTTTGACAATGATCTATCGATTTGTCGCTGATCAATGATCAGTGCAATTGAATCTGTCCCCGATCTCAGAGCGATCTGTCACAGATGCTTAGCTGATCAATGCAAACTAGTGTATGTCGCTGATCTGTCACAAAATTGGTGAAAAATTAATGGCGGGAGAAATCAGCGACAGATCAGTGACAAAAATGAAATTTGTTACAATTGTTGTCACAAATCTGTCATTGATTTGTTGCTTTTTGGTCAACCTAGTCAAACGCTTTTTCTGATGTAGAAATGTTGCTGAATTTTTTGATGCTATTCCATATTATTCTTGTAGTGCAAGAGGTAATTGTAGGTCATGGTTTTATATATATATACGAGTTGCGTGGGAATGCAATCATTGCGGTTACTTCAAAATGTTGTCACCAGATTTTTCCCATTACACGTATGTTGAAAAATTCAAATAAATTTTTTTAGTTGTGAAAAATTCAAATTAATTTATCTTATATGATATTTATTTCTTCAAATTGATAGCTTGATTAATTAGCGAGATATGAATGCCCATTGCTAGCTTCTAAAAATTGGTTGCTGACTTGTTATAACAACTAAATGCGACATTGATGTAACCTCAAAAAAAACAAAAATAAATAAAAAGCCGACATTGACGTGACGAAGTGAGCTTTTTAATTAGGCCAAAGTGCTATTCTCATCTTCAACGATACCCATTAAATTAATCAACTATCATTTGTTTCCATTAAATCTTTGATTCTTAATCATCTGTAATTAGATGCGTATTTCTAGCGTTAATTTTGTCTCATTTCATCGATTGGCTAATTAGGTTATTTTACAAGACTATATATAACAACAACAAAAGCCCAATTTAAGTAACCCAATATTATACTTCCTCTCTCGTGAACAAAAATATATATAAGGCACTTTGCATAAAACACGTACGCACATGAAGAAAAGCATTAATAGCAATTTTTATGTTATTAATTTGTCAATATATCAAGATTAAGAAGAGATAAGAAGGTCAACTCAATTTTGTATGTTAGAATATATAATTCTACATCGAAAATATAATATCAGTTATGTGTTATGTGAGCGATGTAAATTGAATCCTAGCAATAAGCTAATTAATTATGTGCAAGATGAGCTTCAATCTCATTTATATATTCACATGTGCATGTGTGGCCAATATTCTTTAGGCCCATGAATTACTATATAGTCCGTATGGCATACGTTTAGTTCAGTGTTAGTTGATCAAGTCGATTGAATTTTTTATTCTTGCATATATATATATATATATTTTTTATAAAAACTTATTCTTACACATTTATTTTCTCGATTTGTCAAAACATTTTCATGTTGAACTGAACATACGTCATACGTGGAAAAAGTGGCACTATTTTGAGCTTCGGTGGCTTCAACACATAATATGATTTCTTGATCACCACTTACCAAAAAGTTCATCTCACAGTGAATTTCATGCCCTTCTGTTATGTTGCCCAACTTGAGATGGGCACAGTTTTGGTGCATCTATTCGATATTCATATTATTCGCTTGTGGTTAGAATTCAAGGCTGATCCGAAGTATTTAGGGGCTTTGAGTGAAATTATAATTTGAGGGCCCCTCAATTATAGATGTGTATAAAAAAAATAAATTTTTATACCTACATTAAAGACGCAAATCTCACAAAAAACTTTTTCAATTAATTTATAATAGCGTGATCAAAGCCTCTCAAAACATATTCATACTACGTACAAAATATAAATTCGAAAATAATGTCATTAAAAATGAGAGAATAAGTTGAAAGCACTGCTTATACAAGTAGAAAAGTAAAATTTAATTTTAAAAATACATGAATAATTTGTTAAGCAATAATGTATTTTATTACTCAATAAGAAGTAATTCTTTAATCATGAAAATAATATAATAAAAAAGAAGTAATTCTTTAATCATGAAAATAATATATATATATATATATATATATATTTATATGGAGCCCTGAGGGGGGTGGGGGTCTGGGGCTGCCTTCCCACTTGCCTCCTTTAGGGCTAGCCCAGGTTGGATTAATTAAAAGATCTATGAAACAGAGTGTTGTCATGTTGTAACGACCCTAATAAATCTAATCCTAGTTGATTGCCTAATAGGACCGTGATGTGGTGGCTAATCCTACATGGCGACTCAGTCAGAACTCGGACGTCGACACCGAAGTAATAATTCAATAATTTTATTTGTGTATGATGCTTTAAATTTTTTGTGTTTGTCTATGTGTGCACGCGCAATTGTATTGACGCCGTTGTCGAATTAACGAGAGCGTAGTTCTCGAGATGTGCGCATACACGAGTATTTGGGTAGGTTAATGATAGTTATTAAAATATATAAATTAGAATTATGAAGTGTCCATTTCTTAAGATTTATGGAGAGATAATAGCAAATTTAATAAATATTAAATAAAAAAAATTGTGTGGTGGTGGTTCACTCCTTAATGAGAGTATAAAAAGAGAGAGATGAAGAGGTGCGTTTTACTTTAGTTAGAGGTGATGTAGACGTGGTGATGAGGAAGAAGATTAATTTCTTTGAGGATCTTAATTAAACCAAGTAAGTTAACATTTAATTTGATTTAATTTTGATGTTATAGATTATTGGTAGTTGATTTTAGTGGAATTGATTTTAAGTGGAGTTGATTTAAAGGAAATGAAGTATTATTGTTGATTTGTTGAAGGAATGAAAGAAAGAAAGAACAAAAAAAAAAAAAAAAAGGTTCCGTTTCCCTAAAAGGTATTGGTTAGTGGAATTGATTTTACGTGGAGTTGATTTAAAGGAAATGAAGTATTATTAATAGGGAGAAATTTGAAAAAATTAAGAAAAGTGAGAAAAATACCCCCCGTCCCAAAAAAAAAAAAAAGAACTTTATATATATATAAAGTTCTTATTTATAAAAATAACAGAAACTCATAACAAATCAGAAAAAAATTCAAGAAAAATAGGGAGAAACTTGAAAAAATTAAGAAAAGTGAGTAAAATTGTAGAAAAGTGACTTTGGAGGTTTTTTCGAGAATCTTTACACCAAAATTCTCATCAAAAAGTGTGTCAATGCTTTAACTTCTATATTTTAAATTATTTTGAGATTTAAAAATCCAAATAATAACAAATATGCTCAACCACATCTAATTTATTGTAAATTGATACCAAGAGTCTAGGGGACTAGTATCGGGTGTCAGTTACGTATTTCGAGGCATATGAGAGCCACGATTTTGGTTGTTATTTTGCGTATTGAGGTAAGTAAACCAGTAATATATTCAATATTATTATTTTTTCATTTACGTGCTACATTTGATGGAATTATTGCTATTATTGGACTCTACTTCTCTACCTAGTGACTTAGGGTCTAAGTGGTCTGGTCTAGTTGTATGTCCACTCGCGGGTTGAGCAGCCGATTAGCTCTCGTAGTTCACCGACGAGCTTGAATCCTTTGAGTGAGCATCCGCCAGTGCGTGGCTCCTCTCAAGTATTCGAGTTCTATTGTGGTTGAGCATCCAGTTAAGTATGTGGCTCCCTTTGGAATGTTTTCTTGGGTTGCGGCTCAAACGAGCCGACAGTGTCGAACGGATTAAGTGCGGTCGATGCGGCTTTGACCCGCCACACAAGTGTTAGATACTTACATTAAATGGCTTAAAGCCCACGTGTAGAGTGTCAGGACCACTTACTCCTTATCCTTTGCTTCAAGGTCACTTGGTCCCTACCGTTGATCACTGTAGTCTGTCTATCATGCATTTTATTGACTTTTTCTCAATACTTTATTTTCCTTCCAGCATGATTTATGGACTCGCTTTATTGTTTAATTTGAATTACTATTGAACTTCTTCTGGATTTACTTACTGGAATTGTCTCCGCTTTGGTGACAATTGCTAGTCCTTCCAGTAGTAGAGGCAAGGAGCATGTGATCGGTGACTTCCTCTGAGCTTCCCTCAGAGTTAGCTCCTCTCTATTACTACAATAGGCTTTATTTTGATATTTTGGATTGTACATATGATATATACTTATGTTTTTTGTTACCATGGGGTTCATTTTGGGTTGCGTGATGTTTGATATCCTATATATGACACTTCTTCATACTGTTCGTCATCATACATATACATGAGATCTACTTTTGCAGGATTTCCACACCTAGGCATTTCCCGATTAGTGTTTTCTTATTTAAGTTGCTTTAAATATTTTTAAATTATGCTGCGTAAATGTTAAAACTTGTTAAACTAAATAATAAACTTATTAAGCAACTAATGATTAAACAACTTGGATAAAAGACTTACTAAGCCTACGTTGACTCTGTGGGAGTTGACCGGAGTCCACGTAGGTTTAGGCAAGGCAAGCCCAATTTGCGGGGACTGGGGCCGTCACAGTTGGTATCAGAGCATAGGTTGTTACTTTTAACTTTATGTAACCCACAACTCGATCAAAATACAAATTTAAAGTTAGAAAATAGCTGAACTTAGAGTGTAAATCATGTGAACCTGACTTAGGGTATTAGTTGGGAAGTGTTGAGAGTTGGGGAAATTAAGTTTAGATTATACATGTTAATTGATTGATATCTATTATATACTATTAACGATAGTTAAGAAAATTGATCAAAGCTCGCTATTCGCCTTAGACCGTGATGGCCGATCAGCGGGACACAGGTGATTAAAGTGGAGTTACAAGTCCATGCCCTATTGATCCAGCAGACTTTCAGGCCTTAACGTAAAGGGTTGCTTCACAGGATAGAAGTATGGAATTCCGTTCGATTAGAGACGGAATAAATTCCGTTTCTGATTATTTCCGTCTCTGATCCGTTGCTAATCAGATACGGATCAGAGACGGAATTTGATCCGTTTCTGATTCATGTATCTAATCCTCGAAAATTAGAGACGGAAATAGCAACGGAATCTCTGGATTCCATTGCTATTTCCGTCTCTAATTTTCATTTTTGTTTAATTTTTAAAGTCTTATATATATATATATATATATCTCAATCCAAGCACATTTAACCTGCCAATATATAATACAAATCATAGCTAAATAATATATTGATATTGCACAGTTTATATAAACTTAACATATCCTTAAAATTATCTTTTCTCAATGTACTGTACACGAAACAAAAAAAACAATCTAAAAAGTTTCTATATCGTATCTTTCTACAAAAGTAAAAGGAAAAACTGTTCTAAATGAAAAAAAAATGAAGTGCTCCGAGATTATATAAAGTTGATTGTGCTTCAAATAATACTTGACTTCGTACAAAACACCTGAAAAAAAATCAAAAAGAAAAAAAATCACTAAATTATCAAACAATAATAGGAATATAAACAATATTATGGGAGAACTACGTATCATCGCAAGCACAAGTGTATGAGCCAAACACAACATTAATAAAGTAATAAAGAAAAAGAAATTCATCATTATCCAGAAGGAACATGGTGTTAATTAGCAAATTATCTCTCTCTAAATCGTCCGTAGGTCTGCAAAATATAATAACACCAATGGCTAATAGCCAACAAAGAAAAAAATGAAAATGAATCGTAATAGCTTGAGATAGGACCAGCATCAGTGCCAACCTCAAGCCTTGTCCCAATCAATTTGTACCACAAAAATGGTAAGATAACATTAACAAAGCAAGTTCCACTAGAATCTTTGTTCACATGAATCAAATCATTCACATGAATCTTTGTTCAAAAAGAGTGCAATAGGTTTAAATAATTTGCTTATATACAGATTTCAGGTAAATTCACTACCTTCAAGTCAAATGCACAAAAAAATGATGAAACAAATATTGCCTCATTGGGCATAATGCAAAGCATTCCCTTGGTGACCCTAAAGGCTTACCTTTATTGCTTTGCAACATGTATACGACCTAGTATTTACGATTGGCCAACTCCATGAGCAACGCCCTTATATCTTTCATCCAAGAGTCTCAACAATCTGAGATGCAATCCAATAATAGAAGACATGGAATCATAAGTTAATTGCCATTTTCAAATACTAGAAACCAAAATTATTGAACTCCGCAAACGAGTGCAAACTCGAACTCTAACTTCTCCACACGCGCACCTTGAAGCCTCTATATCATTGAGTTTCGAGCAAACACAATTCTTGACTCATTACTAGTGTAAACATTTTTAACATAAAGTCTTATTTGAAAGAATTGACATTAAGCAAAGACCTAGCTTGAGTTCTTGCTCATAGACATCCAATAAGGTACCTAAGTACACAAGACTATACAAGATAGAAAAGAGCATACCCACAACGCTCAAAGACACTTTTAGATATAATTGTTGATTGTGCCCCACTATCGACAAATGCCTGAAATAAGAAAAAAGAGAATATTACCACAACTTGAAGCGAAACAAGTTCCCCTACCTACATTGTTGATTGTTCCATTTTAAGTACGACTTCATGGCATATGCCAAAAATAGGACAATCAAGGCATTCTTACAACATCACATCAACATACACTGAAGCCTCATACTTGGAGAGTATTACTTGTAAGAAACAATTAGTAAAACGAACAAGTTAACAAAGCAAAGCATCATTATCATTAACTTTAAAGGTACTCCGTTGACTTCCATATCTACATAAAGCATTACCTGAAAAGAATGAAAAACGGAAATGCAGATAAATTTTGGCCTGGGGATCAGAACAACCAGAACTGTTGGGCTAAGCAATTTGGCATTACATGAAATCGGCTTAGACAAAAAAATCTTAAAGTTGTCTAATTTGAAATTTGATATGATGTTGTATTAGACTAGACTGTCACATGAAACTTAACAACCACCAAAGGTTTCACTGAGCTTAAATAGAAAAGATGGAAAAACAACTAATGTAAAAGCGTAAAAAGAAATCAGCTAACAAAAAATTCAATTGCTAAATAGTTTTCGAAAAGCCTTACAAGCTCCTCCTCTTGTCTATGCTTCGATTCGGATCTCTCGCTTATGGCGCTCCTTCAACATGGTCTCAGTCGATTGAGGTCATTTCCAAGAACAACTTGTGCCAACTCGGGATCACTCGTATATTAAAAACAAAACCACAAGGTAAACACTCAAGCAAACAATAAAGGGGTGTGCAAGACCAAAAACATCCATGCAATGACTCATTGCGGCCTATATCTTGCTTCTACTTATGTTCTATTCATTATTTGAAGCTATCCATTTCAATAACCACCCCACATATAGCTGAAAAAATTTCTTCCATCCATTAGTCTTGAAAAATAAAATGAATAGCATGCTCACACTTGTTGAAACTTGAAACAACAGCTAGTCTATTCAAATTTCCCTTCCATATCTTATATCTAGTAAAATTACATTTTTTAACACTGAGCCTACACATGAAGTGCATGCCCACTACAACCGAAAAAGCGTTTGGTTAATATGTAGGAAGCGCTCATATGCTACTCAATTTATATGATTTTCAAAAGAGCATCAGAAATAGAGAGAGGGAGATACTTAGAAAAATAAAGGCAATAAGCTAAAGATCCCAAGGGTTCTGAATTTGCGACTAAACTCATTCAATCAACCTCCTTTTTTGTTGTTTGGGACGTTCGTAACATATCGGACAAATAAGACTAAACAAGAAAGGAAGGGAATCACCTGAAGCAATTGAGCCATCAAATTAGAATCACCCCGTATCTGCTGTTGGAAAGCTCCATGGTTCACAACAGAACCATTCGGATCGAGTCTCAAATCGTTGGATGATGCACTGAAATAATTCAATTCCAAAAACTCATTATAAAACTTCATATTGTACAACAACAAAGCCTCAAATTCAATCCCATATTAGTTGGATGAAGCACCTGTATTACTGCATCCCTTCCAAACCCAAGTGTACATACTCAACAAAATCAGATAATTCAGAATTTACTTACAGGAGCTGAACCGGATTCTTTATTTAAATATAAACCAAAAAATAAAAAAATCCAAAATCGAAACCCTAGAAACCAAAAACAAAACTCACATCGAGAATCCCCAGCAAGTCGTCGACCGAGTTGGGGGGGTCGCCGAGCGCGTCCCGAGCTTCGTTGAGCTCGAGCTCCAGCTTCTGGTCCGTCATTTCTCCGAATCCCCGCAGACCCTTCAAAACCCTATCGATCACGAACTCGATTTCAGACTCCACGCCTCATCAAAGAAACCCTAGAACAAAAAAAAAAACCATAGAAACCAAGATGGAATCGGAGGGGACTAAATCCAGGGTTTGGTACACGAAATCAGGCGAACAACATGGCTATTGGTAAGAGTGAGAGCAGAGAGGTGAGAGAGAGAGAGCAGAGGGCGGCAACGGTGAGAGAGAGAGAGAGAGCGGTGACGGTGAGAGAGAGAGAAGAGAGAAAACGCAACGGTGAGAGAGAGAGAGAGCCGTGACGGTGAGAGAAAGAGAGAGCGGTGACGGTGAGAGAGAGCGGTGAGAGCTTCATTGAGAGAGAGAGAGCGGTGAGGAAGAAAGGCTTGTTGAGAGAGAGAGCGGAGAGAGATTTTAGGGAGAGAATGTGTTTTGTGGTTTGTCCCATATTTTTGAATCATCGAGATCGAAGCCGCACGAATCTCGAGACTAATGGACGGTTGTAAAAAATGAAAATTTTGGTGGGAATGTTGGAGCCATTTTTTAGATACGGAATTTAATTTCGTCTCTATTTCCGTCTCTGATTCGTCTCAATTTCGTCTCTGAATTAGTCTGTCTCAATTCCGTCTCTAACTAATTTTTTTAGCAATGGAACTTATTTCCGTTGCTAATTCCGTTTCTAAATTTCATTTTTCTTGTAGTGTCCGTTACGATCTACGATGCATGTATCACCATTTACTGTTACAGTACACATGTTTTTCGAGATAACAATGCCAGTAGTTACGACACTAACTGAGAGAGAAACTGACTTTGATTTGACGTTTATGGCCAAACTAACTAGGGAGTATGAGAGGTACAGACCAAGGAAGTTTAGTGAAGATTATGATGTGTCAGAGGTAGAGAAATTCATCAGGAGTCACGAGAAGATGTAGAGACTTTTGAGGTTAGAGAATAGCATGACGCGAGGGTTGGTAGTTTCTTCTTTCTCAGGTGACGCAGACAGTTGGTGGAGTGACCTGGTAGCCATCTAGGGAGAGTCGCAGACATGTAAAGACTTCAAGAGGTTGTTCAACTAGAAGTTTTTCCTGACCTCAATGAGGATCGCCAAGAGGTCAGAATTCATTCATATCTAGTAGAGACTAGGAGAGTCTGTGGTTCAGTATATGAGGAGATATCAGCAGTTGTCGTTGTTTGCATACGGAGTTGCCGGCAATGATAAAGACCAGGTCCATTTCTTTTGTGAAAGGTTGTTTCTTGCCATTGGGGGCACATTTGTTACGACCGAGCCAAATAACATTGATAGAGCTTATGAGCGCAGTCTGACTATAGAGACTTATCTTATTAGACACCCCGAGGATGGCGCCCTGTGACCTGTAGAGACATTGATTGCCTAGAGTTCAGGACGAAGATCTGAGTAGGGTCATAGCGGAGACAGGAAGAGGAAGAGGAATTATCAGAGGTTCGAGAGATAGCAGAGTGTAGGTTCGGCCGTACCACATCTAGTTTATGCAGCTACGCCGGCTTCGACACAAACTTTCACAAGCAGACCTCTACAAGCACCGCAGGCTTCTCAGTTAGGGCTACCGACGGTAGGACTAGAGGCAGAGTTAGTGGCCAGTGAGGCCAGAGGTCGGGAAAATAGAGCCAGAGGTCGGGCTAGTGGGAGACTAGACAGTCTGGGCAGCAGAGACCGAGACTATGTTTTCAGTGCAAACAGAAGGGACATATTAAGATTAATTGTCCATAACTTGTTGGCATATAATAGAGCTCACAAGCAACAATGCGATTGAGACCCATTAGGCTTAGCACCCTCTTGATCCTCGGATACGGTTGTCGGGGACAAGATTTACCCTAATATAATCAGTGAGAGTTGTACCATTGATCACGTGTCATGCGTGCCAAATATAACCCGCAATCGAGTTACCAACCACAAGGGTGTAGTAGTGGTAAATACGGGGTCGAATCCACAGGACTTGAGTTTTACTCCAAGTTAACTAAAAATGGGGGGTTTTAAGAATGTTTAATGAAATAATTAACTAAACTAGCACAAAATAAAAAAAAATTGCAAAAATAATATCAATGAGAAGGAATCACCTAAGTTTATAGTTCCACAAGCAAGAATCAAGATTCAATGGCATTTAATGGTCCTCTATCATCCCAAAAAGTTATTAATTCAATTTCTTCTAGATTAGTTATGAAAAATCGACATCGACAAAAATTCCTAATTCTCCTAATATCGATAACTAGGACATCCGCCACTAACTACTTCACTAATTAATGAATAATCCTAGACATCTAACAATCGAGTTTAACGCACTAACTGCAGTAATTTGGGTATGTGGGAACACTAATCCTAAATAATCGGATTGCATCCCCTTTCGATTTAACCTAGATTCAGTTGTTGCACACTCAAGAACCGAAAGGGTATGATGGCAAATGAGTGAGTGTTTGTCACTTTAATGTTCCAAAAACACAATTACGCGGATACTGATGGTCCAAATAACTATAGATTGTCCATTTACAATCATGCACTGGCCACATACATACCCAAGATTTATACCATATTCATTAAAAGCAACAACAATGAAATAAAAGAATTTAAATCAAATTAAATAAAAATCATAGATCTCACATAGTTTTTGCCATGAATCATGAATCTCACTTGTTTCTCCTTCGACCCAAGCGAAGGTTGGTCTAGCCGTACATCATCTCTAGATCTCCAAGTATGAAAAATTGTGTGTGGCGGCTCCAATGTTTTCTCTCCGTATGAATATCCTAGTTCCTAATATGAAAACCCATAAAAATTACTCTTCGTAGGTAAGAGAAACTAATTTTGGAGGTTGGGCTCATAACACGTGTGCCGAGGAGCATCTAAGGATTGCTTTTGGGGTGAAAATAGGTGTTCGCCACGTATCTGTAGCTTATTAGCTCGTTTCCTATCGCGCAACTGACTTGTCGTTGTCTGATTGGCCAAAAGAGGTGTTGATGACGTTGTTGGCTTAGGTGAGAGCACCACGTGGGTCCTAGAGGCGGAGGGCGAGTCGCACGAATCTGTGCGGAAATTTGGGAGCTTATGCGGACGCGCATCCCATGGCAAATCGATGAGCGGCTGAAACGCGGAGAAATGTTGGACACGCTGATTTGATGTGTTGATGCCTACGTGGCGAGATGTGATTGGAGGAAAGAATGGAAACGCTGACGTGGCGACTGGCTATTGGTGGAGAGCATGTTGTTTCGCACGATTTTGTGCGAAGATGTGCATAACCTCGGTGCGCCACTTGTCCCAAGCTGGCCAATGGCACGCTGCCACGTGGCAGGCATTACTTGGTCTACCCATCGTGCAATGCGTGACTCTAGGCAAACTATCCGACATCCTATAACTACATGTAAATACTCTATTTTGAATATTTTTCCACCACAAATTCAACCACACTCCGTTTCACCTGAAAATGATCAGTAAATATAATTAATATATAATTTAGGAACTTTCCATATTTAAATATACTAAAATAAACTACTAAATATATATAAATACTCACGTATAAACCATCGAGATAGAGGGACACGAGATGCCTATAAACCTCATAGTACTAGAGTTCTTAGAGTTTGACGCATTATTGGGGATGGACTGGCTGACAGCATATCATGCACATTTGTATTGCTTCAATAAGATAGTCACATTCCGGATCCCCGAGATGTCAGAGTTCAGTTTCCGTGGCGTTTCGACGTAGCTTCAAAGTACCCAAAATAGAGTGGCTACGAGCCAAGAGATGGAGACATTCTCCAGTATTCTGAATATAGTTGAGAAACCGGTGGCGATTATTGAGGAGGTGCCTGTGGTGTGTGAGTTTCAAGATGTATTCCTTTAGTATTTACTCGGATTACCACCACAATGAGAGATCAACTTTATTATCGACTTAGTCCCTAAACAACAAAACTGATTTCGATACCTCCATACAAAATGACACCAAAAGAGATAGAGGAACAAAGGAACCAACTTGAGGAGTTGACGAATTTATGATTTATTCATCCTAGCATATCTCATGAGGTGCTCCAATACTGTTTGTGAAGAAGAAAGATGGAGATTTGAGACTTTGCATCGATTATGGGGCAATTGAATTGTGTTACGATTAAGAAAAAGTATCCACTTCCTCGAATAGATGACTTGTTCAATGAGTTGAGAGGCACAGTGTGGATTTCCAAGATTGACTTGAGGTTAGGGTACCACCAACTCAAAATCAGGGATGAGGACAGAGAGAAGACTATACCACAACTGTGCTAACTTTGCATGTACTATCACATGAGAAGTGACCACCTCGTGATCCTCATTTCTAGGCCTTTGTCCTCTCCTATCTCTGTGATCGATGATCCTTTTCCCTTTCCTGTCAGACCTGGTGCCTTGCTGGGATGACCCCGATGCCAATTGTGGCATGGGCATCACGACACGAAAAATAAGATATGTTTCATGGGCTAAGGCCCTCTCGTAGATCTCATGCAGTGTACGAGCTCCGCCTGATACTATTGCGCTCGTAATCTCATCTCTAAGCCCAACTTCAAAGTAGTGCACGTGATCGCGATCTGTAGAGGCCAAATCGCCAGCGAACTCTAATAGGTAGTGAAACCCCTTCCATATAAAGGACCACTGTGCGATTACCCTGCCTAAGACACAAAAACTCTTCTCTCAAACATAATTGTATCTCCCTCGGTATGTACTGGTCATAAAAGACCTGTCTGAAATTGGCCCAAGTAGTCGGCTCTCCATGAGTCTCGGTATGAGGGATCCAACAAACTCCGGCCTCTCCTCGGAGCATATATCCAGATATCCTTGCTCGAATATTGTCGTGAATCCTCAGAAGATTATGTAATTCCTCGTGTGCAAGAAGCCATCTCGCAACTGCCTCTAGGTCTCCACCTCCAGTGAAATATCCTGGTCGAAATCTCGCAAAATCATTCGTCAGCTTAGCCTCAGCTGACAGGGGAAGCCTCAAATGTGATCTCCTGTGGGGTCTGTGTCAGTGTCACTACGTGTGTAGATGCTCGGTGTGGTAGTCTCAGTACGAGTCTCTGCCATAACTTCGGTGATGACTACTTACCTTGAACAATCGGCGCGGCTGCCGTCTTGGTGGTGCTCGGTGTGATGGCGGTGGTAAGCATCGTGATAGCCGCTGTTTGAGCACTGAACAAGGCCATCATCTGATCGAACTGTCGATCGTGTGTCGCAATCCGATCAAGTACACTCTGATCAGTTGCGATAGGCGTAGTACCACTCGTCCGTCCACCATCCTCCGAAGGTGGAGTCGGATGTCCGTCCATGTCATATATGCAACAATGAAGGTATGTATCAGCCTCGTATACACATATATACTATTAAAAATCAAAATATATAACATATAAGCCTTAGCACTACTCGTCCCATATTCACTTCCCAACTAAAGCTCTAAGTCAAAATTTTTGGGTTTCCACATCTAATGTTTGTTGTTAAGTTTTATTCTGTCGTATTACATTTTCCTCTATGTTAGCCTGAACCTAGGCTCTGATACCAACTATGGCGTTGGTATCGCATTGTCTTAAGCCATGAGATTCTCAAACTAGGCTCTGATACCAACTGTGGCGCCCCAAACTCCGAGGTGAACCGGGTACCGCCACGTCGCCAGACACGTCACCAAGCATGCCAAGTCACCGCATATTTACTTTTAACTGTCCGCAACCTAAACCTTTGCACGTATCTTATTCACCTTAACTTAGTATTTATTGATATTTTTATGAATATTTACATTAAATTGACTAAGTAAGTTGTTCATGATTTATTAAATTATTATAAATTAATCATCAAGCGGAAGTCTTTGAAGCATGCAAACACGGTAGAAATAAAAAGTTCGTATAATATAAATAACCCTATAGTGTGAAAACTCGACATTAGATACCATGTATATCAAGAGTGACAAAAGTACTAAATGTGAGCATATACATGTATTAGGTATACAAGTCCTTCCCAAAACTTCATAAAAATAGTAAATAGATACATACAGACGCCTACGCAAAAAATGACCGACGGGCTCTCCTACTCAAACGAAGTCGCCTAAGATGCCATTGCCTCGGCTCATCGCAGGGATTGCGATTTGTCACAAAAACAATGATAAATCCCAGGTGAGTAAATCCCGAGAATGTTAGCTAATATTCATGAATTCTAATAAAATGGCTACAATTCATGCAATTTAAATAAAGGACAAGAACAAGGAAATTCGCATGAAAATAAATCGTTGAGAAGTCGAATTTGGACACGAGTGTAGCGTGACAAAGAACCCTGGTCGACATCCGGGAATCGTCTTAGCTAAACCGAGAGGAACCCATGACGACCACCTCGCCAAACATCTCACGGTCGAATGAGATGAACTAATACCATCCAAACATCTCTCGAGAGGAACCCATGACGTAGACTTAGGTCTTCGTCAAACATCTCTCAACTTACGGGTCTCGCGGAGAATACTCACCACGTAGCCCTAACATGGCCAATTACTCGAACAGCACGGGGTAGCTAACCTCAGGGTGTGAGTCCGTGCCATGCCCGACCTCGTCGACAAACACACATACACACGTGGGAGTAGATGAACAGTAAATGAACAACAATAGAAAGCACAATGAAATAATTTAAAATGCAAAATAAAGTAAGTGCCATAAAAGAATTTGAACTAATTTTCTCGTGGGTTTACTTACCTCAAACAAATCAAAAAATACCTTCGTAACGTCCTGTGCACTTGCCTCGAGATATGTACCCGACACCCGACTATGGTAGCCTAAGTCCCTCGTGTCTAATTATAAAATTTATTATTATTTTAGAGTCTCATTTAATGAATTTATAATGTCGAGACCAAAAATTTGAGATTTTGTTTCAAAAAGTTTAATTTCGGCACACTTCTCGAGTTATACCGGAGTGCCGACGCCCCAAATGTCCTCAAAAACTACTTTTTATATTTTTCCATTTTATTATATTTTTCTTGATTCTTTTAAATTTCTCCATAATTTTCTAGCTATTTTTCTTATTTTTTGATATTTATTTGATTTAAAAATGTATTTTATTTATATTTTTAGAATTTTTAATTAATTTAGGGTGGATTGGGCCCGAACCGGACCCGGTTCGGCCCAACCAAGGCCACTCGGGTTCGAGCCGGCTCGGCTTGACCGGCTTGCCAAATTGCCGGGCATTGGCAGCCCATCTCACGTGGGCCTGGACAGCTATTCTCTCCTTCCAAATCGTCACAGAGGCTTTTCTTCCTTTTTTAACACAACAACAACAACAACACCACCAAGAACGTAACAACAACAACACAACAACCACATCACCATTAAAGATCATATACTCCTCAAAATTCAACAACATTATTGACCTCTCACCTTGGTCAATGGAGGTTTTTTTTTTTTTTTTAGCGTCGCCGCCGCCGACGCCGGCCCGCTGAGAGCGCGTTGCCGCCACCCACGCGCGCGCTGCCTCTCGCCGGAGTCTGCCGGAGTCTGCCGGTGCCGCTAGTGAGCTTCGCCACGAGGCTGTCCTCGACCTCGCTCTCTTTCTCCGTTCGTTCACTTTATGTTTTTCCTTCTCTTTCTTTCTTCTCCTTTCTTCTCTTTTTCCCTCTCTCGTTCCCCTCTATTCCTTCTTTCTTTTTCTCTCAGAGGAGAGGGATTTAAAGTAATGATTTGAGTGATGGAGAGGGAGTAATGATGAGCGATGGGTTTGATAGGGTGATGTGATGTGTGATGTGACAACTAAATCCCATACTACCCCGTACACCCGCGTTACTCGCACACCACGACGTCGCACACTCTCCTCACTACACGCGCATAATGCGAGCAATAAAATGTCAAATAATGCGACGCTAATTATTTAATATTAGTAAAATAAATAAATAATCACATACAAAAAATAACAAATTTTACCTCGTTAGGCGTGCCTTAGACTTTCCTACGACGTCTACGTGGGTCTGAGCTTAGGGTCTTAATCCGTAATTTTTCAGTTAATCGGGATTAATTAGAGCGGGCCGTTACAGATGACAAGTTAGACTAGGATAAGAAATGTGATCAGGCTTTCATGACACTGAAAAAGAGATTGACGACAACTCAAGTGTTAGTACTGCCAGAGGCAAGAAAGGGCATGATTGTGGATACTGATGCGTCACATATCATATTAGGGTATGTTTTAATGTAGGGAGATGGTGTGATTGGTTACGCATCTCAACAGCTGAAGAATCATGAGAAGAATTACCCGGTGCATGACTTAGAGTTGGCCGTAATGTATTTGCGCGGCACTATCCGTATGGTGAAAGATTTACTTTTTTCAATGATCATAAGAGTTTAAAGTAGCTATTTACATAGAAAGACCTAAATATGAGACAACGCGATGGCTTAGAGTTCCTTAATAATTATGACTTCTCCTTAGAGTACCATCCGAGGAAGGCGAATGTAGTGGCAGACGCAATGAGCCGTAAGAGATTCGATGCAGAAGTTGTTATTTGTCAGATGACACATGAGTTTGCACTCATCGAAGAGTCATATATGACGGGTTCAATTGACATCTCGACTACTACAGAGGCACATATTTGTGGAAAGATAAGGACTCGATTTGTCTCTATTTAGAGAGTTTCGGGGGGTAATAGGCTGATAAACAGTTCCATAAATTTCATGAGTTAGTAGAGAGTTCAGATCACCCAGAGTGTAGTCAGTCGACGGACTCGTGCTTGAGATATAGGGAATGACTATGGATTCCATCAGTGGTCGAGTTACACACAGAGATACTTCAAGAGGCTCGCCGCTTACGTTTTACCGTTCGTCCGGGCAGGACCAAGATGTATCAGGATATGAAACATCTATTTTGGTGGCCTGGGATGAAGGTAGATGTAGGGGATCACGTCAGGAGTTTTTGGATTCGCCAGTAGGTTAAGGCTTAGTATTAGAGGCTTGAAGGACTGTTACAACCACTTCCCATTCCTGAGTGGAAGTGGGAGCATATTGCCATGGATCTACTCAGTGGTTTACCTCGATCTCCACATAAGCATGATAATATATGGGTAATTGTGGACAGACTGACCAAATCTGCACACTTCTTACCGATTTCTACCAAATAAAAGTTTGAGTAGCTGAGCGTCTTTATGAAAGAGAAATGTCAAACTTCACGGTGTGCCATTATCTATTTTGTCAGATAGAAGATCACATTTCACATCGATATTATTGAGGAGCATGCAAGCATTATTTAGCACGAGGTTACAACATAGTACGACATTCCACCCGCAGATTGATGGACAATCAGAGAAGCCGATTCAGGTGTTAGAGGAAATGCTCAGAGCTCGTGTGTTGGAGTAAGTGGGTGGGTCGTGGGAGGAGTATCTACATTTGTATGAATTTGCCTAAAATAATAGTTACTAGACTAGTATAGGGATGACACCGTTTAAGGCACTCTATAGCAGTCGTGTAGATCATCAACATGTTGGGCAGAGCCTAAGGATATAGCGATAGTTGGGCCAAAGATTGTGGTAGATCACATAGAGAAAATACGACTTATACATTAACGTGTTTCAAGGGGCTTAAGAGAGACAAAAGAAATATGCTGACAAGTACCAAGATGGGTTAGAGTACGAAGTGGGAAACTTTGTCTATCTAAAAGTTTCACCATTGAAGGGTAAAAAATAGTTCGAAATTAAAGGAAAACTCGCGCCAAGGTTTATAGTTCATTTCATAATCACAGAAAGAGTTGGGAAGGTGGCATATAAAGTTGAGTTACCACCGCAATTGGCAGGCATTCATCCAGTGTTCCATATATCGATGTTGAGATTGGATAGGTGAGAAAGGGAGACAGACCGATAGTGGACTTGACTTAAATTGACCTAGCCGAGGATACTACATACGAGGAACAACCTGTGCAGATTTTAGATCGTAAGGTATAAATTTTAAGGAACAAGGACATCATGTTAGCTTTAGTTAAGTGACAGTACCACGGAGATGAGGAATTGATGTGGGAGTGGGAGTTCTTTATGCGCAGAGTTTCCCATTTCTCTTTTGATTACGGTAAGTAATTTTATTTTATATATTTCAATTTCAGGAAGAAATCCTTATTAGTTAGGACGACTGTAATAACCCTAATAAATCTAATCCTAGCCGATTGCCTAATAAGACCGTAACGTGGAGGCTAATCCTACTGTGGTAACTCGATCAGAACTCAGACGTTGACACCGAGGTAATAAATCAATAATTTTATTTATGTGTGATGCCTTGAATATTTTGTGTTGCACTATGTGTGCATGCATAACTGTATTAACGTCGTTGTCGAATTAACGAATGAGCATAGTTCTCAAGATGTGTGCGTACACGGGTATTTAGGTAGGTCAACGATATTGATTTAAGTTGCTCTAGTGGAACTTGTTTAATTGAAATGCCTAAAATAAGTCATAAGGGCATTTTAGTCATTTTACAAAATAAAATTCTTAAAATATATAAATTAGAATTATGAGGTGTCAATATCTTATGGTTTATGGAGAGATAATAGAAAATTTAATAAATATTAAATAAGAAAATTGTGTGGTGGTGGTTCACTCCTTAATGAGAGTATAAAAAAAAGAGAGATGAAGAGGAGGTTTTACTTTAGTTAGATGTGGTGGTGAGGTAGAAGAAGATCAATTTCTTTGAGGATCTTAATTAAACCAAGTAAGTTAACATTTAATTTGATTTAATTTTGATGTTATGGATTTAATACATAGTATATCAGATTAGTTCATTATTGGTAGTTGATTTTAGTGAAATTGATTTTAAGTGGAGTTGATTTAAAGGAAAAAGAAGTATTGTTGTTGATTTGTTGAAGTGATGAAAGAAAGAAAGAAAGAAAGAAAGAAAAAAAAAAAAAAAGAAGGGGTTTGGTCTCCCCAAAATCACCAACTGGGTGATATTGGTGGGATTGGGGGAGGACTGCATGCATGCAGGACTCAATTCAATCTAAATGGTTGAACCGAGTTCGGTTCGGCCTAGACCAAGTTCAGAGGGCCCTAAAAAACCTTTTTATAAATATATATTCTCATTTTCATTTATAAAAATAACAAAAAAATCGTAAAAAAATCAAGAAAAATAGGGAAAAACCCGAAAGAAAAAATAAGAAAAGTGAGGAAAATTGTAGAGAAATGACTTTGGAGGTTTTTTCGAGAATCTTTACACTGAAATTCTCTTCAAAAAGCGTGTCAACGCTCTAACTTCCATATTTTGAATTATTTTGGAATTTAAAAATTTAAATCACAACAAATAGGCTCAACCACACCTAATTTATTGTAAATTGATACTAGGAGTGTGACGACCTCAAATCCCAGGCCGTCTTTCTACCCACCACGTCGCATCCTACATCACCAAGCCTTGCCACGTCATGACCCCCTTATCCTTGACGTTCCGCGACCTACCTGGCTACTTACACTTTTCCATTTAATCATAACTTAGCTAATTAATTTCCATATAATTATTAGTGATTTCATTAGCCCGCTTAATCAATTTATCAAGTTATAATGAGATTTTATAGCGGGAGTCTTAATTTAAGTAAGTTATACAATATTCAAATATTCAATCTTAAGTAGTGAAAAACCCTGCAAAAGATATCATATATATCATGGCGAGTTAAGTATAACAAAAGTTCCATATACGTGTAATCAATGTTCTATGGTCCCCAAAACCCAACAAAAGTAAAATAAATACATACTGATATCACACCGAGCTAGCTCCACAATCTCAGAGGTAGTTGCCCAGTACCTCCTTTCCCTTGCCCTTGCCCTTGCTCATCAAAGTATCTGCACTCAATCACCAAACAAATATAGTGACGAGTCCAGTGAGTAAAATCCCAAGAGAAGTCCACACAATACTCATGAAATAAAACTAATAAACTACGTGAAATGCGAATATAACACATGGAAACCGTACGTCATATTCCCATGAATGTAAGCGTCACACAACAAGTAAAAATAGTAGCGTAAAATAAATAAACAACATATAACAATTAAACCAGTTCCAAAATAAAGCATTAATCAGTAAACATCCGTATAATCACGAGAAGACCCTGACCTACACCAGCCAATAATCGATAAATCAAATAGGATCCACGTATATATTTACAGGCTTATAATGGCTAAACCCCAACTTTAGAAAACGGCATGGTCCCTTCTTAACGCTGTTACACATCAGGACCACCCTAATCTCCCCTGATAGTTATACATATATTCTACTGCCATCGACAGGAGCAATATAACAAGTAACCCATGCATGAGGTTTAGCCATAACAAATATATAAGCACACCGAAATAGGAGTGATGTAACGACCCTAAAATCTAACTCGTGCCACATGTCATTTCAGGGTCATATGTAGGACCAATTGTCGTGATACGCATGTCCAAATCTCGAGAGTCGACACCAAGATGTATGTTATTTTTGTTTGATAGTTGTATTATTTATTATACAAAAAAATTGAACAATTTAAATTAATTGATTTCAAAAATTTACGAGTAAGGTGCACGCGGGAATATAGGTGTCGAGACATGAATGAAGACGTACCTCGAGTTGCGTGTCAATGTAGGGTCGAAGTGGAGATTTATGGGGTAAATTTAATGTGAGTTAACTATGGTTTTATAGTAGCTTTAATGTGGCCATGTTTGATCTCAAATTAATGGACCTAAGTTAGTAGGCCAAATTTAAATAGCCACATGATGTGCATTGAGACACGTATTGAGCAATCAAGAAACAAAAGGAGTAACAATTGGTGTCAAGTGGGAGTGATTAGTGAGACATGTAGGTCAACCTACTTTATTAGATATGTCGCGGGATACGTATGTGAAATGGATGTGTGTCTTAAGTTCAACCATATTCAATCACATATAAAAAATCCAAACCAAAACTTATGATCTAAGTTTCTCACATCAATGATTTGTCAACATAGGAGAGAGAGAGAAGAGTTGTTGGAGTGATCAAGATAAGGAGAAGATCAATAAGCTTAGGTTGGAGAAATCAATGGGTTGGTGAAGGAGATCAAGCTAGGAGTTCATGTAATAGTAACTTCTCCACTCCATTAATATAGCTTGGTCAATTTGATGAATTCACGAACTTGATTTTGTTGGTTGTTGTTTTATGTTGCGGTTAATGTTAGGGACCTCTAGTAGTGTGTATGAGGGTTCCCAAGGCATCAACATGGCCTATATGTAGAGAAAACTCGGAATTCGGATTGCATAATTCGGGTTGTGCTATAAATAGCATGCTAGGTAGGAAATCTAGCGCGCTGATATGGCTTATTAGCGTGCTAAGTTAGAATTAACGCGTTAATTTCAGAATTAACACGCTAATTGCCCTGACAGTATAAAAATCTATAATTTTCAAAAGTTCCATAAACACTATAAACAAGTATAATACCATAAGTAAATATAACAACATAATCGAAAAACATATAATATGATGTCAGGAACCTAAGGAAAAGCTACGATGAGTCAAATACGCATTTTGAAGTGTTAGGAGGCCGGATAGGCTAGGAACAAGCTTTGTGATTTGTAAGTAAACCAGGTAGGGAAATGTACAGTATTTCATTTTAAACTATTGAGTATTGTTGTTCATTGCTTTGATATCTATCCTTGGAAATTCCATTCTGATTGAGTTGTCTTGGGGCAAGTGAGTCAACGGTGATCCTTAAAGGAGTGGCTGGCTGAGGTAACATACCAAAGTCATGACCTCGGGATGCACTTAACTTTACACTGATTCTTGACAAGGTGTGAGTTCTTAGCATGGTTGTCCTAGGAAGTCTCACTATCTCATGGGTTTAGGGCTTGTGAGTGTTCCAAGTCCTAAAACCCGAATATTGATGGTTTGCCTAGACTCAAGGACCTGTTAGTTAGGACTACTTGCACCTCTCTGTTTGCATCTCCGGACACTCATGTATCAATTGTTTTGATTTATTTATTATCTTGTATTTATTCACGTGTCGTTATACCTTTCTTTCTATCTGCATGAATATAAACTGATTCATTTATTTTGAAATGTTGTTTAGTATCCTACTGGCGTTACTTACTTGGGCTCATTATTCTCGTGTTTAACTGTGTGGAGATTCACAATCGAATTAGGGAAAGGGGCCAGTAGTATGAGATCTACTGTGAGGACTTTGGAGCGACCTTCCATCTCGTATTTTTGTAGGTTTTGTATTACTTATGTATATTGTTTTTATCACATGGGGTATATGAGTTTTGTGAGATATTTTAGGACATATATGTGATATTATTTCTTTCTCCTTTATTTATTATATACGTTGATTAGTTATGCGGGTTTCTACACTCTAGGTTGTCCTGACTGATTTGTTTAGAGTTGTTTAGATTTGTTTAAGTTGAAATCGCTTTCGCATAACCTTTAATAACTTACAAATTTGAATAACTCACTAAAAGTGTTGAATTTCGTTGTCTTGTAATGAAAAATGGTTAGGAATGCCGACTAGACTTACGTTGATGTCGCGAGGATTCATTCGGGGTCCACGAAAGTCTAAGCTGGGCGGGGCCTAGTTTGGGTTGTGGAAGTGGGGTCATCATAGTTGGTATCAGAGCCTAAGTTTTTTATTTTTAACTTAAAAACAACCTATAATCAACGTAAGATACAAAGAAATAATAGAGTTAGGATAAGGTTGGAACTTAGAGTGGAACTATATGATCCTAACTTAAGTCTTAGTTGGGAAGTGAGGAGAGTTTGGGAAACTTAGAATTGGGCTATATGAGCTATTTGATGTATTGTATATTACTATTATCGATAGCTATGTCATGATCGAGAAATCACATTCTATGTAGATTGTGATGGCAAATCAGGTCGAGATCAACGATAGCGGTCCGGGTGACGTTCATGAGAGGTTAAATGAGATGTCCTAGCTAGTCACCTCACATGGCTAGCAACTTCGGGAGAATCTCCGATTGTTAAGGGCACATGCTACACCATCATCTTCTACATCTATAGCACTAGTCACTTAGAGTGGGAGTGCGCCTACATTATAGGACACTATTATGGCTCCTACAATGCCTACAAGACCTGTGATTGATGAGGGGGTTCAAGTTCAGGCTGAGAGAGTACCACCTATACCTGATACACCAGCAGAGGATACGCCGAGCATGCCCACTTACGCGAGTACTCGGGTGACGATTAAGGCGAGGCAATATCGCGAGTTTTAGATACATCACCTGGAGAAGTTTCATGGTGGTACGGATCTCGGAGCGGTAGAGAAGTTTATGAGGAGTCACGAAAAGATCCATGATGTCTTGGCTACACCGGATCATATGAGGTTGAACATCTCATCAGCTTTGTTGTTCGGAGAGGCTGATGTATGTGGCTACGAAGGGGAAACCCAAAGACTTGGTTTAGTTTAAGGAAAAATTCAATCAGAAGTATTTACCTCATTTGTTCAAGAACATGAAGATGACGGAGTTTCATAATATTCGGCAAGCTATCGGCGAGACAATGATGCACTATATGGGCCAATACTTACAGTTAAAGGACTATGTCGGGGGCATAGCTGATACAGACACTTACCAGACCTACTATTTCATGCATGTCTTGCTGAGTGAGATCGGGACTATGGTGGTGACCATAGCTCCAAGAACTTTATAGGAGGCCTACGAGAGAAGTAAGGATACTGAGATCTTTTTAAGCATGCGTATCGGTGCAGTAGTCGCAGCTCCACCTCCATCACAGTCATATGTCAAACCGAGAGGTGACGGAGGAGGAAGAGACCTAGATAATGAAGGTCGAGGAATCGAGCTCAGAGTATGGGAATTGTTGCATCTCTACCTATTATAGTGCGTATTGCACTAATACCATCCGCTCCAGTACTACGTTATGCCAGAACAACACAGTAGTCGACACAGTCAGGTCTTCAATGACGGCAGTATCAGAGGGTTAAGGACAGTGGTAGTAGCAGGGGTAGAGGTAGTGGTCAGGGGAAGAGGTATGGACAAGATCCTAGTTTCATTCAGGTATAGAGATGAGGACAGAGTGTTCCATCTAGATCGAGATCCCAACATACTTGTTGGGAGTGTGGACAACCAAGTCATTTCGTCAATACGTATCCACGACTGAGCAGAGGGCAGCAACGGCATGGCCGATAATAGGTTCACGCTATCGCAGCGCCAGATCCGGCTGCTACCTTTAATCTGATTGAGGGTATGATTTACATTTGTAGTCGTTTTATGTACTCTATGTTAGATTTTGGTTCTACGACATCTTTTATTTCCGGTCGCATGGTTGATGAGTTGGGTTAGAGACCCATTAGACTAGAGAGACCCTTGATCCTTAGCACAGCTATTGGGGATAAGATATACCCGAACTTGTTGTATGTTGATTGTCCGATAGAGATAGAGGGAAATGTTTTGCCAACAAACCTGAGAGTGTTGGAGTTTCTAGAATTTGATGCATTGCTAGGCATGGATTGGTTAAGTGCTCATCTTGCACAGATCCATTGTTTCAGTAAGAGAGTTACATTTTAGTCTCTCGGACATCTCAAGTTTAGTTTTCAGGGGACTTTGACTAGTTTACCATTACCAAGGGTATAGTAGCTTCTAGCGTAGATGTTGAGACATTCGCTAATGTTTTGAGTACGATAGAGTAGGTCGAGATTATGTTGGAGGAGGTACATGTCGTGTGCAAGTTCTCATATGTTTTTATGCAGAGCTACAAGGATTACCACCACATAGGGAGATTGACTTCATTATTGATTTAGTCATAGGGACCAAACCTATATCTGTTCCACCGTACCGAATGGCTCCAAATGAGCTAGAGGAGCCGAGGGGATAGCTTGATGAATTGTTGGAGTTTGGGTTCATCTACCCGAACATGTCATATTGGGCGCCCCAGTCTTGTTTGTTAAGAAGAAAGATGACAGCCTGAGATTATATATTGATTACATACAGCTCAACAAGGTGACAGTGAAGAATAAGTATCCACTTCCTCTCATTTATGATTTGTTCGATCGACTAACGAGAGCACAGTGGTTCTCAAAGATTGATTTGAGATCTGGGTACCATCAACTGAGGATTAAAGTAGAGGACATGGAGAAAACTAGTTTTTGTACAAGATCTGGGCATTACCACTTTACATGTCATGCTTTTTGGGTTGACTAATGCCCCGATGATTCATGTTCTCATGCATCGAGTGCTGAGAGAATATTTGGATATGTTCGTCATTGTATTTATCAATGAGATCCTTATCTACTCTAAGACTCATGAGGATCACATAAGCACCTCAAGATGATTTTGCAGACTTTGATGGCTCGCAGACTATATGCAAAGTTCAACACGTGTGAATTTTGGTTGACGGAGGTCGAGTTTCTTGGACACATCGTCGGAGCCAACGAAATGTTAGTGGACCCCACAAAGGTCAGAGTTGTGATAAATTTGCCTACACCGCGGTCAGTGACAGATGTCCACAGTTTCTTAAGGTTGGTAGGCTATTACAAACGTTTTGTTTAAGACTTGACGAAGAAGGATACGAATTTTTAGTAGAATGAGAGTTGTGAACAAGCCTTCACGACTTTGAAGGGATGATTGACTACCGCACCAGGTTTGGTACTACCTGAGTCAGGGAAAGGTTTTAAAGTGAACATCGATGTTTCTAAGGTCGATTTAGGTTGTGTTTTGATGCAGGGTGGTAGAGTGATTGCCTACGCATCCAACAGCTGAAGATTCACAAGAAGAACTACCATGCCCATGACTTGGAGTTAGCGGTAGTGGTCTTTGCATTGAAGATTTGACATCATTATCTCTATGAGGAAAAGTTTATGCTATTTATTGACCATAAGAGTATGAAGTACCTCTTCACTCAAAAAGAGTTGAACATGCAAAAAAGATGTTGGATTGAGTTTCTCTAAGACTATGACTTCTCATTAGAGTATCACCAGGGGAAGACCAATGTTGTTGTAGACTCATTGAGCCGCAGAGGGGTCGACTTAGAGATTATTACTTGCCATATGACATAAGAGGTATGGCTTACTCGAGGCGGTTAAGTCAATGTATTTTATTGATATTTCGACCATTACCAGAGTCTTGATTTGTAGGCAGATGAGGACTCAGACAATATCAAATCAAAGTGTACTTGAGGGTCAGCAAAGAGATGAGTAGTACCATAGATTCTTAGAGTTTGCTTAAAGTCCAAATCATCTAGATTAGAGTCAATTGACAGACTCGTGCCTAAGATTTAGAGGTTGGCCGTGGATTCCACACTGGTTGAGTTACATGATCAAATACTTGATGAAGACCGTTGTTTTTTTATTACGTTCGAGCGTGTGAGGTATGCCAACGAGTTAAGGCTAAGCATCGGAGGCCCAATGGGTTATTACAGCCACTTCCCATTCCTCGATGGAAGTGGGAACATATTGCAATGGATTTTGTCAGTGGCTACCTCGATCTCAGTGCGGTCATGATAGTATCTGGGTGATTATGGATAGGTTGACGAAGTCTACGCACTTCTTACCGATCTTTACCATACATCAGGTGGATAAGTTGGAGGGTTTGTACGAGCGTGAGATTGTTCGACTACATGACGTTCCATTATCAATTGTATATGATAGAGGGCCACAGTTTACATATCAGATTTGGCAGAACATGTAGGCACAATTCGGCACGTGGTAGGACCTCGGTATAGTCTATCATCCATAGACTAATGGACAATCAGAAAGACTGATTCAGATTCTCGAGGATATGTTGAGGATGTGTGTATTAGAGTACGGTGGATCATGGGAAGAGTATATTCATTAGCGTGAGTTTTCCTATAATAGCAGTTATCAGGATAGTATTGGTATGACACCGTTTAAGGCACTCTACTGTAGACCTTGCAGATCTCCATCTTGCTAAGCGGAGCCCGATGATGTGGTAGTTATTAGGCATGAGATTGTAGTGGATAATACAGAGAAGATATGACTAATCAGATTGAGGCTGAAGGGTGCACATAAGAAGCAAAAAAAATATTATGACATGTATCACGACGAGTGAGAGTATGATGTCGGGAAATATGTATATCTGAATGTTTCGCCGATAAAGGGTCACTAGAGGTTTGGGGTTATAGGAAAGCTTGCGTCGAGGTTCATTGGTCCATTCGAGTAATAAAGAAGCGAATAGGCAAGGTTACATACGAGTTAGAGTTGCCACCTCAGTTGTCTGAGATCCACCATGTATTTCATGTTTCTATGCTTCGACTAGATAGGTCGAGAGAGGCCAGACGACCGACAGTGAACTCGAGCTAGATAGACTTGAGGGAGGACATTACTTATGACGAGTAGCCTATTCAGATTCTGGACCGTAAGGTGAAGATTCTTAGAAACAAAGAGATTCCATCCGTCCTTGTAAAATGGCAGCATCACGAAGATAAGGAGCTGATGTGAGAGCTCGAGTCATACATGCGTGAGTACTTTCCCTACCTCTTATGAGTTTTAGTAAGTTCTTCCCTAGTGATTTGTTTCAATTTTAAGGATGAAATTCTAATTAGTTAGGAAGACTGTAACGACCCTAAAATCTAACTCATGCAACGTGTCATTTCATGGTCATGTGTGGGACCAATTATCGTGATACGCATGTCTAAATCTCGGTAGTCGACACCAAGGTTTGCTATTTTTGTTTAATGCTTGTATTATTTATTATACAAAAAATTGAACAATTTAAATTAATTGATTTCAAAAATTTGCAACTAAGGTACACGCGGGACATATAAGCGTCGAGACATGAGAGGAGACATACCTCGAGTTGCGTGTCCACGTGGGACCAAAGTAGAGATTTATGGGGTAAGTTTAATGTGAGTTAACTATGATTTTATAGTAGCTGTAATGTGGCCATGTTTGATATCAAATTAATGGGCCTAACTAAGTAGGCCAAATTAAAATAGCCACATGATGTGCATCAAGACACATATTGAGCAATCTAGAGACAAAACGAGTACCAATTGGTGTCAAGTGGGAGTGATTAGTAAGACGTGTGGGTCAACCTACACCATTAGACATGTCTCGGGATACTTATGTGAAATGGATGTGTGGCTTAAGTTCAAACATATTCAATCACATATAAAAAAATCAAACCAAAATTTATGATCTAAGTTTCTCACATCAAAGATTTGTCAACAAAGGAGAGAGAGAGAGAGAGAGAGCTGCTGGAGTGGTCAAGATAAAGAGAAGATCAACAAGCTTAGGTTGGAGAAATCGGTAGGTTGGTGAAGGAGATCAAACTAGGAGTTCATGTAATATGTAACTTCTCCATTCCATTAACATAGCTTGGTCAATTTGATAAATTCACGAATTTGATGTTGTAGATGTTGTTATGTTAGGACCTCTAGTAGTGTGTATGAAGGTTCCCAAGGCATCAACATGGCCTATGTGTAGAGAAAACTAAGAATTCTGATTGCAGAATTCTGGGTTCTGCTGCACATAGCGCGTTAGGTAGGAAATCTAGCGCACTAATATTGATTAGCGCTATATTTATGGCTTATTAGCGTGCTAATTTCAAAATTAGCATGCTAATTGCCCTGACAATACAAAAATCTGCAATTTTCAAAAGTTCCATAAACACTATAAACAAGTATAATATCCTAAGTAAAGGTCCCAACACACTCAAAAACTTATAATATGATGTTAGGAACCTAAAGAAGATCTACGGGGAATCAAATACGTGTTTCGGAGAATCGGGAGGTTGGATAGGCTAGGAACAAGCTTTGTGATTTATAAGTAAACCAGCTAGGGAAATTTACAGTATTTCATTTTAGCTATTGATTATTGTTGTTCATTGCTTTGATATCTATCCTTGGAAATTCCATTCTGATTGAGTTGTCCGAGGCAAGTGAGTCAATGGTGATCCTTGGAAGGAGTGGTCTGGTTGAGGCAACATACCAAAGTCATGACCATGGGATGCACTGCACTTTATACTGGATTTTGATGAGGCGTGAGTTCTTAGCGTGGTTGTCCCAGGAAGTCTCATTATCTCATGGGTTTAGGGCTTGTGAGAGCACCAAGTCGTAGAACCTGAGTCTTGATGGTTTGCCTAGACTCAACGACCTATTAGTCGGGACCACTTCACCTCTCTGTTTGCATCTTTAGACACTCATGTATCAATTGCTTTTGAAATAATGATTATCTTGTATTTATTCACTAATTCATTATACCTTTCTTTCTATCTGCATGAATATAGACTGATTCATTTATTTCAAATGTTGTTTAGTATCCTACTGGCGTTACTTACCTGGGCTCATTATTCTCGTGTTTAACTGTGTGGAGATTCACGATCGAATTTGGGAAAGGGGCCAGTAGTAGGAGATCTACTGCGAGGACTTTGGAGCGGCCTTCCCTCTCGTATTTTTGTAGATTTTGTATTACTTATATATATTATTTTTTATCACATGGGGTATAAAGGTTTTATGAGATACTTTAGGACATATATATATATATATATATATATATTATTTCTCTTTCCTTTATTTATTATACACGTTGACTGAGTTATGCAGGGTTTCGACACTTTAGGTTATCCTGACTTATTTGTGTAGAGTTGTTTAGATTTGTTTAAGTTGAAATCGCTTCCGCATAACCTTTGATAACTTAAAAATTTGAATAACTCACTATAAATGTTGAATTTCGTTGTCTAGTAATGAAAAATGGTTAGGAACGTTACGTTGACGTCGCAAGATTCACTCAGGGTCTACAAAAGTTTAGGTTGGGCGGGGCCCGAGTTTGGGTTGTGGAACTGGGGTCGTCACAAGTGAAAGCCCCCATGTGCCCACTTGCAGTCACATTTGAAAAGCAAAATCGATAAACCAAATCATGAATTCTGTGAGGCATTCCAATATGTTTATGTACCTCAACATGCGCTACGATTACCCTCGAACACCTGAATCTAACCCGACAAGCTCCTGGATACCCGAGCTACGGTCCCCTAAGTCCATGAAGTCAGTTAAATGTGTTTATTGTGTATTCAAATTGGTTGAATATGTTTCAGATTGATCTTTCCAAATCAGCCCTAAAGACTAAATTAAGTTTCAATTTCAGCCTTATGTTATAATGATTTGTACGCATGAAATGGTCCAAATCTCAAATCTTCCACTAATACAAATATTTTTGATCTCTATCTAGCTTTCCAAAAAGGTTTAGTTTGCAAAATCTCGATTTAAAACGAAAGAAATTTCATGATTCTACTAAACATAGCTTTAATTGGAACCTAATCTCATCAGCGGACTTAGAAAATCTACTCCTCTCGATCTATATTTTCAAAAAAGTGATTTTTAGTCACAGGGCATCAAACATACCCAAATACAACACACTAGAAGATCAGCACATTTGGATAAGTAGTTAGGGAGTTATGCCTTTAACAAGTTTACTTTCAAAACTTTTCTTTTGAGTTCCAGCACCTATTTGTAGAATAATTTTGGCATGAAAACAATTGAATTACAACATCTCTATTCAAGCAAAGTTGTTACCCTTTGAGTAAGCTTTCAAATGCCACCAGGTTTGGTTGATTTGGATCTAAAATGAGCAAGGTATGACCAAATTACATAGGCTAATTCATAATATAACATTCAGAATTCTAGTTTTGGTCTTGCAATTTTAAAAATTCATATCTTTATGATTTCAAATCCAAATAAAGAACTTCAATATAGTTGGATTATCAGCTTCAAATGAAGAATACAAATATATAAATCGATTGCAAATATTCAATCATCTACCATCTGGAATTAGCCAAAAATCATAAATGATTTGAATTTGACATAAATAGATATGTACCTAGTTGATGTACCACCTAGCTTGAGAAATTCTCACCAATCTTCCATGGATTCCTTCTCTCCATCAACCATCCTTCTTCTCCAGCAAGTTCTCTTGATTCATAAGTTGAAAATGAAATTGTTTTCTTTGCATGTGTTGATCTTATATATTAAGGTTATATTGATTCCTAGCCATTAATCTCCATGTATTTACGTATCTCGAAGCTCATATAATGATCCACACCTTGACATGTATCCCACCAATCCCCACTAATCCAATCAAAGTGACATGAATTTGCTACTCACATGGTTCCTAGATGTGTCAACACGTATCTCTAGGACAATCTCATGGTTTTAATTTAAATAACCAAACTATAGGCATTGATTTATTTGATTCAATTACATTAGCTTAGGCCCATTATAATATATATGGTGACTATTTTTATTCACCAAATTGAAAAATTTCATGATCCCACTAACCCTTGACTATCCGACACTCGATGCCCCACATCTCGACAAGCAATTCAAGGTACGTCATATCCTATTGTTTTAGTTGAAGTTTACTTGGCCTATGGTCACATTACCCATTTTAACTGATTAACTAGTCATCTTGACATGGATTAGTTGAGTTTCCTAGTGTACCCGTAGTTCATCTATCCTACATTTGCGTTGGCACACCTTTCGAGGCGAACAACTGTCACACAAATTCTTGATAGCAAGATACACACATGCGGTGCAATATAATAATAATTTTTTAAACACCACATATACGTAACCACCATCTATAAATAACATATTTTTCGGTTCTCGTGTCCGAGTCAACCAAGTTGTCCATGTAACGCTCAAATTAGGACTGTTAATCTATGAGATTAACGTTAATCCTAGTTTAATTAATTTTAGTCGTTATAGGGAGCCTAAGGGACTAGTATTGGATATCGAGTATGTATTTCTAGGCGTATGGGAACCGCGATTTTGCTTGATATTTTACGTATTGAGGTAAGTAAACCAGTAAGAAATTCAATATTAATTCTTTTCATTTCCTTGCTACATTTGATGGTATTATTGCTATTATTGGACTCTACTTCCTTACCGAGTGACCTAGGGTCTAAGTGGTCTGGTCTAGTTGTGTACACTCGCAGGTTGAGCAGCCGATTAGCTTTCGTGGCTCCTCTACAGGCCTAAATCCTTTGAGTGAGCATTCGTCGAGTGTGCATGGCTCTTCTCAAATATTCGAGTTCCATTGTAGTTGAGCATCCAGTTAAGTCTATGGCTCCCTTTGGAATGTTTTCTCGGGTTGCGACTCAAGCGAGCCGACAGTGTCGAATGGATTAGATGCGGTCGATGCGGCTTTAACACATCGCACCAATGTTATATACTTACATTAAGTGGCTTTGAGCCATGTGTAGAATGTCAGGACCACTTACTCCCTATCATTTGCTTCTTGGTCACTTGCTCCCTACCATTTATCATTGTAGTTCGTCTATCATGCATTTTATTAACTATTTCTCAACACTTTATTTTCCTTCCAGCATGATTTATGGACTCGTTTTATTGTTTGATCTAAATTATTGTTGAACTTCTTCTGAATTTACTCACTGGAATTATCTCCACCTTTTATGACAATTGCATGTCCTTTTAGTAGCAAAGGCAAGGAGCCTGTGATCGGTGACTTCCTCTGAGCTTCTATTAGAGTTAGCTCATCTTTGTTACTATAGTAGGTTTATTTTGATATTTTGGACTGTACATATGATATATACTTATGTTTTTGGTTACCTTAGGTTTCATTTTGGGTTGCAAGATGTTTGATACATGTATATGACACTTCTTCCCACTGTTCGTCATCATACATATACATGAGATCTACTTTTGCAGGATTTCCATACATAGGCATGTCCCGACTAGTGTTTTCTTATTTAAGTTGCTTTAAATATTTTTAAATCCCGTTGTGTAAATGTTGAGACTTGTTAAACTAAATAATAAACTTATTAAGCAACTAATGATTAAATAACTTGGATAAATGGTTGACTAAAGTTGCGTTGACTCTGCAGGAGTTGACCGGGGGTCCAAGTAGGTTTAGGCTGGGCGAGGCCCTGTTTGTGGGGACTGGGGTCGTCACACATGTTGAATAGTGAGAATAATTTGCAGTGAATAATATATATGGATCATTATTCATTAGAACTCTAAAAGTTATATCGTCCAAGCTTATACTCATTTGGATGCAAAGATTAGGAAATATTGGTTACGGTGGTTTGAACACCTTTAAAAACGACTTATAAATATTAATGTTAAAAAAACTGACTCAATAGAAATTAAGGCCTTGTTTGTATGTAGGTGAGATATCTCCCAACTTATAGGGGAGGGGGAGATAACATTGATTGTCCAACTCCCTGTGAGATATCTCCCAACTTACAAGGAGATGGGTGAGTTATCTCCTCCCCCAAATGAATATATCTCCTAAGAGTTCAATGGACAAAAATACCCCTTACAAATTATCTTTTTCCTAAGTTCCTCACAAACCATCTTTTTTATTTTAAGAATATGTTTGAAGGGCATTTATGTTAATTCTCACATTTTACTATTTGTAAGAATTTGCAACTTCCCTGCAAGTTTAAAGTTCAACCAAACATGAAATATGAACTTACACTGTAAGTTAACTCCATGAAGTTATCTCCACTCACACTGTAAGTTGGCAAAAACAAATCAAATGAGGCCTAAAAAAAGTATTCAATATGCTAGTGCTATACCGAAGCTAATTTAAGAGGATTGGTTTAACGTCCTCTCTTTTTTCTTCAAAACCCTAAAGTTCTTCTTCTTGATTCACTTTTGTAATTTTCGTTCTTTAACCACCGTCGATCCTCCTTTTCGATTAGCAACGGTTCCAATCAAATTCTTTTTGCATTTTATTCATACAATAACCAACAAATCTAATCAAATTTGTAAAGATTGGCCCATTCTTATTGTTGTGCATCTTCATCAATGGTGTTGCGTAGATTTGTCCGGCGCTGGATTGATCTTGTTTTTAGTTTTATTTTGTAGTTAGTTTTCTTCCCTAGTTTGAAGTTTTTATTTGTTTTCTTTTTGTTGGAAAGTTTAGGTTTTCTTCTCCTTGTTGAGAAGTTTTGCTATTAGTTTCGTGGTTCTAGTACTTTTGTGTATTGTCATGAGTTTCAACGTTGTAGAGAGCAGTCCCTTATTGTCAAAATGTTTCAATTTTACATTTACAACTAAATTAACGTCCGTTTGATTGTACAAATAGAATTAACAAATTAATGTACTTGATTCTATATCTGGTCTTGTAAATCATGAATAATTAATGAAATTTCTCTTCAAAAAAAAATCGAGCGTAATGAAAATGTTTGATCCATACATCCAACCCCAATCAATTAGTTGGGTTATCTTACAATATTACGAAAAAAAATGACATCACTGTTGTGAATTGAATTGGAACTTGCTAAGAACTATAGGAGACTAAGAACTTCTAATACTACAAACTACTACTACAAAGGAGAAGAGAAGAAATGAGATAGTTGGAATGAGAAGTTTTCATTCAACTTGGTGTATCTTTACAATGAGGTTGGCACCCTTTATATAGGTCATTTGGTGATGATGATAAATGTACTTTATACAATGTGTACAAGTAACACATACACCCCATGTCATACAACACATTACAAGTAATTTGACAATACATGGAAGAGTTGGTGTACATTGGAAATGGTTACAAGTAACATGATAATACATAGACAAGTGGAGATACTATTAAGTGAGAAATACAAGTTACATGACTACACAATTTGTTGGTGCACATATATGGTCATACATATTCCACACCACTCCCCCTGGGATGACACTTGCTTAAAGATTGTGCCTCATTAAAACTTCTACTAAGAAAAACACTATGGGAAAAAATATAGTAAAAGAAAAAGAGTACACTATTCTCATAAATATTAAGATGGGTATAATATTGTTAAGATTGCCTCATTAAAAACCATGCTGGGAAAATCCAATGGGATAAAATCATAGCTAAGCACTACAAGAAAAATGATATTTAGAAACGGAATTAGCAACGGAATTAAGTTCCGTTGCTAAGAAAAAGTGGTTAGAGATGGAATTGAGACGGAGTAATTCAGAGATGGAATAGAGAGAGATCAGAGACGGAAATAGAGACAGAAATAGAGACATAATTAAATTTCGTCTCTAAATAATGGCGCCAACATTCCCACCAAAACTTTCATTTTTTTACAACCGTCCATTACTCTCGAAATTCGTGCGTGCTTCGATCTAGATACCCACCAACCACAAAACTCTCTCTCTCTCCCTAAAATCTCTCTCCGATCTCTTACTCACAACAAACCTCTCTCCCTTAATGAAGTTCTCTCTCACCGTCTCTCTTTCTCAACGAAGCTCTCTCTCACCGTCACCGCTCTCTCCTCTCTCTCACCACTACTCTCTCCTCTCTTTCTCACCGTCACTACTCTCTCTCTCTTTCTCACCGTCGCCGCTCTCTCTCTCTCTCTCTCTCTCTCGTCGCTCTCTCTCTTCTCTCTCTCGCAGCTCTCTGCTCTCACTCTCTCACCCTCTCTCTCACCGCCTCTCTCTCTCTCTCTCTCTCTCTCTCTCTCTCTCACACACCGCTCTCTCACCGAAATCTCACCATTCTCTCTCACCGGATCTCGCTCACCGTCAACTCTCTCTCTCTCACCGAAATCTCTCTCACAAACCCTAAATATTTGCCGTCGCTGCGATTGAGGCTGCGACCAGGCCGTCGGGTCTGCTGTCGTCGTCTGCCGGAGAAATTAGGGTTTGTACGAAATTGATGGTGGTCTCTCGATGTGTTCCAGAGAAGGAGAAATCTTTGGAGAAGGTGAGTTGGGGTTCAATTTCGTTAATTTGCTATGTAATTGGGTTTAGGGTTCAATGTTATTCATCGGTGACGTGTGTTCTCTCAACGTGTTTTCGATTTCGATGTTCGATTTGATTAGGTTTCAATGTTGATTGATTCATGTTTTACATTTTAGGTGTTTCGATGTGTGTTCTGCTTAATTTGATCCATGATTTTTTAAAGAAATTTGGGCCTAATCCGCGCTTTCCCATCATGTTCTTGATCGTTTGATTGATTTTGGAAAGTGGGGTCTTAGGGTTTTGATTTCTGAGACTGAATTGGGGTTTAAGATCTTGAGCACTAGCAGTTTGTTGAAATGCTCGCAGGACATCTTCTAGAATGCCACTCAGCTGCTTTGCTTCAATTCTTAAGTTCTCAACCTTCATATTCATCAGTTGGATTGCAAGTTTGTTTTCCTTTGTTGAGTATTTTTCTAGAAAAAACTTTGATCGGCAATTATATATTAAAAAAATAGATGCCTGTTTAAAAATAACTTCATATTTTCTACAACACTGATATTGTCTCGCATCGACATCATTCGTCAAACCTCCTATGTTTCTTCAATAATGTTTTCTTTATTTCTTAAGGTTTCTATCAATACTACTTTCTTATACTTTCAGTTAATTGTTGTTATTACTCCTCTCCTTGTACATGCAGTATATGTATGGAAGGAAGAGCTATCTAGCATGAAAAAAACTTAGGAGATAGTGAAAGTCAATTGTTAGTTACAAGGGTTACACTACATGACCTTGTAACTAAAACTATAGTAGCTAGTGACAAAAAGCAGGAAAATAGCATGTCTGGTAGCTCATCACATGTTTGATACGTTCGAGCTAGTGTTATATTACAATGTCTTTGGGTTCTAGATGCAATGCTTCATTGATTGTCGATAACACTTGTTCTTTGAAACAATGTAAGTTTCATAGTAAATATTGTCTTTTTTATAGAATCATGATTGCTTTTGATTTAAGTTACACTGTATAACTGTTGCTTGGGCCTCTCATTTAATTCTCCGTTGATTATTTATTTGGATAACCACAATTAGCAATATGTCATTGCTATCAATATCAATCTTATTGGAGTTTTTTTTTTTTTTTTAGAACGCCAATTTGAAATTTTTTAGTTATACTTATACATTGCAAACTTTTGAGTTGTTTTGGACCATACCATATCCAAAGATGACATGCAAATGCCATAATTAGAAAACTAAAGGAGAAATGAAAGAAATTGGAAGGTAATTTGTTCAGGACTGAGGCTTAGACCTAAATAAAAACATTGGGTCCATGTAGCCGACCTCAACTAAGGGTTTGTTGTGGTTGTTGTTATTGCAAACGTTAACCCCCTGCTCGCTTTACCTCCAAGCTAACTCCTTTAGAGTGATTTGTTTTTGGCATTCTTTGGCAGTGTGGTACTGAAACTATTGATATTACACTGCACTAGATATGCAAATCATGATTTAATGGAAATGGATCCTTTCCTTCAGTAGTTACATTCTAGTGCATACATGCATGTCCCCAAAGCTTCAGTTACAAGCAAATATCCTTTCAAGTACACTTACATTAATAAATGAACAAATGTTCATGTTGTTATCAAATCTTAGTTAGAGTTGGATGAAGCTCTGGCCATGCACTTGCAGGATTTGGATAACCAATTGGAGAATGATTCTCTCGACGACGATATCAGAAGAGAAGCTGGTAGATTTTTGTAAAGCTATTTTTTTGGTGTTGTGATTTGGGCGGTTTTTTAATTATTTCTTTGGAGTTATAAGTGTCATTAGTAACTAGCAAGTTTTCCTTGCTGATTTACATTTACAAAGGGTTCAGTTTGATATGCACGTTACCTTTTATGATCAGGAATGCTTTCTGCATTTGCATGAGGTTTGAGTAATCTGATGAATAGAATGCTTTTATATGATAAATATGATGTGGGTGACAGGTTTTATCCGAAGTTAAACCCGATGAGAAGAAGCAGTTTGTTAGTGAGCTTCGAAAGAAAAAGAACGTTGTAGCAATGGTTGGTGATGGTATCAATGATGTTGTCCTTGACATCAACAGATCTTTGGAGTAGCCATGGGTGGAGGTGTTGGAGCAGCTAGTGAGGTTTCTTCTGTTGTGCTTATGGGCAATAGGCTTTCGCATGTATATTACGTGTGCAATATAATTTCTTCTACATCAACTTTTCTTTTAGGAAATGTTGCCTCCTCTCTTAATATTAAGCTTATCATGTTCTGGCCTCGTTTTATGTTTACTGTTTTTCGCTGTTGTTGTTTTGAATCAATCTTTGGCCGCCTATATAATTCTTAGTTTTCACTTTGTTGAATCTAAAATAAAGAAATACCTATATGGCATTGCAAATATACAAACCAATGCAAAGAGTGAAAGCACATGGTTTAGAGCCACAGTGTTCTTATTTTGCTCATGTACTTCCAAGTTATAATTCAGTATCAAAGACAGCAATGTGAGGAAAGTACTTCATTCTTTTTCTCGAAAATGATGAAATATACGTTGGAGCATGAATCTGATCACTTGAATGTAGTTGTTGGATGCTTTGGAGCTGAGCAGATTGACAATGAAGACTGTAAAGCAAAATCTTTGGTGAGCATTTGCATATAACATTGTAAGTCAATTCTATTTGAGAAAATTTCGTGATAACTTTTGCTTATCAAAATGAGTTGGGGTTGGCTATATGGATGCAAGGTGTCTATTTCGCTCAATTTAATGTGGTTGATGATGTGATTTAATAATCTTAATAATTTGTTATAATTAATTTCCATGTTATCTTTTCAATTTATAGTGCATTCGCTTTTTGAATCAAGCATTCGTTCATGTTTGGATTTGTCCAAACCATCTCTACAAACATAGGAACATATTTTTTTATTTGGATTCGTCTCTCACGTACCCCTTGTAAACACAACAGAAAATCAAAAAGACTCTCAAAAAGGGGTAGCAAGAAAGCAATAGAAGATTCCTTTAACAAATTGACAGCTGAACATTTGTCTTCCTCGCGTAGGATATTCTGCCAAAGACAGGAAAGAGAACAAAAGCTCTTGTAGATAAAGAAGCCAAAAATGAAGTTGAATACGACATCAAGAAAGACCTCGACGCTTTTTCAAGAGAGGAGCAAATGGAAGTTGTTTATAGGTGGCTTTTTTCCTCATAGCTTTGAAAGTGCTTCCATAATATATATGAATAACTCAGTTGGTCATTTGTATTTCACATTTTGAATTATCTTAAGTTATCAGTGGAAACCAGTGAAATTTTATGAATCAAGATGTTTTGCCGTAACTATTTAGAGGCTGATGAACTTGTTTCTCAATTGTCTTCCATGCTTAAATCTTCCTTTTTAACCCTAAAATTGTTGGTGCTTTTTTAATTTCCTTATGTTGACTTATTTGTTGTTTGATGCGCTTCGCCCTTGTAGCTAGTTGGTTTATTATCCGATCCGAATGATGCTCTTGATCAACTTGAAGGAAAAGTAAACCCTCTCCTGAATAAGGTACTTCTCTCTGTCATCTTGTGTGGAAAACTACCTGTTGGGCTCTTACTTTGACAGCGGATTAGGATATGAGCTCTTATTCATTAGTCCATGAAAGTTCAGTTATTGCTTAACTGGGAGTAAAGTATTGTAAATTCTATTTACAGGACAAACTTCTAACTTCCCTTGGATCTGTTGGGACTATTGTATTATTAGTCACCATTCTTACTCAATTACGAACGAATATCCTGCAAATTCTAATTGGATGTTTATGCCATGTCTTAGTTTTTCTTTCTTGGAAATACGTAATATTTTTTTTGTGATATTATGCCATTTTTTCTTGTTCAGACTTGTATGCATGGCCACCTCTTCTGCATTTTCCAATACTTGAACTTGCTTTATGTGGTTGTATGGTGAACCGCAAGTTTCCCATTCGCAATAGTGTTTACTTTTGAAAGTTTAATTGTTGATCACTCGCTTACAACTGCCCTTTTGAATCTTATGTCTTTGTCAGTTTTTCATAAGTTGTTTATATCATTGTATGATCTAATTTGTGTTGATTTCATGCTCTTGTTCATGCATTTAATTTTATACTAGTTTATTGTTCATGCATTTTCAAACAACCATACGATTCTTGAGTTGGTTCTCTAAATATGAGCTGATGTACATGATTCTTGTATGTTTGCTGATACATATATAATTATTGCAAAGCAAGAATAAGTACTAATTCTCCATAGTGAACTGATGTGTTAGTCTTACATGTTTATTGATTATTAATATTGCTCATAGTCAGGACGCCATTGTTGGTTTAAGATGGTTGGAAACTTTTGTTATGTTTGATGGTTTTTTTTTTCTTAATTTCAGGCTATTGGACATTGAATAAACAATTCATTACTTTTATTGGTATGCATTTGGTCTCTAAACTTTTATTGGTATTTTGTTAGGTTTCATGGCGGGCAGTGATCACCCCTACTTCGAGGGCGCACATTACCTCATTGTAAAGCTGCACCCGACTTGATATATGGTTGTGTTCCCCCTCTTTTGCTATCCCTTTTGAGTTAACTGAGTAGCTATGTACATGATCTATTTACTTATCTATGATGTTGAATTTCATGTAAATGTGCTGTCCTGGCACTGTTGCTATAGATTGTATAAGGCATTTTTGTGCATATTTAGAGGATTAAAAGTTTTTTTTGTAGTTGTTGAACAATAAGATTGGTGGTTTTTGTACATACTTAGAAATTTGGAACATTTATTAAACTTGACTAGCTTTCGTGGATATATAAATCTTTTTCAATGTCGAATTGTACATTTTTTTCTCTCATTTGAATATTTGTTGTTGATATATATTGTCAATGTATGTATGTCAAATTTTGCTTTTTTGGGGGATGTTAGCACCCGCAAAGAGTTGTTGGAGGGATTGCAGGCGATGGAGTAGGTCCTATGGTTGTATTTTCAGGTTTAGAGGTTATAGAAAACCAATTGGATTAAGCTTAGGTTTGAAAACTAAACAAAGCGGAATTGAGACGGATTAACAACGAAATTCAGAGATTCCGTTGCTATTCCATCTCTGATTTTCGAGGAATAGATGCATGAATCAGCAACGGATCAAAGACAGAATATAATAATTTTGTCTCTGATCCGTTGCTAATCAGAGACGGATCAGAGACGGAATCCAATAATTATGTCTCTGATCCGTTGCTAATCAGAGACGAATCAGAGACGGAATCCAATAATTCCGTCTCTGATCCGTTGCTAATCAGAGACGGATCAGAGGCGGAATACAATTACAATTGTACCCTTTAGAAGAATTTCCATTTTTGTTTCGTCTCTGTTCCGTTTCTAAATTCCTTCTCTAATCAGCAACGAAAACACATTTCCGTTTCTGACTAAATCAGCGACGACGATTTTAGATACGGAATAGATTCCGTCTCTGTTCCGTTGCAGAATTGAATTAGAGACGGAATTAATGCAAATCAGAGACGAAAAATTCCGTTTCTGATCTGCTATTTTTTTGTAGTGAAGGGAAAAAAAGTGCAATACACTAATCAATAACTCCCCCTCATGTGAACATGGGTGAAACTTGTTCAGTTTATTTACTTGCAATGTCTTTAAGTTTACGCAAGCCAATACCATATCTAAGCCTTTTAAATGTCGTAGTTGGTAAGGCTTTTATGAATAAATCAGCAAGATTATCACTCGATCGGATTTGTTGACATCAATTTCACCATTCTTCTGAAGCTCATGCGCATAAAATAATTTTGGTGAAATATGTTTTGTTCTGTCCCCTTTTATGAATCATTCACTTAATTGTGTAATACATGCTGCATTATTTTCATATAGTATGGTTGGAGAATATTTTATTGAAGGCAATCTACATGATTCTTGAATATGTTCAATCATGTTTCTCAACCATACACATTCACGACTTGCTTCATGAATTGCAAGTACTTTAAAATGATTGGAAGAAGTAGCAACCATAGTTTGCTTTACTGACTTCCATAATACAGCAGTATTACCATATGTGAATACATATCCCGTTTGAGAACGGGCATTGTGGAGATCAGATAAAAATCCAGCATCAGCATAACCTTGAAGATTCAATTTTACCCCTCTTGAGTAAAATAAACCCATGTCACTTATTCCTCGAAGATATCGAAAAATATGTTTAACATCATTCCAATGTCTTCGAGTTGGTGAAGAGCTGTATCTTGCAAGTAGTCTGACTGTAAAAGCAATGTCAGGTCTTGTACAATTTGCGAGATACATAAGTGCACCAATTGCACTTAAATATGGTACATCCGGACCAATTAGCTCTTCATTACTTTTATGGGGTCGAAATGGATCTTTATCCACTTCAAGTGATCTGACAACCATTGGAGAGCTCAATGGATGTGCCTTGTCCATATAAAATCTTTTTAATATTTTTCAATATAATTTGATTGATAAACAAGTACTCCGCTTGAAAAATATTCAATTTGCAAACCAAGACAAAGTCTTGTTTTTCCAAGTTCTTTCATCTCGAATTCCTTTTTCAACTATTCAGATGTTCTAACGATATCGTCGTAGTTTCCCACTATATTTAAATCATCAACATATAAAGCAATAATCACAAATCATGTTGATGATCTTTTAATGAAGACACATGGGCAAAGCGGATTATTTACATATCCTTCTTTCAGTAAATAATCACTAAGACATTTGTACCACATTCGTTCGAATCGTTTCAATCCGTACGAAGACCATTGTAATTTTATAGAATGCATGTTATGAGGTTTTGATTTTATTTCTTCAGATATTACAAATCCTTCAGGGATTTTCATATATATCTCACTGTCTAGGGATCTGTACAGATATGCTATAATGACATCCATTAAATGCATATCAAGCCCTTCAGAAATTGCAAGGCTTATCAAGAATCGAAATGTGATTGCATCTATAACAGGAGAATATGTTTCCTCATAAGCAATGTCAGGTCTTTATGAGAAACCTTGAACTACAAGTCTTGCTTTGTACCTTGTAACTTCATTTTTTCGTTTCTCTTTTGTACAAATACCCATTTATATCCAACAGGTTTTTACATCATCTGGCATTTGGACAATCGATCAAAAAACCTCTCGTTTCCTTAATGAGTTTAGCCCTGATTGGATAGCATATTGCCATTTTTGCCAATCAGGTCTTTTTCGACATTCGTCCACTGATCGTGGTTCTGGATCATCATCATTTTCACGTATTTCAAAGGACACATTGAAAGCAAATATATCATCATGAACAATTTTATTTCGATCCCAAATCTTACCAGAGTTTAAATAATTTATTGAGATCTCATTATTTTCATCTTTTTCCTCTTTTGCTAGAGGCAATTGTTCCTCGTCAGAATCAACTTTTTCTGACAAATCCTTATCAAAGGATTCTTGTGCTTTCTCAGGAATATTTTGATTTGTATTTATTTTTACTCCCGTTTTCCTCTTTCGAGGAATTGTATCATTTGAACCAACTGGTCTTCCACGCTTTAAGCGTTTCATTGGTTCTTGTGCATTTTGTTGCACAGAGACATCAATTCTTGCGGGAGCATTTATAGCTGGAATATGTGATTTTGTCACTTGTTTTGCATCATTAAATGCATCAGGTAATTGATTTGCGATTTGTTGCAAATGAATGATATTTTGAACTTCAAGTTCACACTGATTTGTGCGTGGATCATAATGTGATAACGTCGATGCATTCCAAGCAATTTCGCACCATTCCTTTTGAGTTGGTTTCTTATATCCCCCTAATGGTGAAAAAATTGCTTCATTAAAGTGATAATCAACAAAACGTGTAGTAAATAAATCCTCTGTTTAGGGCTCAATGTATCTTATAATGGACGATGAGTTAAATCAAACATAAATCCCAAGTTTTCGTTGTGGACCCATCTTAGTTCTATTGGGAGGTGGTACGGGAACATACACTGCATAACCAAAAATTCTCAAGTGTAAAATATTTGGTTGTTGACCTAAAATGAGTTGCATGGGGGAATGTTCATGATATGCAGTAGGCCTATAACGAATGATAGATGCTGCATGAAGGACTGCATGTCCCCAAACTGAAGTCGATAACTTTGTTCTCTCGATTAAAGGTTTGGCAATTAATTAAATGTGTTTGATCTGAGATTCTGCCAAACAATTCTGGGTATGCACATATGGAACAAAATGTTCAATAGTAATTCCTATAGACATGCAATAATTTTTAAATGCTTGATATTGAAATTCTCGGGCATTATCAAGACGAATGGTCTTGATTGGGTTGTCAGGGAATTGTGTTTTTAACTTAATGATTTGTGCTAAAAGTCTAACAAATGCAACATTGCGGGTCGAAAGCAAACAAACATGTGACCACCTAGTTGATGCATCTATCAAAACCATGAAATATCTAAATGGTCCACAGTGATGATGAATAGGTCCACATATGTCTCCCTGAATGCGTTCTAAGAAAACTGGGGATTCCACAACAATTTTTGTAACGGCCCAGCCCGGCGACAGGTACCCGCAGGCCCCGAAACCTCCGGTACAGGCCCCCACAGGCAGTGCACATCTTTATGTTGTGCACCATCTGCGTCCCCCCCCTCACGTGTAGCACGTGACTTGCACGTGAGGCACGCTCTTTCGCCCCCCCCCCCCCGAGTCTCGAACTCGCACTGGAGGCTTAAGTAGCGGATTCTTTGAGAGACTGGTACCATTGAGCCAACGTGCAAGTCACGTGCTACACGTGAGGGGGGGACGCAGATGGTGCACATCATAAAGATGTGCACCGCTCATGGGGGGCCTCAGCACGAGGTTTCGGGGCTCGCGGCACTGTCGCGGCCGGGCCGTTACAATTTTACTTGGGGATGGTTTAACTATTAATTTACCTTGAGAATAACTAACACAATTATAATCACCAGCTGAAAATATTTTGCGACTCCTTAAAGGATGTCCATGCGAATTTGTAAATTATTCTTCGCATCATTGATGATCCTGAATGACCAAGTCGGTCATGCCATAAAATGAATGTCTTTGGATCATTAATTTTCTTATTTAAGACGACATTTGTTTCGACATGCCTTATTTGAGTAAAATATAATCCAGAGGATAAAGCTGAAAGTTTTTCTAACACTTCTTTTTTCCCATTTGAGACCAATGTGACATAAAGAAATTCTCTATTATTTTCGTTCATGGTTTCAATGTGATATCCATTTTGTTGAATATCTTTAAAGCTGAGTAAATTTCTTTTGGATTTTTCAGAGTATAAGGCATTGTCAACATGAATTATTGTTCCCCCAGGCAACATAATATTTGCTCTTCCAGAGCCATTAATCAAATTAGAGATGCCAGATATTGTTTGAACATTAGCCTCAACTAAGTTCAAATTAGAGAAATATTCTCTGTTTTTAAGGATTGTGTGCATTGTAGCACAATCAACAAGACATATATCGCTCTTATTTGATTCATGATTTGAACACATGATTTGTTGACCCATCTATGCAAATTTGAAAAAGAGTCATATTTCATTTATAGTAAGGAACTAGTACATATAACTAAGAAGCATAACAAAAATTAGTACATAGAATTATTTAAAATTGTTACATATGATCATTAAAAATATCGAGATTAGTGTTTTGATCATCATGAAAATTCAGGACATCCATATAATTGATGTCCGACGAGCCATCTCCGATAGTGAAGTTCATCTCAATTGTTTTCTCTTTCTCTTTTAAGGAGGCTTGATAAAGATCAATATAGAATTTCTTTCTTTGCTTGATTCTTTCCCATTTTCACTTTTTTCTTTCCTTGACTCTTTTTATGGTCATTATAGGATTATGCATTTGCCTTATTAATTGAGGCGGAACCAGTCGGACGGGAGTTGTGGTTCTTCAATAGAAGCTCATTATTTTGTTCAACTACCATGAGACAAGAAATTAATTTTGAGTACTTTTTAAATTGACGCGCTCGATATTGTTGTTGCAACAACAGATTCGAGGTATGAAAAGTACTGAATGTTTTTTCCATCATTGCCTCATCAGATATATTTTCTCCATAGAGCCTCAAACGAGAGGTAATATTAAACATGGTGAAGTTATACTCACTGATTGTTTTGAAATCTTGCAGCCTAAGATTCAGCCAGTCGTTTTGAGCTTTTGGAAATATCACCGTATTTTGGTGATCATATCGCTCTTTCAAGCTTAACCACAAGGTGAGAGAATCTTTTATAGTGAGATACTTACTTTTCAAGCCTTCATGGAGATGATAGCGAAGTAATATCAGTGCTTTCGCACGGTCATGCATTGATGTTTCATTTCCTTCTATAATAGTTTCTCCTAAGTCTTTAGTTTGGAGATGTATCTCGACATCAAGTTGCCATGACAAATAATTATTTTCAGTGATATCAAGAGCAACAAATTCAAGTTTTTGAAGGTTTGTCATAGTTTGAAAATATGTCAAGAAATTGAGTAAATAGTTTTTCTTTTTTATGTAAAATAAATAATATACGATTAAATATATGTTCACAACTTGATTATTAATATGCAAAATGTACTACTTGTATGAGTTGGTGGAACAACCTCCAGGTTGGGTGGTGAGACGAAGTCTACTTTAAAATCATGGCTCCTCGAACGAGATAACCCGTCTCCCTTTCAATGTTTACTTTTACCGGGGACAAGGCTTACCCACTATCAATCCAAACTCATAACACTATTTGCAATATAAAAAATCAAGAATAGAGCATAATTAATCGTTTGTAGTATAGCGAGAAAACCAGTTATGGCACATATTGACTTTTGATTTCTGATATAGAAGATCGTACAAGACGCAACAACAGAGCATACTTTCGCAAACGATGACGTTATAATGCATAGTATATGAATAAAGTATGCATATAGAAGTGATGCATGTAATAAAAGGAAGCAACCATGATAATATAGAAATAAATTGAACTTATTTAAATAACAAAAGTTATACCTTTCTAGCTTTGTCTTCTTAACAAGCCTTCTTGAACTTCAATATCTCCTTAATGCTAGAGCAAGTTCGTGCTTATAACGTGTTGTGAATTAAATTGGAACTTGCTAAGAATTAGAGAAGGAAATTGAAGACTAAAACTTCTACTACTATAAACTACTACTACAAAAGAGAATAGAAGAAATGAGATAGTTGGAATGAGAAGTTTTATTGTGATGCGCTGCCCAAGCATCATCAAAGTATATGTAAAGAGCACTGACAACTATATAGCAAAGGCGTTACGTGTGTAACTAAACCAAGTCACTCAAAATCAATAAGAGCTCAGACTTCATTTTTGAATTGTAAAATAGTGGCGGTTACGATAACCAGAAAGTGACATCAAGCTTCCTAGAACCGTCAGATTACGTCTTCATCTTGGATTCTCTCAGATTCTTATCCACTAAGAAAACAAACAAAACCCCCAAAACCACACCAAAAAAAAACCCTAATCCTAGATTTCGTCCTCTCTTCAATCTCCATCAAAGCTCAAATCTTGCTCTGCAAAACCGAAATCAATCATTAATGGCGTCCTACAACAGCTACACTCCCCACACTTCCCACAATTACCAACCCTCAGCGCCCGCCATGCCTGAAAACTACGCTCCAGATCCACCAACTTCTTCGAATTCTTCGTCGCACGAGCTCTACGGGAGCCATGGTTACTCTCAATCGACTAATCAAGGTGTGCAATCGAACTATGGTTACAGTTCTTCGTATGGGTATCCACCCGTTGGTGGGCAAAGTGGGGGTTTTCCGCCCGGGACGCATCCCGAGATTGTTCGGAGTTTCCAGATGGTTGATAAGGACCGGAGTGGGTTTATCGAGGAGAGGGAGCTTCAGGAGGCGCTGTCGATGAAGTATCAGAAGTTTAGTCTCAGGACTGTGAGACTGATCATGTTTTTGTTCAAGAAGGGCGATTCGCTCAAGATTGGTGAGTCTGTTGAGTTTTGTTTGGATTTGAAGCTGTGGTGTTGTGTATGTTGTTGATTTGGCTGAATCAAGGAAAGTATAATGCATATGATGGACTAAAAATGGAAACTTATATGAGGGAGTAATTAAGATTGGTAATGGTCATGCCCGTCTCGAGCCTAGAGTAGGCGGGGCTAATGGGCTTTGGATATCGGGTGGTTTAGATTTAAAAAAAAAAAAGGTTATTTGCTTCATGTAAAGTCTATAAATTTTGGTATCCAAGAGAAGGTGGAATTTATTTTTGGAAAGTGATTATACTTTTGGCCAATTTTCATAAAAAAAAAAACATACTTATAGTCAATTGCACTAAATCGAGCACAATGGAAGAGCTCGATGCATGTAGCCGACCTCAACTAATTTGAGATTATGTCGATTAACATATTTTTGATACATACATTCATGCACAGATCTCAATTTATGTTGAAAAGATCCCAATTGTTGTTTAATAAATGTATGTATTAAAAGTGCTACTTAATCTTTTTCCTTTATTTTACTTGGTTGAGAATTTTTATGAAGTGAATCAGTGATGGAACTGATCATACAACCCGTGTAAGCAAAATCTAAAGTTGCTTCTGATTTTTTAAGCAACTGGCGAGTGCATTTATGATCAAATCATGAGAAGTAGGGAGGTAATTGAAAAGAGAGTGGAAGGAATTGAATGAATGAAGGATTGTATTGAATCTACATAGGATAGGTTGAAATAACGAAGTTGGTCTGAGGGTTTTGGGACCAATCATTTTGAGATGGATGAACTCCAAGCTCTATAGAGATGGTCTTGTGGCATCTATTCTCCAGGGTTAATATGGATGTAATTGCAGTCAAGGGGGGCCCTTGAAACTTTTAGCCGATATATATTTATGTATTAATGCTATGATATTATAAGTATATATCAGTTATAACAACATACAACGACAACAATGCGTTGATCCCACTCTTCCACTATCCACTTGATCAACAAAGACTAGTGATAGAACTTGGACCTGCCAAAATGTTATAAGAAATATATCATCACGAAGCAGTATGTATTTCTTTGTGTCAGATAAACAAATTCTATTTCATAAACATTTCATGATTTTGCACATTCCTCAATAATCAGGCAATCCTGGTTAGCTGGTACAAACATAAAGTATTACTCTCTTTGTCTTTCTACCTTCCATTTTGAGTTTTTGTGGAGTGTTGTATGTATACCTAGTTTAAAGAATTCTCATATCTTGTTTCAGGTCCCAATGAGTTTACTGCTTTGTGGAATTGTCTCGGAGAATGGCGTGTGAGTAAACTACTTTGTTTACTTTTTATGTCTTTCTTTGTTTTCAGTCTATGAGTGAGGCGCATGATAAACATTTAAAAGGCGTCATTGTTGACTTTGTGGTTAGATTGAGGACGTTGTGTGTCAGCTTCATTTTTTTTTTTTCCATAAATCTGCTGGCCAAATGAGTTTTTCTTTTGTCATGTAATTGGTTATATCCATGAAGAATTATGTGGACAATGTGAACTATGAAAAATGCTATGTTGAGATGCTGGGTCAAACTTCAAAAGTAAATGGGATGAACTGTAGTGTGCGGTCAAATGGTCGAGAGTTTGACCGTAAACTTCCCATTGTGGTGAGTACTTAATTTTAGTTCCTGACTGCAAAATCACTTTTATGGTTCTTATGTAATATATCAAGTTATTGGATGCCAAATTGCATAATTTTGGTCATCAAGTTGGTTTTTGAATCGTTGTAAGAAGGTTGAATGCTGATGCGATGATTACTCTGCAGGCAATCTTTGAGAGATTTGATAAGGACCGTAGTGGGAAAATCGATTTAACGGAGCTCAGGGATGCTCTCTACAGTCTTGGATATGCAGTTCCTCCTTCAGTGCTTCAGGTGTTGATGTCCAAGTATGGTAATGGAAGTGGAAGGAGGGTTGAGCTAAATTTTGACAGCTTTGTCGAGTAAGACTTACACTTTTGAGGTAAATTTGTCAATTCTCAATCCATTGTGTTCATTGCCTGATGCAGCGTTTGAATGAATTTGCAGGTGTGGGATGATTGTCAAGGTGAGTAGCACTTTTTTTTTTTACATTTCAATGAATTAATTAAGCAAGGGTGGTTTGTGTCTTGAACGATTTCCCTATTTACATTTCCTTAGCTGTGAGAATATGTAATGTTCGTGATAGGCCTTTGTTTGCACTAACTCTCCCATTCTGTCTTCCAATATCTTTTCCAATGTAAATCGCGTAGTATACATAGGGCGATTATGTATACGTTTATGCGTTTATACATCCTAAAACAGTAAAATGCCAGAGAGCAACTATCCAAATGAACATGTCGAGTGCCCAAATACTTGGTTTATGTCGCTTATCCTCGTCGTGTTTTTTTTCTCTTTACCGCAGGGTTTGACTGAAAAGTTTAAGGAGAAAGACAAACGCTACACTGGTTCGGCCACACTCACCTATGATGAATTCTTGAGAATGATAATTCCGTTCCTGATACCATAAACTAGTGCATTGTCAATAGTTTTCCACTGTACATCACTGGCTTGGTTTGTTCTCCCTCTTAAATTCTTTGAAAATTTCGTTCCCAAATATTTACTATTTCTTATCCATTGTATATTATTGTGGTTTGTTTTCCCCATATGTTCATTGTTTTGGGGACTTGTGATTTCCTCTCTCTATCGATGGGGGCCGTCTTTGTGTAAACCAGTATGAAATGCGTTCTGTTGCTATGAATGGTAGTTTCGTAGCGGCCTGCATTGGTGAATATCTATCCGTGCTGTTTCTAATGCCATAATTATTCCGTCTATGGATGATCGATCGCGGTTATGGTACAAGTAGCTGAATCTTGTGATTGTAAGTTGAGTCGAGTGCAGAGAGGCTCAATTAGGGATGCAAATGGGTAGGGTAGGGTAGGGTAGGGTAGGGTAGGGTAGGGTAGTAGGGTAGGGTAGGGTAGGGTAGGGTAGGGTAGGGTAGGGTAGAGGACGAGGATGGAGGTGGGGTGGAAATTTTTTTCTCCATTCCATTTCCCATAAGATCTCTGTGGGGATTTTTCAAAAATGAATTTTTACAAATAAGGTGTCAAATATGCATACATAGGGATAGCAAAAAAAAAAAAAAAAAAAAAAAAAAGGTTCCGGACAGGTATATGGGACACTAATAACGACTAAAAATTGTGTCCAGGGGCTCGTATTTGTTTTTGAAACACAATTTTTTTTAGTTCGGACCTATACGTCTTTAAAACAAATAAGATTCATTTTTTGTGCCGACTCATTTTTAATATAATAAAATAATTTTTAAAATGCATGATTTTTATGTTGATATGCATTCCATCACTATAAAAAAACATGTTGTATATTCGAAATTTAAGTTTTATAAGTTTACATATAAAAATAACATCATTGGTGAAATTATAATGCAAACATCATGAAAGTTTCAAAATAATCATACAAATAAACAAAATATTATTTAAATTATTAGCTAAACGAGTACTTTTTTTTAAACGAAAACGTGTCCGGACCTAGAACTGTTTTTTAAATCAGACAAAAAAGCATATTCGAACCTGTATTTATTTTGAAAAAATTATGCCCCTGACACTTTTTTCGCCTCCTATACATGTATAACAACACAATTGTTGAAATTCCAACAAAAAAAAAAAAAACATATCATGCAATAAAAATTTTAACTACTAAGTGCTAACATTTATAATTAAGTTTCTACAAAATCATTGGCACATGCACAATGAAAAGTTCGAATTCAAGATATTCCTTAAAGTCACTTTCTTTAAACCACAAAGTCATCAACTTTTTTCAATACTTTGATCCTAAAATTTTAAAATATATCGCAAACAATTCGAAACGAAAATATATAGTTATTAATTAACCAAATAAATTAAAATTATAAATCTCATTAAGATGTTTTTTGTTATATGTATGAATGTTTCGGAGCGAAAACTATGTAATATTATATATAAATATCATTTGGTATATATATAAACAATAAATATATTTGGTGTATAAATTAATATATGGGGATCCCATTGATAGATGGGTATCCTAGGGGATTACTCGTGGAGATCCCTATGGAGATTCTAGTGGGGATTACTTGTTGGGATCCATGTAGATATTTTATTACTCATATCTATACTCATACTCATACCTGTGTGAGTATGAGATTTTGTACCTATCCCTACCCATCCCCATTTAAAATCTTCATATCCATACCTATTAAAGTAAATCTCATCACTTGTGAGTATTTTCTTACGCATTTGCATCCCTAGACTCACTCCATCACTTGGTTGGTTTTGTTAATTTGTTGGCAGCTAAACCTTAGAGGCATCCAACTATGGGAAGGTCAAACTAGCTCTACAGATTCACCAAAAGTTATCTATCTAATTTTATACCTTCGAATTTCTGCAGTTTTGTTTAATTAATTTTTTCTTTAATTGGGCTTTGTGGTATGGACTGTAAACAGGTGCTACTCCCTAGAGTGGGTAAACAATGCTAACCATTTTCCAAAACACAGATCTAGCAAGAAGGAACCAAATCATGATAAGAAAGATAATAAATAAGGAGAATGCTAGCGTAACCTTGGTTGAGTGATTAAATGTTGGCACTTACAAATGCTTTCGTTCGTAAGGGCTTTGGAGACATTAAATCTGAAACCAGGCTTGCTCTTCGGCAGATCATGGTTTGTGAGAGGACCTCTCTTCATTGCTCATCCAGGCGTTAAAGCCATTAGGGGAGAATTATGGCAAGAATAAAGATTAGTGGTCACTTTTTATAGAGTAGTGGTGGCTAAAAGTCTCCGTTAAGTTGATAGAAGAAGAAAAAAAAAGATACGGGAAACTGTACAGGAAAAACAAATGTTTGAAATTTCAACGTGTCCAAAGTCAAATGTACTTATGGGCTATCCAGCTTTTGCAAAGGCTATGTCACTCTTTGATTTGTGGTGTCGAGGATTAGCGTGACCACTCCCCATGAAGCACACCTTAATTACCCCAATAAACAGTTGAATGGAGTGATAAAGAACTCGATTCCCGTTAATCAATATTTCAATTTTGGGTCTATTACACTATAAAAAATGGTCTACAATAGCGACGGGGCTATCGCTGACCCTTTGACTAGAATAGCGACAGGGTTAGCGACGGCCCCCTCTCGCTATTTTTGGGCGGGAAAACTCCCGCCCAAGCCCAGTTCTGCTCGGCCACATGGCGAGAGTGTCGCCACGTGGCCGCGCTTAAGAGGGCCACGTGGAAGAATAGCGACGGGAACCCCCCGTCGTTATTCGTCGATTTTCATATTTAAAATCGTTTTCTCTCATTCTCTAGTCATTCATCTCCCTCACTCTCTTCACTTCAATCGTCTCCCTCCCTTAACCCAACCCTCCCTCATTCTTGGTTCATCTCCCTCTCCCTCTCCCTCTCCCTCTCCCTCTCCGTGCTCGACCCTCTCCTTCTCTCGTGCTTCTCCTTCTCACTTGAACCCTAAACCCCGAACCGTCATTCGGCGCTCGCCTCGCCTCGCCCCCCGCCTCCTCGTCGTCGCACCACCACACACCCATCTCGTTCTTGATTTGGGATTTATGTATGCATATTTATTTATTTTATTTTTTATGTTTTTTGTTATTTAAGTTGATTTCTAATATTTATTTGTTGTAAACTAAGTTGGAACTTGTTAAGAACTAGAGAAGGAAATAGAAGACTAAGAACTTCTACTACTACAAACTACTACTACAAAGGAGAAGAGAAGAAATGAAATAGTTGGAATGAGAAGTTTTCATTCAACTTGGTGTGCTTTTACAATGAGGTTGGCACCCTTTATATAGGCATTTGGTGATGATGATAAATGTACTTCATACAATGTGTACAAGCAACTCATACACCCCATGTCATACAATACATCACAAGCAACATAGACAATACATGAAAGAGTTGGTGTACATTGGAGAGGATTACAAGTTACATGACAATACATAGACAAGTGGAGGTACTATTAAGTGATACATACAAGTTACATGACTACACAATATGTTGGTGTACATGCATGGTCATCCATATTCCATAACACTCCCCTCGATGACACTTGCTTAGAGATTGTGCCTCGTTAAAACTTTTACTAAGAAAAACCCCGGGAAAAAATATAGTAAAAGAAAAAGAGTACACTATTCTCATAAATATTAAGACGGTATAATATTGTTAAGATTGCCTCATTAAAAACCTTGCTAGGAAAACCCAATGGGATAAAACCATAGCTAAGGGAAAAAGAGTGCAATACACTAATCAATAACTCCCCTCATGTGAACATGGGTGAAACTTGTTCGCTTTCTTTACTTGCAATGTCTTTAAGTTTACGCAAGCCAATACCATATGTAAGCCTTTTAAATGTCGTAGTTGGTAAGGCTTTTGTGAATAGATCGGCAAGATTATCACTCGATCGGATTTGCTTGACATCAATTTCACCATTCTTCAAGCTCATGCGCATAAAAGAATTTTGGTGAAATATGTTTTGTTCTGTCCCCTTTTATGAATCCTTCACTTAATTGTGCAATACATGCCGCGTTATCTTCATATAATATGGTTGGAGAATCTTTATTGAAGGCAATCCACATGATTCTTGAATATGTTCAATCATATTTCTCAACCATACACATTCACGACTTGCTTCATGAATTGCAAGTACTTCGTAATGGTTGGAAGAAGTAGCAACCATAGTTTGCTTTACCGACTTCCATGATACAACAAGATTACCACATGTGAATACATATCCCGTTTGAGAACGGGCCTTGTGGGGATCGATAAAAATCCAAAGATCAAAGATAACCTTGAGATTCAATTTTACCCTCTCGAGTAGAATAGACCCATGTCACTTGTTCCTCGAAGATATCGAAAAATATGTTTAACACCATTCCAATGTCTTCGAGTTGGTGATGAGTCAGATCTTGCAAGTAGGTTGACAAAGAAAGCAATGTCAGTCTTGTACAATTTGCAAGATACATAAGTGCACCAATTGCACTTAAATATGGTACCTCCCGACCAAGTAGCTCTTCATCACTTTCATGAGGTCGAAATGGATCCTTATCCACTTCAAGTGATCCGACAACCATTGGAGAGCTCAATGGATGCGCCTTGTCCATATAAAATCTTTTTAATATTTTTTCAATATAATTTGATTGATGGACAAATACTCCACTTGAAAAATGTTCAATTTGCAAACCAAGACAAAGTCTTGTTTTTCCAAGTTCTTTCATCTCAAATTCCTTTTTCAAGTATTCTGATGTTCTAACGATGTCGCCGTGGTTTCCCACAATATTTAAATCATCAACATATACAAAGAATAATCACAAATCCTGTTGATGATCTTTTAATGAAGACACATGGGCAAAGCGGATTATTTACATATCCTTCTTTCAAGAAATAATCACCGAGGCGTTTGTACCACATTCGCCCGATTGTTTCAATCCGTACAAAGACCTTTGTAATTTTATAGAATGCATGTTATGAGGTTTTGATTTTATTTCATCGGATATTACAAATCCATCGTGATTTTCATATATATCTCACTGTCTAGGGATCCGTACATGTATATGTTGTAACGACATCCATTAAATGCATATCAAGCCCTTCGAGACCGCAAGGCTTATCAAGAACCGAAATGTGATTGCATCTATAACAGAGAATATGTTTCCTCATAATCGATGTCGTCTTTGTGAGAAACCTTGAGCTACAAGTCTTGCTTTGTACCTTGTAACTTCATTTTTTCGCTTCTCTTTCGTACAAATACCCATTTATATCCAATGTGTTTTACGCCATCCGGCGTTTGGACAATTGGTCCAAAAACCTCTCGCTTCCTTAACGAGTTTAGCTCTCGCTTGATAGCCTCTTGCCATTTTTGCCAATCGTGTCTTTTTCGACATTCGTCCACCGATCGTGGTTCTCGATCATCATCATTTTCACATATTTCAAAGGACACATTGAAAGCAAATATATCATCAGAACAATTTCATTTCGATCCCAAATCTTACCGAGTTTAAATAATTTATTGAGATCTCATTATTTTCATCTTTTTCCTCTTTTTCTAGAGGAAGTTGTTCCTCATCGTAATCAACTTGTTTTGACAAACCCTTATCAAAGGATTCTTGTGCTTTCTCAGAGTATTTTGATTTGTATTTATTTTTACTCCCGTTTTCCTCTTTCGAGGAATTGTATCCTTTGAACCAATCGGTCTTCCACGCTTTAAGCGCTTTCGTTGGTTCTTGTGCATTTTGTTGCACAGAGACATCAATTCTTGCAGAGCATTTACAACTGAATATGTGATTTTGTCACTTGTTTTGCATCATTAAATGCATCAGGTAATTGATTTGCAATTTGTTGCAAATGAATGATCTTTTGAACTTCAAGTTCACACTGATTTGTGCATGGATCATAATGTGATAAAGTTGATGCATTCCAAGCAATTTCGCGCCATTCCTTTTGAATTGGCTTCTTATCTCCCCCTAATGGTGGGAAAATTGCTTCATCAAAGTGACAATCAACAAAACGTGATGTAAATAAATCCCCTGTTAAGGGCTCAAGGTATCTTATAATGGACGATGAGTTAAATCCAACATAAATCCCAAGTTTTTGTTGTGGACCCATCTTAGTTCTATTGGGAGGTGGTATAGGAACATACACTGCACAACCAAAAATTCTCAAGTGTGAAATATTTGGTTGTTGACCTAAAATGAGTTGCATGGGGGAATGTTCATGGTATGCAGTAGGCCTATAACGAATGATAGATGTTGCATGAAGGACTGCATGTCCCCAAACTGAAGTTGATAACTTAGTTCTCATGATTAAAGGTCTGGCAATTAATTGAATGCGTTTGATAAGAGATTCGTCCAAACCATTCTGGGTATGCACATGTAGAACATAATGTTCAATGGTAATTCCTATAGACATGCAATAATTTCTAAATGCTTGAGATTGAAATTCCCTAAGATTATCAAGACGATGGTCTTGATTGGGTTGTCGAAATTGTGCTCTTAACTTAATGATTTGTGCTAAAAGTCTAGCAAATGCAACATCATGGGTTGAAAGCAAACAAACATGACCACCTAGTTGATGCATCTATCAAAACCATGAAATATCTCGAATGGTCCACAAAGTGAGGATGAATAGGACCACATATGTCTCCCGAATGCGTTCTAAGAAAACTGGGGATTCCACAACAATTTTACTTGGGATGGTTTAACTATCAATTTACCTTGAGAACAACTAGCACAATTATAATCACCAAATTAAAATATTTTGTGACTCCTTAAAGGATGTCCATGCGAATTATTAATTATTCTTCGCATCATTGATGATCCTGGATGACCAAGCCGGCCATGCCATAAAATGAATGTCTTTGGATCATTAATTTTCTTATTCAAGACGACATTCGCTTCGACATGCCTTATATGAGTAAAATATAATCCAGATGATAAAGTTCGAGAATTTTTCTAACACTTCTTTTTTCCCATTTGAAACCAATGTGACATAGAGAAATTCTCTATTATTTTCATTCACGGTTTCAATGTGATATCCATTTTGTCGAATATCTTTAAAGCTCAAGAAATTTCTTCCTCGATTTTTCAGAGTATAAGGCATTGTCAACATGAATTGTTGTTCCCCAGTGCAACATAATATTTGCTCTTCCAGAGCCATTAATCAAATTGGAGATGCCAGATATTGTTTGAACATTAGCCTCAAATTAAGTTCAAATTGGAGAAATATTCTCTGCTTTTAAGGATTGTATGCGTTGTAGCACAATCAAAGGCATATATCGCTCTTATTTGATTCATGACTTGAACACATGATTTGTTGATCCATCTCGACAAATAATGTTTGGCAAATCGAAAAAGAGTCATATTTCAATGATAAAATTCATAATATTTTGCCTTTAATTTTGAAGGCATGGTAAAGGTCACAAAAATATTCGCATATATATGACAATATTTAGGCAAAATAGCCTTTCATATATGACTAAAAAAATGTCACAATTATGAGCGCTCATTGTCAATAATTATTTGCCCTTTCAGTAGTGGTGCACCACTTTTATTCCAATTTTTGGTGGAATTGTCAATACGACCTTTACCCGATATTTTCACATTTTCCACGTCCATAAATTTATTATTGCGATCATGATCATTATATGCAACATATGCTTCTTAATTTGAAGTCGAACTAATTGACGGAGCGATATTATATTTATAATATCTCATTATTTTACTCAAATACCATGAGACAAGAAATCAATCCTTAATATTTATTGATTGACGTGCGCACTCGATATTTGTTGCAACAATTAATCGAGGCGGCCACGTGACCTCTTTATTGTCTCATCACTCATATTTCCACATAGCCTCAACATAGAGGTAATTAAAATTGTGGAATTATAATTAACATTTGATCGATTAAATTTTGTAGCATGAGACCCAAATTACTCATTTTGAGCTTTTTGGAGCATTACGCTTTTGGTATGTATATATATAACTCCATAAGGTGAAAATATATATAAAGTGAAATATTCACTTTTCAAATCTCTAAAGAGAAATTGGTGAATGATTGTGTACAACATACAACCTTGCATGGATACAAGCTTTATTCATAATTTGTAATATCTAATTATCATGACAAGAATTATAATAAGATAACAAATTCAACTATGGTTGATTAATATTTTGAAAGTAAATATAAAATAAAATAATTCTCTTTTCTTTTATGTAAATAAAAAAACATAACATATGATTAAGTATATGTTCATAACTTGATTCATTAATAATCAAATGTACTATTCGTATGAGTTGGTGGGACAACCTCCAGTTGGGTGGCGAGACAAAGTCCGCTTAATGCCATGCCTCCTCGAACGGGATAACCCGTCTCCCTTTCAATGTTTAGCTTTACCTGGGACAAGGCTTACCCACTATCAACTCAAACTTATAGCATGATTTGTATTATAAAATCAAGAATAGAACAATAACTAATCGTTTGTAGTTTTAAGAGAAAACTAGTTATGTCACATATTGACTTTTGATTTCTGATGTAGAAGATCGTACAAGACGCAACTACAGAGCATACTTTCGCAATCGGTGACGCTATAATGCATAATATATGAATAAAGTATGCATAGATAAAAGGAAGCAACCATGATAATATAGAAGTAAATTGAACTTATTTAAATAACAAAAGTTATACCTTCCTAGCTTTCTCTCCTTAACAAGCCTTCTTGAACTTCAAGATCTCCTTAATGCTAGAGCAAGCTCGTGCTGATAACGTGTTGTAAACTAAGTTGGAACTTGTTAAGAACTAGAGAAGGAAATAGAAGACTAAGAACTTCTACTACTACAAACTACTACTACAAAGGAGAAGAGAAGAAATGAAATAGTTGGAATGAGAAGTTTTCATTCAACTTGGTGTGCTTTTACAATGAGGTTGGCACCCTTTATATAGGCCATTTGGTGATGATGATAAATGTACTTCATACAATGTGTACAAGCAACTCATACACCCCATGTCATACAATACATCACAAGCAACATAGACAATACATGAAAGAGTTGGTGTACATTGGAGAGGATTACAAGTTACATGACAATACATAGACAAGTGGAGGTACTATTAAGTGATACATACAAGTTACATGACTACACAATATGTTGGTGTACATGCATGGTCATCCATATTCCATAACAAATAATACATTATACTATAAATAAATATAGAGTACTTAAAAGAAATTTAACTATAATAAAGAAATTTGTAATTGGTTGAACAAAATAATATTTATATAACAACGCTCATATACGATATATATAGATATATACAATATAGGTATGGAGGATTGATATTCATATATATATATATATATATACTAGTCAACGGGCACGTGCGTTGCACGTGAAGCAAATAGAGATGTTCTGATAACACTTGAGAACTTTTCTTTTTCGTAAAAAACCACAATAGAAAAAATTAAAGTTTAATTTTTTTTTTATTGTTGCATGTGTAGGTGTTTCGTGTAGAAGTTTGGAGTAAATGACAAATATCTCAACCAAACTTATGTGATCATCAAACCTAAATTATATAGGAGAGAAATATAAATTAATCAACAGTTATACGACATGAATTTTTTAAGTAAAACAATAATAATATCACGGAGTAGAAAAAATCCCGTGTTTGAATCTATTATAATAGTATAGATATATATCAATAAATTTGAATAATTAATAACTATCTCAATGAACTCTTTTTAAAAAAATATTTGTGAATATCGTAACATGAAGTATATTGATATGTTGAATATCTAACAAATGGGCTTCAAAAAATATCTAACAAATGGATAATGTCTTCCTAATTGAGTAATGGATTAGAATATCCAATTTAGTGGTTTGATTCGGCCATTAACAAATTGTGCGCTTCTTGAACCCATCAAATTAACATTATATTTCCTTGGTTGAGTCACATATCTCCTTAATGTTTCAAAAACAAGAACATTTGCAAATAAGAAAGAAAATAAATAAAAGTTTAACAAATTTTTAATTGATGTATCCAAAGATATACATTGAAGTATTAATTAACAAATAAGGACTTTAAAATGATCGTTAAAAATTTAGTTACATCTATAGCATGATTCCCAAAAAGAAAAAGAACAATTACTTCTATGAAATGAGATGATCTACAACATGAGATTTGATGACTTCTCTGCGTCTCCACACTTATGCTCACTTACAATATCAATTTGCTTGTAGAGGGAGATGTGAAGAGTTAGCTCAAATTATCTGATCTTCGAGTGATAACTTAGCCCGCAACAACCTTGGATTGAATTCCATATGTCAAAGCAGATCATCTCTTCTCCTCCTCAAACTCAATCTATTCGATTGTGCTCTAGGTAGATAAATATAGGTGTCTGCATGAGATCAATATATGTGTAAAACATAGCCACTAAATTAATAGAACTATATCAAAGAAAATATTAGTGTGTGGAACATCTCTATCAAATAAAAAGAGGTTTCTATAACCAAATGAAAAAAGAAAAACAAAAGCAAAAAAAGAAAAAAATTTATGGATCGCGTTAATGCATCTCAAACTCTTTGAAGGTTCCATATTTCAAGTCTAATGCATACTCTTCACCATTTCTTCTCTCGCTAGTCTTTGCAACAATCTGATATTCTATTATGGCATTTTCACCCGCGCAACAATCACAAAGTGAGAACAGATAAAAGAGATTGAATTCTCAAATTGAAACATAAATGAACACCGACACCAACCCCAACCCGATGATACTCCATCGACTCCCTCGACTACAGGCGTCGATTTCTCCCTCACTTCCTCGCTTTCTTCTTCGGACAATGCAACTATCCGAACAGGATCAATTCTTCTTCCCATCTTGCGATCTGTTTCAGACGCTTTCGACCGCAATCTTGACGATCGCCTTGTACTACAAACTTGAGAAACAATGAGTCCTTGTATCTCATTTTCATCTTGTTATTTTGTTTACATTTCAGGAAGCTTTAGATTCTGAAAGTTGTGACAGAATCCGTATACTGATGCGGTTTCTTATGGCTCTGGTATATGCTTATGCTTATCTCATTGTCTCACTTTTCACTTTCCATAGAAACTCAGTAGTTTCAGGATCCCATGTTAAACTTTTGTGGCTTATCCTGGCTGTACTTGTTTTTGGTATTCATGTGTTGATGCGCTTATGTAGTATTGCATGGTAAGGATTGTTGCTTTACTGTGTCTAATTCATTTTGTTGGCTAATTGATGTCTCATCCTTGGTATTCTACATATGTGCAGCAAAATCTTACAGACAACTTCTGTTGTGGAGATATTTGAGTCATTTCTTTCATCAGCTATGTGGGATGTTCTCTTCCTCTGGCCCTCTGTGGAAGAATATACTTTGTTAATGAAGTGGTCATGTAAACTATAATTTCAAAAAGAAGGTTATAAAGTATTTTCAAACATACACAAATCCATGTTTTACCAAAAATTGCAAGCGAGATGCACGTCAAGGAATGGTCTAAACCTGATAAAGAATTGCAGGTTTATTAGCAAAATCAACCAGCGGCTTTGGTACACTCAATGGCAATGGCTTCCACCGCCTCCCCAAACTTCCAAGATTAATAAGTGCCTTCATGGTGACACTCCTGGGGAACATCATTACAATAAGGAAAAAAGAGTTTGAGTAATAATTGATCAAGCTATCAAATAGATGAAATAAGGTTTAACAAAAACTTCAAGCAAGTCCAACTAAATTTACCTACACAATGAGAAGCCAAAAACATTGAAGAATTATTTGGAAAGATGTAAGGTTCCTTTTGAGTTACAATATTACATAATGGTACAACTTTAGATTTTGTGAGTTTAATTTGTAGAACTCATTTGTAATTGTACCAACTTTATTAACAATATTTTTGATTGTTGGATGGTTTTTCTGTTGAAGAGAAAGCATATTGAAGAACATGGGGAAAAAGAAGAATAAAGCAATAACAAAACTTTCCAAAAAGAAGCTTGTCAAAAAGATTAGATATATAACGTAAATAACTACACCACTGCACAGGTCAAGTTTGATTAATCAGTCCTAATCCAAATAACTGGAGAGAATATCAGAAAGTTGCAAGTATCTCCTTAAACTAACCAACTATTTAACCCATGTTCATCAACTTCATCTTACAATTCAATCCCTACTTTCAGTTTGATTTTACATGTTCAAAATGATACCATTCTGATTTCAGATCTTGACATCTATTTGTTCAAGTACTAATACTTGTATCACAAACAGCCTTGAACATTGAAACCCATAATATTTTCATGTGATGCATGTCAATCATTCAGATAACTCAATATATGTATCTCATTTAAGACATAATACCGCCCCGACTAACGGTTAAAGAAAAGAAAGAACGAAAGAAAACATAACCAAGTTCAACTACTTCAATGGGCACGCGCGTGAGGCATAAACAATAACACCGCCAGTGATATAGAAGTAAACAGATAAATGGATGAGCTAGGAAAGACATGTGGAGTACAAACTACTATCAATGCATTACCTCAAGTCATTCATCGTATCATCCACGTTGCAACCAGATGTGGAGTAGCCAAGATCTTACAAAATATAAAAATGAAGACAATGCCAGAAGCACCAATCACAATCCTCCAACAATGCACAAAGTTACAAAATCAAGGGCAGTTCAACTCTATCGTATAAGGGCTCTTACCTGACGAAATTTGTGGCTCCAAATCAAGACGCAATCAACTCCATGTAAGATCCCAACCAAGTAGTGATGTCCAAAATGCATCAATAATATTCCTTATATTCCCTGCAAAAATAAGTAACAGTAAAATGACTAAAAATGACGAAACCTTAAAAGACTTACCTAGGCAGTGAGTTCATCTCTTTTGATAAACCGTGAACACCAACTATGAAAACTTCTGAAATATCTCACGGACGACGCCTATGTCAAAATGTTTTTGACGCCGCTGCTACCACATCTTCAAACAAAAACCTCACCACCATGGCTATTAGAGTTCATCAAAATATTATAAGGAATATGAATTAAAAATAAATAAATAAAAATTATCAAAAACAATTCCACCATGTAACTTTTTTCCAAATAACAAAAAATCTAACCTTGTCGTATGTTATATAGAGACATCGTTGTTTGTCACGTAATCCATTGAAGCGGTATCGTATTAGACGCAAAGAATTGTAAACAATTATTATATTATAAATTATTTTCATATATTATATGTTATGATTTTACTTAGCTACGTACAATTGTGGAGGACGTCGCGATAAACCACATTTTTTGTGAATGTACCTATATGTCTATCTATTTTGCCATTTTTAACTAAAATTTTGGTTTGACTTAAAGACACACCTCGAGATAAAGCTACATATAGTTGGCCATGACTAAAAACATGTTCAGGAAGATAAACTCCTACGTTGGGTATAGTTTGTCCTTGGGATTTATTAATTGTCAAAGCGAATGCTAGTTTTATTGGAAATTGTTTTCGAATAAGTTTGAAAGGCATTTTTACATTATCTGAAGGTTTTAGTGGGATTCGTGGTATAAAAACTCTAGTTCCTTTAAAAGGTCCGTTAGCTATTTCGGCATCTATAATATTTCTATGAAAAACTCGACAAATCAAACGGGTTCCATTACATAAGCTTATTTGTGGATCTAGATTTCTAAGTAAAATTACTGGACATCCTATTTTTAGTATTAGTCTATGAGGTGGTAATCCTCCTGGAGAAATAGAATTTAAATATTCTTGTTGATAAAGATGTAAGGTATCGTCCTCTACACTATCAAATGAATAATAAATATATGTTTGACCTAAGAATTTTTGGACAACTAAATTATTAATTTGTTCAACCGATTCATTTGTTGGGGTTAGTATAGCCCTATTGATTATGTATTCTTTGTTATTAGAACTCTCGTGTAATGATGAAAATGTAAAATCTATTAGGTCATGTATTGTTTGATCTCCTCGCCAAGAAATATTTATTTCATCGGGTACTTTAATCATATCTTATTTAATAGAATTTTCCTCTCCGTTTCCTATTCGCAACAAAAAATCAGCAAACAAAAAATCATTTATAGCACGCATATTGTTCATTAATTTTATTTTTATTACGTTTTTCCAAAACGGTGCTCTAATGAGAGAGGCGTCTATGGTTTCAGATCTTGTACCATTTGGGACAACCGGTAATACTTGTCGGAAGTCGCCTCCTAATACTATGTTTTTTCCACCAAAAAAATCATCTATATCAGTAATATCTCGTAGTGTTCTATCCAAAGCCTCTAAAGCGTGCCAGTGAGCCATAGTTGCTTCATCCCAAATAATGAGAGAAGCATGTCGTATTAGGTCTGCTAAGTCCGATTGTTTGCTGATAAAACATGTTGAAGTGGAATCTAATAGAATATGGATCTTAAATCTTGAATGTGCAGAATGACCCCCGGGCAATGACATGGCAGCAATACCTGATGTAGCTGTAGCCAATGCAATTAATCCTTTACTACGTATGTATGCTAAGATTGATTTGTATAAGAAGGTTTTTCCTGTACCCCCAGGTCCATCTATAAAAAAAATTGTATGTGCATGACTATCGATGCTATGGACGACACTATCAAATGCATTTTGTTGTTGACTGTTTAATTTTCTTATTGAATCTAAATCTTCTTTTGATATTTTAATAGATTTTTCTTCAACTATAAATTTGTTTATGTTGGTTATTGATTCAGAAGTTGGTTGGGGTAAATCGTAATCGGTAATATTTTTTTGATGTTGTGAGAGATAATTGGTTAAATCTTTAAGGCAACAATTTAAAAAGAAAGATTCATCTAGAGAGTGGTCGTTTTTATTTGCATTTTTGTAATCTTCAATCATATACGTATTGAATTCATCCCATAACTCACGTACCCTAATTGGTTCGCAAAAAACTAAAATAGTAGCGAATAGTCGTCTTAAAGAACGTGGCATATGTACATTTGCAGCTTCTCGCAAGCATTGAGTGACACTATCATCATCTTATAGTAAACCTTTTTTTTCAATGATTGTTTAAATGTTTCAAATGTAAATCCATCAATCAGTACGCAAATCTTCAAAAGATATAGGTCCCCTAACATGATTGAGTAATAATCTTAAATAGTAGCGTTCTCTATCTAATGGTGAAACAGTGTACATTCTACCAACTACCTTACGAATATTTTGTCTTCTAGTCCACTCTTTAAGTCTTTGATTCCACCAATATCTTTGTGGAAATTCGTAATATAAGTATTGCCTTGCATCTGAGTCAATAGCATTTTTCTTAAAAAACTTTGTCAACATAGTTTTTGATCTATCACTATCATTTAATATGTCTTCTATAGACTCATCTATATTAAATTAGACTTGTTGATGATTAGGTAAGTGTATTTGTAGTCCAACTACCGAAAGTGAAATTCCATTCAATTGAAATTTGAATATTCTCCACAAAGCTTCTTGAGCACAGATCCACCTAGCATTAACAAATTGAGCTATCTCGTCATCTCTACTTGTATGTGTAGATACTCCAAAAGCAACGCGATCTGGACCTTTATAGACATATTTGTACAAATATTTGACGGATTTTATGCTTGAAAAAATTTCTACATTTATATGACAGTTATATTTTAAAAGTAAGTAAGAGTTATATGGAACCACCCAACGATTGTCTAAAGTTCTATTACCTATTGTCACTTGTTTTCCATCGTCGCGCCGCCTTATATATAGGGTATGAATCATTACCTTGTGACGTAGATGCAAAGAAAAGCTTTCTGATATGATTTTGTACATTTATTATTTTTCATACATATTGCGTTTGTGTTTAACGGTCCACATGGGTTATGCATCATATGTTTTGTTACTATAGAATACAACCTAGACTCGGTTACAGGACATGGAATTTCAGCTCTAACTAAAGAGTCATAATTATCAGGACAATTTAACTTATCACTTTCTTCTAAAATTAGCAACAAATGTGAATGTGGCAATCCCCTCTTTTGAAATTCAATAACATGTACATGAGCTATTACTTTACCTAACACACCTCTAACAAATAAGTCATGTTTCAATTCTTCTAGTTTTGATCAAAAAACTCTAGTTGTTACGTCAGTCTATCTTGAGCCTTTTGTCCAGGTAATAGTTCTTGGGTAATTTCCAACCAATTAGTGTTGCAAGTGATGGTAATAAAAAGGTCGGGTTTTCCATACCTCCTGACGATTGCCATTGCATCTTGGTAGCGGTTATACATATCTCTTGATCACCAAGATATGATGAGGGAAGAATTATTCTTCTACCAATATTACCTGCAAAATAATTAAGTCAAAATATTATAAATTACAAAGAAGATAATAAACATATTTGTAATGAATACATAATATATAAAAATCACATTCATATAAACCTCAGCTTGTTTCTCCCGAATTCGTTGCATCTTGTAAACCTTGATATAGTTCGGAACGAATGATATGTTGGTTTGTCTTCAGATATCGTAATCGCATTGTTTCTATTTTCACATACATGTCTACCACATATTGTTGTAAAAGACGTCCACTGTAATGAAGTAGTGACATGCGTAATGGGCGAAACTAATATGAAAAAAGTTTGGTTTAGTTGAAAAAAATAAATTTTTGTAGGAATAAAAGTAATAAATAAAATTATAAAAAATTAAATTATTACGATATATAGTAAAATGTAGTAATAGTACCTGAAGAACATAGGAGTAGTATTGTCTGCAACTGATTCTTCTGTGATTTGAGTTACACAATTCCAAATGCCAACCGTGTTGCCCCAAAGAAAATAAAATAGGATATTGTAAGGGATCGTAGTACGCGGCCGTGTCAGCAATGTTACGAAGGCTACCACTTTTAGTTTCTATTATGATATCTCTTTCTCTTAAATCTTCTAAAGAATCATTTCCAATTAGTATAGCCGCAACTTGTGGTGTTGAAGGTAAAACATGAATATGTTGATTAACCCTTACTTCTTGTATCAGTAGTCTACAGTTCATCACATCCTCACGTCTACCTAATTGACGGAATACTTGAACATAAGGATTGTGTGCATCTAATATTAATTTTAATTTATGTAATAGACTTGGTCGTGTTATGTTTCGCTCTTGATGTCGGTGTTCAATTTCATTTTGAGTGTCATATATATACATTTGTAAGAATCTTGGTCTTGATTCATTTATTGGTAATAAACTTCCTATTCTATGGTAAATAGATCCTTGCGCACGATAAGTAAAGACTCCTTATCTGCCACTTGCTAAGTTTTCGTCTATATTAACTCCTATAGAGGTGAAGCAAAAAACATTGGAGCAACACAAATCTAAGGTCTCATGAACAAATAATCTGGCTCCACAAAATGAACAATTTCTGGGTTCTTCAAGTATTATAGTTCGGAAGTTGTAATGTGCGGGGAAATTTCTACCACTATTATGCCTATTAGGAAATGGTCTAGCGTTAGAAGAACTTGAACATGGTACTCGACAATTATTAAGCAACGTTAAATTTTGATCGCTTTGCGTAGTAGTAATGGAACCTACATGAAATTAAAATTTGTATACAATTAATTAATAATATTAATAGAAATAGCATAATTTAAATTATAGTAAATGACAGTAACATATAATTACCATCTCTTTGGTTGCAAAGTAACCTTGCTTGTTGACAAATACATGATAATCTTAGGGTTCTTGAATGGTTGACAATGTTACTGGTAGAGGTACCTGTATAGGAAAAAAATTTAAGTTAACTGAGGAAAATAAAATAATTAATTTTATTTGGAAAAAAAAATTAATTTAATTGGTACCTTCCATTTCATAAGACCTTGACCTAGCAATTTGACGAATGTGCGTCAACCTTGAAGCGGTTGTATTATATTTTGCAAAATTAATTGTAGATGTATCTATAAAATACATAATACTTAACATGGTGTATTATATTAGTAAGAACATATAAATTAAGTAGTGAATAAATTATTTAAAAATATAAATGTATGTACCTTCTATGGAATTGTAGCGCTGTAAATATCTTTGATGTCGAACATTCCTTTGTTCAATAGTCTCAGTGAGTCTCTTGATTTCGTCGAGCTGCAGAGTAGGTGATCCCTAGCCGAGTTTGACATATTTTGACGTCGTTGCCTTTGAGATAAACGACGACGATTCCGTTGTTCATTCATGGTAGCAAATATATTATTGAATTGTTGATCAATATAATGTAATGGTATACATGGAGGAATTTTTTAGATTGTAAAAGTATGTATATCTATACTATTAAAATAACCGTGAGGAGAGAAAGTCAAACCTATACATGACCGACCAACATAATATTTAGCTAGAAATCATTTATTTAGGCCACCTATAATTTTTTTTTTTGTTGATGAATCTTGATCAGAGGCCAGCTATAAATCTTTCATTCAACAACAATTGGACTACAGTTTATATTAGAAAGAATATATAAAAATTAGATCATAAAATTTTAGCTATAATAAAAAATCACATTCTTAAATAAGTATGTTTATAATATGATATCAATAACAATTATATGTTGATATGTCTCATAAAGATTTGCATTATCTTTCATATGAGGAATTCTCCACACACTTCGAGTGGCATCTGAAAAGCAAGGTTAAAGTGAGTGGTCCATCTTTTGTTTTTGTTAATAGAACAGCAGGACGTTTTCTCTAATTTTATTAGCGCAAATATTGGCCTTACATTGCTTAAGCTTACACATCATATTATTGATTTGAAATGACTATTAGGATGGATTTGTTTTCATTGTAATTAAGTATTTGTATGTATATAGACAGTGTAGGATAGTGGATGTAGATGTGTGTTAAGACTCGTACAAATCAAATTAGAAATTGTGAGACTCAGAGAAATGTATTGAGTAATACCAATCAACATTAAAATCAGGGAAACATGATTGAGGTGATCTACAAAAAAACTCGGCATAATAGATGTAGACAAAATTTGACAACATGAGGATATCTGGAAATAACTTTAGATGCACTAATTAAGAAGGATTTGAAGAATTTTAAAAGCATATCATTAAGTGCATCACATCAAGCAGAATATAAGAGTTTGATCTAAAAAAATACTTTAAAATTTATTTAAAATACTCGTAATAACAAAATAAATCTAATTTTTTGTAGATCATATTATTTTTTGTAGATCAATGGTTATTGTGTGAACTCTTAATTTATTGGAGAATTTTGTAATGTAACTCTATCTCAACAGTTTACCTATTAATGTACCCTAAGAAAGCCATAGTATTGATAAAAACAAATAAAAATAATAAATGATAGAGTCTTATCAATGAAGCCCTTTTGTCACTATGGTTATGGAATTATCACGGTTATTCTTGCATTTAGCTAATTGATTTTGATAAAAAATGCTCGACTATGGTACTATGCTCTAATATTGTTATATAAATCAAAAATTTGTTTCAATTTTTTTCAAAAAAAGAATTGGTTGATTTTATCTTTTTCAAAACAAATATAATTTAGAGCTTAGCCACTACTTTAGTTAATAAGGTAGCCATTGTATGTTGAGGTTGTTAAATGTGAATCAAATTTGCTTTATGTTCTCACAACCAGTTGTTAGAATTCACCAGTTGTTAGAATTCAATTAATGATGATAAACACCTTCCTCTGCCCTCTTTCACACTTCAAAATTTTGACACCTAAACTTCCACCTCATCAATCAATTTTTTTTATTCCCCAAGCTACCTCATATGCTTGAATAGCTTCCATTAATCTCCTTCCAATGCAATCGAACTTCAACTTACATATCATATCATACCATTAAAAAAAGTCTATTAGTCATCTCAGACAAATTTCTGTAGTCATTATTCCCCATTGCAGTCATTTTTAAGGGAAAAAAAAAATAAAAAAACTCAGAGGATATACATTTGCAGACCTGTAGCTGACTGTATAAGATTGGGGCCTTGAAGTGCTAGGAATCTCTACACCCTTAAGGTAAAAAAAAAGACAGTTTTAGAAAGTCTCAAATAAAATAAATATGTGGGGATCCAAACGGGTAGTAATTAATTCAATTCGTTTTTTTTTTTTCTAAGGATGTCCTACAATTAGACGAAAAATCGCAACTTCCCAACTTAATTAATTCAATTCGTTTTTTTTTTTTCTAAGGATGTCCTACAATTAGACGAAAAATCGCAAATTTCCAACTCAAATTCAGTAGCAAAGTTCAAACCATCCTAAACCCCCAAATCAGCATTGCTTAATATAAAAAAAACCAAGAAGAGGACCTGTAATTGGACGAAGAGGAAGAAGAGGTGTGTCCGCCGTTGCGATGTCTTCTTCTGCGCTTCGATCGCGACTCCCTGTTCTTGCGGATCTTGATCGAGTCCCTGTTCTTTCGGCGAAGACGGCGGTCGCAACGCGACGATGAAGAAGACGAATCTGTTGAAGAAGACGAAGAAGAAGAAATTGAAGACGATGTCCTACAATTAGACGAAAAATCGTAACTTCCCAACTCAAAGTCAGTATCAAAGATCGAACCCTCCTAAACCCCCAAATTAGGATTGCTGAATAAAAAAAAAATGAAGAAGAGGACCTGTAGTTGGTCGAAGAGGAAGAAGAGGAAGAATTGGTTGATCGAGTCCCTGTTCTTTCGGCAAAGACGGCGGTCGCGATGAAATTAAAGTATATATATATATATATAAATTATGTTAAGTTGAAATTAAAATAAGTATAAAGTTACACGTTAAATGAAATATTAATACGATAAATTGTACTAATAAAAATTTAATAAAATGATGCAAATTTATTGGACAAATTAAATTTCGATTAGGATAAAAATAGAAGAGTATAATATATTATACTATAGATAAATATAATGTAGTTAAAAGTAATTTAACTATAATAAGGAAATTAGAATTGGTTGAACCAAATCATATTTATATAACATTGCTGATATACGAGATATATATATCTATATAAATGAGACAATAAAATTATAAACTGCAAATATTGAAGTAAGATTAAAAATTCCAAAGGAAAAATTAGAAATTAGGTAAAATAATGCAAAAGCATGTGCATAAATTGCAACCAATGCGACTAATTACGGTAAACAATTGACTAAAATGTATAAAATATATTATGCAAATTATGTGCAAATGCAATTGATTCAACTAATTACGATTAACATTCGACTAATTATGATTTGACTAAGTGTATTCAATTGGGGTTCTTTAGGTATTTTGAGATGTCTGTGTCTCGAGATTGGATGTACAACCGTATTGAAAGCGGTTACATTAGATTAGATTTTGTGGATGACGTGAAGGAATTTATTAAATTAACTTTTTTGATGTATTTAATTCATTTTGATTGATGAACTTCAGTTATTAACTTTAATTTCCTTTAATTTTTTTGTTCGTATAGTTATTCTGAATAAATTATATAGTATTAATTAAAATATATTATTTTCATAATAATTTTTAATAAAGGTTTATAAAGAATTTTAAAATTTAAATATTATTTATAAATAATATTATTTTCAAAAATTTCATTTAAAATTTAATTTAATTGAATTTAAAAATCTCATAAAATTATTAAATATTATATAAAATAGTTTTTGCATTTATACGAAAAATATATAATAGTTAAACATTTTAAATATTTACATTTAATTTCATTTGAAATTTAATAATTTTTAATAAAGTTTTTAATATTTAGTTTTTATAAATTAATTTTATTTCTAATATTGAATTTTAAAATTTTAAATATTTTATTATATTATATATAATAGTTTTATCGTTTTACAAATATAAAATATTTATAAATTATAAACTATTATGTAATATATATAATAACAAACTTTTTTTTAAAAAAATCTTCATCAATTTAGCTATGGGGTTAGCGACGGGGGCACCTGTCGGCTAATGAGCCACGTGGACAATTAGCGATAGGCAATATTGAATTTTAAATTTTTAAATATTTTATTATATTATATATAATAGTTTTAGCATTTTATAAATATAAAATATTTATAAATTATAAATTATTATGTAATATATATAATAACAAACTTTTTTTTAAAAAAAAAAAAACTCTTCATCAATTTAGCGACGGGGGCACCTATCGGCTAATGAGCCACGTGGACAATTAGCGACGGCCCCCGTCGCTAATTGTCCATATGGCATGGTCAAAAGAGATTCGACCACAACCACGCGGTAATTTAGCGACGGGATGTGGCGACGGGATTAGCGACGGGTTCCCGTCGCCAAACCTGACACACACTCGCTAAAAAAATTAGCAACGAGAAATTTAGCGACGGGACATGTTGGATTAGCGACGGGTTTTCCGTCGCTAATCCGATATCCTTTTGTAGTGTTATAATAGACATGTAACTAAAATTGTGTAACCCAACTTTGTGTTGGAAAAATTAACTACCGTATTTATTTTATTTTTTTATATTTTCATAAATTAATATGAATGGAATCAGTGAAAAGGTGTGTAATTCTATGGAGAGACATGAGACACTATCAAATGTGTCTATTCTAATAGGCATGTAACTAAAAGGTATGTCTATTCTACGAGTCATACCTATTGCCAATAGATGTGTCTATTTAAGAAAACAAATTATTAAGAGTTGTGTAACGGCCCAGTTTTAATTACACTGTTAATATGACGTATTTTCAAATATGGACACAAGCTCAGCATCTCGTGGACCCCGCCACTAGGACCGGGCACTCTCGAGATAGGTAAATAGTTAGTTTTGTGTGTTGTTTGCCTAATTTGTGATGTTTATGCTTAATTATGTTGAAGTGCATCGCAATGTATGTATTTATATTGCTATTGTTCATGTGAGATAGTGTGACGAGTATTCGCCTCGATTAGCGTATAGACGCGGGCACCGGGTAGGTGAACGACAATACACTAGGTTGGATAATAATGCACACATGATAAATGAATAAAAATCATTAAATAATTAATATAAAAGGTCGTTTAGACATTTAATGGTGTGAGTGTACTCGAACGATACGGTCGCGAGCCAACTACCGAACACTCGGGGGGTTTAGTGCATGGGATTGAAGGAGGATAAGATCGAGCGACAAAGTCACTAATCTAAGTCACCTTAGATGGACTTTGACCTTATCTCAACCATCCAAGTGGTCATTGGGATCTACAGACACATTATATGACAAAATGTGAAAAGTCCAAAAAATATCTCATTTCACCACATTTTCTCTCTCCTCTCGCATTTTAGACGAAAATTTGAGGGATTTTGGAGAATTTCAAGTGAAGATTTGGAGGTTCATGAGACGAGTAATCGACAATCTAAGGTGAGACTCACGTTCCCTTCGTCGTTCTTTACGTTTCGAGTATGGATTTTCGGGTTTTGACGTGGATTTTGAATGTGCGAGTTAGCTCGCTGGTTTGAGGGTTTTTGCTATGATTCTTGAGTTGGATGATAGAAATTATCATAGTATTAAATGTTGTGGATGGTGATGTTGAAGTTGTGGAGTTTTTTCGGGGTTTCACCGAGTTTTTCCAGGGTTTCGTCGAGTTTTGTCCGAGTTTTGGTTTGAATTTCGGACGAGTTTTAACATGGTTTGAATGTACCTTATGGTAGTTTTGGTGAACCATAAGAGATTGGATTGAGTTCGGGTCGCGAAGTTGGAGTCGAGGCTTCGAAAAACCACCGGAGAGTACCCTGTAGGAAGGGCGCCACGAACGGCGCCGTGACTCTCACGGTACCACCTGCTACACATTTCGCCTGGAATAAAAAAACTTTTTCAAATTTGGGTTTCAATTCGGCCAATTGGGGGCCTATAATGGGGATCGATACCGAGTATAATATGAGTTAATATGATGGATTTGATACTCTAATGTGAATTTAGGAAATTTTAAAGTTTGAGAAACTGATAAATTAATGAATATTAGGTACTTGGATTTGATCGACGGGTATTGGGGCACGTATTTGGAGGAGTAAAGATTGATTTTGTATTGGTGGAAAGCGGTTTGAGGTGTGTAGTAACCCAATTGAAATTCTCTCGTATTTATTTATTTATTTATTTCCTTATTTGACTTCCATTCAATTATTTCATTATTCATTTTTGGTATGGTTTATATGGACGGTTTGGTTGACTGCGTTGCCATCGGGCCATTCTGTATGTATGTCCACTAGACCATAACAGGTGTCACCCGAGGTCTCGATGAATAGTTCTACCCGAGGATCATTTCGGTGCACATGTCAGTGCGCTCGTGGGACCACGACGACCATCGATAGGATCCGGAGACTAGCCATGCTAGAGTGTGACTTGCTGATAGTGCTCGCAGGAGAGTCTGGAGTATGGTGCTAGTCTACTTAGGTTGTAAACACAAATTTTGAGCTTATCTATTATGTATTCATGCGATGAGCACAATTGCATGTTTTAATTTTCTGCATGTTTATTTAATAGCTTTATTCAAATTCATGTATTTTATTTCTATAAATGCTTATTGAATTTATTGAGATTACTCACTCTGGACTCGCCATCTGTTTTGTTGTCATGGCTTGAGTGCAGACCTTGGTATGAATCGAGGCAAGAGGAAGCTTGAGGACTACCTGTGATGGACTATAGTCTTTCCGTACATTTGTATATATTTATATTTACTTTTGGGATACCATATACATTATGAGCTACCTATGACTTGTATATTGACATATTTTGAGGATTTTGGTCATCTTTTTGATTATGATGTTTATATTATAAGTTTTTCCACATTAGGTTGATGCTCCTAAGACTTGAATTTATTTGTTTATTACTTGATCAAGTCTAATAAGTCTTATGCTGTAATTTGATTGTTAAAAATGATTTTAACAGGTGAATTGAGTTCAATGGGCTAAATCGTAACTTTCATGATGTAAGTTGGTCAAGTATTAGGTTTTGAATGAAGTTGTATAGGTTAATGACACATAGGATATAGCTAGGCCCGACATGACAGGGTTGTGAGCCAGCTTTGGCACCTATGGCGGGCCTCAGAATTTGGGGCCACTACATTTTGGTATTAGAGCCTAGGTTCATGAAACCTAAGGATTTAATAAGAGCATAAAACTTAATGAATAAAACCTTAGATGTGGAAACCCGAAGTAAATACCCTAGAACCCTAATTAAGAAGTGATTGTGAGGTGGGTAGTGATTAGGATTATATACTTGGTATATTTCTTTTTATATGTATATTACAAATGATGCACACGTATATATATATGGAGGATGATTTGATGCACATTCTTCGATGCAGATTCGGATGGACAATAACCTTTGATTCCTATTTAGCCTGAGGTCGGAGATACCAGTAACTCATCCAAGGAGACCTTGACGTTACAGTCACTAGCGCATAGAATAAACGACAGATTCACGTAGATTTTGGAGATGATGCGAGCTAAGACGGCAACAATTCCAGTTCTATGACCACATTAGTGGCCCCATTTCACAAGCAGCCGCAACCCCTGCTAAACCACAAACGTTGGTTCAGGCAGCTATTTCTGAGACACCGATAGAGAGATTTAAGCCAGTGGTTGTACGAGCTGAGACCACAGCTATCACATTGGCTATGACAGAGCAGCCAGTCGTGACATCGACATCAAACAACGCGATGTCAATTGAGGCCAAGAGGGTGAAGGATTTCATCAGATTTTAGCCTGGTTACTTCTACGGAGCAAGAAACCCTGAGATAGCCAGGAAATGGTTATTGTCACATGAGCGACTGCATAAAACGCTCTTGGTCTAGGAGAGGGGCTGACCTTATTTGTCGAGTTTTTGTTTGAGAGGTGGCGTCGCGGTTTGGTGAACTACATATGAGGCTATACTTCCAGAGCCGACAAACTGGTCATAGTTTCGTGATCTATTCATGGATGAGTATATTTTCGATGGAGGTTCGGATCAGATTGAGGGATCAATTTTTTGCCCTAGTTCAGGGTAACATGTCTATGCAGCTGTATATAGGACGATACATATATTTACTACAATACGTCATGGACGTGGCTGTGACAGAGCGACTTTGGATCTACTATTTTGTCGGGGATTATATGAGAGGATTGTGTGTTTTATTGTTTCTAGTGGAGCTCGTACACTACTGGAGATCTCTGACAAGGCTCTTGCGCACGAGACTTATCTGATACAGAGGGGCAGTTGATACGCATCCAAGTTTTATCAGAGTCATTCTTCGTAGAGTTCTCGGTTAGTGCAGAGACTGAAAAACAACAGGATCATTAGGGCATACAAAGACAGAGGCAGATATCTCGTCGAAACGATAAACAGTTAGATCAAGGTCGTCAAGGCGACGAAGATCGACGGGGATGATCCGATGAGGTATGATGATTGCTAGGTGGTGTATGATACCACCTCTGCACCATAGAGTAGCCTAGGCAATAGTATAGGCAGGACATGGATCAAAGAGGATAGGGACGGAGCCAGAGTCATGGTCAGGGTTAGGGGAGTGTCGTTGGACCAGCTGGGAGACAGGAGTCTCGTTGATGCTATATACGTGGTAAGGTTGGGCATCTGGAGGCCAACTATAATAGACCGAAACCGCTACCACCACAATTAGACCAGGCTAAAGACAAGGCTCATACCATTGCTCTTGCGGTCGCCCAGTCGGACAAAAGGTGACCAGACAACTTGTTGAAGATACATTATCCATTTGTTGCACTCTTATGCATGTCATGCTTAATTATGGTAGTACTTTATCTTTCATCGTTGGATGCATGGTAGGACAGTTAGAGTTACAAGCACAGACTTTAGACACATATTTGGTCCTCGGTACGGCAGATAGGGATAAGATATACCCTAACCGGATATGTCGAGATTATATGGTTGAGATAAGGGGACATCAGTTATCGACTGATTTATGAGTTTTAGAGTATCTGAAGTTTGATGCGATGTTGGGCATGGATTGGTTGTAAGCATATCACACTCATATAGATTTTTTTAGTAACACTATTACATTTGATATCGAGAGGATTCCAAAGTTATCATTCGCCTGAATTACGACATCTTTACCGATCACTAGAGGTCGCTTAGCGAAGACTCAAGAGATGGAAGGTTTTGTTGCGATTATTGAGCTAGAAACGAGGGCAGTGATCAGGGTTGAGGATGTCCCAATAGTATGTAAGTTTTCAGATATATGTCCAGATGATTTGCTAGGACTACCACCGCCCCGAGCAGTTGAGTTCATTATTGATTTGATACCAGGGACACGACCTATTTATAGCTGACCTTACAGGATGTTTGCTTCCGAGAAAGATGAGCTGAGAACTTAGTTATTTAATGGAGGGCTCCCGAGTCTATTTCTAACATTCGAGTTTCTTGGGTTCGGAAGGATATTATCGGCCGTTTGTGCAAGATTTTTCATTGATTGCAGCGCCGATGACTAGATTGAACAAGAAAGATGTCAGACTTAATTGGTCCAAGGAGTGTGAGGAAACACTTTTGGAACTGAAGAGGAAGCTAATTTTTGCACCAGCGTTAGCATTGCTTGTGGCGGGTAGAGGTTTCTTAGTTTATACCGATGCTTTAAGCGCTGGGTTGGGTTGTGTGTTGATGTAGGATGGAAATCCAGTGGCTTATTTATCTCGACAGTTGAGACTCTACGAGGTTAATTATCCAGTGCACGACTTGGATCTTGCGGCAGTCGTGTTTGCACTAAAGGCCTAAAGGCATTATCTCTATGGAGAGAGGTTTGTGTTGTTCACTGATCACCAGAGCTTGAGGTATTTATTCACTCGAGAGGAGTTGAACATGCAACAAATGAGATGGGTTGAGTTACTGAAGGATTACGACTTCTCCATAGAATATCATTCTGGGAAGGCGAATATGGTAGCTGTTGCTTTGAGCTGGAGTGGCATTGGGAGCCAGACGGCCTGTGGCCTATGACACATGAGTACAAATTTTGAGGCAGTGTTGGTGATGTGTGTGACATAGACTATTACTGAGCTACGGATTTGTTGTCAGATGAGAGTTCCTGCAGTGTCTTTAGAGCGGATTTCTGAGTGCCAGAGAGTTGATGAGTTATGTGGGAAGTTCAGCAAACTAGCTCAGGATCTGAGTTGCACAGATTAGTTTGAGATGTCAAACGGGTGATTGAGACACAAGGGTAGATTATGGATACTTTGTGTATCGGAGCTTAAGGACATCATACAAGAGGACGCACACCGATCGTGATATACTATTCATCCAGGTCGGACCAAGATGTATCATGATTTGCAACGATTGTTTTAGTGGCCAAGAAGAAGACTAACGTTGGTAACTACGTCAAGAGTTGTCATATTTGCCAGCAGATAAAGGTTGAGCATAGGAGACCAGATGGGTTGCTACACGCTCTGCCCATTCCTCAGTGGAAGTGGGAACACATGACCATGGACTTCGTCAGTAGCCTACCGCAAACTATAAGGCATCATGATGCAGTTTGGGTAGTGATTGATAGGTTGATAAGTCGGCACACTTCATTCCGATTTCCATGAGATATTCTTTCCCACAACTGAACGTTATCTTCGAGATAGAGATCATCAAACATCACGGTATACCAGTCTCCATTATTTTTGACAGGGATCTCAGGTTTACATCTAAGTTTTGGGAGAGTATGCAGGAGCAGTTTGGCAACGGACTAAGGTTTAATACGTCGTATCATCCTCAGACCGACGATCAATCAAAATGATTGATTCAGATATTGGAGGATATGCTCAGGGCTTGTATTTTGCAGTTTGGTGGTTTGTGGGATGATTATCTGCCTTTATGTGAGTTTACCTACAACAATAGTTATTAAGCAAGTATCGAGATGCCATCATTCGAGGCACTATATGGTAGGCCCTGTAGGTTACCAACATGTTGGGCGGCACCAGATGATACAATGGCTATAGGACCCGAGGTTGTAGTGGATCATACTAAGAAGATTAGGCAGATTCGTCAGAGGCTTTAGGCGACCCAGGATAGACGGAAGAAGTATGCGGACATGTATCACGAGAATCTGAGCTGCGAGGAGGGTGATTTGGTGTACTTGAAGGTTTTACCCTGGAAGGGTCATCAGAGGATTAGCATCAAGGGGAAACTAGCACCAAGGTTCATTGGATCGTTCAGGGTCGAGGCACATGTCGGCAGAGCGGCGTACAGGTTGGAGTTACCACCACAGTTAGTTGGGGTTCATCCGTTATTTCACATTTCTATGTTGTGACTGGCCAGGTCAGGATTGAAACCAATGGTGGATGTCAGACGGGTAGAGGTTCGGCCTGACGGGATCTACGAGGAGCAGCCAGTTGAGATCATAGACCGTAGGATAAAGACTCTACAAAATAAGGAAATCCCGAAGGCTTTAGTTCGTTAGCAACATTGCGGAATCGAGGGACTCACCTGAGAGCTCGAGTTTATTATGCGGGGGTGTTACCCTCAACTATTTGATAGTAAAAGTTTATTTAAGTGTTTTAAATTTTGGGACGAAGTCTCAACTAGTTGGGAAGAAATGTAATAGCCCAGTTTAAATTGCGCAGTTAATATGACTTATTTTCAAATGTGGACGCCAACTCAGAATCTCATGGACCCCGCCGCTAAGACCAGTAACCCTTAGTTAGTTTTGTGTGTTGTTTGCCTAATTTGCGAGGTTTATACTTAATTATGTTTAATTGCATCGCAATGTGTGTATTTATATTGTTATTGTTTGTGTGAGATAATGTGACTACGGGTACTCACCTCGATTAGCGTGTAGACACGAGTACCGGGTAGGCGAATGACAGTACACTAGAATGGAAAATAATGCACACATGATAAATGAATAAAATGCATTAAATAATTAATATAAAAGGTCGTTTAGATGATTAATGGTGTGAGTGTACGCGAACGATACGCTTCCTACGCGGAGCCAAGTACAGAACACTCGAGCCATTTAGTGTATGGGATTGAAGGAGGATAAGATCAATTGACAAAGTCACCAATCTAAGTCACCTTAGATGGACTTTTTGACCTTATCTCAACCATCTAAGTGGTCCTTTGGATCTACACACACATTAGATGACAAAAAGACTACAAAAGTCCAAAAAATATATCATTTCACCACCTTTTCTATCTCCTCTCATTTTGGACGAAAATTTGAGGGATTTTGGTGAATTTCAAGTGAAGATTTTGAGGTTGATACGACAAGCAATCGACAGTCCAAGGTGAGATTCACGTCCTCCTCGTCGTTCCTTACGTTTCGAGTATGGATTTTTGGGTTTTGACATGGATTTTGGATATGCGAGTTAGCTCGATGGTTTGGGGTTTTTGCTATGATTTTCTGGTTGGATGAGAGCAATTATCATAGTACTAGACGTTGTTGATGGTGGTGTTGAAGTTGCAGAGTTTTTTCAGGGTTTCGCCGAGTTTTTTTGGGGTTTTGGTGTTGGGGCATGTGCCCTAGGTCAATCCATTAACTGTCTTTATGAATACTTTTAGTTAATAAAATAGAGAATTTCATTTGCTGTTTATTATAATTAATTTGCATGTTTACATTATAATAAGATCATGGGTATTTACAGAAATATCCTAAATGTCCTTAGTCGATCATTATACTGGGAACTATAATGAATTAAGACTAGTGCGAGTCTCGATTGATGATCATATGATGATTATACATATAGGGATACGAATCAAAATCATGAGTACTTGTTAGGGAATAAAGTACTAGACCGATCCGCTATGAGAACATCACATGGATTAAGTCATCCGACTTGAGATTACCAGAGACTTCAACATTAGGAATAAAGTGATTTGACACAATCAAACGTTGTCTTTAACCGAACGATTATAAAGGTGCGATTGGTTATTGTGTGAGTAATGTGATGAAGTTGTGTAATCAAGATATAATTTATCGATCTCGTATAAAGAGAGATATCCAGTGGATCCCTCGATGTGTTAGACTGTTAAAAGGTCTAGTCAAAGTGAATTGATATTGATCAATGTCACTTGGATGTTTTTAGTCTACCTAGAGATCGAGACTAGTACGATTGAACATGTTGGATGACAATTCCATGCCTTATGTTTGATAAAAAGGATATAGTGTGACAAAAGGATGTTATATACACTATTGATTAGGTTGTATCGATTTGATATTGGTACAACTTGGGTAGTCATAATGTCTTGCTAGAGGCCGCTTATGACTTGTATACCAAAATGTGTTTTGGTACACTGCCAACGTTGTATGAGCCTATTGGGTCGCACACTAAGAATGGTTTTGCGAGATTTTAAGATGGTTCAGAAAAATGAATTTTATATGATAAAATTCATGATAGAAACGTCCTTGTGGTGTATTACACTTATACTTCTTTAAGTAGGGGTATATGTATAATTTACTTAACCGTCTATATACGAGGGTTGTATAAATAGACGCTTTAAGTTAGAATACACGTACGAAAGATTAAAAGACTGAAACTCTATTTTTCATTTTAGAAACGACTTAGGGTTTTTGGTATGCTCTGGATCGTTTTGGAGAGAAACAAAAAGATTTAGTATTCTCTCGAAGCTAGCACTTCGAATCTCGGCCGCCGTTTCGTGTGTAGACTACTGGTAGAGGGCGTTCGTCGTTGGCAGCGCCTTAGAGATCGATCAACCTTCAGAAAGGTATATTGCGACTGAGGTATGATTAAGTTTTCATGGTTTAAGCGTTTTTAATGGAATTAGATTTGGATCCTGTTGGGGTTTTGTCAAAATTGTTTTGTAATCTCCGCTGCGCATGAACCCCAAAATCCAACAGTGGTATCACAGACTTCGATTTGATTCCATTAAAAACATTGCATGTTTTCTTCTGATATATACATGATATATGATTGAAAGCATGTTAATAGTTGATGTATATGTGATGTACTTAAGTTTTCTGTGAGATTTATTATCATGTTTTGTGTATATGAATAGTATAAAAATTCTTTTATTAATAAACAGTATAAAAATTTCCAAATTGTTTAGTGATTGAACAAATCAATAAATATATATGATATTTCATTGTTTACATAAAATCACTAAAACTGAATAAAATCTCTATGTTAAACTTTAAGTCTTGTGTCATCCATTTTAAACATTTATCAAGGCCTCGATCACACTAATATAGTTTCAACCATAGCTGGGTGTATTGTGTTATCTTGGTGAGACAAGTTGGGTAAGAGTTACCAAAATGTTTAAAATGGTCTGACTTAATAAAGCTATCAAAATAGTTTTGAGCATTAGACACATGATGAGATAAAAAACATGCTAAGACATAAGATGTCCCGTATCTCATAAAACTATCTAAAATTACATAAGATGTAATTGGTAACTGTTACCTACCTAAATAATATAATTATGTGTTTCATGCCATAGTTGTCATAGAATTAGGTGAAATACGGATTTTAATCGCCTAAATAAATAATGTGTTTTAGGAGGGTTGTTAATTTAGTGGGAGTCTATTCCTCTATGCTAAAATAAACTTTGCATAATCTTTATTGTAGATCAATGGCCTCTTCAAGTAACAATAATCCCCTGTCACTACGATCCATCCTTGAGAAGGATAAGCTATCTGGGACTAACTTTCTTGACTGGTTCAAAAACTTGAGAATTGTTCTCAAGCATGAACGCAAGTTGTATGTCCTGGATGCTCCAATCCCTGAGGACCCACTAGTCAATGCTACGAAAGCTGTGAAGGATGCACATAATAAGCATATCAACAATTCTACTAATGTTGCATGTATTATGCAAGGCAACTATGGTTCCCGAACTTCGAAAGGACATGGAACTAATGGAAGCCTACGACATGGGTAACGATGAAGGAAGTGTTCCAACCACAAGCTAGGCAAGAAAGGTTCGAGACAGTCAAGAACCTACATTCTTGCAAGATGAATGAGAGGTGCTTCGCTTAGTCCTCATGCTCTCAGATGAAGGGCTATGTTGACCACTTGATAGACTCGATTTCCCATAAGCCAAGAGTTGGCTACAGATTTGATCCTGAATTCATTACCGGAGAGTTACTCACAATTCATGATGAACTACAATATGAATAATATGGAGAAACCAATTTCAGAGTTGCATCTGATGCTCAAAACTGCTGAAAAAAATATCAAGAAACCCTATAGTAATGTGTTAATGGTCCAAAAGGGAAAGAGAATGAAGAAGAAAGGCAAATGCAAAGCTAATGTGCCAAGGCTGTTGTTGCACCTGTCGCAAAGCCTATGGAACAAGTCAAGCCCTACCTGTTCCTTCTTCAAAACACCCAAAAGAAAAGGAATGAAATTGTCATTTCTGCCATGCACCTGAACATTGGTTCAAAAATTGCAAACTCTATCTGGAAGATCTAAAGAAAAAAAGGGTAGTGCGACTACCATTACAAGTATTTACGTTATTGAAATTAATTTATCTATTAGTGATTCTTGGGTATTAGATACCGGATATGGATATCACATTTGTATAAATGTGTAGGGACTCACTAGAAGTAGAAAGTTGAAGAAAGGAGAAGTCATTCTCGACGTAGGGAATGAAGCAAGAGTTGCTGCCCTAACCGTTGGATCATATGACCTAGTCTTACCTAGTGGACTTATCTTAACTTTAAATAATTGTTATTTTATGTCTGCCTTGAGCAGAAACATCATTTCTGTTTCATGTTTGGATATGGATGGTTTTGATTTTATTATTGCGAATAATAGATGTTCCATTTCTCGTAAAGACATATTTTATGCAAATGTTGATTTTTGTGATGGTCTTTATATTCTAAGCATGAAAAGGCCACCGATACTCCAGTTTTTAACATAAATACAAAGAGATTCAAGTCAAATGATTTGAATCAAACCTATCTTTGGCATTGACATCTCGGGCACATAAATGAGAAACGCATAAGGAAGCTCCATAAAGATGGACTTCTAGATTCATTTGATTTAGAAACATATGAAACGCGCGTATCTTGTTTACTAGGTAAGATGGCAAAAAGTCCCTTTACTAGACACAGTGAAAGGGCAAGTGATTTATTGAGTCTAATACATACTGATGTATGCGGTCCTATAAACACAATGGCTAGAGGAGGTTATCAGTACTTCATTACATTTACTGATGATTTCAGCAGATATGGTTATGTATATCTTATGAAACATAAAGCTGAATCATTTGAGATGTTTCGAACATTTTAAAATGAAGTGCAGAATCAACTTGGTAAAACTATCAAAAACATTTCGGTCATATCGAGGTGGTGAATATTTAAGCCAAGAATTTGATGATCATCTTAGAAATTGTGGGATTGCCTCTTAATTGACTCCACAACAACTTCACAATGAAATGGAGTTTCTGAAAGGATAAATCGAACCATATTAGATATGGTTCGATCTATGATGATTCATGTTGATATTCCATTATCCTTTTGGGGTTATGCATTACAAACTGCAGCTTTCACTCTAAATCGAGTTCCTCCTAAAGCAGTTGTTAAACACCATATGAGATATCGTACAGGAAGAGACCTAGTTTGTCTTTCCATAAGATTTGGGGTTGTGAGGCTTATAGAAAAATGACAAGTCTCAGAAAACTAGCACCTAAATATGACTAGTGTTTATTTGTGGGGTATCCAAGGGAAACAAAATGATATTTCTTTTATAATTCCGCTAGAACAAAGTGTTTGTTGCTCGGTATGGTGCCTTTATGGAAAAATAGTTTAATTCAAAAGACACTAGTGGGAGAGAAATAAATCTTGAAGAAGTTCAAGAATCACTTGTAGTCGTGATGTGTTGCTTATAGATCAAAATGAGCTCACCACTTATCAGGAGCCTATGTCTGGACCAGACTCAGATAAATGGCTAAGTGCCATGAACTCTGAGATGCAATCCATGTATGATAACCAAGTTTGGAACTTGGTTGATTTACTTGAAGGTGGTAAGACCATTGGATGTAAAAGAGTTTTCAAGAAGAAAACTGACATGGATGACAAAATGCATAGTTTTAAAGCAACACTTGTAGCAAAAGGTTTCAGGCAGACTCAAGGTGTTGATTATGATAAAACGTTTTCGCCTGTAGCCATTTTCAAATCCATAAGAGTTTTAATTACCATTGTTGCATATTATGACTATGAGATATGGCAAATGGATGTAAAAACAACATTTCTTAATGGAAAGCTTCTTGAGGAAGTGTATATGACACAACCTGAAGGTTTTGTACATCCTGAGAATTCTAGCAAGGTATGCAAGCTTCAAAGATCCATTTATGGATTAAAGCAAGCTTCTCGGAGTTGGAATCTTTGTTTTGATGAAGCAATCAAGGGTTTTGGTTTTATTAAGAACGAAGATGAGCTTTGTGTATACAAGAAGGTCAGTGGGAGTGTAGTTATTTTTCTGGTATTATATGTTGATGATATATTACTCATTCGAAATGACATCCCAATATTGTAGAATGTCAAGTCTTGGTTAGGGAAGTGTTTCTCAATGAAAGAATTAGGAGATGCAGCCTATCTCTTAGGGATAAGGATCTATATGGATAGATCTAAGAGGTTAATCGGTCTAAGTCAGAGTGCTTACATAGACAAGGTGTTGAGTAGATTCAGTTTGCAAGTCTCCAAAAGATGATTGTTGCCAATGTCTCATGGCATAAGTCTCAACAAGATTCAATGTCCTAAGACAAATGATAAGCGAGACCGTATGAATAAGATTCCATGTTATGCGCTCGACCTGATGTATCATATTCTTTGGGCACTACAAGCAGATATCAGTCAGATCCTGGTGAGAGTCACTAGATAGCAGTAAAGAACATTATTAAATACTTAAGAATGACTAAGGAAGAATTCTTAGTCTCTGGAGGTTTTGAAAATGATCTAGTTGTAAATGGTTATACAGATGCAAGTTTTCAAACTGATATAAATGATTTTAGATCGCAGTCTGGATATATGTTTACTTTGATTAAGGGTGCAGTAAGCTGGAAAAGTTTGAAGCAAGAGATCGGGCAGATTCTATAACAGAAGTTGATGATATTGCAGCGTCCGATACAGCAAAGGAGGCAGTTTGGATCAAAAAGCTCATTTCTGAACTAGGTGTGGTTCCAAGTATTGCTAACCCTATGTGTTTGTATTGTGACAATAACGGGGCAATAACACATGCCAAGGAACATATATCACACCACATATCCAAACATATACTCAGTGTTTTCATCTCGTCAGAGAAATTATTAAGATGGGAGACGTGAAGATTTGCAGAGTACCTACTCAAGACAACGTTGCGGATCCATTGACAAAAGCTCTTCCACAAGTAAAACATGATGGTCATGTTAGATCATTAGACATTAGATGCATGTATGATTGGCCTAGTGCAAGTGGGAGATGTTGGGGCATGTGCCATATGTCAATCCATTAACTGTCTTTACGAATACTTTTAGTTAATAAAATAGAGGATTTCATTTGTTGTTTATTATAATTAATTTGCATTATAACAAGATCCACGGGTATTTACAGAAATATCCTAAACGTCCCTAGTCAATCATTATACTGGGAACTATAATGAATTAAGACTAGTGTGAGTCTTGATTGATGATCATGTGATGATTATACGTATAGGGATACGAATCGAGGTCACGAGTACTTGTTAGGGAACAAAGTACTGGACCGACCCGCTATGAGAACATCATATGGATTAAGTCATAGTTGTTTCTCATAACATGTATATTTTTCAGTCCTCTGACTTGAGACTACCAGAGACTTCAACATTAGGTACACAGTGATTTTACACAATCAAACATTGTCTTTAACCGGATGATTATAAAGGTTGTGATTGGTTACTGTGTGAGCAATGTGATGAAGTTGTGTAATCGAGATAGAATTTGTCCCTCTCATATAAAGAGAGATATCCAGTGGATCCCTCGATGTGTTAGATCGTTAAAAGGCATAGTCTAAGTGAATTGATATTGATCAATGTCACTTGGATGTTTTTAGTCTACATAGAGATCGAGACTGGTACGATTAAACATGTTGGATGACAATTTCATGCCTTATGTTTGATCAAAAGGATATCGTGTGACAAAAAGATGTTATATACACTATTGATTAGGTAGTATCAATTTGATATTCGTACAACTTGGGTAGTCATAATGTCTTGCTAAAGGTCGTTTATGACTTGCATACCAAAATGTGTTTTGGTACACTTCCAACGTTGTATAAGCCTATTGGGTTGCACACTAAGAATGGTTTTGCGAGATTTAAGATAGTTCATAAAAATGAATTTTATATGATAAAATTCATGACAGAAGCATCCTATGTGGTGTATTACACTTATACATCTTTAAGTAGGGGTATATGTGTAATTTACTTAACCGTCTATATATAAGGGTTGTATAAATATACGCTTTAAGTTATAACACACGGATGAAAGATTAAGGACCGAAACTCTATTTTCATTTCAGAAATGAATTAGGGTTTTCTGTTAGGTTCTAGATCATTTTGGAGAGAAACAAAAAGGTTTGGTATTCTCTCAAAGCTAGCACTTTGAATCTCGGCCACCGTTCGTGTGTGGACTGCTGGTAGAGGGCGTTCGTCGTTGGCAGCGCCTTAGAGATCGATCAACCTTTAGAAAGTTATATTGCGACCGAGGTATGATTTAGTTTTCATGGTTTAAACGTTTTTAGTGGAATTAGATTCGGATCCTGTTGGAGTTTTTGTCAAAATTATTTTGTAATTTACGCTGCGTATCAACCCCAAAACTCAACATTTGGTTTGTATTTTGGACGAGTTTTAACGTGGTTTGAACGTACCCTATGATAGTTTTGGTGAATCATAAAGGATTGGATTGAGTTCAGGGCGCGAAGCTGGAGCTGAGGTTCCCAAAAAGCCTCAGGGAGCACCCTACAGGAAAGGCGGCGCGGCGCCGTTACTCTCACTGCGCCACTTGAGAAGTCGTTTCACCTGAAATAAAATAAACTTTTTCAAATTTGGGTTTCGATTTGGCCAATTAGGGACCTATCCCGGGGATCAATACCGGGTATAATATGAATTAATATGATGGATTTGATATTCTAATGATAAATTTGGGAAATTTCAAAGTTTGGGAAATTAATAAATTAATGAATATTAGGTACTTGGATTTGATCGACAAGTGTTGGGGCACGCATTTGGAGCTCTGGAGATCGTTTTTATATTAATGGAGCGCAATTTGAGGTTTGTAGTAACCCAATTGAAATTCTCTCAAGTATTTATTTATTTATTTCTTATTTGCCTTCTATTCAATTATTTCATTATTCATTTCAGGTATGGTGTATATGGACGATTTGGTTGAGTGCGCTCCCACAAGGCCATTATGTGTGTATGTCCACTAGACCATGACAAGTGTCACCCGGGGTCTCGGTGAATAGTTCAACCCAAGGACCTTTTCGGAGCATGTGTCGGTGCGTCGTGGGACCACACCAGCCATCGGGAGGACTCGGAGGATGGCCATGCTAGAGTGTGACTAGTTGGCAGTACTTGCGTGAGAGTCTTGAATATGGTGCTAGTCTGACTTAGGTTGTAGACACACATTTTGAACTCGTCTATTATGTATTCATGCGATGAGCATAATTTGCCAGTTTTATATTTTCGCATGTTTTTTTAATATCTTTATTCAAATTCTTGTATTTTATTTCTATAAATGCTTATTGGATTTTCTTGGGATTACTCACTCTAGACTCGTCATCTGTTTTGTTGTGATGGCTTGATTGTAGACCCCGATACGAGTCAAGGCAAGGGGAAGTTTGAGGACTACATGTAATAGATTGCAGCCTCTCTCGTATGTTTGTATATATTTATATTTACTTTTGGGATACGTGATACATTGTGAGCTACCCATGATTTGTATATTGGCTTATTTTGAGGATTTCGATCATATTTCTGATTATGATGTTTATATTATGGGTTTTCCACATTAGGTTGATGCTCCTAAGACTCGAATTTATTTTTTTACTACTTGATCAAGTCTAATAAGTCTTCTGCTATAATTTGATTGTTAAAAATGATCTTAACAGGTGAATTGAGTCCAATAGGCTAACTTGTAACTTTTCATGATGTAAGTTGGTCGAGTATTAGGTTTTAAATGAAGTTGTGTAGGTTAATGGCACGTGGGACACAACTAGGCCTGACATGGTAGGGTTGTAGGCCAGCGTTGGCACTCGAGGCGGGCCTTAGAATTTGGTGCCACTACAAGTTGTGTCTTTCTTCCTTAAAAAAAGAGTTGTGTCTTTCTTAGTGCACTTGTACTGAGCCCAAACCATCGCACGTCCCATTGCACGTGCAATGGTTTACTCGTTCAATGACAGCGATTCAACGAGTAATCTGACGGGCCCTACTCACATTAATGCACATAGAGTTTGCCAAAGTCAATTTTTTAATTGTTTAAATTCTTTTTTTTGTGAACTTACATGTTTTGTTTTCTGTGAATCAAAATGTTTTTTTAAAAGGAAATGGTGTGATGTGATTATGGGTCCCATAAAGTGTGTAGTGAAAGGTTTAACCATTATATGAGTAAGTAACATTAAAGGAAAGTGCAATGAAATAATGATGTGACACTCCACAAACTCCAAAAGGAGTTCAACCATTATGGATGCTCTTAAGGGATAAGTATAAGTCTATAAATACTCACACAATATGGATCATTTTATCAGTTACTTAACGAGTCAAACTTGAGTCTCTTTATTTATTTTACATGATGTAGTGTCTGAGAAAGTGTTAAATAATACAATTAGTTTAGAGGACTAGTGTTTTGTAATGCTGTAATCACTAATGTGATCAGGGACGAAGCCAACATCCATTCTAAACTTAAAGTTCCTATGATATTTTTTTGTCTAACAAGTGCTATGATACTAATTAAAATAGGAAAAAGAAGAAATTAATATCATAAATTATCTTATAAAACAAGTGCACGGATTATTGACTAAAAAAATTAACGGCATATATATAAACTATATATAACTAACAAAATCTCAAAGGACATAACTAATATAAAACTTATAACATACTAAAATGTAAACCTTCCCTCCTTCATGTCATGGAAGTCATTGATAAAAGAATTTATGTCAGACTCCTTAGCAATTCTCTTTTCAATATATACAAGTAAGGGGTTAGAAAGATATTCATCATCCATTTTATTGTGTTGCACAGTCTTGACTATTTTTAGAGCTGAGAAAGATTGTTCTATTGTAGTCGTCGAAACTGAAAGAGTAAGAATAAGAGTTACCACTCTATACACAAGAGGATATATCAACGATTTTTTTATTTTCACCAACCATTAACATAAATAAAAATGTAAACTAATTGTTGAAAATTAAGAAGTTCACACAAATAACCAAAATGCTCAAATTCTGTTCTTATCTACATTATTTCATATTCAACAAAATCTTGCTGATAAAACTTCTCAACCATCTTGCAAAGGTCGTCAATTTTAAATGATTTGCGCGTCTCTTTTGGATTTAAATCCGAGCTAAACATAAGCAACTCCACCATGTGATCACTAAATTTATTGTTTAACTCTTGCAATTGAGTGTCAATCAAAACATTAAAAATGTCAACTCTATAATGATGTTCGATTGTAAATTCATCCTGTTGATGACGTGTCATTCCTCTCCTTGCAACATATTTTGCATTAAGATCTGGAATAGGTTTATTGACTGCTTCACAAAACAATTTCACCTCTGCAATTAATTTTTCCCATTCTTTATCTCTCAATTTTCGAATCAACCCCTTAATAGATGAAAAAAATGCATAACATTCAAAATATCTTGTTCTTGACTTTGTAGTTCTCGACAAAGCTGATCAGAATAATCGAAAATTGTCTTCATAAGATGCATAATGAAAATATATTGAAAATAAGTTAGGTTTTCATAAGCGGTGTGTGACAGCCCCAGTCCCCATAAAATGGGCCTCGCCCGGCTTAGACTTATATGGACCCTTGGCCAACCCCTACCAAGTCAACGCACGCCTGGTCAGCCTCTTTTCCAAATTATTCATCCATTAATTGCTTATTAAGTATGCTAATTAATTTAACAAGTCTTAATATTCATTATGCAACAGAAAGTAATTTAAAGCAATTAAAAAAAATAAACTTTGTTCGGGACAAGTCTTAAATGTGGAAATCCTGCATAGTATAGATCTCATGTATATCTCAGGCGACGACAACGTACGACAATGTAAATAAGCATTATATACATGTATCTCAAGTGTATCTCTCAAAACTCATACCCAAATGTGTATAAAAACATCAAGTATAATACAATATATACAATTAAAATACCTGCGATAGTAGCAATGGAAGAGCCGACTCTGAGGAAAAACATAGAGGTAGTCACCGATCTTGGCTCCTCACCCTTGCTACTAGAAGGACCTCCAATTGTCACCAGTTATGGAGACAATTCCAGTGAGTAAACCCAGAAGAGATTCAACAATATTTCTGAATAATAAATGACAATAGTCTCTAAATCATGTGGGTATTTAAAGGAAGTTGTAAATAAATGGTAAAGTGCTTGATAAACAGACTAATCGAGTAAAAAAGTGAAATTCAAGGGCAAGGAAGCAAAATAGATACGCAAATAGGTAATCCCATCTAAGCTGTGACTCATTAGACCAAAGCATAACTTGAAGTCGACACAACGAGCCTAAGACCACTTCCAATTGCCCCGACATGACTTTTTAGGCACTGTTGACTCCTCGAGTCACTTCCAACAACCCTTTTTAAACTATCAAGGTAAGCCACAGCGACGTCGAACGCCTTATCCCCTGCTAGTTGTCACGACCCAAAATCTTTAACCGTGTTTAATTCCTTAAACAAGATCAACGACCCGTACTCTGGGACCCAAACCGTGACATGTCCATTGACCGAGGCAAGGGCCGAGGTATATTTTATATTTGTTGTGATGTATGCCTAGTGTATTGTATATGTGTAGACTATTAAGTCAATTTTATATGGGTGTATAGGTATCAAGACGAGCGGGGACGTACCTTGAGTCACTTGTCGACGTGGTACCGAGGTAGTGGCTTATGGGGTAAGCTTAATTAATTTGAGTTATATGTGAACTTAAGTTGGTTTTATAAGTTTCTAATGTGGTCACAATCAAATATACACCTTAAGGTGCCTATAGTTAGTGCAATTAACTAATGCTCATTAGATGTGCATCGAGACACGCATTAATTCATCAAGAGAGCAAGTGTCAACCTGTTGAGTCATTCAAAATGACTCGAGGGACAAGTGGGATAAGGTGGTCAATGAGATGAGCCTTGAGACACGTGTGCACACCATGATTAGTGGCCATCATTCAAACATATCTATACATGGTCAAATAAACCATATATGTCAACAACAAAGTTGGTTTCTTATTTTCAAATTGTTGGGTAGGCAAGGAGGAGAGAAAGAAAGAGATTGCTGGAGTGCACTTGGTGAAAGAGGAGGAGTGAATTCATTGAAGTTTTGGTGAGGAAGAAGAAGAAGAACAACAAGTTAGGTAACTTCTCCACACCATAACCTTTTTGATTTCATACAAATTGATGTTGTTGTTGTTGTGTGTTGGGATGGGTGTTAGGAACCTCATATAACGTGTATGAGGGTCCCTAAGGCGAAAACATAGCCTATGTGTAGGAAAAACCTAGAATTCGAAATACATAATTCGGGTTTCTTGCTGCACATAGCGCGCTAGGTAGAAAATCTAGCGCGCTAATAATAATTAGCACACCAGATATATGAATTAGCGCGCTAATATGGTAATTAGCGCGCTACTATTCACAATTAGTGCGCTAATTTCCCAACCAGTACTAAAAATCACTCAAGTCCAAAAATGGTCTGAATAATATAAATGGGTCCAAACATACTCTAACACCTATCACACAACTCCAGGGACTAAGCGAGATCCCGAGAATTTGGGAACGCATTTCAGAGTGTCGAAAGGCCGAATAGGCTAGGACAAGTGTGTGAATTGTAAGTAAAGATGTGAGAATTCTATTTTTCATCTCATTTACTTTTATTGATTTAATGGTCTATTGGTAGACATTGCTACTTAAATCTTACATCATGTTGTTCTTACATTAATTCATGAGTGAATATTGTGACATGATGTCTTGTGAAATATTTCATTGACTCTGATTACTACTCTTTGATGAAATGTTTCAAAAATGGGATAATTTGGATTTATTTGGACTCGTATTCGATTTTCCTTTGGCCTTTATAGCCTAACTTGTTTTGAAATCCTAGAGATTTGGATTTATTTGTCTTTGAAACCTAAAGTAGGGATTATCTAGTGTCCATTGCACGAGAGATGCATGGTTCACGGGACATGGGTCTACCGGCGTTTCGGCACTCACCACTACACTTGCGTGGCACACAAGTTATTGGACTCGAGGTGATCAACAAGAATGAGATAGATGATGTATAGACATAGAGCGCAGCTCTGCTATTGGGTATGAGATATGTTGAATGCAGCTCCATATAGTGGTGGGAAAGGTTAGGTGATAGTTCTCACCACCGACCAGACGTAGATCATCTCGATTTAGTCTGTGTCAGTCTCTATATTTTTAACTGTGGTTTTTACTTGCATTATTTGATTCAACAATTCTTTCACTAGTTATGCTTTTAAATACCAATCTTTTATTTTGGAAATAAGGCATATAATTTTCAATTATTACTTAAATATTACTATACTTACTGTGTAGTTTGCGACGGTAGGGTGTAGGTCCATCGAGCAGCAGCTAGGCTACGAAAGGAGAAGGTCGACGATTTTCTCTAAGCATTTCGGCGACTCTTCTAACTCATTTTGTATGGCTCGACATTATTGTGTTATTACTATTTATGTCTTTACTGTTTATTTTTGGGTTGTACATTGGGTTGAGTGTATAGTTCCCCATTTTTTAGACTTACATATATACATGCATGTGATGCTTTGTATTCATGGTTTTCCACACTTAGGCATTATGAAGAATAAGAGCGTCGCATAATCCTTAAAATATATGATAGTAGGTAATAACATGGAAATGATAATGAAATTTTAATTAACTCCGAACTTTATAAATATCTGAACATGTGTGTTAGGAATATATGGACAAAAGGCTTACTAATATATAATTAAGTCTTATATGGCTAGGATTAAGAACCTCCATACACACTTCTAGAGTTCCATGACACCAACCACAACATCAAGCAACAACCGATAACATCAAATTCATGAATTCATTTATTTGAGCTAAATCTATGGTGTAGAGAAGTTACCTAACTTGATGAACACTAGCTAGATTCACACTAACTTCACCAACTCGAGGTTTTACTGGTCTTCTTCCTCCTCCAGCAGCTTTCCTTCTCTCCAGCAAATTTGCTTCCAAGCTAAGTAATTGAAATGAATGATTTACATGTGTTGATCTTAGCCTTTTATATGACTTAGATAGGATCAATTAATAGTCATTGATATTGTTATACACACTTATATCGAGGCTTATTTAATGGTTTATAACCTAACATGTGTCCCACTAATTCATGCTAAGTAACAGCAACTCAAACTCAATTGGTATTTAGATGTGTTAATGAGTGTCTCGAGAATCAACATATGACTATTATTTTAAGTTGCTTAATTTAGGTACACTTAATTTAAATTAACATTAGCCACATTAATATTACTATATAAGCTAATTTTAAGCCTAAATAAACTTACCACATTCACTTTCTACCTCGGTCCCATTCCGGCATGCATTTTGAGGCGCGTCCCTACTCACTTCGACAAATATGTACAAGTAGGAGTGACTTAATAGATCTACACAAATACATCGCACTAGGCATCCCTTACATCAAATCTAACATATTCATCAATCCTCATACTGAGTATTCGAACCATGTACCCGCTCTCGGGCTGGGTCAGGAACCCTGATTAGAGACTAATTTACTATTAGTAATTTTGGGGCCGTTACATTTATCCTCAATTTTTAATCTCAATTTAACCCCGAAAAATACCTCAATTTTGACTAAAATTGGAAAAATACCCAATGCGCTCCGAAACTCGTAGACATCGCGTTATACTTCAAGTTGACTCTATTTCACGATGAGTAGAGTATAATACACCAACTAGGCACGTGTCACACAAAAATAATATTTTAACTTATGATCTCTGGTCTAAAATGTGTGGGTCCCACTTCGGATACTTAAATCTCAATTTAAATCCAAAAAAACACCTAATTTAGCATCCTAATCAAGTTTATAAAATTCTCAGATGTCACATTTTCTTTACTTGCTCCTAGTTTGACTCTAGGCGCATGTCCTCTTAGACTATGGAAGTCAAACTACACTATCTATAATGAGTATGTAATCAGAGTCCTCAACATATAGATGAATCTAGCTCTTTCCTCAATCCTAAAGATTTTCAAACCTTGAAGCTTGGTTTTACACTATTATTCCTTTGCGTAGGCATCCTTCTATCCTGTTGGATTCAATTAAATCCAACTATTTTATGGTTCAGCTCAATGGATCGTATCTAGATCCTTCAAGCTTCCCATTGAGTTAGTCGGTAATTGTGATGGCCCCTTCTTCTAAACATGGCACCGCCTGGCCTAATCCCGTAATCAAGCCTTAATCCTAATCATGTAAGACTTAATTACGTATTAGTCAGCATTTCGTCCCTATATTCTTTGATACACGTGTCTAGATATTATTAGGTTTCAGAGTTAATTAAAACTTTTTATCATTTTAATATTATCACGTAGTTTAAAGGTTATGCGAAAGCTTTTATTATTCAAAAATCCTAAGTTTGGAAAATAAAAAAACAACATCACATGCATGTATATATCATAAAGATAATAACACGGTATGATATATGAGTCTCAAAACGGGGAACTATATGCTCAACCCAATATACAACCCAAAATGTACAGTAAGAATATAAAGATAATAGTACAACAAAAGTTGAGTCATACAAAATGAGATAGGAGAGTCGCCGAAATGCTCAAGGAAAGTCGCTGATTTCTCTTTTCTCAGTCTGCTACTGCTCGACGGACCTACACCCACCGTCACAAACTAGACGGTGAGTATATTGGTATTTAAGTAATAACTACAGAGTTTTATGTCACATTTCCAAAATGTAAGAAATGTATTTAAAAGCACTAAGTAGCGAAAGAGTTGTTGAATCAAGTAATGCAAGTAAATACCACAGTTAAAAATGTATAGACTGGCATAGGGTAAGTGAAGATGATCTACGTCCAGTCAGCGGTGAGAACTATCATCTAACTTTTTCCACTACTATATGGAGCCGCGCTCAACATATTCCATACAAATAGCGAGTTGTGCTCTGCCCATATAAATCATCTATCTCATTCTTGCCGACCACCCTGAGTCCCATACCTCATGTGCCACACAAGTGTAGTGGTAAGTGTCAAACCCTAATAGACTCATGTCCCTATGAATCGTGCATCTCTTGTGCAATGGACACTATATAATCCCTACTTTAGTCTTCAAAGATCAATAGTTCCAAGTCTCTAGGATTTCAAACTAGTTAAGCAACAAAGCCCAGGAAATAGAACACAAATCTAATCCATTCCAACTTATTCCAATAGTATGTTTTTGATCAACTATCTATCAAGAATATCATCATGAGTAGAAATTGAAATCAATGAAACATTTTACAAGGCATCATATCAACAATATTCAAACATGAATAGAAACAAGAACAACATGATGTAAGATTTCGAGTAGCAATGCCTACAAATATACTATAAAACGATAAGAGTCAATGAAATGAAATCTAGAATTCTCAAAACTTTACTTACAAATCATAAAGTTTATCCTAGCCAATCCGGCCTCCGACACTCCAAAACGTATTCATGGACTCCCGAAATATCCCCTTAGTTCCCTAGAGTTGTTTGATAGGTTTTATAGTGGGTTTGGACCTCTACTTAGAGTTTTAAAACCATTTATAATGTTTAAGCCATTTTTGAAAATTGTTGATTTTCATACTGTCAGGGCAATTAGTGCGCTAATTCTAACTTAGTGCGCTAATAAGCCATATCTAGCGCGCTACTTAATATTAGCGCGCTTGATTTCCTACCTAGTGCGCTATGTGTAACGGAACCCAAAATCCCGAAATTAGAATTATGAGTTTTCTCTATACATAGGTCATGTTGATGCCTTGAAAACCTTCCTACACATTACTACAGTTCCCTAACATCAACCACAACACAAAACAACAACTTATATAGTCTAATTCATGAATTCCTTGAATCTATGTTTATAGTTTGATGAATTTACCTAACTTGATGAACTTGATCTTCTTCTTCATCAAACCTTCAATGAATCGCTCACTTCTCATTCACCAAGATCATGCCAACAGAACCCCTCTTCTTTGCTCTTTTTCCTTGTCCAACGATTTTGATGACAAGTTGGATCAAAAGTTTGAATTATGTGTTTTATAGTTGACTTGATAAGGTTAAACCATGATCGTTGATCATTTGTACACACGTATCTCGAGACTCAACTAGTGGACCACCTTAACACACTTATCCCATAAGTCAAACTTAAATGACATAAATAGTTGACTCCATTGGCCTTTAGATTGGTCAATACCTATCTTAATGAACATCATGTGGCTATTTGACTTATTTCACTAACTTAGGCTCACTAATTTAATATCAAACATGGCCACATTAAAGCTACTAAAAAATCATAGTTAGCTCACATTAAACTTATCCCATAAATCTCTACCTCGGTCTCACATCGACACGTAATTCGAGATATGTCTCCGCTCGTCTCGATACATTTATACCCGTATAAATGAGTTAATAGTCTACACATATACAATACATTATGCATGCATCATGACAAATATAAAATATACCTCGGCCCTCTTACCTAGGTCAGTGAACATGTCACGGTTTGGGTCCCACAGTGCAGGTCGATGATCATGTTTAAGGAATTAAACACAATTAGAAATTTTAGGCCATTATAGTAATCATATCCGATAGAAACCCAAAAATTATGTCATGTCATTGTGGAGAGTCTACACTAATTGTCCTATATTCTGAGTATTAGTAATCTCTAGGATCCTTTCAAATCCACCACACAACTCAAACTCACTAACCTTTGAGTCCATGGACTTGCACGCCCTAAGTTCGAAAGTAATATGAGAGATTTTATGTTTCTCCATGTCTCCCAGACACATTGTTTCAAAATCTTTCACGAGTCTTGAATGGGTCAAACTTCCCTCAGTGCCAAACTTGTTGCATTCGAATCATTTATAAATGAGTAAAAACCTTGGGACGCTTATCCTTTAGGGTTGGCTTAAGGTCATCTTTAACCTCTGATATACTTGAAGACTCTATCTTAGCTCGCATTACTAATTCATTCCTTGGTCCAAGAGAGGTGGTGGTAGGCCTCCCACCAGCCCTGCGGATCAGGAACAATCATGACACTCAAGTGGAGTTACTCAAACTGCTATTCTAGCATGACGAATCCAGTGCTCTCGTAAGAGACAAAAGAGCATTCCTTGCTTTCCTTCCAATCACTGAGTCATCTCGACACTCTCTGCCTCCATAAAGTCTGCTAATAATACACATGTCTTACGCACATTATTAAACGAAATTATGTCATCTATACTTACACATTTTTATCATTTTTCACTCTAAAAAGAGACAAATTTCCAATTAAGCTCAAGCATGAGTTTCTACCACTTTTTTAGAAGTCTTGGTTCCTTTTCAGAGACGTTCCGTAGGGTTATGGTGACCTCGGGTCATTTCCTCGAGAAATTCATGCTCGAGGATTACATAATCCATCACGACTCTTTTCTCTATTCATGGCTCGATGTTTGAACTGACATCCCATCCTCTAAATCTTACTCGCTACTTAAACTTATATTTAGTGTATCAACTATGTGTATGTCTTATACACTAACTTGGTTCAAGTTTCCAACATAATAATAGTCTCATTTTCACTATATGAAAACGTTCCTTAATTCCTCATGTCTACCACTCAAATCCACCTTTAGTCTCGCAGTTGTTCTAACTAATTCCATCTTATATGGATATGTAATTAGAGCAATATTCCCCAATTGATTTTACATCAATAATATATTCCTTGAAAATAATTGTTCTAGGTGAACCTTATAGAACATGTCAAGGAAAAATATCTCTTTAAGGGGTACTTTAAGTCTGATTTTTTTTCATGATTTCCACTTCAATGATTCTATTAGATTCCTTGAAAACTCATATCTAAGATTAAATATCTCTGTGTCAAAGAAGTTTCCTTGCTCCTTTGACCATCTACATAAGCATAACCAACTACGGTTAGCTATAGCTCACAACACTACAATTCTTAAGAACTCAATTTCCCCGAGGCTACCACAATCCCTATGTCTTTCCTTTCATTCCTAAGTCGGGTTACACTTTCAAATGTTGGTTGTCATACTACACATATTTTACTATCTAGCTCAAGTTAGGGTCAAACCTAACTTACATACAATACCCTCTAAAAAATTTCAGTGTAGTACAACTATTAACACATTCACCAAGGCGTGCATGAGGCATTTTTCATACATCCTAGCCTCAACAAGGTCTTGAGATGTATCAATCCTTAGCCTATCAATGTATTATGCCTCTTCTCTATGTTAAACTATGCTCATGTAACTTATAAAGTCACATTTTGAGGATAGGGTTTGTATTTTACCTAACGTACTTCGACGTTTTTTACCTCGACTTTATTGGATTGAGAGATTTTAGGAAATGAAAGAATAGTACATGTGTTAAGTATTTGTAAAACCAAAATTCTAGATTTCATGAACTCCACTTTCTCTACTAATCTTCACTTCCGATACAACTCTCATAATTGATTCTTTCTTTTAGAGATAAAAATATCGTTATGTTTTCTCCGTCGGTACTGCTTTATTGTCTCCTCGGCTTCTATTCTAGTATTAACAATCATGTCAATATTCTACTCTTATCAATTTTCTATGCAAACATGATAACCTACAGCTTATCCTATCCATCAACTCATCGTGTTACACGCAATTTTTTTAGTTGAAATAGGCCTCAGAAGCAAGAAACACATATATCTAATGATACTATATAGTACATACAATCAATATAATAAATATAATTCAGATTTTAGATTTCCTCTAACTCACCTCACTTCCTAACTAAGACTTGAAGTTAGGTTCATAGAATTTCCACACTACGTTTCATTTGACCTAACTCTTAAGTTTGCACGTTAGTTGAGTTGTAGGCTTCTCAAGAGTTTAAGGTAAAATAAAACCTTGCGCTCTGATACCAACTGTAACGCCCCCAGTCCCCACCAACTAGACCCCGTTCGGCTTAGACTTATGTGAACCTTCGGTCAACCCCCGTCGAGTCAATGCACGCCTAGTTAGCCTCTTATCCGGATTATTCATCCATTGATTGCTTATTAAGTTTGCTAATTAATTTAATAAGTCTTAATATTCATTACGCAGTGGAAAGTAATTTAAAGCAACTAAAATAAATAAATTGAGTTCGGGACATATGACAACCCCTTCCCTATTCTAGGGCACCGCCCGACCTAATCTCGTAATTAAGCTCAAGTTCTAACCACATAGGACCTAACTACATGTTAGTCAGCTTTTCTATCTAAATCTACATCCATACTAATGTTTAGGATAAATAAAACACACGTCATTTACAATTGAATTTCAGGTTTATTAAAAACTTATTAAAAGTTATAAGATTTAGCAAAAGTCTTAACAAATTATGCGGAAAGTATTATCAACAATTCTAAGCATGTGGAAACCAAGAAAATAATGATCACTTGCATATATAACAAAGTGGCGAATATAAAGAGTGTGATGTAATCTTAAATCATGGAACTAAATGCTCAACCCAATATACAACCCTAAAGTGTATCAAAATAAAACTGTATGATACACAAAATATCAAAACCTACAAAATGTTGATGCAGAGGTACGCTGCTAGCTCAGAGGTAGTCACCAATCTTCTCCTCGCCCAGCCTACTCGTCAATGGCTCTGCATCCACCGTTATAAAAAAGGACGGTGAGTACAAAAAGTAACAGTAATCCCCGTTGACAAATTCATTCATATTTCCAAAACAAACTAAATGGTATTTAAAACTATAAGTTCAATAAATAATGACTAGTACCACAATTATGCCAAGAAATATCACAGTTAAACAAGTGAAACCGACACAAGGCTAAGTAGTTGTAATCTAGATTCGGTCGGCTGTGACCTACTTCAGTGAAGCCTTAACCACTAAAGGACGTGTGTGGTGTCGCACAGTCTAATATCAATAGGGACTCTAACCCCAGTGTCATAAGGGACTCTAACCCACCAGTATCATCAAGGACTCTAACTCCGTATATGGGCAATGCTAGGGACTCTAATCCCGTGTGCCTCATCATAGTTGTGAGTGCTGACATCCCTTATGTCTAGCCCCGTATGCCAATTGATTCATAGTGTAATGGACTTTAGATTCTATAACTACTTTATAATTCTAAGAAAATGACTCATTAAGGATTCCAAGAATTGGCTATGCTACAAAGCACAAAATTCTCCTAAGAATACAAGTCCATAAAACTAATCATAACTCCACAACTCCTAATAGCATGCTATTTGTACTACAATTACTATAAAATAGTAAGAAATGACATATATCACATGGATGAATTCAAAAGAGTTCAATTTATTAAAATATCATGGAAACCAAGCTCAACAAGTGAGGAATAACAAATAAGTCCATGACATGAGACTACAAAGCTACACATAGTCAATATAGACCAAACAAGTTAAAATCGAAAATGAAATGTAAATAAAGAATCAACGGGTATACTCACATCAAGCAATATAAAGTCCTAGCTTTACCGGCTTTTCGACACCTCAAATCTTATATCCAAGCCCCATAACCCTATCTTAGGTTCCTAATATCACATAACATGTTTTTCGATATGTCCAGACCTTTACTTAGGGTATTAGGCTAAGTTATAGTGTCTCAGTAAATTTGAAAAATTGAAAATTTTTATGTTGTATGGGCCATTGATGCACTAAGTGATTTAATTAGCATGCTAGTGGCCTCATTACCGTGCTAACCACTGTCTCTACCGCGCTAAAAATTAGCATACTAACTGATCTACCTAGCGCGTTATGTGTAGGAAAACCCAGAATTCTAAGTTTACACCACATTTAGGCTTCACCAATGCCTTGGGGACCTCCACAAACACCTCAAAAACCTCAAGACATCATCAACAACATAAAAACAACCACACATACTAACAAATTATGAATTCATCAAATTAAACTAAACAAACTAGTGTAAATAGATTACCTAGTTGATGTACATTAACTAGCTCAACTCCCACAACTTACCTTCACCAACTCAACTTCTTCTAAGTTGTGAAATGAGAATATGTGGTTTATCTGAATTGATATCTAACGATATATAAGAAATGAATATGGTTGAATGATAACCATTAATCTAATTACATGCATGTATCTTGAGACCTATCTAATAGTACACCTCTTAACACATATCCCGCTTACCTCCAATAACTTAATTGGTTTTCTAGATTTGCTAATATGCGTCTCGATGCAAATCACATGGCTATTGTTTTAAAATGCAAACTTAAGTTACATTTGATTCAAATTCAACCATAGCCACATTAAAACCACTATATAAGCTATACTAACTCAAAATAGACTTACCACATCACTCTCTACCACGGTCCCATGTTGACACGCAACTCGAGGTATATTCCCACTCATTTCTTGACACCTATATACGAGTAAGAGTGACTTAAGATTCTATACGTATACAATACACTAGGCATACACCACAACAAATCTAACATATACCTCGGCCATCTAGTCGCGATTAATGGCATATCACGGTGTGTGGGTCATACGTCATGGGTCGGTAATCCTAATTACGGATAATAAATGACATTAGAAATCTGGGCCATGATAGGACAAGTCCTAGATGTGGAAATCCTACATATTATAGATCTCATGTATATCTCAGGTGAAGACAATGTAAATAAGCATTATATACATGTATCTCAAGTGTATCTCTTAAAACCCATACCCATATATGTATACAAATATTAAGTATAATATAATAGATACAATTAAAATACCTACGATAGTAACAAAGGAAGAGCTGGCTCTAAGGAAAAACTTAAAGATAGTAATCGATCTTGGTCTCCTCACCCTTACTACTAGGGGGACATGCAATTATCACCAGTGATGGAGACAATTCCAGTGAGTAAAACCAGAAGAGATTTAACAATATTTCTGAATAATAAATGACAATAGTCTCTAAGTCATACGGGTATTTAAAGAAAGCTACAAATAAATAGTTAAGTGCATGATAAATAGACTAATCAAGTAAAACAGTGAAATTCAAATGACAATGAAGTAAAATAAATAGGCGAATAGGTAATCCCGTCCAAACCGTGGATCATCAGACGAAAGCACAGGTTGAAATCGACATAGCAGACCAAAGGCCATTTCTAATTCCTTCGACACGACTATTTAGGCACTACGGACTCCTCGAGTCACTTTTAAAAGCCCCTTTTAAACTATCAAGGTAAGCCATAGTGACGTCAGATGCTTTATCTCCTGCGTAGTCCTCGGTGAGAAACCACGGTGACTCCGGATGCTTAACCCGTGAGATAACAAAATAGTAGATTACCTAAACCCTAAGCCACTTAAAACAAGAATGAAATTCAAGTATGACATGCTTTTCAAGAGGTTAACAATAAGTTGAAAAGAAATAATATTTACGTTCTTACTGGTTTACTTACCTTAAAATACAATAATATTTAAGGTAAATGTGGCTCCCACACATTCGTATTACACTCTAGATACCCGATACGAACGTTCTAGGCCCTTGGTACCTATTATAGTTCATTTGTTAGGTGTTAGATGCCCTTTCTATTAGTTTAACATAACGTTGTTGTAACACTCTTATGGCCACAGGGCCTGTGTTTACAGATCATTGGGACCACAGACATCCCTTGTGGGCACAAATATTCCTTTATGGTTAGAGACCATGTAGACACAGATGTCCTCTTGTGGGCACGAACATCGGTTGGGCACAAACGTCCCATGTGGGCATAAACGTCTCTTGTGGTCATAGACATTTTCTGTGGCTACATACACTATTCATCATCTTCTTCGACAACCCAATATGCACAAAAATAACCAAAACTTCAACATCAAATATTTACCCAAACCAAGAAATTCTTGCTCATTATGGGATGATTTGTCCCAAATTACTCCTAATTAACCCAAGACAACAATAACCTATGTTTTGTTTCTTCAAATTGGGTAAGTTAGCATGCATTAGTCGAAAAACCTCAAAAATAAGAACAAGGTTTTAATGGCTGAATTTATGAAAGTTTATAGATGAAATCATCACATCTTATACCTCAAAAACATGGGGGAAATATAGATTAACCATCAAAATTTCATTTTGGGTCAAGACCTCTAAGTTTTAACACTTATTCAAACAAATTTTGGAATATATCATGAAAAATAAGGGATTTCATATCTAGCTTGAGTCTTGATGCAAACTTTCTAGCATTGTTGCTAGAACACCACCAATTTGATACAAACTTTTCTAGATCAAAAGATGTCGAGCCCTACTTGATCTCATGAACTAGAAATCTTGAATTTCTTTTTGTTGGTTGCATGAATGAGCATGAAAGAGATCAAAGTGAAAGGCTAAGTTATATATTTATACTAGCCACCTCATATTCCTAGCTCTAAAGCTTGCAAAAAGCTCTCATCTCTAGGTCCATCAAGGGCTTGAATCTAATCCATCCAACCATGGATGCCCACTAAGTGTGTTAGTTTAGGCCTCTAGAGGATTCATCTCAAGGTTGATCTATGGCCCAAATTATTTAATATTTTATATACATTTTAGGCCTTCTTTATAAGAATCTATCCAAAATTCATACCATAGGTACATTGATGATTTGATTAGCTTAGTCTAATTAAATCATTTAAACTTGGACTAGTCTTGGTTATTTCCTTATGTAACTTAGACACCTAATTTTGTGACTTAGGTGAGCATCTTGAATTAGAAAGAATAACTCATAAGCTATGAACTAACTATAAGCCCCAACTACACTTCGTATGCGCCCACACACCATGAAGTCGCTTTCTTGCTTGCTTGAATTCATGATATGAACCAACACTCGTGTGCACATGTATATAGTTAGTTATAAATAATACACGACATCAACATAAGTAAAATTAATTTAAATTATTAATTTACCTCGGTATCCTCGCCCGAGTATTGATCAAGTTTGCCATGAAGAACTGGCTGCCAGATCACAATTCTACATGGCAACGTGATTAGGATAAGTATTTTTTGGTTATTACATGGTGTCTGCATCAACAAGTTGAGTAGAAATAACTCCCTTATTTGTAGAAATGTTCAATAAAACTTCACATACTACACTAAACATATTCATCACACTACAATAGATCTCAAGTAAAAACTCCATCAAGTATCACCAGCTCTTTGTAAAGCTCCAGTCTAATTACTTCTTTTTCCACTCTCAAACACGTTAGTCTCAAGTAAAAAATCAATGATAACGGCACGCGTCATTTTTAATTAGTCGATCCGTTTGGACAATGCACCTACAATATTGACAATAGTATTCAACTTATCGAAGAACTCATGGACCGAAATAACTTCTTTAGATGCAGCAACCAATGTTAGGGCATGTGCCCTAGGTCGATATAAAAACATTGTTTATCTTATAATTTTAGTTAATAAAATAGAGGTTTTATTTGTTGTTTTATTATAAAGTGATCGCATGTTTACCTTATAGTAAGATCCATGGGTATTTGTTGAAATATCTTAAATGTCCTTAGTTGATCATTACACTGGGAACTATAATGAATTAAGACTAGCGTGAATCTTGATTGATGGTCATATGATAATCATGCGTATAGGGATACGAATCAAGATCATGAGTACTTGTTAGGGAATAAGGTATTGGACCGACCCGCTTTGAGAACATCGCATGGATTAAGTCATAGGTGTTACTCATGATAGGTATATCATTTATTCCTTCGACTTGAGATTACCATAGACTTCAATATTATGAGCATGATAATTTGACACAATCAAATGTTGTCTTTAATTGGAAAATTATAATGATTGTGATTGGTTACCGTGTGAATAATATGTGAAAGTGTGTAATCAAGACAGAATTTGTCAATCTCGCATAAAGAGAGATATCAGTGGATCCCTCGATAAGATAGACTGATAATGGCCAAGTCCATATGAATTGATATGATCAATGTCACTTGGATGTTTTTCCGTTTACCTAAAGATCGCGACTAGTACGATTGAACATTAAGGGTGACTTCACATGTCTTATGTTTAATCAAAGGACATCACACAACAAAAGGATATGATATACATTATTAATTAGGTTGTATCGATGTTGATATCCATGCTACTTGGGTAGTTATAATGTCTTGCTAGAGACTACTTATGACTTGTGTACCAAAATGATTTTCGGTTCGCTGCCAACATCGCATGAACCTATTGGGTCGCATACAAAGAATGACTTTGCAAAATTTTAATTGGTCCAGAGTAATGAGTTTTATATGATAAAATTCATGACATAAGCTCTTACGATTTGTTATATGATAACTTATTAATGGGGGCGTATGTGTAATTTGCTTAAACTGCCTAAATACAATAGTTGTATTACGAATAGGATTTTAAGTGAGGGCTTATCTTCATATATAAATAAAGTGTAACGACCCATTTTAATAATGCCATTAATTATCTCGAAATTGCAAACATGGACGTAAACTCATATCCACGTGGACCCCGCGTATAGCAAGGACGCACGTCAACCTAGGTACACTGGTTTAATTATGTGTTGCATGGCTTAATTACAGTGCAATTTATTCAATTATTGGTTAAACACATCGCATGTGTGTACGTTGAATCATGAGAGCGTGCGAGGTTGTGTGACGGGTAGCTGCCTCAAAGTGCGTGCTAACACAGGTATCGAGAGGCGAGATATGGGTACACTAAAAAAAAAAACTCAATAAATTTACATAAACAATGTCAAGGTTATCAATTTGGCATAATGAATGTAACTATAGGTTATCAAATTGAGATGATTAATGTAAACATATGCTTATTAAATTAACTTGAACAATAGGTTATGGCGTACCTCAAATGTGTGTCGAGACGCGAGGCCCCAAGTACGGGTAGTCGAGGGTTAGTGTGGCGATGAGTTGGTTTAATTTGATAAATAAAACACTAGCCATATGGTTGGATAAGGCTTAATGTAATGTGACATTTAATAAAATAAAGGAAAACTTATAGTTTACATTAAATAAAAGGGGCCATGAGATAGACATCTAGATTAACATAATGAGTGGTGCTAGATAATGAGCGTGATATTGGAGTCACCGGGAGGTATAGGACAGCCTGGTTGTGAACCATAAGATATTTCTCGGGATACGTACGCACAATTGATTCTCACAAAATAGATAAATAGAGGGATTAGTGGAGTGTTTGATCAAAACACTCAGAAATTCATGCAAAAACCAAAGAAATTCAAAGAAAGAAGATGGATTTACAGCTCGAGTTCAACACTACAGAGACCAAACCAAGTGATCTAATCTAGGTAAATATCTTCTCCACCTTCTAAGCTTGCAAATGAACCTAATTTTGATATGCTTGGTGGAATTTCAAAATTTATGATGCATGCTATGAGTTTTGATGAAACGTTGATCAATTAAATGTTTTTAGATCGTATATAGGGGAAATTCATCACTGGTTTAGATAGATTTGATGAAATTGGTTGTTAATGGAAATGGTGGTAAATGCATGATTTGTGGAAAATTGATGTACATTGATGTTTGGATTGTTCTAATTCATGGATTGAGGTTATTTTGATGATGAGAGGGTAATAGACCAGTTAGAATAGCTAATTGAGAGGGCTAGGACAGAATTCTCAAATTGAAAATTTTGTCCCAAAAGCGATTAGCGCACTTATCGGAATTATTAGCGTACTAACTGTCATGAGTGTGCCACTGTTCTTCGCAACGAATAACAATAGTGCGATAATGTTGGGGCATGTGCCCTAGTTCAATCCATTAACTGTCTTTATGAATACTTTTAGTTAATAAAATAGAGGATTTCATTTGTTTTTTATTATAATTAATTTGCATATTTACATTATAATAAGATCCATGGGTATTTACAGAAATATCCTAAATGTCCCTAGTTGATCATTATACTGGGAATTATAATGAATTAAGACTTGTGTGAGTCTTGATTGATGATCATATGATGATTATACGTATAGGGATACGAATCAATATCACGAGTACTTGTTAAGGAACAAAGTACTAGATCGACCCGCTTTGAGGACATCACATGGATTAAGTCATAGTTGTTTCTCATGATAGGTATATTTTTTCAGTCCTCTGACTTGAGATTACCAAAGACTTCAACATTAGGAATATAGTGATTTGACACAATCAAACGTTGTCTTTAACGGACGATTATAAAGGTTGTGATTGGTTACTGTGTGAGTAATGTGATGAATTTGTGTAATCAAGATAGAATTTGTCCCTCTCATATAAATAGAGATATCCAGTGGATCCCTCGATGTGTTTGACTGTAAAAAGGCCTAGTCAAAGTGAATTGATATTGATCAATGTCACTTGGATGTTTTCACTATACCTAGAGATCGAGACTAGTACGATTGAACATGTTGGATGACAATTCCATGCCTTATGTTTGATCAAAAGGATATTGTGTAACAAAAGATGTTATATACACTATTGATTAGGTTGTATCGATTTGATATTCGTACAACTTGGGTAGTCATAATGTCTTGCTAGAGGCCGCTTACGACTTGTATACCAAAATGTGTTTTGGTACACTACCAACGTTGTATGAGCCTATTGGTTCGCACATTAAGAATGGTTTTATGAGATTTTAAGATGGTTTAGAAAAATGAATTTTATATGATAAAATTCATGACATAAATGTTCTTGTGGTGTATTACACTTATACTTCTTTAAGTAGGGGTGCATGTGTAATTTACTTAACCATCTATATACAAGGGTTGTATAAATAGACGCTTTAAGTTAGAAAACACGTATGAAAGATTAAAGGCCAAAACTCTATTTTTTTTTAGAAATAACTTAGGGTTTTTGGTATGCTCTGGATCGTTTTGGAGAGAAACAAAAAGGTTTGGTATTCTCTCGAAGCTACCACTTCGAATCTCGGTCGCCGTTCGTGTGTGGACTACTGGTAGAGGGCGTTCCTCGTTGGCAACGCCTTAGAGATCGATCAACCTTCAGAAAGGTATATTGCAACTGAGGTATGATTAAGTTTTTATGGTTTAAACGTTTTTAATGGAATTAGATTCGATCCTGTTGGGGTTTTTGTTAAAATTGTTTTTTAATCTCCGCTGCATATGAACCCCAAAACCTAACATATAATCTCATCTAGAACGCTAGGTATACCTCCTTAGCGCACTAGGTAGACAAATTAGCGCACTAATGACATATGAAAATGGGAATTTAGGATTGTTTTAGAGTTTGTCCACCTAATATATATATCTACACCTTTGTAAACAAACTAAACCGGTAAAAAATGGACTTCATGGAATTAGTGGATCGAAGCTCAATGTCGGGGAGGTTGACGGGTCGGGTACGGGAGTATGGGGAGGTCGGATAGCGATGTGAGGCTTGTAAAACCTAACCGAAAAACTCTGAGTATTTATTATGTTTACATGTTTCTATCATTCCTTGTTGTTCATCTTTTTATTGGATATTTGAACGTGAGTTGAGGTTACTCCCCCGAATTTCCTTGTTGTGTGTTCATGAGGCACTAGACTATAGCACGTATAACTCGACCCTCATTGAATGGCGACCTGGGCTTGCCTCAGTGCACGTGTCGGTGACTCAGCGAATTTCGTCAGTGCCGCGAAGGACCAAGTGTTGGGCTAGTTGGACGTGACCACTGGTGGGGACTTAGTGACCCAAAGTACAATCTAGTCCCTCAAGAGCGACCACGCACATATTTTAGCTTGTCTGTTGTTTATTCATGCGATAAGCCATTTACAGTTGCCTATTTTACATTCCACATGTTTACTTGACAGCATTCCTGATATTTCTTTATTTTATTATATAAATGCTCAGAGGATTTCCTTGGGATTTTACTTACTATACTCGTCATCTATCTTTTGTGATAATTGAGTGTAGATCCTAGTACCAGTAGGGGCAAGGGGATCCTTGGCGACTACATCTGATTGCCCACTATCGAGGACCTACTTGTACATGTTTATTTTTTATATTTTGTAAATTTTGGGTATTTGGAGACTTGAGATAACCCAATACATGTATATATACCTGTTGTGGTGATGTCGCTTATATACCCAGTACTTTTCAGGGTTTTTCATAGTAGGTTTTGCCTTTAAACAATGTTTATCATGCTAAATTATCTTGTTTAATGGTATTAAATAAGACTTTCACTGAATATGTTAACTTTATAATATAACCCATTAGTATGGTCAGTGTCTCAATAAATTATCAACTAAGTAACAGTTGAAACAATTAAAACGCCATAGTTGGTATGGGACAAAATATAAGGATGATTTACTAGTTTATCTAATATTACACTTATGGACACGAGTTACGAGACATAAAGAGGACGGGCAGGTGTCGGACACGTGTAGTTAGGCCAGCTGGCAAGGAGTTCATAGAGACTCATCACCCTTGGGCGGCCGGGGCCACCATAGTTGGTATCAGAGCCCGAGTTTGAGGAACTTGAGAGAATTTACAAAGAAAGAGCATAAGACGTAATAAATAAACCTTAGTGTGGAAACCCTATGTTATTGCCTTAGAATTTTAGTTGGGAATTGATGTGAGGCGGGTAGAGTTAGAATCTATACACGTGTTATTTTTCCATTATATATGATATACGTATATATACCAAGACTGATCCGGAGCACACTTCTCAATGCAGATCATGGACAAACAGTTGACGACGCCTCAGGATATTGGTTAGCCTAGTGGTACAGCTAGAGATTCCCCACTTACACCTAGTATGGAAGACTGACTCTAGGCTCGGGAGAGGCAGATGGCTGAGGTATTTCACTTACTACAGGATTAGGCTGCTGCATTGACAGCATTAGCTACAACAGTTGTTACACCTAGAGAGCCAGTAGTAGTTACGACACCTAGGGGATAGTTGTTGTCCCGGTTACACCCTAGACACTAGTTGAGAGAGTAGTAGAGGGTGCACAGACAGAGATAGCCACAGCCGTTGTCATTCCCTTAGAGACGCCAACTCCTACACCTCCACCTACGGCTACTAGAAGATGACTACTACCATTACTACTGCTACTACATCGGGATTCATTTTAGCTCCAGAGGCAAAGCTGTTAGGTAATTTCTGAAGTTTCAACCAGGCTTCTTTTATGGAAGTGGTAACCCCGAGGCTACAAGGAAGTGGATTGTATCTCATCAGGGATTCTATAAGTTGATGAGGAATGATGAGAGTGTCCAGGCACGACTATCGAGAGCATGCTTGAGAGGTCACGCCAAAGTATGGTGGACCATGTATCAGGATACGCATCCAAAGCCGACGACATGGGTTGAGTTCAGAGAGTTATTCTACGACTAGTACATACATATGGAGGTTAGACTAAGACTGAGGATGAGTTATTGACCTTGAGACAGGGTAACCAGACCTTGATGCAGTACATGGAGAGGTTCCAACATTTACTTCAGTTCTTGATAGATGTCACTGGGACAGAGCGCCTGCAGATCTACTATTTCACAAGGAGTTGATGATAGGATCGCTTCAGCGGTTGTATCATCTGGGGCATTACTCTATAGGACATCTTCGACAAACCATTAGCACATGAAACATATTCGATGCAGAGAGATGGCAGGCATGTGACTAGTACCGAGGTACAGATAAGGCAGAGTTCTTGGTTGGATCAGAGGTCGAAGAGACAAAGGGATCGTTATGATAGAAGCTAGAGGCATGATAGACGGGACAAGGCTCAGAGGGATGATAGACGGGACAGGGGCCGTAAGGATGATCATCAGGGCAGTCAGTTCCAGTATGAGGAGAGACAACAAGTACATGTCATCACATCAGGACCAGTAGATCAGCATAGGCCACAGCCGTAGATACATCATCAGGGCGAGATCAGGGGGACATGACAGAGGTCAAAGAGACCGAGGTCAGGGTCTGAGATCTGGAGACGGACAGATTAGGGGGCAAGATTATCGCAGATGCCACTGATGTGGTCAGACGGGACACTTGAGGGTCGATTGCAGGGACGCCACCGTCACCACGTCGAGACCCAGAGCAAGCTAGAGAGAGTTCATGTGGTAGCACGGCCTAATAGTGGAGCGACCAGACAGCTCGTCGAGGGTACGTTGCATATTTTTAGACGACTTATGCATTTTATGTTTGATTCTGGTAGTATTTTATCATTTATTGTTGGAGGTGTTGTTGGAGTGTTAGGGTTAGATACACAGACACTAGACACACACCTTGTCCTCAGTACGGCTGCTAGGGACAAGATATACCCTAACCAGATATGTAGAGATGTGATGATAGAGGTTGAAGGACATCAGTTACCAGCTGATCTTCGAGTATTAGAGTACCTAGAGTTTGACGCGCTTCTCGGGATGGATTGGATGTCATCCTATCATGCACATATAGATTGTTATGGTAAGAGGATAAAGTTTCATATTCCTGGGATACCAGAGTTTACACTGGTTGGATCTCGACTGACTTACTTATCAGTAGAGGCTGATTAGCTACAGCACAGGAGATAGAGGCATTTGCAGCGATAATTGAGCCGAGAGATTAGGACGGAGGTCAGGATTGAGGATTATCGATAGTAAGAGATTTTGTCGATGTATTTTCGGATGACGTACCTAGATTGCCACCACCACGAGCTGTCGAATTTATCATCAAATTGATACCATGGACGCAACCTATTGGAAGTAGACCATATAGGATGTCACTATCGGAGTAGGAAAAGGTTAGATGACGGCTGGATGAATTGCTGGAGAATGGTTTTATTCACCCTAATATGTAACCTTGGGGAGCTCCAGTGTAGTTTGTGAAGATGAAACATGGATCGATGAGGATATGCATAGACTATAGGAAGTCGAATCAGGTGACAATTAGGAACCATTACCCACTTCCTAGGATAGATGATTTGTTTGATTAGTTGGCGGGTGTCAGATTCTTCTCGAATATCGATCTTTTCTCGGGTTATCATCAGTTAAGGACTCGAGAAGATGATATCTAGAAGACTGCTTTCAACACGAGATACGGGTTATTTGAGTTCACAGTCATGTCATTTGGGTCGACTAACACCCTAGCGATCTTCATGGATTTGATGCACAGGGTCTTGAGACCATATCTAGACAGATTCATCATAGTGTTCATCGACGACATCTTGACCTATAGTAGGACTCGTGAGGATCACGAGGGACATCTAATGGCAGTTTTGACGACACTGAAAGAGCATAGATTATATGACAAGTTCGGTAAGTGTGACTTCTGGCTGAGCGCGTGGTGAGATTTTTGGGACATATCATCAGTGACTAGGGTATCTCGATGGACTCATAGAAGATTCGGGCTATCATAGACTGGAGGACGCCTGAGTTTGTTGCTGATATACGGAGTTTCCTCGGACTGGTAGGATATTACCATCGATTTGTACATAATTTTCTTCAATTGTCATGCCAATTACGAGACTGACCAAGAAGAATGTTAGGTTTGATTGGTCAGAGGAGTGTGAGCATGCCTTATATGAGTTGAAGAAGAGTTTGACCTCCGCACCAGTATTGACATTACCGGAACCGAGTAAGACTTTGACAGCTTATACAGATGCGTCGAGTATTGGTCTTGGATGCGTGTTGATGCAGGATAGTAGATCAATTGCCTATCTCTCCATACGGTTAAAACCCCATGATGGAAATTACCCCATGCATGACTTGGAGCTTGCGCCAGTTGTCTTTACATTGAATGCTTTGAGGCACTATCTCTTCGGGGAGAAATTAATCTTGTATACATATCATCAGAGTTTACATTATATTTTTACTCAAAGGGATCTGAACATGTGCCAGTGGAGAAGGCTGGAGTTGCTGAAGGACTACGACTTCGCTATTGAGTACCACCCTGTAAAGGCGAACGTCGTAGCGGACACAATGAGTCGAGTGGGATTGACAATCAGACATGTTTTGCGAGCTATGACACACGAGCATGGTCTGTTACAAGCGACATCAATTATGTGCATAACAGAGGTGACCACTACAGTTGAGCATCACATTTGTAGTCAAATAAGGTTTTTAACCGTATCGATTGAGATGGTTGTCGAGTGTTAAAGGGCTGATGGGCTTTATGAGCGGTTCAGTGCTCTAGCTCAGGATCTCGGAGTGCACTGATTGGGTAAAGACCACATATCGGTGTTTGAGACACCAAGGAAGATTATGGATACCTACGAATCAGGAGATACGGAACGGGATTCTGGAAGATGCACACCGGTCTCGCTACACAGTTTATCCTGATCGGACCAAGATGTATAATGATTTGAGATGATTATTCTAGTGGTTAGGGATGAAGGCTAACATAGGCGTATAGGTCACGAATTATCACATTTGCAAGCAGGTAAAGGTTAAGCACAAGAGACCCGGTGGATTTTTATAGCCAGTGCCCATTCCACGGTGGAAATGGAATCACATCACCATGGATTTCGTTAGTGGACTACTGCAGACATCGAGGCGTCACGATGCAGTTTGGGTAGTGATTGATAGACTGACGAAATCGGCTCATTTCATTCGATTTCTATGAGATACACGTTTCCTCAGCTGAGCATATTGTTTAAGCGAGAAATTATTAAATTGCATGGAGTGCCAATTTCCATCGTATCGAATAGAGATCCCAGGTTGACATCGAAGCTTTGGGAGGCTATGTAGGAGTAGTTTGGCACCAGATTGCGGTTTAGTACGACTTATCATCCTCAGACCAACGGATAGTCGGAGAGACTGATACAGATCTTGGAGGATATGCTCGGGGCTTGTATTTTGCGGTTTGGGGTTCGTGGGAGGACTATCTGCATTTATGTGAGTTTGTATATAATAACAGCTATCAGGCAAGTATTGGCATGCCACCGTTTGAGGCACTGTATGGGTGGCCTTATAGATCACATACCTGTTAGGGCGAAGCAGGAAGATACAGTGACAATTAGGCATGAGATAGTTTTTGATCATATAGAGAAGATCAAATAGATTCGACAAAGGTTACGAGCCGCACAAGATAGACAAAAGAAATACGCGGATCGTTATCATGATGGACTAACCTATGAGGAGGGCGACATGGTGTATTTGAAGGTTTCCCCTCAAAAGTTCAGTAGAGGTTTGGTATTAAGGGGAAACTGGCGCCAAGGTTCATTAGGCCATACAGGATTGCACAGCGAATAGGCAGTGTTGCGTATCGGTTAGAGCTACCTGCTGAGTTAGCTAGGGTTCATCCTACATTTTACATTTCGATGCTGAGATTAGCTAGGCCAGGCCCGAGACCGACTATTGAGTTGGGACAGATTGAGGTTCAGCCTGACGTTACTTACGAGGAGAGGCCAATAGAGATATTTGACCACAAAGTACAGATTCCCAGAACAAGGAACTCTCTAAAGTCTTAGTTCGTTTGCGGCATCATAAGACAGAGGGACTCACCTAGGGAGCTCGAGTCGAAGATGAGAAAGCGATACCCTCGCTATTTTCTAGTATGAGACTTAAGTTACGATTAAATTTTGGGAAGAAATTTTTCTTTAGTTGGAAAGAACTGTTACAGCCCATTTTAATAATGCCATTAATTATCTCAAAATTGCAAACATGGACGTTAGCTTAGATCCACGTGGACGCTGTGTAGGCTGGGACACATGTCAACCTAGGTACACTGGTTTAATTATGTGTTGGTTGGCTTAATTGCGGTGCAATTTATTCAATTATTGGTTAAATACATCGCATGTATGTATGTTGAATCACGAGAGCATGCGAGGTTGTGTAATGGGTAGCTGCCTCGAAGTGCATGCTAACGCAGGTATCGAGAGGAAAGATATAGGTAAACTAGAAAAAAAACTTCAATAAATTTACATAAACAATGTCAAAGTTACCAAATTTGGCATAATGAATGTAACCATAGGTTATCAAATTGAGATGATTAATGTAACCATATGCTTATTAAATTAACTTGAACAATAGGTTATGGTGTACCTCGAAATGCGTGTCGAGACGCGAGGCACCGAGTACATGTAGCCGAAGGTTAGTGTGGTAATGAGTTGGTTTAATTTGATAAATAAAACACTAGCCATATGGTTGGATAAGGCTTAATGTAATGTGACATTTAATAAAATAAAGGAAAGCCTATAGTTTACATTATATAAAAAGGGCCATGAGATGGACATATAGATTAACATAATGAGTGGTAATGGATAATGAGTGTGATATTGGAGTCACCGGGAGGTATAGGACAATCTTCTTGTGAACCACAAGATATTTATCGGGATACATACACACAATTAATTCCCACAAAACATATAAATAGAGGGCTTAGCGGAGTGTTTGATCACAACACTCAAAAATTTATGCAAAAACAAGAGAAATTCAAAAAAAAAAAAGGATTTATAGCTTGAATTCAACACTACAGAGACCAAACCAAATGATCTAATCTAGGTAAATATCTTCTCCACCTTCTAAGCTTGCAAATGAACCCATTTTTGATATGTTTGGTGGAATTTCAAAATTTATGATGCATGCTCAGAATTTTGATGAAAAGTTGATCAATTGCATATTGTTAGATCTTATATAGGGGAAATTCATCACTGGTTTAAATAGATTTGATGAAATTGGTTGTAAATGGAGATGGTGGTAGATGCATGATTTGTTGCAAATTGAAGACATTGATGTTTGGAGTGTTCTGATTCATGGATTGAGGTTATTTTGATGAGGAGAGGGTAATAGACCAATTAGAATAGCTAATTGAGAGGGCTAGGACAGAATTCTCGAATTGAGAATTCTGTCCCAAAAGGCAATTAGCGCGCTTATTGGAACTATTAGTTCGTTAACTGTCCTGAGTGTGCTGCAGTTCTTCGCAACGAAAAACAATATTGCGCTAATTAAAATTTCTAGCGTGCTAATCCCATCTAGCACACTAGGTATACCCCTTTAGCACGCTAACTCAAAACTAGCGCGCTAGGTAGATAAATTAGCGCGCTAATGACAGATGAAAATGGGAATTTAGGACTGTTTTAGAGATTTTTCACTTAATATATATCTACACCTTTGTAAACAAACTAAAATGGTAAAAAATGAACTTCAAGGACTTAGTGAACCGAAGCTCAGTGTCGAGAAGCTTGATGGGTCGGGTACGGGAGTCCAGGGAGGTCGGAGAGCGATGTGAGGTTTGTAAACCCCAACTGAGAAACTCTGTGTATTTATTGTGTTTACATGTTGTTTCTATCATTCCTTACTATTCATCTTTTTATTGGATATTTGGACGTGAGTTGAGGTTACTCCCCCAGATATCCTTGTTGTGTGTTTATGAGGCACTGGACTGTAGCACGTATGACCCGACCCTCGGTGAATGGCGACCTGGGCTTGCCTTGGAGAACGTGTTGGTGACTCAGCGAATTTGACCAGCGCCGCGAGGGACCAAGTGTTGGGCCAATTGGACGCGACCACTAGTGGGAACTTGGTGACCCGAAGTACAGTCTAGCCCCTCTGGAGCGAGCACACATATTTGTTAGCTTGTTTGTTGTTTATTCATGCAATGAGTCATTTACAGTTGCTTGTTTTACATTCCGCATGTTTACTTGACAACATTCTTGATATTTCCTTTATTTTATTATATGAATGCTCAGAGGAGTTCCTTAGGATTTTACTTACCGTACTCGTCATATGTCTTTTGCGATGATTGAGTGCATATCTAGTACCAGTAGGGGCAAGGGATCCTTGGCGACTACATCTGATTGCCTACTATCGAGGACCTACTTGTACGCGTTTATTTTTGATATTTTATATATTTTGGGTATTGGGAGACTTGAGATAACCCAGTACATGTATACATACCTGTTGTGGTGATGTCACTCATATACAGAGTACTTTTCCAAGGTTTTCCACATTAGGTTTTGCCTTTGAACAATGTTTATCATGCTAAATTATCTTATTTAATAGTAATAAGTAAGACTTCCATTGAATATGTTAACCTTAAAATACAACCTATTAGTACGGTTAGGATCTCAATAAATTGTCGATTAAGTAACAATTGAAACAGTTAGAACACCACAGTTGGTATGGGACAAAGAGAATAAGGATGATTTACTAGTTTATCTAATATTACACTTGTGGACACTAGTTACGAGACATAAAGAGGACGAGCGGGTGTCGAACACGTGTAGTTGGGCTAGCTCGGCAAGGAGTACACGGAGGCTCGTCACCCCGGGGCAGCTGTGGTCGCCACATAAAGGGTGGAACCGTAAAAATGATATAAGATTTTCGTTTTACAATTTTCGAGTTCTCTGAATTTAGGGAGAGAAAGAAAAATTGTTTTTCAATCTCTCTTGGGGCTAGCACTCCAAATTGTGGTCACCATTTGTGTGTAGATTTCTAATAGAGGACGCGCACTTTAACGTCTTAGAAATTGAACAATCGAAAAGGAAATCACGGAATAAAATATGATTTACTTTCATAGATTTAGTTTAATGGAACTTATTTTCGATCCTGTTGGTTTTCAAAATTTGTTTTGAATTTTCTGCTGCGTATAAACCCCAAAAACCCAACAACCAATGGCAATTGCAAACGATGTGTCATACAATGAATAGAATAGGCATATAGACATTCATTTGAAATCAATGTGTAATCCATTTCACTTTCTACACACGTTACTTGCACCATCATGATCTTATCCTCTAATATCATGAACATTGAGATTATGCTAAGAGACGATGGCAAAAATATTCTATTTTAATGTTTGAGATGCAATGTCGACAACATGGACAAGTCCAAAAAAGCGCTCTTCCACAAATCTTGTCACGGCCTAAATCTCTAACTCTCGTTTTAATTCCTTAATCAAGATCATCGACCCTTGACGTGGGACCTACACTGTGATACGTACGCCGACCGAGGCACGTGGCCGAGGTATATGGTATTTTTTGTATTGATGTATGCCTAGTGTTATGTATTGTGTAGACTTACTAAGTCATTTTGTACGATTGTAGGCGTCGAGACGAGAGCGGGGACACGCCTCGATATGCGTGTCGACACGGTACCGCGTAGTTGACGAGACCGACTATTAGGTCGAGGAAATGAAAACACACAAATTGAATAAAAAGAAAATATGTCAAGTAACTCATATGGAATAGATATTGGGTGACTAACGACGCGATGGTACGCGGATATCACGGTTCGGACGCAAAATCGGGCGTCGAAACGCCCGAAAACATAGATAAGTGTCTTAGTGGTGTTACAGTTAGGTGTCACTTATACAAATACAACAACACACACACACACACTTGTCTTAAAATACACTACACTTGTCCAATGCCACACCACGTGCCCACCAAACACTCCCACCTACACACCATACACACACAACACACATGCAAACACAAACGATCAACAATCGGGCCAAAGAAGAGGAAGAAGAAGAAAAGGAAAGGAGGAGGAGGAGGAGTGAAGTGATGCGCCGGGAAGGAGAGTAAGGTGAGTCGTTATTGTTGTTGTTGTTTGGGTAGCCGAGAATGGGGGTTCGGCCTCCCTGACCGAACCCCATGACCTCGGTGGTGATGGCAGGGGTGCCTCCCCTGCCATCGGCTCCACCGGGGTTGAGGTGGAGAACCACCCCAACCCATCACCGGAGGAGAGAAGAAAAAAAATTTTCCTTCCTCCCGATCGAACCAATCAAGCGCGTGTGCACACCCTTACTGGGCCGAGCCCGGAACGGGCCAAGATCGCCCCATGGGCCGAGCCTATACCTGTTCTGGTCCAGGCCAAGTTTGGTCTGACCCGTTTGGGTCGACCCGACCCAAACAAAAATAAAAATAAAAAGAGAAAGAAGAGAAAAAGGGAAGAAAATGAAAGAAAATTTGGAAAAATTCTGAAAAAATTGGGAAAAATTAAGAAAAATTATATGTCGATAAAATAAATAGAAATTGGGGAAAATTATATGTCTGTGATGTTTAAATTGAGCTTACACCCACTATATTTGAACTAATGAGACACCAAACTCAAGAACCTAGGAAAAAGGGTATGGGAGAGCGAGTACAAGATTTGGAGTTACGGGAGGCCAGTAAAGCTAAGACTTTACTTTGTTGTTGTGAGTATACCCAATGACAATTTTACTTGGCATTTCATTCCTATTAATTGTTGTTCTTGTATAGTCCTTTTGACTATTTTGCCTTTGTACTCTTATATCATGTGTTCTTTGTGTCTATGCTCACTTGATGAGTCTAGTTTACATGATATCCATTCATTTGATTTGATTCATTGATTATATCCCATGCTATGTCTATTCTTGTTGTTTTTCAAATGTGAATTGAATGATAAATAGCATGCTATTAGGCTAGTGAATATCTTATAAATGTTTAAGAGGACTTGTATTCCTTATTTGTTTAGGTGTGTAGATGTGCCTATGCCTTGACAATCCATACCTGGTATTTCTTGAAATTTAAAAAGTAGATTTTGCATTTAGGTCCCGTACTCGATCGATGTGTGCGCGACTCACGGGGTTAGAGTCCCTGGGGATGTCGGCACCTGTTACTTGACACTGTATGACACTCGGGGTTAGAGTCCCTGAGGTGGTCTACACATCGGGGTTAGAGTCTCTGGTAACACTTGGGTTAGAGTCCCTTGTGCTATATGATGATGGAGTCGGAGTGACACGTTTCACTGCCGATCGGACCTAAATCACTACTACTTAGCCTAGTGTCAGTATCACTTGTTTAACTCTGGTATTTACTCGCATATGGTTTATTTTCCAGTTTTCTATTTATATGCTTTTAAATACCATTTGAATATTTGGAAATGTAACTTAAACTTGTCATCGGGGATTACTGTTTTATTCTTGTACTCACCGTCCTTTTTATGACGATGGGTGCAAAGCCGACTACCAGCATGCCGGGCAAAGAGACGATCGGCGATTATCCCTGAGCCCGCGCGCGTCACTGCATCGATTGTAGGTCTTCTTTTGATATTTTGATTGTATATGTTATATACGTCTTTCAGATACTATTTGGGGTGGTATATTGGGTTGAGCGTTAGTTCCCCGACTTGACTTAGACTATTTTGTTGTTTCACTACATTTTGAGGACTTTATATATGTGATGTCATTTCTTGGTTTTCCACACTTAGATTTTATAAATGGCTTCCGCATAAGTTACTCATTGCTTCCGCATAATTAATAAGACTTCCGCTAATTAATTAATTTAATTAAAAGTCTTAATTAACTTAGATTTTATAAATGGGTACATGAACACGAGAAAAGAGGCGTCTAGATTGTAAAGGCTGATTAATACGTAATTAAGTCCTACGTGGATATGAGTAGGGCTTAATTACGGGATTAGGCCGGGCGGTGCCCTAGATTAGGAGAGGGGCCGTCATAGTTGGTATCAGAGGCTAGGTATTAGAACCTAAGGGATAAATAACAACAATGTAAACTCGTATAAAACACAAACCTTAGAAGTGGACACCAGATGATCCTTGCATAGGAACTATTTTGTTGGGAATTGAGTGAAGGTGAGCCGGGGTGTTTTCTTTATAAACATGTTAATTACTATATGTAAAGGAAAACAAGGTACGTCCCATAGTAGTTGATTCACGTACAATTATCAACATGCAAACACCGATGGAGGATTCGAGTGATACCGGAGACACTAGAGCTAGCGGCAGTCAACCTTCCACCGTATCAGTTGACGATTTTTAGAGGTTTTCTGACCGGATGACCGCTCAGGAGAGACAGATCGCCGAGTTCATCGCGTACATGTCAGCACAGATGACTACACTGGTTTCGACCACCCCCGTCACCACAGCTACTACTACAACACCCCCGACCACGGACTCCTACTGCACCAGCCATTACTACTGCAGAGGCACGAGCACCAATACCACCCGTAGAGCCAGCGACACCACGTCCACCAGCACTATCCGGTCATCACGGTACCAGCAACAGAAGCAGTAGTAGACACGCCCATACCCGCCATATCTGATATCATTGGCTTGTCAAAGGACACCAAGCTAGTGAAGAAGTTCATTAGACTCAGGCCGGCGTACTTTTCGGGAGAGATGGACCACGACAAGATCGAGAAGTGGATCTTATCGCACGAGAAGCTTCATCTACTACTGGGTATTGAGGATAGACTCCAGCCAGTTATTTCATACTACACACTAGATAAGGGTGTTGATGTTTGGTGGCGCACTACGGTGGCGAGTCGAGGCAGTTTCACATCATGGACAGACTTCAAAGTAGAGTTTTACAAGCAGTTTTTTTGGCTTCGATGTTGCAGAGGTTGAAGAAGTTTATGAGCTTGAGACATGCCGAGGGGAGACGGTGATGATGTATCGCGACCGATTTGGTTACATGAGGCAGTTCACGGGAGATTTGGTAAAGAATGACACGAAGATGAAGCCTTTTACTTTGGAAATGGAATAAGGCCAAATATCGCTAGACACATCGTTGTTGGCACCGGGGCTCGCACTCTGCAGAGATCTATGAAAGAGCACTCGCCCAAGAAACTTATGAGTTGGGCAAAGAGGATGAGAGAGCAGCAAAGGGTTACGATCAGGGTTCAGACTACGACAGGAGGCGGAGGGGTAAGGGATAGAGGAGAGGGGATAGGGGTACACAAAGGGGTGGGGCACCTGTTGTCCCTATTTCAGCAGTGCCCTGCGCACCTCGCCCTGCACCTATACATACATATGGCAGAGCTCCCTTACCACCTTCCACCAGACAAGCATCGCTAGTTCCACCGGCACCGCGACAGCAGCAACAGGTAGAGCAGCGTCATCAAATCACTTGCTGGAGATGTGGTCAGGTGGGACACATGTCTAGGGAGTGCACACAGCTGACATCATATCCCCCACACAACAGGGCAGAGAGAGAGTTCACATGGTCGCACAGCCAGATACTGGAGTGACACGCAGCCTCATCGAGGGTACGATTTTCGTTTATGGTAGAGACTTATATGCATTGTTTGACTCTAGATCCACTGTTTCTTTTATTGATGGTCGCATGTTAGGCATATTAGGATTGACACCTGTTAGGCTTAGCGTACACCTGATTTTGAACATCGCAAACCCGAGGGATTACTACACCCGCTCCCATTCCTCGATGGACGTGGGAAGACATCTCTAAGATTTTTCGAGGACTGCCGAGGACCGCTAGGAGACATGATTCGATCTGGGTTATAGTTAACAGACTGACGAAGTCTACTCATTTCCTACCAGTGGCATCGCATTACACGTTCGATCAGCTGAGCGTACTATTCGATAGAGAGATTATCAGGCTGCACGTGGTACCATTAACGATCACGTCAGATCGACATGCTACGTATACGTCCAGGATGTGGCGGAGTATGCAAGAGCAGTACGGTAGGCACCCACAATTCGGTACGGCTTTCCACCCTCAAACCGATGGGCAGACTGAGAGATTGATTCAGGTCATCGAGGACATGTTGCGGGCATGCATGTTGGAGTTTGACGGATCTTGGGCAGAGTACCTACCATTGTGTGAGTTCGCTTATAACAACAGTTATCAGGCTAGCATCGAGATGGCGCCATTTGAGGCTTTATATGGCAGACCGTGTCCCTCGCCATCGTATTGGGCTGAGCCAGAGGACCGGAAATAGCGGGGCCTGAACTTGTTGTTGACCACACGGAAAATGTCAAATTGATTTGTTAGAGACTCAGAGGAGCACATGAGAGACATAAGAGATATGCGGATAAGTATCGCGGTGATCTCGCGTATTCCGATGGAGCTTTTGTCTATTTAAAGGTTTCCCCTCGGAAGGGTCTTCAGAGATTTGGGGTGAAAGGCAAGCTTGCACCGAGGTACATCGGGCCTTTCATGATTAAGAAACGGTCGAAAAAGTGGCATACGAGCTTGAATTGTCTCCACATATGTCACGGGTCCATCCATTGTTCCACATTTCGATGCTTCGACTAGCCGAGTCGAAGGCAGGCGTACGACCGACAGTTAACTTGAGTCGGATCGACCTGAGCGAGGACATCACTTACAAGGAACAGCCCATTAAGAACCGTAACTTAAACTTAATTTCGAGGACGAAATTTTCATTTTGTTGGGAATATTTGTCACGGCCTAAATCTCTAACCCCATTTTAATTCCTTAATCAGGATCATCGACCTTAACATGGGACCTACACTGTGATACGTACGCCGACTGAGGCACGTGGCAGAGGTATATGGTATTTTTGTATTGATGTATATCTAGTGTTATGTATTGTGTAGACTTACTAATTCATTTTGTACGGTTGTAGGCGTCGAGATGAGAGCGGGGACACGCCTCAATATGCGTTTCGACACGGGTACCAGGTAGTTGACGAGATCGACTATTAGGTCGAGGAAATGAAAACATACAAATTGAATAAAAAGAAAATATGTCAAGTAACTCATATGGAATAGATATTGGGTGACTAACGACGCGAAGGTACGCGGATATCACGGTTCGGACGCAAAATCGGGCGTCGAAATGCCCGAAAGCACATACAAGTGTCTTAGTGGTGTTACAGTTAGGTGTCACTTATACAAATACAACAACAACACACACACTTATCTTAAAATACACTACATTTGTCCAATGCCACACCACGTGCCCACCAAACACTCCCACCTACACACTATACACACACAACACATATGTAAACACAAACGATCAACGATCGGGCCGAAGAAGAGGAAGAAAACCGAGATAGGAAGAAGAAGAAAATGAGAGGAGGAGGAGGAGAAGTGATGCGCCGGGAAGGAGAGTAAGGTGAGTCGTTATTGTTGTTGTTGTTTAGGTAGCCGAGAAATGGGGTTCGGCCTCCCTGGCCGAACCCCAAGACCGCGGTGGTGATGGCAGGGGTGCCTCCCCTGCCATCGGCTCCACCGGGGTTGAGGTGGAGAACCACCCCAACCCATCACCGGAGGAGAGAAGAAAAAAAAATTCCTTCCTCCCGATCGAACCAGTCGCGCGTGTGTGCACCCCCTTACTGGGCCGAGCCCAGAACGGGCCAAGCTCGGCCCATGGGCCGAGCCTAGACCGGGTGAGTCTGGCCGAGTCGAGTCCAACCCGAATAAAAAAAAAAAAAGAGAAAAAAGGAAGAAAAATGAAAGAAAATTTGGAAAAATTTAGGAAAAATTATATGTCGATAAAATAAATAGAAATTAGGGAAAATTATATGTTTGTGATGTTTAAATTGAGCTTACACCCACTATATTTGAACTAATGAGGCACCAAACTCAAGAACCTAGGAAAAAAGGTACGGGAGAGCGAGTACAGGATTTGGAGTTACGGGAGGCCAGTAAAGCTAAGACTTTACTTTGTTGTTGTGAGTATACCCAATGACAATTTTACTTGGCATGTCATTCCTATTAATTGTTGTTCTTGTATATTCCTTTTGACTATTTTGCCTTTGTACTCTTATATCATGTGTTCTTTGTGTCTATGCTCACTTGATGAGTCTAGTTTGCATGATATCCATTCGTTTGATTTGATTCGTTGATTCTACCCCATGCTATGTCTATTCTTGTCGTTTCAAATGTGAATTGAATGATAAAAAGCATGCTATTAGGCTAGTAAATATCTTATAAATGTTTAAGAGGACTTGTATTCCTTATTTGTTTTGGTGTGTAGATGTGCCTATGCCTTGACAATCCATACCTGGTATTTCTTGAAATTTAAAAAGTAGTTTTTGCATTTAGGTCCCGTACTCGATCGATGTGTGCGCGACTCACCGTGTTAGAGTCCCCTTTCTATTTATATGGGGATGTCACCGTCTTTTTTATGACGGTGGGTGCAGAGCTGCCGACTGCATCTCGATTGTTACTTGACATTGTATGACACTCTTGACTTTAGACTATTTTGTTGTTTCACTACATTTTGAGGACTTTATATATGGGTTAGAGTCCCTCATTGTTTCTACATAATTAATAAGACTTCGCTAGGTGATCTACACATCGACTAATACGCAATTAAGTCCTACGTGGATATGGGGTTAATCCAGGATCGCGTTCCAACGAAATGCAATGGTTAGAAATCTAGGGACCTTTGTAAGAGGATTTTCATCATTTTAAGGTTCAACTTCCACTGAGATATTCAACGTATTATCACTAGGTGGAATTTCAACACTCTTCCTTTTAAAAGTAAGAGTCAATTGTGTTTCTCATCTAATATACACAAAAAAACAAAAAAAAAAAATTATATTATCACCATACTAATGACATTTACAATTATAAATATAAGGTGTAATGACACAATATTCAATTGTATTAAGAAAATATTATACAAACTAATTGCATTAAAAAACAAAAACATTGGACTATAATAACAATGTAACAAAAATAAAGAAACAACAATCAATTTTTGATATTTGAAATTAAAAAGTATTAAATATTTTTATATTCTCAAATCAGGTACTTATGCAATTTCATTGCAAATTAATCCACATCCTACGATTAAAGGCAATTAAAAAAAAACCTAAGTTTTATTCAATAAGAATTTACTAAACAAATAACTAAATCATGAGTCAACTAATAATAATGATTTTAAACCAAAAGTTAATTTAAACAACAATAACTTGGAAATGTAAGATGCACTTAATTTGAGAGATCAAAGAAAACATGATAGAACATGTATGTTATCTAGTGTTATAAATCGGGAAGCCAAATGCACTTAAGTTGAGACAATAAAAAGCTTTGTAAAAAACATACCACTTCACTTGGCACTTGCGCTTTCAATTAAGTTGTTATCTAAGAATAATGTTGCCCTCACAAAAAAAATTACAAAATAGAATTATAAGCAATTGACTGATCTGGCAATTTGCGGTGAGATTTTGTCAAGCCCCTCCCCCCATATTCATCACATAGCTTAGTCCTTGAATGTGTTGTTGTATTTTAATAGACTACTGTCCGCCCCTCAATAGCGTGACCCGAGTAGGCTGAGCTAGGCAGCAAGAAACCTAGCCAATGACCGAGTTCAGGAGGGCTCGGCTAGTTCCATCGGGTTCAGTCACGGGTGAACATGTGAAATGGTGCATAGGTGTAAAGGGGGTTACACCTTGGCACGGACTCTGAGCGAGCGTGCGCGTGGACGCGCACGGACAGACGCGCGCTCATGGTCAAGCGCGTATGGGCACGCCGCATGGGTGAACGCGCATGGACGAGCTCACACAGGGACGGGCGCGGGCGTGTTTTTCCTTAGCACGACGCCTTGGCACGCCTTAGCACATCTTGGCGCGAGGCACGGGCGGACTTAGGTACGCGCCTTGGCACGAGGCACGGGCGGACTTAGGTACGCGCCTTGGCGAGGGCACGCGAGGCACGGGCGGACTTAGGTACGCGCCTTGGCACGAGGCACGGGCGGACTTAAGTATGCGCCTTGGCACGAGCGCGGGCAAACCTTGGCACGTCTTGGCACGAGCGCGGGCACGGGAAGACTTAGCGGAGTAAGTATGCACGTGCTTGGCACACGGAAAGTGTTGACAAATCTTGACTTGGGCGTTGACCCAGGTCAAAGTACGCTTGGTCTCATTTTGGGATGTTTTCTATTAGAGCCGAGGAAACGGCTTAACATCTACTATAAGGAGAGGTGTGTTCTCTCCTTGGGGCGGCATGGGCGAACTAGCAGGGACCCTCGAGCATGCCTTGGGCGCAATGCCAAGGCACGACCCATGGACGGACCATGGCGTAAACCACCCCTCAAGCCGGTGGGACTCGGTCGGACCGAGCCCCGACTAGCACGCAGAGGTGCCTAGGCGCGCAGCTAGGCACCACGAATCAGCCCCTGTCCAGCAGAAAACATGGGCCACGTTCCTTGTGGCGTGGCTAGACCAAGTCAAGACGGTTCCAAGCAGTTAAGTAACTACCTTGGTCATGGGCCGGAGCCATGACCAAGGCGCGACCAAGAAGTCCCGAATACCAGGAGCATGTTGCAATTGACCCAGTGATGGTGGCGGTTATGGAGCGAGGTGGAAGCAAGGGAGCAAGGCAATTGGGTAACTGCCTTGACCACAAGGAGTGGTGTTTTACCCAATCTAGGACGGTTATGTAACTGATTGTAGGCTGGTCTATAAAGCCAGTGGCTCTAGGTAGAGCAGAGGAGGTGTGAGGAACGAAATGCATGAGTAGATGCATGAGCGGCATGTATTCATAAAGTTCCACAGTTGTATTCCCAATTGAGAGCTAGTAAAAACGTTTCCTTGCTGCCTATTGCTTGTTGTCCCTTTAATTCGAGTATTGGTGTGCTGAACTAAGGTGGCCCTTAGGCACCACAGGTTCGATTGAGTGAGAAAAAATTTCCTAGTGAAAAACCCCTTTTAATTGGCCATATGACAACTACCATCATGCAAATCTTGAGCACCATGATATGTTGAAATAGTCTTAAGGACGTAAAGTCAAACTCTAACCTCGATCGATTGCATTAAGTTTCCTTGCATTTCGCCCTTACTTATCTCAAATTCCTCCAACACTTTTGTACCAAGGCAAATGCTTAATTGGAATAAGGAGAATTGTATATGAAGCAATTACCTAGTTAATTCATAGAGCAAGACACTGATTTTAAAGGTCTAGAATCAACAGCTTGTTACATGTATTCTACGATGATGAAGTTGCGGGTTCATCACTCCCTTTTCACACTTGTTATAGACAAGTTAATTTTGGTGCGTTTTTGGTGAGCTGTCTAGGTAAAAACTGGGACATGTTTACTTTTAGATTAGCTTATTTATTGTATAAATCTACTTGGAAAAAAAAATTTTGAGTCAGAAAGTCCAAATAGCACTAGTGAAGAATTAATGAAACAACCATAACTATTATACCCCTTAAATATTTACAAAAATTTTAAAAATCACCATATGAGTCGAATAGCATACTCGGACAGGACGTGTCTCTTGAGTTTCTTCTACATGTGTGTGCACGTATCTCGGGATGAGAAAACCATAAGAGATATTTCGGGACCAACCGAAAACAATAGAAATCTCAGAATTTTGGAGCCACTCAACTCTGTCATCATCTCTCCAATGGCGAAAACCTAGAAATTCAAAACCTCTCCCTCTCAATCATGGCTTCCATGGCGACGTGCGTCGCCGTCACAGCGAAGACACGACGCTGCTTCTCTCACCATTTCGCATTCTTCTCCAAATCCTCCACTCTCTGCAGCTTCCCCTACTCGAACCCATCTCCAATTCACCTGCGACGCCGCTACGCCTTCAAATCGCGAGATTCTAGCTGCGTTTCGGTCGTGCGAGCGAGCGTCGATGTTCCGGCTGGAATCAAGCCTGGAAATCGAGTGGAGACTGATAAACTGCCGACCGATGTGCGGAACCGAGCGATGGATGCGGTGGATTCGTGCGGAGGGAGGGTTACGATTGGAGATGTGGCGAGTAAGGCGGGGTTGAAGCTGGATGAAGCGCAGCGAGCGTTGCAAGCACTTGCTGCGGATACGAATGGGTTCTTGGAGGTAGTTCGTCTCGAATTTGGTCTTTCTTTGAGGTTTTTGTGATTTCGAATCACTCGAACTGTTTGAATTATGTGTTGGAGTAGTGGTTTGATGTGTAATTGTTCTGCTAGGGTTAAAGATGTTGTTTTTGCTCTACAATTGTGTTCGTTTCTCAATTACAGTCATGTTTATCAGAAGAGATTAGTGTTTTACCTCATTTTAAGTAATGAAGCTGCGACGGCTATGTGTTTCCGATTGTAGGATGATGACAGCTTTAGTTGAGTGTCAATGGCGATGGAAAGCTATACAATTTTGGTAAATTAAGACTAGATTCTAAGGGAAAGCTGTGGAGACTTGGAGACTTAGGTTTGTTATGATTTCCTGGAAGTTCTATTTTGATGGACGAACCAGTGTATGTATTAGTCTGAGTGTGAAAAAGTGACATAGAGAAAATGTGTGGGTAAAACATTCAAGAAAGAAGATTATAACTAATACAAAATGAGGATAACATACTATTTTTCATGTGAGATAGATTTAGCTTTTGAATTTTGATGTACAAGAGTGAAGGAGTAGCATACCTTTGTCATTCCAAAAGGACTTTGTTGAATTCAGTTAGATGTTCTGTTCAATATATAGTTTCGTCTACAATGAAAGGTGACCAGCTTCCCAAATTAACCACCTATTATATGTGAATGCAGCTGCTACCATTAAAAATATCATCTCTTATTCTTGCATTTTCCTCGTTTATTATGCTATTATGCTATTGGTTTTTACATAGTTCATGTACTTTCTCTATTTAGGGGGTAGAGATAAAAAATAACACTAGTTCTAAATCCTATTCTGCTCAAAGAGGCTTATACTTATAGTTTATTCTTCATGCATAAAATATGACAGCAATGAGCCCTTCATGCCTTATACTGTATCACCGCATGCAGACGATGCTTTATTTTTGGAACTGTCAATCTCTATCAAAGTGTCTAGCTTAAGACAGATTATGTGTTCAATTAAAACCAGTGATCGAAGTTAAATATTGCTCCTTTCAGGCAAAGCAATTCAAACAAAAAAAAAGTACCTATTTGTTGCTGCAGGAAGAAAATCGTTTTTATGGTTTGAAGCTGAAATTCAGAGGATATGACTGATTTTCTATGTGACTTAAGAATCACATCATCTTTGCAAATCTTTCCTGATATTTATGCACTCTTCTTTCATTCTATGACTACATCTTGGAATGTACGAAATCCATTTCTGCTCGTACCCGAAGTCATAACCTCTATTCCTGATACGTTGACCCTCTAATGCCTGAAAGGGAATGAAAAATGAGCTGTATAACTGTGCAACGGATAAAGGTGACCACGAATGCTTGGTATCATTAGATTCATTCATCAGTGTCTGGAATCATTCTTGTATATTGCTGATTTTTGAGGATCGAGTGTTTACTTTTCGGATCTTCAATTATGTTACTTTTGCATTTTTTTTTTTACCTTAGCTAAGATAAAGTGGTCACGGTGGCTTATTCTGTCATAACTGCCACATATAGTATCATTTATGTTTAATTAATAAAGTTGCAGCATTCATATGGCTCATATTTTTTGTGAAGTTGAATGTTGGTCTTAGAGAGCTAACAATGCTAGGCATTAATGTTTTTTATTTATTTATTTATTTTAAATAGTAATTGGCTCTTAGAAGTTCTTGATTTCGTGAAATCAATCTCTTTCAAGATGGTTTTGACAGGTTTCAGATGAAGGTGATGTCTTGTATGTCTTTCCAAGGGATTATCGCTCAAAGCTTGCGTCCAAATCATTTAGAATGAGAATCGAGCCATTCCTTGAAAAGTCAAAGGTATACTAGCTTAAAATGCTTAGCCGAAGCCTGGCCAAAAGGTGCAGAAAAGCTAATCTGCCTTTTACAGGGTGCAGCTGAGTATTTGATACGGGTTACCTTTGGAACAGCTCTCATTGCTTCAATTGTTCTGGTCTACACCACTATTATTGCTCTCCTTTCAAGTAGAAGGTATTTAATGTTATTGTGATTCATAAGTTCTGCATAATCTCTGTCGATTGTTTTTATCTTTATTTTGTTTCAATTATTCCTGTATTTCTTCCCTAAAAAACATTGTGCCATTCTCGTCCCTTGCCTGATTCTTTAATTTACAAATTTCTTTCTATTTTCTTTTGTAACAGCGAGGAAGACAATCGTGGAAGACGTGGAGGCAGATCATATGATTCAGGCTTCACTTTTTTCTTTTCTCCATCTGATTTGTTCTGGTATTGCTACTGAATATTACATGCCCATTTCTTATTGTAGAGGCAAACTCTTGATCTATGAGCTTCCCATTTGTTTTTTTTTTTTTTTTTTTTTTTTGGTGTAGCTACTTTTCATGCTGAAGGTCAAACCCAAATATTTTTGAGGGGTGGATTTATGAACTGTTTTTTTTTTTTTTCTCCTCTCGATTGATTTTCTTAGTAAGCCACTTCCTTCAGCGTGGTAAAGAATGAACATAGGCATATAAGAGGTGGTTGCATTCAAGCGCTAGGCAGCAGCCTAGCCATTGTGTGAGCTTTAATATTGCAATCACTGGACAAAACTGAGCAATTTATGCTTGCTAATGATTGTGCATCTCATAAATCATGTTAATCTTAAATATATGCACTCCTATAAACACTTTAAAAAGTAGAAAGTAGTTAAATCGGTTTCTTTGTAGTTTAGATAGAGGTCCTATAATCTCACTGCGTGGATGAGCTGGGAATAAACTACATAGGCCCCTATAAGTTGATAGTTGTTAAAATGTTTCGGTGAGGGTTCTTTATCCATCCAATACCCACCAGAAAAGTTTTCTATTGTACTGGTTTGCTTTTTTTTTTTTCGTTGTGAAGATGGTACTGTTTCTGTCATATCAACTCAATTATCCTCTCATAGCAGTGCTGCTGCTTACAGGTCAGAACTCTGTCGAGGGATTATCTTTTTCTCACAAAAAATGTCTTTGTTAGGTACTGGGATCCATATTACTATAGGCGACGACCAGCAAGAACCGATGATAAGGGGATGAACTTCATTGAATCTGTAATGTGAATGATTCACCTCACCTTTTTGGGCTAATGTTGACTATTTTCAACTTATAGTGTGCTAAAACACTTTGTGAATTTCTGTAGGTCTTCTCATTTGTATTTGGCGATGAGGACCCAAATCAAGGAATCGAAGAAGAGAGGTGGAAGTTGGTACTACTTTTTCTCTAAGTAAATGGCGTATTTCTTTCTTTCTTTATTGTAGCATAACATATTTAGCCTGCAAATTTTATTCTTTCTTTTGTTGAGTTCCTACTAAGTTTTTAGTTGTTTATTTTACCAGGAACTCAAGATTTCATTTTAGCATTTTTATTTTAAACTTTTGGTGGGAGTCATATTCTTTAACTCAGAAGTTGATTAGTAGTGCCTTGTGGCAGGTTTGAGTCTTTAGCAGGATCCTATTCTTCTCCTTTTCTTTCTTCTGATTCTCAATCAAAAGACCTACCAATTGTTTCTTATTAGAAGTTGGAGCCACTAACAAAATCAACGAAATCTAATATTTGAAATAAGTATAAATTCTAAAAAATTTGCTGACTAAAATTTTATGTGCTATTGGTCATGTTATAGTTTTAGTCAATATGTTAACTTGATCATCCATTCCAAAGAACTTTTGTTTAAGACTTCAATTTTTCTCCCTGAGTTGTCAGAATTAAGAATGCACTGAATCTTTTGATCCATTATAAATTTGGGACTGAGGCTATGTTGTTGTTGTTGTTGTTGTTGTTGTCAGAATTAAGAAACATCTTTTACCATTATAATGAAGTAATGAAGTATTACAGCTACAAAAGTAAGATCCAGCGGATAACAACAAAACATAACTTGAGAGGGAACCCAACATCTACATGTAAAATCACATTCCTCCCCTCCCCTTGATCAGTTCAAGATGTTACAGACTCTCAAATAGTCACCTTCTGCTAACCACAATGCTTATTGATCTCTGTCAATTTAGCCATCACATATTATTTTTTATAGCCTTGTGATTATTCGATAAATTGTTTAGTTCTGGAAAAATCTGATGTTCATCATAAAGATTCAAACTTTTTGCAGATTGGACAATACATATCTTCAAATGGGGGGGTCGTTACAGCTGAAGAGCTTGCTCCTTATCTTGATGTAGCTGAGGAAACTGTATGCACTCTTACTTGGTGTTTCTAGTCATTGATATAATTATAATTGGTGCTTTGCAATTTTAGTTACTTTTGTTCCTGGTATAAATTGTGGTAGGCATGAGAAATTTGCTCATTAGTTTTGTATTGTTACCTGGCTGACTACTAGACCTGTTAACTTTGTTGTTTGAGATTTAAGAGTTAGAGTTATTAACGATTCTGGAATTATGCTAGCAAATGTACATTTTCTTGAGTTGATTTTGGTTTGCACATATGCTTAATTCCATGATCAGTATTTTGTAAGCTTCTCAGTCATATATGTGATAAATAATAAAACAGTGTTTTAAGAAATATATCTTGATTTTAAACTCCAGCATGTGAGAGAACAAAAGGGTGAATGTAGATTCTGTGAGAAGAAAAGCTTAGCCTAAGCCTATATTTCAACTTTGCTTGTATTTTGGCACTAAATATTCCTGCATCATATGAAAGATGCTACTTCAAAAATTCCTAATGAGATTCCTCTTCCCATTAGTGTGTGTGTGTGTGTGTTTTGTATTGGAAATGTAAGTGAAAGTCTTTAACTCCACATTTTGTAAAAGTCTGGAGATTCAAGGAATTGGTACATGCTGTTAGAAAGGCAAGCATTAGGAAGGTGTCATTACTTTACAAGATAACTCTTTCTGAAGCTTTTATTCATGAAGTTCATGTAGCTAAAAAAAAAATTCTTTGAGATACATATCATAAATGTGTTGCATGAATGACAAATTGATATGCTTTGAGAGTTGTTGTTTGTTGATAAAATCGTTGTTATGAACTTGACCGGATCGATTCTTTTGGTATTTTTTGCTTATACTGAAATGTTTGTTTAATCGTTTAATACTTTTTTTTTTTAATTTCACTCTCAATTTATTAATTTTTTGCAGATTGATGAATCATACATGTTGCCTGTATTGTTACGATTTGATGGTCAACCAGAAGTAGATGAAGAGGTGCGCTTAAATAGATATTATTTCATTTCTTGATGGTAATATAGTCTTCACTTACTCAGGTTGTTCTTAATCAAATCACTCATTTAGAAATTTGGTCTTGCCATTTAATTTTTCGCTCAGTGCTCATCCCTAATATGTTCATACATCATACACATTAAAACTATCCCATGTAGACTGTACTCATTCCACTCATGCAAAAGAGTTGTAATTTGCTATGTTCCAGAAAGCTTCCACAAATGGGGCATCATAAATTCACATGTTTCTAACAGTCATCACGCGATTCACAAACATTAGAAATAGTTTGGTTAAACTGGAGATCTGGAGTGAATTGCTTTCTTGAAAATAATGTTATCTCATAAGTATTACAATGAAGGTTTTGGTCACTATTAAATTGTGATTTCCTCCAAAAAGATGCAATAAAGCATTGGTTGCATTTGTGAATTTGAAGTCACTACTCCAATAGGTGAAAAGTGTAGGGACGGTTTAGCTAACCTTAAGTGCATTAGTGAATTTGATTGAGATGCTTTGAAATTGTGCAGGCCTAATATACTGGGCATATATTTGGTGAAGAAAAGTGAAATGCAGATTGTGATAGGTTGTGACTGTCAGAAACAGTTGAGCTAACCTTAAGATGTTCATCAGAATGAATGAATGGACAAATACAATTTATTCAGCCTGTCGAACATTAGAAGTAGAGCATTCTCTTGCATTTATCTTGTTCCTTGTGCTATCTAAGAGTTTTGGTCTTCTCAGTCAAATATGTTCTTCATTTTATAGGGAAACATTCTCTATCGGTTTCCTCACTACAAAGAACTGCTACTTCTCAAGGAAGCAGAAGGAAAGAGTATGTTGGAAAAAGATGGGCTGATTGGGTAGGAGGAGTTGAGAGATTTTTAAAGGAGAAAAAATGGCAATTTAGGTACACTTCCTAATTGTTCTTCATATATTAGATGATAAATGTTTGTTCAATTGCCATTCCTGATGTCATTCTCGGTGACTTTTCCAGTAAAACAAGGACATCTGAGAGGGCAATGGTAATCGGTCTGGGAGGCCTTAATCTTTTTGGGGTTATTGTTCTTGGTACCATGTTAAAGTATGTTACTTTGCTTGACTTTCTTCTCAATTGGCTTCTGGATTTCGCCTTCTAACAATTGAATTTCATTTTATTTCAAAGGAATACTGCGATGACACCAAGTGGATTCATTTCGTTTGTTGCTGACATATTTCCTTTACTCCAGGTAGGTCTATTATTCGCAGTATATGTTCAGAAAACCTTATTTTTAGAACATATTATTATGAGTTGTTCAGAATTCAGTTCCTCTAAAAAAAAGTTGTTTAGAATTCAGAAATTCTAGACATGTTGGGAGTCTTAGTAAGCACGAGCCTAATGTATAGCTTTAGGATGTAAGTTTCTTGATCTGTTATTGAATATCGAGAAAGAATTCTGAAAAATAATGCACATTTTAGGAATCTATGGTAAATGGATCTACATAGATAGAATGAGCCTAGCATAGAGGTAATTTTTCTTGATCATTTACAAAATATTGAAAAAGATTTTCTAATACTCATGGTAGGATTCTAACGTTAATTGGTCTACAAAAATGGTGTGCGATCAATGTGTAGCATTAGAATGTAATTTTTTTTTATCATTTATTGAATTATATTGAAAAAGATTTCTGAAAATTGCTTCTCCCTTTACATCTGAATATACCTCTATAACTGTTTGTGCTTCCATCAATTTTGCTAATCATGGACAATTAATGCAGATCTATGCTGGCTCATTTTTTGCAATTCCTCTGGCACGTTGGTTCCTTCTGGAAAGGACAAATTCAGAAATAGGAAAGAGAAACCAAGCAAGAGAAAAACGAGCTCGAATACTTGAACAGGCAGATGTTTCTCTGAGGCGTAAGGTAATGTTACTAACAACTTGATCGCTCGACAATACCCTCTTTGCTATTCTTTATCATTGTCCAGATTTAGAGATCTATAATTCTGGTTTCTTCATGAAGAGATAGCAATCAGATTTACGGAAGAATACTGCAATGGATAGTTTCAAAATAAAACTTCTATGCAGAGCTGGATTTATTTTAGTAATGGTAGATGACCTGCCTTATCTTGAGTGGTTTCGTAAGACATCGATTTCATGATAGAAAACCATGCAATGCATTTGCATTTTGATGTCCAAGCTGTAGTTATAACATAATTTTATTTTGAGGATTGTTTTTATTTTTTGTTATGTTCGTCTGTAAGTACTCACCATCAATTGCACTTAATCGAGCACAATGAAAAAGTTTGATCCATATAGCCGACCCCAGTTAATTTGGGACTGAGGCTATGTTGTTGTGCTGTTGTTGTTCGTCTGTAAGTATGGTTGGCAGTAACTAATGTGCTCATCGACTTCACCATCTTCTTTCAGCTTTTGAACGCTCGAGACATGGCCCAAAGAACTGTTATTGGGCAAGACCGGATTGTCTATAGCACTGACAAAGATTTATCCGACCAAGACTATGAGGCTCGAGATTGGGATAGGAGATTCCGTGAAATTGAGAGAACAGATTAAAGAGGACAGATCCTTAAATGTTCATCTCCTCCTGGTTATCCGATCAAATAGAACAGTAGGGATGAAGAAGAAAAGGGAAGAAAGCTGCCTTAGAAGTCCCTTTGAAAAGTTTTTGTACCACCATCGCATCTGTATATTTATTGCTATTTATTGTATACTTGTATTATTTCGCATTCCTCTCTTGGTGCAACTCGAGATTGGGATAGAAGATTCCGCGAAATTGAGAGAACAGATTAAAGAGGACAGATACTTAAATGTTCATCTCCTCCTGGTTTTCCGATCAAATAGAACAGTAGGGATGAAGAAGAAAAGGGAAGAAAGCTGCTTTAGAAGTCCCTTTGAAAAGTTTTGTACCACCATTGCATCTGTATATTTATTGCTATTTATTGTATACTTGTATTATTTCGCATTCCTCGCTTGGTGCAACTCGGGAGAGGTAAGCGCATTCGGTCTGCAACGAGGTTAATGTCCCGAACAAGTGTATCTTGTTCATTACAAAAAGGTGACAACAATTGTCATTGTAAAGGAAGGTTGGTAAAATTTTCTCATGTACCGTCAAAGATGGTGAAGTGATAGGATGCCTACTTTTGATGCATCGATATTAATTTGTTAAATTTTTGTTTAGTAAAGTTGATAAAGTTTAAGATGTGATATGCGGTTATTTGACTTGTTACGCATCATCCAAGAAAGTGACTATTTTAATAATTTTTTTTTTTATGAAAACTCTGTTCTTGTTTATAACGTTGAGAATTTTCTATTGCCTAGTTGGCTTTATTGGACCCGCTGTCCTTGTCGAACTCCTGCAGAGGACAATCCATAATTTGATTAAATTCGTAGTACTTTCTTTCTTTGATGCTTCATCACTAACTCTGATAAAGAAAACATTAATTATATGTAACCAAGTGTTCAAACAGAAATGTAGCTGTCACACAACTGTAGAACCGTGTTTACGTAGCAAACAACACTTCTATAATTAAATTAGGCACACTAAAAACGAGAAGCTACATTATTTTTGTGACATTAAGAGTTTCATAAACTATTGGCTTTATTAACTGTTAACAAAAAGAATTAATTGCTCTCTTCTTCCTCTGATCTTGTTTTTCTATGGATACTAATGGTGATTCCTGACTATTAATTGGTTAGTAATCGGCGTTAGCGGCGGGGGTGGATCTGATGCTAGCGGGATCAACTGAAGCGCGCTTTTGTTTCCTGCATCAAGAAGAAAAACACACACATTACTCAACTGAAAGGTAGCTATATTAGTTCTTATGCATTAACATTTATTTGATGCAAGGACTGTAACTCTTCGATCGAGAAGATCTAATCATCGACGAAGTGTATGGCCAGCCACATTTGTGACAGTAATACTAATCAATTGTTGATCACAGTACCTTAAGCGTCGCCTTCCAAAGTTTTAAGAATGATAAGAACTTTGAACCCATTACACTATGGGTTTTGCATGTTGATGCAAAGAGATTCGAATAGAAGATGACATTGGAACAAGGCCATGTTATGAAAAGATAACAACGATAATGCTTTACCTCAGAAGAACCAAATTTGTGACATTTGAACTACTAATCACTCAATAGGCCAAAGAAAAAGATATAGCAACAGAAAGATGTATGTATATAGACTATATAGTCCCCATGATGAAAATGAGAATTTGATGGTTTTGTTTGTTTGCACGACAGAATTATTTTGTATATGCAAAGGATACAGGATTTGTTTGCATGAATCAACAAGAGATAAGCTCAACAACATGGACCAATTGGATACAAAATAGAATGGAATCTCTATGCTTCTTTCTTTCTTATCCAAACAAATATGAAAGGAAGGGAAACCAGTGGAAGTTAACATCAAAATGTGTCGGATACAACAAAGTGGTGGATTTGGGTCCAAATTTGAGTCAGGCCTCAGCCACTAAAAAAAACAATTGAGGATTTCAGCTATTTGAACCATTATCTTCTATTAGAACATGAGACTTCATTATCAATCTGGACTTCTCAATTTATGATCATGTCGGCATACATAAAAAATTTTCAAAGACGAATAAATTTTATGGTTCTTAAGATTTGCACAGCACATAAATCAATTGAACTCTATACATTTGTTGGTATCAATGACAGTCAAGATAGATTAACATAAAATCAAGTCTATAATAATGATTGTATTGTACAAGAGAACAGAATTTGAGTTTCCAATCACAATAGATTTAAATCATTGGTAGTAGATGAGAAGTCAATGAAAATTAACATCGAATAAATAAAACTGAATCGCTCACCTTAATTAAAGGAAAGCGGCATGGAAGCAAGCATTAATCTTGTTAATCTGATCCCTCCTCCCTCAGTTAATCATATATTCAATAATATCACTTCTCAAGCAAGGATCAGAAATGACATGAAACAGATCAAATAAGCAAAGGCATTCATCACCTGTAGAATTAAGTAGACACAGAATACGAACAACTATTAGTTCCGTCGTCAAACTTCCAACCCCATATTCACTACTAAAATCACGATAAAAAGCGAGGCAGAGAAAAATAGAATCATTTCTTTTTTTTTTTTTCTTACATTGATAGTGGAAGCTGAAATTCTTAATTCGGGCAAAGAAGCTCGCATTAATCCAATGTTATAAACGGGTTTTCCATCCGGATAGAACAGGCCATAGTTCCTTTCTGAAGTTGGTCCAGGCTTCATGTTCTCATTGAAAAGTGCAAACACAAATATATCGATAGGAACCGACGGTTTCATCGGAGTACCTTGCTTTTCCTCTATCCTTTGCAGTAAATTGCCATTATAAATCCCTGCATTCTCCGGGCTGGCCCCTGGCTCATCAGTATCTCCCTTAGAGGGCCACCCAGTCTCAGAAATCTTTACCTCAATATCCGAATGCCCAAGCGCTTTCATTGCTGAATAGACGGCGTCAATTTGAGCAAACAACATGTTGTCATAACTCAGATTTGTGTTTGGATCAACAGAACCTTGGTTGGGTTGCAAAAGAACATACTCCAATGAAACATCATTTGGACTACCTTTGTAGGCGAAATAAGGATATGCATTAATAAGAAAAGGAGAATTGACCTGTGAATGAAAACTGAGTATTGGTTGTATATACTCGGCGAGATCAGGACGGAAAGCCCCGGATGAAGGAGGGAAAGAGTTTGCTAATATTGTAAGGGAATGCGAGGTAGACACATTTATTTGTTTGTCCAATCCAAGAGAAACAAGAGCACTGTGCATATTTTGCATAGCGGGGAGAAGACTGGACATCAATTGTCCATCAGCGCCGGGGGCTAATATCTCGTTTCCGACTATGATACATGAGATTTTGGTTTGAGGTATGAAGGGCTGTATATGTTGTTTCACCCAGGCCTGAGCTTTGGATGGATCACTCAAATTAAGAATGTCTCCAGCTGAGACAATGAACTCAACATTTGAATTTGAAAACGCTTGCAAAACATTCGGATCGGCATCATACAGTTTTACTTTATTGATATTGAGGGATTGGAGTAGGAAAGCAACCCGGGTAGGAGTAGGAAGATTGTTCGCAATCTGCCCGTAATTGATCCCGACCGAAAGGCCTTCGATTCGGACTAATGAACCTGTAAAACACAAGGTCAGAAGCTGGAATTCGAAAAGGGAAATTAATACAAGGAACAAAAGTGATACTACTTTTTTTTGTGATGAACACTAGTCTACTTTGACAAAAGGTTGAATGCACTGATGATGGTAATGAATTTGTGATATGCTTTCGACAATAAAGAGCGAACATTTTTAAAAGCTGTCTAATGATATAAAGCAAATTATCAACATATATATAGATGTGATGTAAATTAAATTCCCAAATCTTTCCGGAAAAGAAAATCATTTGACTTCCATGGAATCAAAGCCAACAAGAACTCCAATTCAATCTTGGATTAAAGTTCGACCTACTCAAGAAGTTATGATCTAGCAAAACCAGTCCAAATCTGAATTAACTCTCAAAAAAAAAAACAGAAACTTCATTTTTCACGAAAATTAATCACAACATGGTGCAGTCTATGTCTAGAGTTTGAACCGTTTGAAGTCCATGAAACCCCAATCCCTTTTGGGGGCCAAATACATCCGATCTCTACCGCAGGTGCCAAAGAAAGTATAAGTAAAGGATTACTTCGTTCCTGATAGTCATTTCTTTAATCAATGCACATTGGATCCTTGGGAACCATCACAAGTACGGCCGGCCATCCTTCGGAGGTGGAAGAGAGGTCTAACTATTACGGGTAAAGCACCGTATCCATCTAACTGCTTGCCACCTACGCTCCGCCATCCAAGTGAGAAGCTGAATAAGAATGAGAGACTACGAATGCGGAGTTGCTACTGCATTATTCCTTGAGGTTTTTCTTTTTTTTTTTTTTTTTGTAAAGCTATAGCTATAGGGATGGTGCTCCTGTCAGTCCGAGTGGGATTAGTTGTACCAAAATCAGGAGGGACTGACGCGGACACTCACCATTATTATTAATCAAAAAAGAAGAAAAAAAAAAAACAGATCAACAACCTGAAAACCATTCATCTCATCAACAAAATTCAACAACGAATTCACAGAAATCAATCACAAACGAAGAGAAATCACAAACTCATTGTTCCAAACACAGATCCTAATGAACTCTCATCAATCCAAGCAATTCCAATAACCACAACAACATTCAATCAACATGGTCAGGTTGGCACAACAGTAAGGGCAAAGGCGGGTTGTACGAGTTAATCGTATCACCTCGGTTTCAATTCTCCAGTATAATAATTTCGCTCGGGCCACTAAGACAATATAAGCCAATTATGTCAGGCCTCGTAGAATAGCCAGATTCGCTTGGATACAACACAGATATTAAAAAAAAAAAATCGATCTTTGTATTATATATACCTGATAGAAGAAGCAATAGTAGAATTGGTTGTAACCAGGAAGAATTCATCACCATTTCTATATGCTTCGATTATCAGATCCAATAGACCGGATCTAATTAAATGAGTGGTATCTCCTAAACTTCACCAACTGATATCCATACCACCTATTTATAGTTGCTTTAGCTTCTCAGAGTCACACGCTCTCGCCCTACTTAACCGACACGTGTCCTCTCACCTTCTCGTCTTCACACAGTCCAAACTGCGTGACTCCTAGTTGATCCAGTGCGCCAAACGCTCCTTATAAAGTTATTACGCGTCGTCTCTGATAACCAGATAGCACTTTTGACGTCTGATCAGGTGTTAAGTGGTGCGGTACAGGGGAGCTTTAGACACAGAGGAACAGTGATAACTGATGTGATTTTTCAACTGGTCTGGTCCATTTAAATAGACACTCACTTGGTAGGCACCGTGGGATGCGGCTCGAGAGCATTGTGCACATTTCTCGAGGTGTGTCTCACGATGCTCATCCACCCCGCTGGTGTCCATTTCTCGGTAGCCAAAGTAAGTCTTAATGAAAAGGAAAAGTGAGTAAAATTTGAGCCGGTTATTTCCTTGTCTCAGATTCTCTAATTAATATGGTTTCAATGAAATTTAAAGTGACAGTTCCTTTTTTGAACTTTATTTAGCTATATATATTCCCTTCTTTACTGTCTAATGATAATGTATTTTTTATTTGTTTTTTAAAAGTCGTTTTTTGGCCAAAACCTTAATTTATTTAATGAATGTTTCGCCATTTTTGCTAGATTTTTAATTACAATGTTTTTCGATTTTTTTTAAATCTTAGTTTAATACAGTTTTTTTTATTAGATGTTCTCCTTAAATATTGTTAATTTATTAGATTTTCATTTTTCCAGTGCATATATTTTTCGTTCCAAGTCCATTGGAGATATGTACAAAAATATTAAATACATGTTGATTCAAATAGATTCTAACCTTGTCTTTAAAAAAAAAACATTGATTATAACTTGAATGGCAACTTTATTATTCCATATGTTACAAAACACACATGGTTGGTTGCTATAGCAAAAAATCAGAATTAAGATTTCACTCACAAGTCACAACACATGTAATTACTTAAACATGTTTGTTGTGCGTTTTTTTAAGGCCAACCATTTTGATTAGTGCAATACGACCTTCTATTGAATCGATCATTTAAAAGGTGAATATCTTACCTTTATCCTTAATTTTCATACTTAACATTTGGAATCGAAATCTATTAACTTCCCTTTGCACAATCTACCATTAAGAATCTTAAATCAAGTGAAAACTATTTATGTTTATTCATTACAAAAAAAAAACATCTAAATTAGCGACGAGACAAAATCAGTTACTAATTAATGCCATTTTTTCCACCAATTAGCGACAGAAAGTCCAACGCAGTTAAGCTTTCGGTAATTATTACTCGTCGCTAATCCGTTATTATTTTGTCGCAAATTCATCCTTATCAAGTCAAATCGATCAAAATTTACATCTGACGCCAATCCATCGTTAATTCGTCGCTAATTAGCGGCGAATCATGTTCTGTTGCTAATTTTTTTTCGCTATATATTCTTTGCACATTTCAATAGTGATTGTTTTATTTTCTTCAACTGATAATGAGTACTCTCTATTGCAAACCAAAGAATTTAAGAAAAAAAAAAAATTAAAAACGAAAGAAAGGAAAATGATGTGGAGCCGAAGAAATGTGCAAGTGGGCGTCTAATGGTCCAAGGAAAGACCAATAAGAAAAGAAAGCGTAACTAACAGAAACAGCACAACATGCATATGCAAGTTGAATGGTTGAAGACGCCGTTCTGACCAGACCAGACCAGACCACCGCGTTAATTAGCTAGGTGGGGCGGTCAAATAATTAGATTAATAGCGGACCGACTGAGAGTTGTGTTGCATGCTCGCGGTACACCAACGCATACTCAGGCCTTTTTCAAATAAGTAAGGTGGGCTAAATTTTTTAATCATTAAACAAGGATAATTACTATGAAATTACAAACACATATGTGGGAGGAACTTGTATGAATAGCTTTTTTTTAAAATGACTTATTCATACAAATACTAAAGTATATGAATTATTCATTCTCAAAAGTAGTTATTTGTTCAACTCAAATATCACACGCACATATCAAGGTGAAGAACCCATGCAAACGACACGTGCATATCGAGGTAGAGAACTCATGCAACTTAACGACATGTGCATGTCTCGAGATGGACACCCGTGTCACGCATGTATCTCTAGGTAGACAACTTATGTAAACGACACGCGCGTATCTCGATGCGGACAACCCATGCAAATTTCACGCACGTATGTCGAGGTAGACAACCCGTGCATACATAATGCACGTATGTCGAGATGGGCGACCCATGCAACCTCGTGCAATCCATGCAAAATGCAAAAGCCACGCATGTATTTCGAGGTGGACAACTCATGTAAGCTCGTGCAACCCAAATAAACCACGCAAACGTCACACACATGTTTCGAGGTGAACAACTCATGCAAATGACATGCACGTATATCGAGATGGACAATCCATGCAAACGCCGCGCACGCATCTCGAGGGGACAACCCATGCATATCCACTACAAACCATACAACTCATGCAAACGTCGCATGTATCTCGAGGTGGACGCGCACTTGATGCCACGTGGGAGTTCAGAAAACATGAATGACATCTTTTGAAAATGCGCCACTCATGTTTTCTGAACAACCCAAGTGGATTGTTCCATAACATGAATGACGCATTTTCAAAAGGCGTCATTCTATATTTACAACAGAACCATCCACCTGAAAGCCCACGTGAACTAGCTATCATAAACACGAATGACGCTTTTTGAAAATGCGACATTCGTGTGACTAAATTGCAATGTAATTTGTCTCTCACTATTGACGCCTTTTGAAAACGCGTTTTACATTAGTCAGGGAATAAAAAGAAATCCTAACTTATTTTACTCATTTAAATCAATATTTGTTGTTCGTTTGTAATTTCTTCCAAATACTCATGCATCATAGGCGCTTTCAAGGGGCAATGCATGTGCATGCACGAGTTGTATCACTAAGGATCCGTTTGGTAGCCCCTACAACTTTTATGGTATGTTCGTTTCACGGTCTTAGGGTGGATTAACCCCATTGGACTGGCTAAGCCGGTGTTCGCTTCGTGGATTAACTGGGCCACGAGATTAGCTAATGAGCAGTAGAGGTGACTAAACTAAACCACCAATTTTGGTGGGACTAACTAATCCCAATGGTCGATTATTACAAATTACCAATTTACCCCTCATCTTTACAAACTATGTCACAACAAAGAATCGATCAACCCTAATCACAACAACCGATCAACCACAACAACCGATCAACCCTGAAATTCCTATTCACCGTCGAACAGAGAGACCGTCGACACATTGAAACCGATCAACCCTGAAATCATTGTTCATCATCGAACAGAGAGAGCGTCGACACAACAACCGAAAGAGATGGAGACCGGACAGAGAGAACGCAATGTGAAGAAGGAAACGTTGACAACGATGGATGCCAGACGGAGATAACGCGAAATGAAGAACACCGTTGCTCACCAGAGATGGAGACCGGACAGAGAACGTGATGTGAAAAAGGAAGTGGAGTTCCAAAATTTGTTGGTGATGGAACTTAAATGAAAGGGTACTTTTGTAAATGTACCATTACAACCACATTTACTCCTAGCCTTCAAACTCTCAACCGAACAAGTCCCATAAATGGGACTAATACATAAACTCATGTGTTAGTCCCATCACAAACTAATCCCATGATCTTAGGTCTCCCTAAAATGTGAAGCGAATAGGCCATTAGTTTTGTGGGGAGATTAGTTTTATATCACGTGTAATTAAAGTGGCTCCAGGGAAATAAAGGAAGGTTAATTAGAGGATAGTATATATAACACCTGCCTCCGTTCCATAATATCAATGTGTCACAATTTTGACATGTTTTTAATTTCTATAATATATGACACATTAAGAAATCAAGAAAATATTGAATGCTTTATTTTTAATTTTAACCATATTCTATTTAATAAATGACACCATCAACCGTTTTTTTACACAATACCCATAATAAATAGTCATTTATGTGAGGATAATTTATTCTTGTTACAAGATTTTAATTAATGGTGAGTTAATCATCTCCTTAATTACTTTTGAATCAAGTTCGGTTTTTTTTTTTTACAAATGTATTAAATTCTATTTAGATTATAAAGATTATATATGTACGTGTTGATCAGTACTCTTCCTTATTTATAAAAAATGATTAATTCTAGCCTTCTAAGTTTTAAAGAAATAAATAATTAATTAATTCTACATTTATTTGATGTGTGTGTATGAAAATCAAGCCTAATTAATAGTGATTTTTTAAGAAAAACATATATTAGACTTCATAAAGGAATTACACAACATATAGCTAAATGTAGATTTGTAAATTTGTAACAATTCGAAACACGTGGACCATATAAAGGAATAAAAATAGTTTAAAAGTCATTGTAAAAATGTTAAGATCGAGCCAAATAAAATAGTATGATTCACCTTGCTGCTTTTGTCTTATAATTTTATACTCTTAATAAAAAATTTATTCTTAAAAACTTTTATTTCAAAAATATGGTATCATTTAAATAAATTCTCGGCTCTCGCAATGCAAGAGAACTCACTAATTGTTATAGCAAAATCTTAAAAAATAGTTAATATGAGTAGTAAGGGGCTTACTTTATTTTAAGCGAAATTTTGAACTCGAATCTCACGAATAGAAAAAATTGAGTTGAGACAGCCTCCCCTGTGGTGACGACTTTGTCTGAACATGGAAATACGCGGAAAAAAAAAAAAACTCTTTAATCCTAAAATTGTGATCTCCCTAGCTAGCCATAATTAAACAGCTCTTAATTATTTAGGAACATTTGATTGCTCACGCAAACAGGCCCTAAGATTGTGTCGTAAAGGCTCACGTGTTACTCTGACGGTTGGACCGCCCACTGGGAAGTCGGCCCGTCCCTTTTGCTGCATGGGCGGCATTGAAAATTCTCTGCACAAATCTGATGCGGCGCCACGTCGATATGTATACAAAGTCAGCGATTGGTGGGGCCATCAGCCAGCCATGTGTGCGTCACTATTGGATCAGGTTTGGTGGGTACCATCCATTATGGGGAACCTTGCCATGTTGTCCTTGTTAGGCAAAACACAATATCGGACTAGTATTAATGAATACAAAATGAAATATTTCTAAAGTTGATTATCTCAGATTTTGGTCTTAGTGTATCATATACTATTCAAATTAACAACTTTGCTGACATATGTTTCAAGATTGTTCTACAAGTAGTTTCTTTAGTTTTGTATGGTTTAAGCCGCTTTTTTTATTTAATTTTCTTTTGAAAACTTAAGTTTTGGACAAAAATTGCTGATATAGAATGATTTGGATTTCCTAGGTAACTACATACACCAATTAGGATGGATGCTTCTTATTGAATAGTACGACGGTTGATTTATGCTAATTTACAGAATTTACTTAAAGTCGGTGTATACTTACTGGTTTGCAAATATAATATAAATTAAAATATTAAATTAGTTGAGATCAAAAAAATAATAAATTAGTTTGTGTGTTAATTTACTAATGTCATATCAATTATATTTTGTGGCCAAATTAAACTAAATGGAGGGGCAAGGTCGGTGGTTGCTCCTACCGACGCCCTTTCCATTTCCCATTCTCCCTTGATGACCACGTACTATATTTGAAGTTTGCCTACTAATTCGATTTTTTAATTCTTATATATGCAGAGACATGTGTTGCTTGTGTTGCCTTTTTTGGAAGACATTTTAGCTCTTTTATGTTATACTCCCTCTCTTTTTATTTAAGTGTGGTTTTCACAATTTTTAAGAAAGTCATTTAATTATTTTGAAATAGAAGAAAGCGACAATTAAATGACTAAATCATTATTTATCTCTCTTAACCCCATCGCTTCTACATACACTAGTTATTAATATGTAATTAATAATTTTTTTTTTCGACGAAAAGTATAAAAGTCAATTAAGTAATTAATGTGTATACTATTGAAACTATCAAATGATATATATTGTAAAATATTTTAAAATGATTAAAAGTCACTTATAGAAAAATGGATGGAGCATTCTATTTATGGTTTGTTATTTGGTGCTTTTTATTATGCACGCTTTAATTACTTGGACTTTTTAACAATGAAACAGCTAGTAGTTTTTAGCTAAAAAAATTTTAGTAGAAAATTGAATGCCAATGTGAGTTCTTAAACTTGCATGGCTACAGAAAGTTGCTTAATTAATATCAAATTAAATGTTTGATAATGTCGAAGAGAAGCTCAAAGGCATGTCCTAATAAATTGCTATGTCACTAACTAGTACTATACGTATATATAAAAAGAGAGAAAACGCTAAGCCATCTATGTACAATTCATTTTGGTAGCTATAGCTAATTGTATTTATGTGTGGGTAGACGAGCAATTTTTATATGTAGAAACAAAATTCTTTGTACAAACATTGTCTTGCTGGATTATAAATGTTTGGACCCAACAAATCCCCTGAGACTTCAACCTATAGTTAGGAGTCTTGTTCTAAGATACATATATGGTGGAGAAGAGATCAACATTTAAGTTATTTATATGTACCTATTAAACCATAACGAAAAAAGAGACTTCAGGTTTTTCTTTAGACGACTATGACATTGAGATCTTTTCTTAGGTTTCAAAACGATTGATTTGTAGCACCACTATGACACAATATTAATTAAGGCTTCGTTTGGTTTGTTTTTGCTAACTTACAATGCTAGTTTAGAGTTATTTCTATGAAGTTAATATTTTCATGTATAGTTCAACTTTAAACTTGTTGGGAAGTTTAAAATTTAAAAAATAAAAAATATGAATTGACATTAATAGCCTTCAAACAAAAGAGATTGATAATAAATGGTCATTAATGAAGGGTAATTATATTCACAACTCCGGGAAATAACTCTCTAAAGGTGTGTTGGAGACATATCTCTCACCTTAAGATGTAAGTCGTAAGATAACTTGTAGTCAAGTCGAGCAACCAAATAAGATTAGTTATCAACTCCTTATGAGTTATCTTCTTGAATATATATCTCCACTTCAAACCAAACAAGCCTAAATTCTTTCATTTCCAGTATATATTATTTTAACTAGTCCATCTAGCCAACTAGGTATATGACATTTTCGTATGCCCTTCCATACTAGGGTTGAATGTGGGGCAGGGAATCTCTGTTCCCGCAGTGCCTTGCCCCACCGAATCCCTGCTTTTTGCTCTCCATATGGTGGGGCAGGGGGCAAAATTTTGTCCCACCACGCAGGGACAATGCGAGGATGATAATTGTTCTCGCCTCGTAATGATTCCCTGCCCCACATCTCTTGCAAATAATTCTCCATTTTTTATGTTTTTACAAAAAAAAAATATATAACTTTTTTACTTAAAACATATATAATATTTGGAATGAAACTGAGGACCTCCAACAATAAATTTTTTTTTACCATTAAATTAATTCTATAATATATATATGTTATATCATAAAGATATATAAAATTATATTTAGAACATTATCGAAATATATTTGCCATACTAAATTTGAAAATCTTATATATTTAATTAAGTATGATAACTTGTAACTCAATCAACAAAACACATACACATTAATTCTTCAATTTGAAAAAAATAGTTTCTTAAAAAAATTAAAAAAGCAGTACTTAAGTGCCAAAATGATCAAAAATGAAAATCAAAATATATATTTACAAAATTGAAGGGGCATCACGGGGATTCCCCGCCCCGAGAGGATCCCTGCGGGGTGGGGCGTAGGGCGGCAAAGTTCACCCCCGTACCCCGCGAAGACGGGATAGTAATTACGATCCTTGCCCCTCCCCGCCCCGCCCCACTTGCAATCCTACTTCATACTCAAAAAATTGCCTACATTCCTCTGAAAAAAAAAAAAAAAATCGCCTACATTCATGACAGCATGCACTTTATTTATACTTGCAGGTTTTATTTGGGTTTCCTTGTGGGGAAAGGTTTACTTGATTCTCCAAGTATCTATATATATATGGTTTTCCTAGGAGTGGAAAGTAAGAATTCATGTACATGGACATCGCCATATACTTTCGGCAAATCTAGCTGGATTTGATGTGCTGCCTGATATTAGCTCAAACCCATGAAGGGTCCACTACAGGAAGGTGGGAGTCATAGAATCAAGCCATTATTAATTAGTGACACTTTTTTGGAAAATGTTTTGTACCACAACAAAGACAAGCACGAACAACACGAAATTGTCTAGTGGCTCTTGATTTTTTAACTCATGCACTTCTCAAGGCACATCGAACAAATATCAACAAGTGCATATCATTTTTAAATTTTTGTTGCGGGACTCGAATGGGTCTGGTTGGGTCTGATTCGGGCCGCCTTGATATAAATGCGCATTGACGTTGTCCAAACTTGACCCAATTTTAAATTCGAATAAATTTGCTTTGCTTAAACCCGATTGTCCAAATATCCGAATTTATCAAGTTTTTTAAAAAAATATTTTATGTTTAAAGGCTTTTTAATTAATAAAATTATTATAAATTCATCGCTATATAATTACAATATCTTATGACATAATTTTAAAAAATAATGTCTAAGTTATATTTATAATTTTAAATTAAAAGACGTAATAATATTTTTGTTAAAAGACAAAAAATACACAAGTTGTCTCAAGCAATTTAGCTAAATCTTGAAATTAAAATAGTACATTACCTATGTAATCTATGTAGTTTCCTTATTTTTATTATTAATTTTGTGAATTATATAATGTATGAAAGTATATTTTCAAAATTAAATAGATATCTTTTGAAATTCGAGCTGAGTCCGGTTAAGAGGGTCTTATCTAAACTTAGCTCGAATTTTAATTTGGATATCAAAACCTTAGCCGAGCGTATTTAAAAAATCAGTGTCTAAACTTTTTTTTTTTTTTTTTTTCGGACCGAACAAAATTAAGTCGGTAGGCTAGGTTGGACAAAAAATTTAACACTCTAATTATATATAGATTCATTACAAAAAATATATACCTATAGAGATTGTTAAATTACCGAAGCTCTTAAAATTCGAGTCCGCTATTGGTGAGGTGTAATATGCACGTGAATTATGAACTCTCAAACATGGCAGCAAAATCTTGTACTTCGTGGGAGGTAACCCACAACTATGAAGTGACTTAGTTTCTTCTTTTGGATATTAGTGATAACATTCTAGCTTAACGTTTTTCTTAAGTTTCATCATTGTGAGAATTTTCTTGAATATGCAAGGGCATAAAATGTGTATACGGGAGCCGCCATATCTAACTTCCAATTCTAATGTAATACGTGGATCGTTTAGTTACTAAAACTCTTGAAACTAAATTCTACACCAAGACTCAGTAGAATTTAATCTAGCGTGCAATGCCACTTCAAAGCTTTGGCAACGCCTCCGAGAAAATCACAAAAGTACACATGTATGTACTTTAAATGAGAAAAATAGGGCTGAAATGTTTTTATTTCGGGCAAATAGGCAATGTCGCCCAATGAAAAGGCGTTATCTAAGTGGCAAAATTTTTCGATGACGTGGACACATAGATAGCGCCTTTTCAAAGGCGCTATCAGTGTAATCTACGCCACGTGGACGGGCTTACACTGATAGCTCCTTCTGAGAAGGCGCTATCAGTGTACATGTCCACGTTGACATGTCAAGTGGACATGTGACAAACGAATAGCGCCTTCTCAGAAGGAGCTATTGGGGTTACCCATGTCCACGTGGACGGGCTTACACAAATAGCGCCTTTTGAGAAGGCGCTATTGGTGTACATCTCGACGCCCAACATGGATCCACGTGACAGAGGGGGTGCGAGATAGCGCCTTCTCAAAAGGCGAGAGTAGCCAACGATCATCCCCACCAAGTCATTCTTCTCATGGGTACATTCCTGCATCGTCCGCAATGCAACTAGAACCTCAAATGTTTGTACCTAGGCCGCCGATGTTGAATCTTCCTCCTTACCATTTTGATCCTTATGCACCCAAGTCGTCGTCTTCATATGTGGACCGTGGAATGCCTAAACATCAAATGTATCCGTCATTGCCTCAATACATGCCGAGTCCATATACTCCACCATGTTATAATTACAATATGTCATATAGTGGAGATGGCTCATTCATGAACTTGTTGACCATGTCGCAGCCTCATGTTCCTTTCCCCCAACCGCATACAGGAAGCCAGTATTTTGGGATGGTTCAACCTCCTATTTTTGGGAGCATCAGTAGCAGAGGTGAGTCGAGTGAATCACCAGAGGAAGAACATCAATCTACTCGACGTCATTCAATGCAAGACCAGCAACCTCAACAACCTCAACCGGAGGTACAAACACATCGTCCAACTATACATAGAGTACGTTCGGTATGCATCACCGAGCAACAACGTCAATGTAACCGTCGTAATAGACCTGCATGATGAGTTTTCTTGATGTCATGGTGATTTGTTTCATCTTATATTTTGGGTGAATGAAGTCGATGTATACAACATTCTCATAGAATAAACTTATTTCTCATGTTTTCCATATTATTATATTGCGGTATCTGTGATTACTTTTGAATATTCCATAAAAGAAACTCATCATTGTGAAAGATATATATATATATATATATATCTCGAAAAATTTGAAGATTCGAACTTATAACCTTTTGAAAAGGCGTTATCCGTGTAACACAGTCCACGTATAATGACCGCGTGAACATGAGCCGACCAAATAGCGCCTATGGATTGCACGAGTTGTACGGGTTGTCCGCCTCGCAATACATGCACGACATTTACATTGACTTTATCACCTCGAGACGCGTGCGTGACGTTTGCATGAGTTGCACGAGGTTGCATGAGTCGCCCACCTCGACAGACGTGCATGCCATTTGCATGAAATCTCCACCTCGGCATACATGGGTCACGTTTGCATGGGTTTGTCCACGTCGATATGCGTGCGCATAGTTTACATTGGTTGTCTACCTCGAGATACGCGAGTGGCGCGGGTCGTCCATCTCCATATGCACGTGACGATCATGGGAAAAAGAATTTGTATTGATAACTCCTTTTAAAAATGAGCTATCAATATAAAGTATAGTTTTGTATAGGTAGCTCATTTTCAAAATGAGCTATCTATACATATTGCCTCGCCAACTCAACGCCACCTCACAACCATGAAGCCTACTCATATGCAATAACGTCTTCTCATAAAGCACCTATTTTTAAAAATTAAAAGTAAACTATCATATTTTGTGAAATAAAATGTAAATATCCCCACTTTGAGACAAACACCCAACGCCTCCACCTAATCCTGAACGAGTACGTGACAAACGTACGTACCTACGACTGACAAAAGCAAAATTAAAACACATCTCAAACGTAGTAGCTAGCCACACGTGGGAGGTGGGAATCAAAGGTTTCATACCTCAACCATCAAAGCAACTACTCTTAATTGAGTCTGTAGTCAGATATCATTTTGCGTATGTTGAAGAATAAATTGGTTGTTATCCATCGAACGTGAGATCAATTTGAAGGCCCAGTTTGCTTACCAATGTGTACTGCAAAAATAATAAAATATTTTTATTATATTGATGATGTTACATTTGACTAATTCAAGGAAAAATTGAGCACCGACCCCATCAACCAATTTGAAAATAAGAATTTGTTGGAGTTAGTGTTCTATTTGATTATTAATTCATTCATTGTGGGCAACGCCATTTATGGAGTTAATCTCATTACTTAGTTTAAGCCTTTGCATTCACATTTCACATTCATTTGATAGAATCATTAAACAGTGTTCAATTATGTGCGGGGGACTTTTAATTGTGTGATCACATCATATATATACGTAGAAAGTCAATTAAAATGAAGGTTTGAAATGGACCAAAAAGTGTTGTCGAACCATTACAAGGCATAAAAGAGTGTCCCCTTTTATGTGCCAAAAGTTCATGACCAGCCTTTCTAATACTGTGATTAGCTGATCACTTCAAATAAACGCAAACCAAAAGAGCAATATTCTTTGCTAAGTGATCAGCACCATTAGACAAAAAACAAAAGGCAGTGGACATAACTTTTTATCCTAATAAATTCAAAATTATAAAGAGATTTAAGTAACACGAAAGGGCAGGAAGACAGATTCATATTTACTTTACTTTAACTCAATTAATACTCCAATAAATAACTAGAGGGCATCCCTCCACAACCTTGTCCTTGTCTTGCAATATTATATCCCTTCCACCCAACATTTTAGTCAAAATTTTGTGTTGCTAGATCAAGATACTATCTAGAATAGTGATCATTTTTATCGTGGTGTTGGTACTTTCTAGACTAATCAATTTTATCGCGGTGTTAAAAGGGTTGCTTTCAGGTTGCATTGATATATCAAGTAGTCACATTGTACCTAACGTTTTAAATTTGAGTTTCATGCACCTCAAAGTTGTAATCGATGTGATAACAATTTTTTTCAAGGCATACATTCATTGTATCCAAACCCAAAGGGTTAATTCAGTTTATTACATCATTAGTGCTATGAAATAGATATTTCATCACATATCATTGAAGCCCAAAACCTAGTTCCACGCCATGGTGCAACGACATCTCGAAATTAGGACAACTGTTGTGAAGTATATATGGATGACCATGCATGCACCACCATATTATGTTGTCATGTATCTTGCATTTCTAACTAATGACACCCTCACTTGTCCATATATTGTTATGTTACTTACTACAATAACACTTTTTGGGTTAATAGGTAGTCATAAAAGAATAACACTCATCACTCCAAATTCAACAATAACACTACAATACAGATTTACAAAGTACCAATGAACAATTGTTTGATCAAAAACTTCAAACCATCTTTCTCTGTATCTCCAACTTTGTTTGTGCACTCTATTAATAATTCATTGTTTGGTCAAAGACTTCAAAAGGTAGCTTACCTGCAAATATGTTTTACATACAACCAGTTAATATAAGCAATGGATAAAACAGAGAACAAAAAGAAACAAAGGAAAACAAGAAGATCAAAAGCAAGTCCTCCAAGACCCCCACCAAATGGATTCATTCATCTAAGGGCAAGGAGAGACCAAGCAACAGAAAAAAAAGAAGAAGCTTGTCTTCAAGAATTCGAGTTTTACACAATACAACATTTTTTAGAATGAACAATAAATAGAGCAGAAAATTTCAACAAAAAAAAGGTTGATGAGGTTTTTTGCTCAAGAACAAATCAGTAGCACTTGCCACATTCAATAGACAATAAGCAAAAAAAAAAAACACTAAGAAGCACTATCCAAACTTTCAATTGGAAGACTTTTATCCCAATAAGGAAAGAAGATTATAAATAGAAACATAGAATTTATGCTACTCAGACATGCATACAAGCTGGTAATTCAAAATCAAGGCTTAAACTTCACAAGCTAATAAAACAATATAATCAATTACTTCTCTCAAGAGAAATCATCACTTGAAAAAAAATACATCCAACACTATAAATCAATCACACTACCCACTATCCCACAATTCAGCCATCACATAGAACAAAGGCTTGCCCATCTGCAACAGCAGGAGATGGGCAAGTATTGATTAAAATTAATATACGTCCAGATTTTCAATATTTGACTTCAACAGAAATCGAACTCGCGACATCCCTAAACTTTGCCTCTTGACAAATGACGCTGCCTCATCTAATCATCCATCTCACCAGAGATGCTTAAGCACCATATTTTCCTTAAATGTAAATAAATTTAATCACCAATGTCATTTGAAGTATTCAAACCCTCGATTCTTTAAACCTTATCTTTTGCAACATGTAAATTGGTAATTTTTTAAACCTTATCTTTTTAAACTTAGTCATATGATCATGAGTATGCCACAAGGTAATAATTACATGCAATGTGCTGAATCGGCTGATCATGATAATTCACTACAAAAGTAATTCCATGAGTATATGAAAAACAATGTCCAGCCTCTGTACTTCTCAACAAGTGCACATTTGTATTATTTCCATTGTAATAATGCCATTCTTCTGTTGTAAGTAACAAAAATATGTACTGACCTAGCTAAGTAAAACATAGATGAAGTCAACCACCAACTCTTAAGAATTAGCGAGAAATTAATCAGGACTCACAAGCACATATGCATGCCATGATAGTAGAAACATCCACGTATTCAGTTAAAGGCGATTTGGAATAACCATGTGAAAGACATTCATTTCTTGATGTATGTCAAAACACAGATAATGAAACTTATTAATTCTAAGAGAGTACATACTTTGGGATGGATACGACCACATAGCTCAGCCGCAAGTTTCCTGACCTCTTCAAATTCATGCTCATTAAATGCCCTGATTGGCGAAGGAAACCAATAAAACCACTGTACAAATAAAAAAGACAGTGAGGTTGATCCAGCTAATAAGTGGAATTAATGTGTAGCTACCTCTCCAGTAAGAGGTCTCCAATGCTAATGGGACTTCGTGCAATGAAACCTCTGCCTTCGAAGCCTTCCACAATCGAAAAACAACATATATAGTTCAACTTAGGCAAGAAAGGAGATAAATTACAGGTAAGCAAATAAAAAAAGAACAGTCAAGGTTAAGTTTCATTTTGTCAACCAAATTACCTTCATTCCAACTCATAGAATGCAGTGTCAAAACCAACTGTGAGTGCAGATTTTGGCTGGAAACATCTCCAAAATAAAATGTCTGACGAAGACCCAAAAAACAAAAGGCCGTATGAAGTACAAGTAAATACCTCGTGTAGTTGCTTGGTTGCGAACGTGACCATACACCACAGAGGAGCCTAGATCATCAAAAACTCTCAAGGGAAGCAGCCTGATTATGAGTAGAGGACAGAGGTGATCAAACAAACAATGGTCCAACTCGGAGGAAATTCTATCAATTCTGCTAGACACACTGGATAAGAGTTTGCCATCCTTTCTGCATCAAGGCAAAGTATATATGACAAAATAATGAGAAATAAATGAGTTAGAAAGAGAAAAAAAGACTATAAAAGTGGAATCATTCTATTCTAGGACTTAATCATCTCTATAAAAAGAGTACCATAATGTAACACTGCCAAAGTAGAGGTCTACAATTCACAGTAATAGAAGAGAGTGGAAATTTGACATCATTTGCCCAAGTATTTTGAATCCCCACTAACCAAACACATGTATGATAAGCTACATGTTATATTCTATCCGAACCAGAAAACACCTCTACCGAGCTACTAGTTATATTTGGAAAAGTAGTGTTGCACCCTCTTCTTCTTTCCTTTCTTTCTTTCTTTCTTATTTCCCCATTGTGCGTGAGCGGGTGGAGACTTGAACCACAACCTCATCTATAGAAGACTACATATCATCCCATAATTGCAATAATATGACCGGACCTGCAATCTCTGCTCCATCAATGTCGGTTGCAAGACACAATTGTCTATATAGGTGAGCCAGAGTTGCACTACCGTAACTGTATTGTCCTGCCGCCTCAAAATCCTCCAAAAATTGCAAATAGGTGATGTGAACAAGATTGTTAGACTTGTCTGCAAATAAAGCCCCTCCAAGAAGTTGTAAGATGTACGTTCTTGCATAGCATTGCACTTCCACATCACCAGCATTATTTGGAAGGTTTGGAAACCATCTTGAAAGTTGGCAAATTTGGATCCGACCTTCAGTCTTGTTGTTTTCAGGGAATGGGAAGCCTAGTTGTGTCAAACATAAGGCATTATAATCTTGATCTACACGATCAGTGATTGGTAATCCATCGACAGGTAACCCTAAAATGATTTGTACATCTTGTAGGGTAATAGTCATCTCGCCAACTAGAAAATGAAACGTGTAAGTTTCTGGCCTCCACCTCTTTACAAGGGCAGTAATGAGATGTCAATCAATTGCTTTGAAACCTATTCGCGTCGTCCCATAAAACTCAGCTTCCTGAAGATACCCAACTATTCGTTCATCTAGTGGGACCAATCGATGTAATGCGGTTGAATTACGCCTGATAGTCAATATACCAAGATCCTATAGAAATACGAGATTTAAGTTACATTAGTTCAAATGTACCTACGAAGCTATAAAAATATTCAAACAAGCGAAAAGAAGTACTACCAGTCCATTCCAAACGCGAGTAGATCTATGTAGAGCTTGCAGAGTCAACACCGAATCATCTATAGGGCAAGGATCCATATCTCGCTTGAACCCCAAATCATTAACAATGTTGTCATTAATTCCAAAAACCAATGAAGAAACAATACAATTAGTGATACATTTCATTCAAGGAACAATAAAATTAAAATAAAAGTGTGTGAATAATATGAAAACATGGTTTAATTGAAACAAAGTATATTCACTACAAAGTCATAAGAAAGTGAACTAATACAAGAAAAATATAAGTGTATGCGAAACATAAGACTTGAAAGAGCCTTTCACTATGAAGCATTAGGCGGTTGTTCTTGTTGACGACGAGAGCAAGTGCGTCTATCGTGTCCATCTTGCTTACACTTACTACATCGCAACGTTGTTGTGTTTCTCTCCATGTGCTTTTTTACTCGAACACCGCAACCTCCACTCACATCCATCTAAATATTTCTTACAACGGACAATCCATACATTAGGTGTTGAATGAGTTACCACAAATCGCCTGTGTCCTTTGATGTTATATAATTTCACGGCATGTTGGATATCTACTTTAGAAAGGAATCACATGCCTACATGAAATCCTGATGCCTCATTCCATAAATACCTAGAAGGGATCATTGCATTCTCATGGATGGGTTGCATTGCCTCAATACTCAATTCCATAAATATAGATGAAGGTACGGCAAATTCACCTACACCCACGTGCACACCATCAATTCTAGCAGCCTCTTGATCGAAAAAATCATCGTTCCCAACTTCGTTCGAAATTGGAGGACAAGATAATGGGCCATCATCAGCTATGACTCGATTTAATGTATATCGAATCATGCCATCATCAACATGATGAGCATCAACCCCTGCAACATCTACATCATCGCTACTCTCTTCACTAGTATCCCCATCACAGCCACAATAGTCATAATCTTCCTCAGCATTCAAATCATCACAAGAACGAGCATCCTCATCTATTTCGGGATTTGCGGTCATCAAAGGCGATGCACAATGATTATGTTCAAAAATTGGTTGAGTACTAGGTCCTTTTGCACTTACCACTATATTACAATTGGAACTAGTATATGATTGCCTCATAACTAAATCTAAAAATAGCTCCATGCAATTTGGTGGTGGAAATTCTGCCACAATCTCCCAAGCATCTTTCAGAGTCGATTCATCAACTATTCGCAAAGGGACATAGTTGTATGTTCCAATTCCAATGTACACAGGATATCGATATGTCATGTTTAATATTATTTTTTCATTGTCTATCTCTAATGAATTACAGATAAAACTCATAAGTTCCTCATACCCTAAACTCATCTTTCATCTGAGATGTCGAATAGGCAGTTTCGTGAACGAAATCTCTGATTGTCCATCAACCATGACACCATTTATATAGCACACCAAAGTTATTCTTCGATCAACCATTATGGAGTCTATATATGCAGAATATAATTGTTAATCAATAGAAGTGATGATAATTAATACACTCACTTAGCACAAATAAACTTAACAAGCTCCATCGTGTATTAATACTTTAATTTATTTCAGTTTTTTATTTAAATCAAATAACGAAGCAGCAATCAATCAATTTGCAGTAAATAAGAAATTCCCCAATTGATGCACACAATATAACAAGGAAACTGCAAAAGTTCTTATTACTTCATCAACCCATGATAACCATCGATGCATTGTATAAATATTATATAAATATTAAAGCATTATATAAATATTACAGCATTATATAAATATTACACCAACGAGACTGCAAAAGTTCATATTACTTCATCAAGCAATGACAGTTACATAAAGTACGGTGGAGGATATTATTTATATATTAGTGCACGATTTCAACTTATTGACCTGTGTCATGTATTGCTACATTTTCTAAATTTATACACTTTATTCACTTTGAGACATAAACATAAATTTAGGAAAATTAATGACTAACACAATACCAAAACATTCTATTATTCATCAATTTAGCATACTATTCTAATGTTGAATATCAAGCATACGACTCCAAAGAAAATGCCTTTTTGGAACTAATTCATCGATTAACACAATTGGAAGAAGATTTTTACCAATATAAATGAGGCCGGTTGTGAAGGCGAGCAGTGACGGTGGGAGGCAATGGCCAACCAGCGGGAGGCGAGCAACGCCAGCGAGAGGCGAGGATTGACCGGCGGGAGGCTACCAGCAGCGCCGACAGTAGACGATTCGCGCCAGCGGGAAGAGACCACCAACGCCGACAGGAGGCGAGCAGCAGCGCCGGCAGGAGGCAATTCGCGTCGGCGGCAGGCGAGCAGCGGTGGCGTCAGGCCACCAACTACTGGCATGACTGCAATCAACCAGTACGGAGAGGCGTCCTCGCGTCAAAGCTCGAACGACTTGCGGGATACGGACCACGGAGGCCGACGGACGGCGGACCCTGCTTGCGCCGGACAGGGAGATGGATGCGGAGGCGATCACTGGTGAGAGAAAACAAGATAGGAAGTGAATGAGGATGGCAACGGGTGGGGATTGGTTATATTGGTGTATACGTAAAATGTGGCCTCGGGTCATGATTTTCATATCAAAAAACATGTAAAACGTGACCCAAGGTCATGTTTCCCCTAGATAATTGGCAAATTTGGGAGTTTTTGCTTGATTAATACATTTGGAGAAAATATGTATCTATTTGACACACTCACAGAAATATTTACCAATCTAACACATTTACTGCCACGCTACGTCAAAATTTTTTTGTCAAATACAAAACGTGACTGAAGATTACGTTTTGGCTTAAAAAAAAAAAAAAAATTAAGTCGTGACTTTCTTTTTGCGGTTACGACTTTTTTTTTAAGGAAGTCGTCACAACTTTCTTTTGAAGGAAGTCGTAACTGCAAGTCACGACTTCCTTTCAAAGGAATCATGACCGCAAGTCATGACTTTTGTTTCAAAGAAATGGTGACTTACAGTCATGACTTCCATTTGTTCTTTTTTTTTCGGTGTTTTTTTTTCTTTATGCCTTTGGTAGTTAACTTAGAAGATATTTAGACAATGTCTTAAGGCTGGTTTATTTGTATGAAAGAGAATGAAAATGATCTTGACAAAGTTCAATCTATCATATTATACATCATCAATCAAACAAGTAGAATCTCTAGCATCTATGTGTTTTTATATTTTTTTCAATAAAACTAAAGCTTTCAAACTAGTCAACTAGTATATTCGTGTTTTTTATTTTTTTGTCAATACAAACTAGTATAAAATTTGAAGTTACAATAGGTTTATGACCTTATCTTTTACAACAAAAGCTTTCAAACTCAAGTAATTTGCAAAATTCAAAAAATTAATGTTAGTCAAGCAAAAAATCTCATTTGCTATAAATGAAGAACTTGGAAGTCAATCAACTACAAAGCATTAATATAAACAAAAAAAAAAATGTCTTGTTATAGTAAAAAAAAAGTCCTAGTCTAACCACAAATAATGACTTTCAATCCCACAACGTGTTCTCTTTACGATTTGCACATTACGATTTAAAGTTAATTGCACATTCGAATGGCCCATATCAACAGGATTTTGAGCATCTTCTCGTTGAATTTCATATATATCATGCCTTCCACCATCATAAGTACTTGTAGTCCCAGATAAATTCATCATTATTGGACTTGAATTAAAATGACGTAAAAATGTAGGTGTCATATCAAATTGAAAGGCTTTCGTAGTCTCAAATGCCATGTTGGGAGATACTGATGGAGTATGTGGAGTCTTTAACTCGTTGAAAGGTACTGATGGAGTATATAAAGTCTCGAACTCGTTGAGATATATGGATGGAGTATACACTGTGAGTGTCATACCTCGAACATGTATCTTCATGAAAAGATGGATGAGATTATTCAAAGAAGTGGGCATATTATGGATGCAATAATTTGCATGTATTGCAATCAAAGTCGATGCGGCTACATCTTTAATATGTAGAATAGACACATCATCACCCAATGTCAACTGATGAATTGATGTCATTCAATGTGCCTACATATAAAATATTTATGAAGTTGTATGTGAAAATAAAATCAAAACTACTATTTAAAAGACTTCATGATTGAATAATAAAAATTTGTACTTACCAATGCCTCAATAATAGCTCCACGATGAGACATAAATTGTCGTGTAATGCGACGATACCATTGCATATACGTTATCACTGTCTCGGGATACGGTTCCCAAATTACCTGAAGTCATGAAAAACAACTTGAAATAAATAAAATTCACATTTCACTATTGTACAAAAGGGTATTTAAAAAAATTGATTAAGTGTATTTCTTACTTCATCGGGTGTTTGCATGTCAATCATTTCTTTGTATTTCGTTAGCACGTGCATTGTTGTTCATGTGGTCTCTAAGGCATGTCTCCACCTATAAAAGTATAAAAAACATCACAATGCATGCATGAATTTACATGTAGATAAATAAAATCAAGTTTTTTTACTATGTTAAAAAACTCTAATTACCTATGACCAAACGGAGGAGGTGGAAATAAATCTTCATTTGTAAGATGTCGTTTCGAAGAACCTTTCCCATTATTAGTGCAAGAAAAGACAACCTGTCCCATGCCCATAGTTGCAATAATATTACTGGACCTACAATCTCTGCTCCATCAATGTCAGCGGCACGTAATTTTCTATATAGGTGCGCCAAAGTTGCACTACCCCAATTGTATTTTCCTGTCGCCTCAAAATCCTCTAGAAATTGTAAATACGTTATGTGAACAAGATTGTTAGACTTGTCTGCAAATAAAGTTCCTCCAAGAAGTTGTAAGGTGTACACTCTTTCATAGATTTGCACTTCCACATCACCAGCATTATTTGGAAGGTTTGGAAACCATCTTGAAAGTTGGTAAATTTGGATCTGACATCCAGTTTGTTGTTTTTAGGGAATGGGAAGCCTAATAGTGTCAAATATAAGGCATCATAATCTTGTTCTACACGACCAATGATTGGTAATCCATCGACAGGTAACCCTAAATTATTTGTACATCTTGTAGGGTAATAGTCATCTCATCAACTGGAAAATGAAACATGTGAGTTTCTGGCCTCCACCTCTCAACAAGTGCAGTAATGAGATGTCAATCAATTCCTATAAAACTTATTTGCGTCGTTCCATAAAACTCAGCTTCCTTAAAGATACCCAACTATGCGTTCATTAAGTGAAACCAATCGATGTAATGCTGTTGAATTACGTCTGATAGTCAATACTAGGATCCTCCTATGCAAATAACATATAAGTTACATTAGTTCAAATTTAGCCACAAAGCTTTAAAAATATGCAAACAGGCAAAAATAAGTATTATTGGTCCATTCCAAACGCGAGTAGATCTATGTAGAGCCTGCATAGTGAACACTGAATCATCTATAGGTCTAGGATCCATATCGCGCTTGAACCCCGAATCATTAACAATGTTGTCATTAATACAAAAAACCAATGATGAAACAATAAAATTAGCGATAAAGCTCATTCAAGAAATAATAAGATTAAAACAAAAATGGGTGATTAATATAAAAACATGGTTTAATCGAAACAAAGTACATGCACCACATAGTGATAAGAAAGTGAACTAATATAAGAAAAATATGAGTGAATGCGAAAGATAAGACTTGACATGCATTTCACTATGAACCATTAGGTGGTTGTTCTTGATGACGACGAGAGCAAGTGCGCCTATTCTGTCCATCATGCTTACACTTACTACATCGCAACGTTGTTGGTGTTTCTCTCCATTCCTTCTCTCGTTGCATATGAAGTGGTTGTTTCTGATTGCCTCTCCAATCCATCTCAGTTCGCAAACGTCTTATTTGAGGACAACTTTTTCTTACTTGCTTTCGAGATGGATCAGGCAGCAAAATGTGTAGAACTTTAGCGTTAGGCCAATAATCTTCGTGAGGAATGGGTTAGAAATTCGTAACGTAACATTGACTGTACACAGACAATCTGTAATATGACTCAATGTACTAACGGCAACACTAGCGCAAACAGCTTGGATATGGGAACATGGAATGCCAAAACACTGCCACTTCATACAAGTGCATCAATGAGCCTCAAATTTCACCACTTACTTGTTAGACCATTTTCTCAAATGATACCCACGTGTTGCAATGATAACTTCAAATGTGTCATTTTCACGATTCACTAATGTAACATTGTGCCCTCCAGCCATCTTTCCCTAATGTGACAACTTATTAAGTGCATATTTTGTGTACCTTTCGCCCCTTCCTAGGGTTGGACCTATTTCGTCACGTATTTTGTTAAAGTAAGTCATGACACGATAAAATGTTACTTTCACTAATGCGGTGACAAGGTAAAACGTGTGCCTTTAAGGACACGTTAAAGCATTCTACATTTGTGAAAGAAAACCATGTAAGTATTTGCTTGTAAACGTGATATAAATCAAACGCATTAAATAAATAATAGTATAAACATATAAACATAATTAATACCCGCTAGATTTGTAGTCATCCATCCGTATCGAAACTGCGTTGGTCCACTGTGTTCGATCAAGATCATTAAACCACGCAATACTTTCTGCATTAATTTGTTGAAGTTCTTTCATGTATGCCTTAAATTCTCGAGGTTGATGTTGTGCACCGGATAAGTACACTATATCCTTCAATTCTTTGCTCCCAAATCTCATGTTGAAGTTATTGTATATGTGAAGAAGACAAAATCTGTGTTGAGCTCTTTCATGGGTCCATCCATTTTGAGGATTATTCATTGCCAACAATATACTAGGGTGTCGATTAGAAAACACATATACTATCTCGATCAGTCACACGATGTCGCAAACAAGCCATAAACCATCCCCAGCTGTCTTGATTTTCCTCATCGACAATGGCAAATGCTAAGGAAAATATATGACTATTACTATCAACAACAGTGGCTATTAAGAGTTTTTGTTTGTGTTTTCTACACAAGAATGTGTCATCAATTTGTATAATTGGTCTACAATGTCTAAAACCTACAATAGAATGTGCAAATGCCCAAAAAACCCCATTTGAATACAACCTCATTGTTGCCATTAGGCTCGTCATGCCTCTAATCGACACGTGTCCCTGGATTGTTTTCTTGAAGAGCGACCATCCACCGCGGCAACATTTTATATCATTCTTCCCAATCTCCAAAGATTTGAACTTTTTTTTTTCTTCCCCAACCAGACTTTCTTGTAATGAACATCATAACTGAGTTTGTCCTTGATAATTTGATGAAGAATTGGAACTGTGATGGACAGATCTCTTCTAACTACATTTTCAATTTCACGACATATAATGGTGGAGTTCAAATGAGCATGATCCTTGGACAGTTTTGCATAGATTCATGTATGCGGTTTTGCATATTTACTTATCTCAAACATTCCATGTGCTTTTCTTTTTGAACATTGCAACCTCCAATCACATCTATCTAAATGTTTCTTACAACGGACAACCCACACATTGGGTATTGAATGAATTACCACAAATTGCCTATGTCATTTAATACTGTAAGATTTCACGACATTTTGGATATCTACTTTAGAAAGGAACCGCATGCCTACATGAAATTATGATGCCTCATTCCATAAAGATCTAGAAGGGATCATTGCATCCTCATGGATAGGTTGTATTGCCTCAATACTCAATTCCATAAATACATATGAAGTACGGCAAATTCACCTACACCCACATGCGCATCATCAATTCCAGCAGCCTCTTTGTAGCGGCGCCAAATCCCGAGACAAACCGGGTACCGCCACGTCGCCAGACACGTCACCAAGCATGCCACGTCATCGCATACTTACTTTTGACTGTCTGCGACCTACACCTTCATACGTACCTTATTCACCTTAACTTAGTATTTATGGAAAATTTTATGGATATTCTCATCAAATTGACTAAGTTAAGTTATTCACGATTTATTAAATTATTAAATATCAAGCGGAAGCCTTTTAAAAAGAAAAGTTTGCATTTGTATAATTAACCCTATAGTGTGGAATCCCGACAATAGATATCATGTATATCGAGAGCAACAAGGTACTAAAGATGAGCATATACATGTATCAGGTATACAAGTCTTTCCCAAAAGTTCATAAAACAGTAAATAAATACGTACAACACCTACGAAATGACGGGCTCTCCTCACTCAGTCGTAGATGCCTGAGATGCCCTTGCCTTGGCTCGTCGCAAGATCTGCGATTTGTCACCAAAAACAATGACAAATCCCAGGTGAGTAAATCCCAGAGAACGTTAGCTAATATTCACGAATTCCAATGAAACGGCTACAGTCCATGCAATTTAAATAAAGGACAAGGATAAAATAATCGCATGAAAATAAGTCGTTAAGAAGTCAAATTTGGACACGAGTGTAGCGTGACAGAGAACCCTGGTCAACATCCGGGAATCTTCGTAGCTAAACCGAGAGGAACCATTGACGACCACCTCGCCAAACATCTCACGGTCGAATGAGAGGAACCATCAAACGGAAGACCCCGTCCAAACATCTCTCGAGAGGAACCATTGACGTAGACTTAGGTCTTCGTCAAACATCTCTCAACCTACGGGTTTCGCGGAGAATAGTCACTGCGTAGCCCTATCATGGCCAATTACTCGAACAGCACGGGGTAGCTAGCCCCTGGGTGTGAGTCCGTATCATGCAGACCCCGTCGACAAACACACATACACACGTGGGAGTGGATGAACAGTAAATGAACAGCAATGGAAAGCACAATGGAATAATTTGGAATGCAAAATAAAGCAAGTGCATAAAATTGAATTTCAACTAAATTTCTCGTGGGTTTACTTACCTCAAACGCTTTCGAAACGTCTTGCACTCGCCTCGAGATACGTATCCAACACCCGACTATGGTAGCTTAAGTCCCTAGTGTCAATTTATATCATTTAGGCCCAATTTACATAAATTATTCAATTCACAACAAAATTTGGTGAAATAAACCTCACCATAGCCTTCAAACCATTTGAATCCATCGCGTTGTCGAACATTCGTCGAAGTCACGCCTCCGATCGGTCCGATACGCCATCGCGTCGTTCACCGCGCCGACGTCAAAGTCGTGCCACCGCCGCTGGAGTCGCCGCTGCCGGCTGCTGCTCCACCTGCTGGCGCCTCTCCTTGCCGCCACTGTTGGATCTCTCTCCTTCGGCGCTGCTGCTCCACCGCGCTGCTCGTTCCCGCCGTCCTCCGATGGTGGCTCCGTCGCTCGCACCGCCGATCTCCACCACCTTCTCCCCCTCTCTCTCTCTCTCTCTCTCTCTCTCTCTCTCTCTCTCTCTCTCTCTTTTCTTTCTCTCTCTAACCGATTTAAACAAAAACACATTTTTTTTTAATTTTGGAGAAAAAGACAAAATAGCATGATGAGGGATGGGTTGATTTGATGTGTGATGTGATGTGTGATGTGATGCGACAACTCAGTCCCCTACAACCTCGTACACCCGCGTTACGCGCACTCCACGACGTGCACACTCTCGTCACTAAAAGCGCGCAACGCGACCAAGCGAAATTCTCAATTAACGCGGAGCGAACTATTAAATAATAGTAAAATAATTAAATACTTGCCTCACGAAAACAACATATTTCCCGATTAGGCGTGTCATAGACTTTTCCCACGACGTCCACGTGGGTCTGAGCTTATGATATTAATTTATAATTAGCCGGTTAATCAGGATTAATTAAAGCGGGCCGTTACACTCTTGATCGAGAAAATTATCATTTCCAACTTCGTTCAAGATTGGAGGACAAGATATGAGTCATCCTCAGCTATGACTCGATTTAATGTATCTTGAATTATGCTATATATCATCAACATGATGAGCATCAACTCCTACATCATCGACATCATCATCGCTACTCTCTTCATTAATATTCCCATCACTACTATCATAGTCATCATCTTCCTCAGTATTCACACCATCACAGGAACAAGCATCCTTTTCTACATCGAGACTTTGAAGTCATCAAAGGCGATGCACAATGATTATGTTCAAATATTGGTTAAGTAATGGCCCTTCTCAACTTACCACTATGTTACAATTAGAACTAGTATATGATTACCTAGGAACTAAATCTAAAAATAGTTTCATACAATTTGGTGGTGGAAATTTTGTCATAATCTCCCAAGCATCTTTCAAAGTTGATTCATCAACTATTCGCAAAGGAACATAGTTGTACGCTCCAGTTTCAATGTACACATGATATCGATATATTATGTTTAATATCATTTTTTCATTGTCTATCTCCAAGGAATTACAAATAAAACTCACAAGTTTCTCGTACCCTAAACTCAACTTCGATCTGAGATGTCGAATAGGTGGTTTCGTGTACAAAATCTCAAATGGTCCATCAACCATGACACCATTCATATAGCACACCAAAGTTACTACTTGATCAACCATTATGGAATCTATATTTGTAGAATATAATTGTTAATCAATAGAAGTGATGACAATTAATACACTCACTTAGCACATATAAACTTAACAAGCTCCAACGTGTATTAAGACTTTATTTTATTTAAGTTCTTTATTTTATTCAAATAAGGAAGCAACTATCAATCAATTTGCAGTAAATAAGAAATTACACAATTGGTGCAAACAATAGAATAAGGAGCCATTCAATGTTTGTCGATCAAACTGCAATGTTTCTCAAAACGAGCCAAAGCCATGATAACCATTTAATGCCTTTCTTTATAATTTAAAGAATATGGAGCATTGATCATAGTTTTCTTTTTCTTTTTTTTTCTTTTTCATTTTCTACATCTTGTCGCTTTAATTATACAATATGCTATTCTTTTTAAGTTGTTTGTTTCAAATGGTTCAAGGCATTATATAAATATTGCACCAAAGAACCCGTGATCGCAAAAGTCTCAATTAATTCATCAAGGCATTATATAAATATTGCACCAACGAACCCGAGACCACAAAAGTCCCAATTAATTAATCAAAGCATTCTATAAATATTGCATCAACGAACCCGAGGCCGCAAAAGTTCCAATTAATTCATCATGCATTGACAGTTAAGTTGACTACGGTGAAAGATATAATGCTCTTATATATTAGTGCATGATTTCAAGTCATTGACGTGTGTCATGTATTGCTACATTTTCTAAATTTATACACTTTATTCACTTTGAGATAGAAAAAGAAATTTAAGGAAATTAAATACTAACACAATGCCAATGCATACTTTTATTCATCAATTAAGCATACTCTTCTAATGCTGGATATCGAGCATACGACCCCAATGAAAAAACATTGCGCAATTAATTCATCAATTAACATAATTAGGGGAAGATATTTACCGATACAAAAAAGACCGGTGGGAAGGCGAGCAGCGACGACAGAAGTGCAACCAGCGGGAGGCGAGGACCGATCGACGGGAGGCGTGCAGCGACCAATGTGAGTGAAACCAACCACTACCGAGAAGCGTTCTTGCGTCAAAGTCGATGCAGCGACGTGCATGCTGCGGACGAAGGAGGCGGACGGTGGAGCCTGGTTGCACCAGACGCGGAGGCGGAGGCGGAGGCGAACCTGTAGTGAAGACGTCGTCGGTGAGATTCGTGAAGGAGATGGAGTAACAATGAATCGTGAAGGAGATGGAGTTGTAACCTAGGTAATTACCCAAGTCATGACTCGCGGTCACGATTTCCCTTTTTATAGTAAAAAAACAAAAAAACAAAAAACAAAACAAAAACAAAACAAAATGTGACCCGCGATCACTTTTTGTTTCCAGTGATGTCCAGTGATGTGGCGGTCGGGTAATATGGCGGTGATGTGGCATTGATTAAGTTAGATTGGAAAATATTTTTGTGGGTGTGTTAGCTTGAAAATATTCTCCCATGTGTTAATCAAGCAAAAAAAAAAGGTCATTTATGATTAAATTGATATAGAGATAAAAAAAGGTATTTATGAGAATGAATATATGTATTTAAAATGTCATGTTTATGTGAATACAAAAATTGACATAATCAATTTTAGATGTGAGCTCTAAACAGTCAAATTGGCAACCCTATAAGATTCGATTTTTTTTGTTTAGATTTTTAACATTTTAATTAATAAAATTATAAAATAAATGTCACATCATCAATTGACGACATCCTCATCACAATGATGACATACACTGTGACGACCCCAATTTCCCACAAACCGGGCTCCACCCGGCTTAAGCCCACGTGGACCACCAAGCCAGTCTCGCAAGGTCAACGCAGCCTAGTCAGCCTTCCAATCCGTCAGTTTGAGTAAATTCATAATTTTAAGTTGAGTTATTAGTATTTTCAAGTTTTACAAATTAGCGAAAGCAATTAATACATTAAATAACTCAACAAGAATGTAAAAGAGTTGGACAACCTAATTGTGGAACCCTATAAATATGTACATTTATGTATATCTTGTGTCAAATGTTATAACTAAGCAAAAATGATATACAAGTCGTGTGTATCCCTCAACCCAAATAAGTATCCCAAGTGTGATAACATATATAAGTAATACAAAAAGTCAAAAACCTACAAAAGTGTGCGGAGGAAGGCCACTCCGATATCCTCAGAGTAGATCGCCAAGTGTCGGCGTCTTGCCCTTGTTCGACTGCGGGTCTGCACTCGGTCAAACACAAGAATGTCGAGTCCAATAAGTAAAAGCCAATATGATTTAAATAGTAATTCAAAATAAATGAAGCAGTCTAAAAGTCATGCGGATAGAAAGAAAGTTATATGGAATGCATGATAATAAAACTGTAAAAATAAAAGTTCAACGAGAAATGAGTGTCAAAGGAACAATAGAAAGGTGCCCAAGTAGTCCAAGATCACCGAGTGCGGGTGCCACAGGTCGGGGTCATAGAAGTAACGGCAATGTCAAGCAAACTCGGGTCCCAAAACGCGGCGTCGCCTGTTGTACCTAGACCATCGCGAATGAGGGATATCAGCGATGCCCCGAATAAAACACATCTCATTCCTACCAAATACTCAAGTGACTTAAGGTCATGGCCTCGGTTGCAAGCCGGTAACCACTCCAATCAGAGACACTCGTATGACTCACTTAGCCCTCGGACACTCATAAGTGGGTGGAAATTCCAAGGAATGGACTCAATACAATATCAATAAAATATAAGCTCAAACAAAGTATTGTGCATTTCCTAACTAGTTTTACTTACCTCGAACAATCGCAAATCGTTCTCAAAACGTCTCGCTCACGCCTCGATATGTGCACCCGACATCCGACTATAGCCTCGTAGTCTCTGGTGTCCATTTATACCATTTTAACTCTTTTAGAGTCACATTAAGTGAATTTATACTATGGGATCATTAATTTGTAATTTAAATTTCAAAAAAAAACTTGATTTTTAGCACCTTTTTCGAATTATACTGGGGTGTCAAATGCCCGAAAAAGCCTCAAACTCATTTTTCTAGCTTTTCCTAATTTTTCATATTTTTAATTTTCCTGAGTTATTTCCATAATTTTTATATATTTTTATCTATTTTCTGTAATTTATTTTTACAAAAATCAGTTTAATTTAATTTAATTTTAATTATTATTTTATTAATGGGGTGGGTCCGGGTCGACTCGACCCGGTCCAACCGGACCCGAGACGACCAAGCCCACATGCTCGTAAGCTCTCTGTTTGTTCAACATAATTTTTTTTTTTCTAACAACAACAACAACACTACAACATCAACATCCCCAACAACAACATTAAAACTCCTGATTTCTTCAAGAATTCACAATATAAACAACCACTTACATCGATCAACAAATAGGTCACCATGAAGGAGGTCCCACTACCGAAATGGACGCACATCAAGAGGAGGCCAAGATCTTGAAGCCGTGGAGGAGAGGTTAGTGAGACCGAGAGATAAGAATGAAGAACAAGAGAGGCAGAGGAAAAGTTTGGGTAGAGGGAGAGAGGGGTCGAAATGTGTATTTAATTTGGAGAAGATAGAGAAAAATTTATGTGAGAGAAGAGAAAAGTGGGGATGGTGATATGATTTGAATGGTGATGTGATGGGATGTGTGATGTGACAACTAAATCTCAAACTACCCATACACTCGCGTTACATGTACACTGCAACATCGTAACCTTCTCGTCACTACACGCACACATTACAACCACCAAAAATATTAATTGGTGCGATGTGAATTAACAATAATACAACTAATTTAACACACATCATATAAAAATAAATGTTTGTACCTCGATTGACATGCCCTAAACTTATCGATGGTGTCAACGTGAGTTCGAGCTACGGGTCATAATCTCAGTGTCGACTCCGAGGGTTGACCGAGTGTGCAACATCACAATGAATCCAAGTCACGGGTCACGGACCTGATATGTCACGTGGCATATGTTAAATTTTTAGATCATTACATACATGTAGCTTGAGGCACATCTGAGGGCTTCCTTTGATTTTAACTGAATTCCATGTGTTCACATATCTCAAGACACATCAAAGAACCTGCACAAGTTCTTTTCCATTTGCGGGAGAAGGATCTTTTATCGTTCGGAGCTTCACAAAAAACAGTCCATAATAACAATAATCTGCTTCAGCTGGTATGCAATCAGTCGCCACTCGCCAACATAAATCAACGAATGCAAAGAATGAAATGTAATTAGGTCCTATTTCAGCCGCCCACATATATTTGAATCTACAGAAAAAGAATCAGCCATTCAAAAGGGGCATTTCTAATATTGCACCATATTGCATTCAAACAAGAAGGGGAGAAACAAAAAAATGAAATTAATATCCTCGTGGCAACAGTACTCCAAAAAATGTTCACGACATGTTTCTTGTCGCAATAGATCAACTCGAAAATTATATTCCGCTCGAGTTAAGTTGGTTCGGCTTTGAAAAATGAGCACTTATTGATGATCGGTGAGTGCATTCAGAAACAAATTGAGACAGCTGAAAGTTTTTCATTCAGATTGCCGTGTTCCCAGTACTGAAATGTCCTCGTACCTCTTCTGCAATACAAAGAATTGACAATCACAAACTTTTGAACAAACTATTGTGAATTATAAAATAAAAAATAAAATAAAATAAAACTGAATAAACACAATGATAGGAGTGAGTGAAAATTAGTAAACCCTCTCAAGTCTCAATCAAATGCCAACTGGCCAAAACATGCTCATGCAGGGGGACCAGGCCAGCCAACTTGCAGGATAGAAATGCAATAAAACCACAGGAGGGAAAGAAGTGATGACTCGAACAAAAAAATTTATTCAAGGATCCATCCAGCTTGTGAGATATTTCAGTGCACCCGCCTTGTTGACATCATTCTTCAACGCACATGTCAAAATCAAATGAAGCAGTCCACAAATTATCCCAATACATATACAGATGTAAGTCCCAAAAATTCCCATGAAAATTGTTGCCCAGGCTTGCTCCAATACCCACAGCTCAGAGTTAGTTAGGTGGGCCCAATAGCAGGGTTTAGAATAGTACACACGTGTGTCTGTGTGTGGTATACCGTAAGAGAGCAATATGGGGTTGAGTGAGGAGTATGTGAGGTGAGTCTGTTCATCTCGTGAGCATTCTGAGTTTTACTATAATTTGGGGAAGACCTTCTGGTCTTCGAGAGAAAAGTGTGTACTCTTTCTCATTGGGTTCTTAGAGCTCTCTTTATGTTTGTAATCCATTTTCCTCTCTTCATCAATAAAAATCACGAGGCGATCCCCTCTTTCCCCATTACGTAATCGGAACCACATCAAAGTCATCGTTTCAATTACCAAAAAAAAAAAAGAAAAAAACTATGAAAAAAAAACTTGAAAATGCAAAATATAGCAAATTGAAGGCATTGCCCCTTTGCACCGAGCTGCTCACATGAGAGAGACAAAGAGACTACCGGTGCTGCTACTGAGATGGGAGACGAATTGGAGAGAATAAGGATATGAGAGGCCGCACTACCTAAGATTGAAAGAGAGTCAAGAGAGACGAAAGATAAAAGAGTCATGCTTGAGATGGGTGACATCCAAACTTGGACACATTCATGTTTAACCTGTGGCAGAAAATATGAGAGATGCGAGATGGAGATGTGCGATGTGCCAACATGATTGTTTTGGTGTTGCGTCGCTTAAGATTCTGTTAGTATTGTGGGTCGACCCCCTATCACTAAGGTGTGTATGTGCGGAAAGCTAAGAGGACTATCGGATCAATCCCTCCGCCAGAATGTTCTTCTGATTTTGCAATAGGGCCATCCGTCTAAGCAGCATGGGTGTCCAGTAGCGCAAGCATGTGTAGGTGTGAGTATGATGTGTGCACAAAAGGGACTGAGCTATAGGTGTGTGTGTGGGTTGGGTGTTGTCAGTACTTATAGGGGTACTGCTCACACAAATGGGGATTGATTCATCTTGTCATTTTAGGTAGACTTAGGTTTGGGTGATAGGAATTGCATCTCCATCTTTGGGTAGCTTTTGGGGTACAGCTTGTCCCTAGTGTTTGTATTTCCTTTTTGGGTGTTTAATTCCCCTATCAATAAACAAACCGAGGCATCATCCTCTTTCTCCTTTTTAGTATAGTTAGATTCCTTACATTGGTATCGAGAGCAACCGATGTCCATGGCTCCTAAAGGCGATTCTCGTATGGAGGCGATGGTGGCGGAGTTGAAGAAAATAGAGATCTCAATGCATGAGTTACGATCTACGGTGGAGGCACAGAGATTGGCCATGGATACTTAGTTCATGGCATTGGCGCGGAAATTGGAGTCTATTTGTGGTCAACAAAGATTAGCGATAGGAGAGCACATCGAGAAAGTTTTGAGTATAGGGAACGTTTTGAGTTGTTTCTACTTCATCAAGAGGGTTTATCTGAGCAGCAGAATATTGTCGTATTCATCAATGGCCTAAATGACCGTCTGCGGGTGGAACTGATGGTAGATCCTCCGTCAACACTGAAGGCAACGGTGGCGCGGGCGGTCAGAGGCTGGAGAAGATATTTGCTGAAGGCGATGTTTTGGGCCTGGGTTTTAGGTCGAGCTCCAAGGCCCAATCCAGTACTACGGGCTCCTCCTCGGGTTTTGAGTCCCTGCCCAGTAGTTGGGTATCACATGTCGTGTCTGGGCCCACACGTGACCAGCAACTTACCCCAACCAAGTCGAGCTCCTCAAGAAGCCCAGCTAAAAAGGCCAAGCCAGACTCTTCGTGCTCTTCTAGCCTTTCTTCATCTCGTAGAGTGACACCAAATGTCTCACCACCCAAGGCCAAGGGTTTAACGGAGGTCGAGGCTCGACAAAGGCGAAAACGAGGCATGTGCTACCGCTGTGACGATGAGTGGTTTGTTGGGCATCGATGTGCGAAGAAGGTATTGAACTTCCTCTTAGTTGGGGATGAACCAGACGACGAGCCAACAAAGTGAACTCTGGATCCTTCTGACGAGCACACAGAGTTGTTGTCGTTTGAGTTGTCTGCACACAGACTAGATGGCTCACGCGATCCCCACAACATCAAAGCCAAAGGGCAGGTGCAGGAAAATGAGGTGGTGATTCTCATTGATTGCAGGGCTTCCCACAATTTCATCTCCTTTCTCTCGTTAGGGCTCTGAACTACACTGTCACCTACACCTAATTATGATGTTTATGTGGGAGGTGGTGCCAAGCTTCCTGGTTTTGGGGTCTGCCATGATGTCTAGGTCTCTTTTCAAGGGTATAAAGTGCAAGCTGACTTTTATCCTATTGCAATAAAGAACCATGATTTAATTATGGGCATGTCTTGGCTTAAGTCGATTGGGGTAACCACAGCTAAGTGGCTAAATCTCTCGTTGTCTTTCTTGTATCAAGGGAAATGGATTAATATAATTGGCAACCCTACTCATCACCGTGCTCTTGTTTCCTGCAAGTCAATACAGTGAGCATTAGATTTTGGGTGTTGAGCCTATGACACCGATTGGTACTATTGAACAAGTTGAGCCTTGTCTCCAAAGTGTCTTGGGCAAGTTCCCTTCGCTTTTCCAGCTTCAAGTTGCTCTGTCACCACTGACCACCCAGAGATTGTGATCACGCCATTGTCCTGAGGGATGGGATTGACCCGTTGCGTGTACGCCCTTATAGGTACCCGCATATCCAAAAAACTGAAATCGAAAAGATGGTGAACGAAATGCTAGCTTCAGGTATCATACAACCAAGCAACAGCCCCTTCTCCGGTCCAACCCTCCTAGTTAAGAAAAAAATATGGCAACTGACGCTTTTGCATCGATTACCGGGCTCTAAACAACGCAACAGTTCCAGATAGGTTCCCCATTCCTTACATCAACGAATTGTTGGATGAACTACACGGTGCCTACATTTTTTCCAAGCATGACCTCCGTTCCGGGTACCATCAAATCCGAGTTCAAGCAGGGGGTGTCCACAAGACAGCTTTCCGCACCCACGAGGGCCATTACGAGTTTTTAGTGATGCTTTTCGGATTGTCCAACGCATCGACCACTTTCCAATACTTAATGAATGCGCTTTTCAAGGGCCTCATCCGTCGTTATGTATTGGTCTTCTTCGATGACATCTTAGTCTACAATACCTCCATCCAGGATCATTGTGTTCATCTCCACCAGGTGCTCTCTATTCTAAAACTCCATTCCCTTTTCGTTAACTTGAAGAAATGTTGCTATGCCAAACGCAACCTTGAATACCTTGGCCACATCATTTCTAGGATGGTGTGCAAGCTGATCCCGAGAAAGCACGAGCGATGGATGCATAGCCTTTGCCTTCCTCTCCCTTGGAGTTGCGCGGCTTCCTAGGTCTAACTGGGTCCTACCGTTGGTTTGTACGAGATTATGGGAAGCTAGCTGCCCCACTGACCCAACTTTTACGTAAGGAGGCTTTCATCTGGACAGATGAAGCTGCATGGGCAGTCCAAAAACTGAAACAATCCATGAAAGAGGTGTCAATGCTTGCCTTGTCGGATTTCGATGCTTTATTCGTCTTGGAGACGAATGATTCAGAAGTCGGAATGGGTGTTGTTTTGTCCCAATTTGACCGCCCAATCGCCTTTATTAGCCAAGCTCTCTCTCCCCACGCTCGCAATAAGTTTGCATACGAACGTGAGCTCATGGCAATTGTGTTAGCAATGCAGAAGTGGCGGCATTACTTATTGGGGCGCAAATTCTTAATCCGCACTGATCAACGCGGTCTGAAATTCTTGTTGGAACAACGAGTGGTCGCACCGAAATACCAACGTTGGCTCATTAAGCTTCAGTGCTTCACTTTTGATATTCAATACAAGCCGGGGCGTCAAACATTGTTGTTGATGCTCTTTCAAGGTTCCCCTTCACTACAGAATTGCTCTCTATGTCTTTCTCTTCCATTGTCGATGTTGTAACCATCGATGAAGGCATCAAGGCCGATCCCCTACTCTCCTCCATTCGAAAGGATTTGCTAGATGGTCGAAATTCTAAGCCTAGCGGGTCCATATGTCAAGGTTAGTTGTGTTTCCGCAATCGTATGGCAGTGTCTGCCTCATCCCCCCTCACTGCTAAGCTACTTTTACTTTCTGAGTTCCACACTATTTGATGAGAGGCCATAGAGGTTTCTTGAAGACTTATAAGAGATCGGGGGGAATTTTATTGGGTTGGCATGCAGTTGGATGTGAAAAACTTTGTGGCTTCTTGTGATACTTGCCAACATAACAAGTATGAAACCCTTTCTCCCAGGGGTTTGCTACAACCTTTGCCCATTCCAACAACAGTGTGGGAAGTTATCTCAATGGATTTCATTGATGGATTGTCGTTTTCTTGGCGTTTCAATTCTATCATTGTGGTGGTCGACCGCCTCAGCAAATTCGCCACTTTATACCCCTCGAGCACCCCTATTCTGCCAAGGAGGTGGTTGAAATGTTTATCAAAGAGATAGTGCGTCTTCATGGGTTTTCCAATACCATTGTCTCTGATAAGGACAAGACCTTCATTAGCCGTATTTGGATTGAATTGTTTAAGTTGCTACACACTCACCTGCGCCGCAATTCCGCTTATCACCCTCAGTCTCAGTCAATCTAAGGTGGTGAATCGTTGTGTGGAGACGCATTTATGTTGCTTTATTCATCAACGTCCAAAAGAGTGGTCATCATGGCTCCATTGGGCTGAATACTTCTATAACCTTTCTTTCCATTCTGCCATCAAGTGTTCTCCTTTCAAGATTGTCTATGGTCGCAAACCCCCTCCGCTGGTCCGTTTTGGAACTGCCTCGTGCACTGCTCTTCCCGATTTGGCTATTTTGTTTGCTACTCGCAATCTGACGCTACGCGAGTTGAGGGAACAATTGACACTTCCATAGAATAGGATGAAAAAATACTCGAACCTTCATCGGCACGAGATCTCTTTTGTTGTGGATGACCTTGCTTTTGTTAAGCTTCGCCCTTACTGCCGACAATCTATGGCTCGCCGCTCCAACCATAAATTAAGCCCTTGGTTCTATGGCCATTACCGTGTGTTGGAGCGCCTTGGGCCGGTGGCATATAGTTTGGAGCTTCCACCAGTTCTTCCATCCACCTCGTTTTTCATATTTCTCAATTACGGCGTGTGTTGGGTTTTTCCCTCATTCCTCGAGCTTCTCCCTTTGCCCTTGGATTTTATGGTTATTTCTGTTGTTTCGGAGGATGTGCTTGCTTATCGCCACCTAGTCGCATGCCCAGAAGTGTCGATTAAATAGGTTGACCTTCCTGCAACCAATGCCATTTGGGACATCATCCGCCGAGCTTTCCCTTCTTTCCACCTTAAGGACAAGGTGGCTATCCAGGAGGGAGTAATGTCAGTATTGTGGGTCGACGCCCTATCATTAAGGTGTATGTGAGGAAAGCTAAGAGGACTACGAATCAATCCCTCCTCTAGAATGTTCTTTTGATCTTGCAATGGGACCATTCGTTTAAGTAGCATAGGTGTTGTCACGGGGCCAATTAGAGAGGGGTTTTTCACTAGGAATTTTTTCCTCACTCAATCCAATCCTGTGGTGCCTAAGGACCACCTTAGTTCAACACACCAATACTCGAATTTAAAGGGACAGCAAGCAATAGCAACAAGGAAACGTTTTTACTAGCTCTCAATTGGGAATACAACACTGGAACTCTATGCTTCCCCAAGCTTAGAGCCCTTGGCTTTATAGACCAGCCAATAGGTAGTTACATAACCAACTAGGACACATGTCCTGTGTACATCAGTCCATAGACCAAGTAAAACTCCACTTCCTTTGTGGTCAAGGCAGTTGCCCAACTGCCTTGCTCCCTTGCTGCCACCTCGTTCCATAACTGCCTTGACCTCCTAGTCAAGAGGCACATGCTCATAGTGCCTGGTAGTTGCTGGGACGTGGCTTTGTCATGCCATGGGCCATGACCAAGGTAGTTACATAACCACCTGTAACCGCACTTGACTTGGTACGTCCAAGCCTATAATTCGCCTTGCTCAAGGGACGCTCTGGTTCGTGGTGCCTAGCTGCGCGCCTAGGCACCCTGGGTGCTAACCGAGGCTCCGTCCGTCCAAGTCCCACCGGCTCAGGGTGGCCGGCCCCATGGTCGTCCATGGGTCATGCCTTGGCATTGCGCCCAAGGCATGCTCGAAGGTCCTCCTTGCTACCGTGCCCATGCCGCCCCTAGGAGAGACCACCTCTCCTTATAGTAGATGTTAAGCCGTTTCCTCAGCTCCAATAGAAAACATTCCAAAATGAGACCAAGCGTACTTTGACCAGGGTCAACGCCCAGGTCAAGATTTGTCAACCCTTGCCAAGGTATGCCTTGCTCGTGCCAAGGCATGACCTTGCTCGTGCCAAAGAATCCGCCTAGGTTCGGCCTTGCTCGAGCCAAGGCGCGACCTAACTTGTGCCCAAGGAATGTACCTAGGTTCGGCCTTGCTCGTGTCAGGGCTCGTACCTAAGTCTGCCTGTGCCCGTGCCAAGGCTCCATGCTTAAATCCGCCTATGCCCGTACCAAGGCTCCATGCCTAAGTCCGCCTGTGCCCGTGCCAAGGCTCCACGCTTAAGTCCGCCTGTGCCCGTGCCAAGGCTCGTACCTAAGTCCACCTGTGCCCGTGCCAAGGTGTCGTACCTAAGTCCGCCTGTGCCTTGCGCCAAGGCGCGTACCTAAGTCCGCCCGTGCCCGTGCCAAGGCGCCTCTGTGCTCCGCCTAGGCTCCGCGCCAAGGCGCGACCTTGCCCACGCCCGTACACGCTGCCTCATCCATGCCACCTACAATTTTCCTTGCGCATATGCGAGCCTCTGCACGCGCTATGTTGCAAACCCTCCAAGGTACACCGTCCCGCAAGTAACTCCCACGAAACCTTTCGAGTCCACCAAAACCCGATATTGCTAAGTTTTCCCGCTGCCTAGCCAACTAACTCCGGTCACATTATTGAGGGGCTGACAGGTGTCCAGTAGTGTAAATGTGTGTAGCAATAGGTATGTGTGTGGTTGGTTGTTGTCAGTACTTATAGGGGTATTGTTCACACAGATGGGGATCGATTCATCTTGTCATTTTGGGTAGACTTAAGTATGGGTGAAAGGAATTGCATCTCCATCCCTGGATAGCTTTTGGGGTACAGCTCGTCCCTTGTTTTTGTATTTCCTCTTTGGGTGTTTATTAATAATAATTTTAAATGCCACATATACACAACCGCCATCCATAAATAACATATTTCCTCGGTTCTCGTATCCGAGCCAACCGAGTGGTCCACGTAACGTCCGAATTATGCTCGCTAATCCCTAAGATAACGCTAATCCTAGTTTAATTAATTTGGGCCGTTACAATTCCCTTATCAATAAACAAACTGAGGCATCGTCCTTTTCTCCTTCTTGGTATAGTTAGATTCCTAACTAATTTTTAATCCCATTCATAAAGTGTTAAGACCAAACGAGTTGGTGCCAAGTAATAATGATGAAATGACCCTCAAAATTAACGGGAAAATGTCTAAACTCGTGCCACTCCTAGTGTTTGGTATGGATAGGGGTGGCAAGGATTGTTTAAACCCGTTTGTCTAATCACATCTAAACCTGCAAAAAACGAGTCTCGACATGTTTTTCCTCTAAACAAAACATGTCCGTAAAAAAAATGTGTCTACTCCAAAAATTGTTTGACTCCAAACATTAATTGTCAAAAAAGGGTACCCGGTACGCAATTAATTTGAAGAGTAGTTTAGTAACTTCACATAAACCGGATTAAGCCATATGTCTAATCTCCTTCAATCTCCAAGTTTGTGAGGCCGAATCTTAAACTACCACAGCCCCACTTCATCTCCTTGACTCTCATTCTCACCTCCACATCTCCCCATATTTATACTACTCACTCGCTCCTCCACGTCTCTATTCTATCCTATCTCTCTGAGTCTCTCATCACTTGTGCTCCTACATATTTCTATTTCTCACTTGCTCCTCCACTTCTCTCATATTTTCAATCTCTCTCATCACTTCTGCTCCTTTAGCTATCTCATACCTCCCATCTTTCTTACCTTTGCTCCATCTCCCTCATCTCTCAGCCCATGTCTTGTCTCTCATCTCTACAATTCCACCCCTCCATCTCCCTCACCATTCCCACCTATATCCTCACCCTCCCACCTCTCTTGTGAATCTTGTTTCACTCATCTCTTTCATCTTTTCGAGAATCCATTACACCAAAGACAAACAAAACGAGTTTGGTTACTTGACATTTTTCGCAGAGCTATTCATAGGTGTTCCCTCCGACCGATTCCAATCCAGACCCATTTTTCACGGTAAATGCTTTAGTAACTCACTTTCAACACCAAGATTCAACACCCACCTGATGTAGCGTTGATTGCACACGGTCCATGGATACACCCACTTATGTAAAAAGAAAGAAAAGTGTTTTACATTTTTCAACTGAAAATCAAAAATAAAAAATTCGTCAAAGTCCAATAATGACTGACTGTACTTTGTCGGCCAGTCAATACGACTTGACATGCTACTGTAGCAAAAAATCTCAACTCCCTCACAAAAATCCAAACAAGACCTCATTCATTTAAAATATAACAAAAAAAGAGGAGGGCTCGACTCACTAGATGATTCTCGGCTTCCCTGTTCTTCTCCATTTTTCGAAATCCATAGGTTATTCTTGTCTCTTTGTTTAAGCTGTGCAATCGACTTCTTCAACTACGATCTTCTCCCATTTGCAACCAATCAGTTCATTCTTGTACCGCATTGTGCTTATTTTGAGGATAAGGTGAAGATTCTTGGTTCTTATGAGATGCAGTTGAGAACCACCATTTTCAAAGGTAGGTCATAAGGTCTTGCAAGATTACTTCCACTGACAGCCACATAGGTTAATGCTCTCTTTATGTTTGTTTCTTTGCGAGTAATTATATGGATTGGTCAATTTGGAGTGCACTTATGGCTTAAAATAAACGATTGAGAAATTTTTAAGACGCGACTTGATCGGCCCAAGAGGATTGTATTTACTATTTATGGCTCAACCAACCCACTTCAAGGTGCATTTACATCTTGACTGAGCATGACTTTATGGTCCTAGGGTTTGGAGTGTAGTCATTTTTGGGTTGAGAAATTTGTGCCATATAGAATGAATAATTATTGAGGGAGTAATAATCCCCCAACAATTAGGCCCAAACCAAGTCGATCAGTGTTTATCTCCTTTAAGATTTAGGGTTTAACGCCCAGCCACACATGGGTTTTGGTTCAATTACTCATTGACCAAACCAAATGAGCCTTGAGGAAAGGTACATACACTTATTGGCCCCTATATGGTTCATATACCAATTGATCGACCGAATTACACCTGATGAGTTAACATTGGTACTGATCTCAATCGGTTTTTTGTTTGGATTTTTGGGAGGGAGTTTTGATTTTATTTGCTATAGTAGCTTGTAAAGTCATACTGACTAACTGACACGGTATAGTCAGTCGTCGGTCGATTTTACAAATTTTCGTTTTGATTTTCGACTAAAAAAGGTAAATCATTTTCTTTCCTGATAGAATAGGTGCATCCATTAAGGTCTGCCAATCAATGTCACATCAGCTAGGTGTCGAATCTCGGTGTCAAAAGTGGGTTAATAAAGCATTTTCCTTTTTTCCCCAACCCTAGATGTGGGTAGGTGTCTAGAGATCAGACCTGCATATTCTCTAATTTAAGAACACAAGACTCAGCAAAGTGTCTAAAAACTTAGACAAGTATGCTAAGATACATGCACTAATGTATATACTAGCTTATAAACCTATATTTTTCCAGTGTTATTGAGGCACGAGGCGCACGCCTGAGTCGCGCCTTGAGGGCGAGCCACAGCCTCTGCACCACAACAACACAAAGGCGATGAGACTTCAACAAGGCGCACACCTCACTGCACCTAGGCACAGTTCCAAGGCGCACGCCTAAACCATTAAATCACTTTTATTTGTTTTTTGTTTGATTTTTTTATGTTTATTCAGATTTGGAAACCATAATTTACCTTATTGGATAAAAACTTAAAAGAAAAAGAAACTAAAAAAGGAGGGAGAAAGTTTATTAGACAATTTCCATAAAAAGTTACTTAAAGAAAAGATGAAAAGTTTGCATAAAAAAGAATGAAAAAAGTGTGACTATTTCAAAATCCATAATATAAGGAAAGTTTGCGTAAAGAAAAAAGAAACAACAAAGCCTCAATCCCAAAGAAAAAGCAAGAACGAGGAAAGAAAATTACTAATCATAATGATATGCTATTGTCATATTGTTCGTTTCCAATCATAATGTTCTTATAATTTTATTTTTACATAATGTTTGATACTTTGATTTTTCATGTTTGTTGGCCTTCTTTTTCTCTTTTAAGTTTTTAGCGACTTTGATAAGATGCATAATTTTAGGCAATCATCGCCTCAAGTGCGCCTCTCGCCTTTAATAACACTGATTCTTTCTAAAAAAAAATTCATTCCTTATTCTACACTGGGAAGTTCTTAGTTATCTTATTTCTTCATTTTTTATTTTTTTTTACATTTTTATACAAAGAGCTTTAAAATGGAGTGTCCAAATTTTTATATGTGCCCAACATGTTTCAAGTATCCAACACAAGTAGTTTGGGTTAAAGTGAAGGGTCTAGTTAACATAACTCAAGAGAGACTAGGAAGGAAACTCATAGCTGTGTCTTTGCAATAAATTGCATATTTAGAGGTATAAATGGTAAAAAATAACACTGGAGGATAGATATAAAAAGCCCTTCTATAGCACTACAAAATAGATTAGTAGCCTAAAAAAAATTGAAAAACATTAAGTAACAGACAAGGAAAAAACTACCAAAACATATATAGACATTTACATATTAGATGAAGAAAATCCATAGAGTATAGCAAGGTTAGAAGGACCTCGACATCACAATGATGGTATACCAAATGCATTAAAGAACACAAAGATAACGAAATAAAGTTTCGTCTCAGGCATGATGGCAAAGAATTATATAAAAAACCTTTTAAATTCTTAATCTTTTTGCAAAGAATTTTCCTATCTCCCATTCTATCAAGAAACATTCCAAAAGACATGAATGCGTGTCGAAATAAACAAAACAAACAACATGGAACTCGACACAATTGTCATCAAAACTCCTCCAAAAAAGAACCAAATTTCCATTCTCAATAGAACCTACTAGAGTACATGTTAAGCAATAGATTCAAAGCGTCGAAAACAACATACCCCAACATTGTTGTGCTCCCACAACTTATGAACACCGTAGTCCACAACCTGCACAAAACAACCAAAACGCTTCATCAAAACCCTAAGACCTAATCAAAATAAACACATTTCGAACAATCGTCCACGCCGGATCTCAAACCCTAACTATTTGAAAAGATTTCATTTCGAAGCAGCGACTTCATTCGTTTGAATCAGAAAGTGAGATCAATTAGATGAATGAAATGCAGTAGTAGGAGATGAGGAGAGGAGAGCGTACTCGCTCGCCGACGAAAGCGCCGGCGAAGATGAAGGTGACGTAGACGGAGTTGCGGCGCATGAGGACTCGGTAGAGACCCTCCAACACGCCTCCTCCGCTTCTGCGAATCGATGAATCCATGCTTTCTCCTCTTCTTCTTCTTTCTTCTTCTTCGATTGATTTCTCCTCTCTCGAACAGTGCCTTTGATTTCAATTTTCAATGCTCAAAAAGCAAGAGCTGAGGCTACATTGCGCTTGATGCGCAAGTGAGTGAGCAAACAACGCGTCTCAACTCACTGGGTTCGCCGGTTGAGCGCGTGAACTCAAAAGTGAGTCGAATCGTTTTTTTTTTTTTTAGCCAAATTGGTTAAAATATCCTAACTAACCTTTTACATCTTTTTTTGTTATTATATTCTAACATTTTTTGAATTTGCTATTGTATCTCAGCTTTTTAAAATTGTCTGATTTATATTCAAAGTCACATTTTGACTCTAAATTTGATGAAATGAAACTTAAATAATGAATTTAAATAATAAATATTAATTATTTTAGTAATTATATGTGATAAGGTGACTTTTAAAATTTATTATTTAGATGTTATATTATCAGATTTTTAAATTGTCTGAGTTAAAAATTTTAACTTAAATTTGATAAATGAAATTAAATAATGAATTTAAATAATAAATATTAATTATTTTAGTAATTATATGTGATATGGCGACATTTAAAATTTATTATTTAGAAGTTATATTATCAGATTTTGAGTTAAAAATGACTTAGGATATAACAACAAATTTGAAAAGGTCATGATATATATAATAACAAAAATTGTGAAATGGTATGACCAATTAAACCTTTTTCTTAGAGAAATAAAAGCTACTTGTAAGCTTCTTCTTTTTTTGAGAAATAGCACGCGCTTTATATATATTTTGTTAATTATAACGCCTATATTTGAGTAAACTTTCCACTTTTGGGCATGCGAGAAGATTTGATTAGAACCATTTTATTATTATTAAAGATCAAATATTATGGAAGACATGATTTTTATTAAAGGAGGCAAGTGGAGGTTGCAAGATAAAAGCTTAGCGTAAATATAGTTGGAGAAATTTTGACCATACCTCAGTCAAAAGAATTTAAAGAGAAAGAAAGAAAAAAAAATTAACTATTGTACTCGTTTTAGGGCATTTCTAACCCAACAACGCTAAAATAGTGTAGCACTAACACTATATTCATGCCTATTTAGTGTAAACAGTGACACTAACACCATTCAGGTCTTCAACTCATCAACACTATTTTTTACACTATATTACTTTTTATTATAATTTTATTCAATTTAATTTTAGTCTAAAAGTAATATGATCGATCGCAAAGATAACTTCATAAAATATAAAAACCAAAAATAGAATAAAAAAAGGTGAATAGTGACAAAACGCCATCCCTGTTGGAGTGTCATAACTCGATTATTGTACTCCAACTATTGCCATTTTTGACGATGATTAGAGTTGGTCTTAAAGAATGCTCAAGCATGCCAACGCATGATGTTGAGCATCGATGATCACTAGTCAAAGCCAAGATTGAGGGAGCTAGGTTGCAGTTTTAACTTAAAATTAATATTGGAGTAGTCATTTTGCTGTTTCTTATAAAGAAAAAGAAAAGGGATTGATGATCAAATTTAATTCTCACCTAGCTTGATTCAAATGGTAATTAACAAAAAAAAAACATATTAATTTTCTTCAATTCCTTACCAAATTCGTATTGCAATTCATATCTTATAAAACGAAAGAAAAAAAAAACAATGGTTTAAAAGAAAGGGTCAGTTAAGGATTTATTTTGGTTGCTTAATTAATTATAAAACACTTAAGTAAAAAAAAAAAAAAAACCCTTGAGCAAAACTCATTAATAATAATTAAGATCGATATTCTGAAGTAAAGAAAAAAAAATCGATATTCTGACAACAAAATAGGTAAAAAGTTTATCGAATTAAAACATCAATTTTACATTATACTTATACATTTACTAATAGGCGGAGCTACAAATTAAGTGTTAAATGGCTCACCCTTGTATCCCCTATTAGATGCTACTCGCTTTTGCCTGGCTCCAGTGCCTGTACTACTGACTAAATCTCTTATATATTACTCAAGTATATATATATATATATATAATTAATTATTAATGCATATATTGTTTAAGAAACACGCAAGCAGTAATAAATCTTTATTGTATGTTTATGTAGCTATAGCTGATCTAAATTAAGAAACTTAACCCCCAATATTTTGCACTCTAAGTCTAAGTAGGTACTGATCATCATGATAATGATCAACGGAGGCCATCTGATCTCTCCTCGCTTCCTCCACCAAGGC